>CM032807.1:8232500-9432500 GCA_019155185.1 Beaufortia kweichowensis
TGTCACTCCCTGTGAGTACACCCACTCCAGTGCCCACTGTAACCATCACGCAACTTCACTTCCTTACCTAACTGTCTCATCAAATGCTTCTGTTTCCATGGAAACGTTCAATTGACGCATGCTCATAGTAACGTGAACCAGATGTTCTCACCAGATGTTGTCATCTTAGAATACTAAGATGATTGCCTCATGAACCTTCTACATAAACCTCCTACATCATAATCATATTAGCTCTTGGTTTCCCCCTTAAGATGTGAAGGGGGTGTTCATTGCCTTGTTTTGCTCTCCGATGGATTTGAGAAGATGGCCTGGTCAGCATGTAGTTCCTGTACTGTATGCGTTTTTGATTCTGGATGTTTCATGTTGTAGATGCATTTGGAAGGAACTGCTTGAAGAGAGAATAGCTCCCATAGTGCTACTATCAGTTTTATGGCAGCGTTCATGGACTCATTATAAACTGCAAGCAGACATTTTGCCCCACTAATCATTTTCTTAGCTTAATGTCACTGGAATATTATTATAACAGCAACCTTTTGTGTGGGTGTGATAGTTTGTGTGCATTTTCCTTAATACTGACTCTGGAACCTGTTGTCATTATTGTCGTGGTGAGTTTTAGCTGTGTTTATCTCTATGTGTTTGTGTGTTTAGGGTCATGATCAGAGCTCCACATTGGCTCAGCACACAGCTGAACTGACTTTACCCAAACACAGCCCTCTGCACAGAGACCTGCTCCGATACGCCAAACTGATGGAATGGCTGAGGAACACACAAAGAGATAAATATGAAGGGCTCTCCAGGGTAAACGTTTATTAATTTCATCACTTTAGTGATTATCATGTAATTATAACAGTCAACCATTAGGTTATGTTTGTAATCTGTTAGTGGGACCATTAAGACCTTAATGTAGGTCAAGGACCTAAAAAGTATTAAGTTGGTATAATGATCTATAATTTCCCCAACACTGCAGGTGACCATTACAGCTTCCCATTAACTCTCATTACACGGAAGTTTTGTCATTAAATTATGTAGTGATGAAGTGATTTTCTTTTTATAAGACGCTAGTGAGAACAGCCATTGTTACTTAGTTAATATTAAAATTACAATTTTAATTGCCAAAAGTTATCACATCAACAAAAACAGGAAATGTAGCGCTGGTGCATTTGTAACATATACACTGATCAGTAATAATGAACAGTACGAAATGTGGTCAAATGTATGTTTCTCTCCCTGATTTTTTTCACAGACATACATGGATTACATGGCCCGATTATATGACCGGGAAATTAAAGACTTCTTTGAAGTGGCAAAGATCAAAATGGCGGGCAGTAGTAAGGATGGGAAAGGGAAGTTTGGTAAGGTCTTTCTTTGAATAAAATGTTTTTCTAAATGTATGAAAAAAGTGTTTTGTACCATGTGCCACGTCATGTGTTTGTCACAGTGTGCGTGTGTGCTGTTTGTAATGTACATATGTTTTGTTTTTCTCACACTAATGGTACACCACATGACAAACATGTAACCAGTTTATAGAGTTGAATGTTTTTCTGTCATTATAGATACACAGGATTCAACGTTATTCTGTAGTATTGAATCAGTGATTTCAGTCATTTAATATAAAGTATTATGGTTTGTAATGTCACATTTTGTTTCCATAGTCCTGACATGTGTTGCATGGCCCACAGCTTGTTTACCGTTGTGGTAAAATTCCAGATTGGCATTAAATATGCAAAAGACACTGTTACTCACATTCTTTAGTGGAACGAAACTATAAATGTATTAAACTGCAATATTTATGTATAATTTAATATTATATATTATTTTGGTATTTACATTGGTGTTTTTGTAGAAAATTTTTATTACCTTCTTTTTTATAAAACATTCATCCTTGCTTTTGTTGGTAAGCTCTCAGGTATTCGCAAGATGTTCATCCAGTTTCATCACTGCTCTCAGCTTTTTAAACAAAAAGTCCATAAAACAAATTCTTCCACATGACAACTGAGCCCAAAGCCACCCAATTCAGCCACTGCAGTGCATGTCATTTTATAAAATCTTTGACCTTTAACCCCTAACTCTGGCACCATGCTGCATGTTGTGAGCCTAACGTGTCTCTGTCTTTGCCTGCCTTTCTAACCGGCCTCCAGCCACGCTTCCGCGGAAAGAGAGTGCTCTCAAACAGGAGACAGAGAGTAAGTATCATTGCCACATGCCACGCCTATCCCACAATGCCTTGCTGCCTCTTAATAAAAGGGTCGTCTTATTTACCAACCACAACAGTAAACCATTACTTTAACTTTCATGTTTCATGAACATGTTTTACAGTCTTGAGGTACATAAACCACTCCATCTCACCTCATGCACATTTTTTCACTATGTGTGATAGTGAAACTAACCACAGACATGTCTGCTTATTTATCAGATATTAAAATGTCTGATGTTAATGTATCAGGAAAAGGTTTATTATCATATGCTATAAAAAGCATGACCTATTAATAGTGGCAGATTTCAGGCTGTAGTTGGATTGCATGTATTTTATGAACGCTTTCAAACCATTGTGTTCTTGATTAGGTAAGTTACACTAAATAACCCGCAATTTGTTTTTAAAACAGTTCTAAAGGTTTACATGTGGTTTGTATGAATTTAATGAGTATGTGTAGTATGTGTTTATACTGAATGTTTCTTCGGACTCTCTCAGGTCTGCATGGGAGCTCGGGAAAGCTTACAGGCTCCACGTCCAGTCTAAATAAACTGGCTGTGAACAGCTCCAACAGCAGACGCTCTCAGTCCTCTTCTCTACTCGATATGGGCAACATGTCCGCCTCTGATCTGGATGTTGCAGACAGGACCAGGTTTGATAAGGTCTGTGTGCAACCACTATCTTGTTTATGTTGGTGTCATGATATTAAAAATAGTTGTTGAAACAACTGGAGTTATACATTTGAAAAGCACTTTACAATGCAGTAAGACTACACATTTTATTAGTAGGTGCAATTCTTGGGAATCAAACCCATGAGAATGGCATTGCTAGTACAAGTTTTGTAGCAACATTACAGACATTACAAACATTTCACAATTCCTCAACTAAAAAAGTATTGAATAATATTTACTTAACAAATAATATAATAATTATATTTATATTAATTTTTTACTTTCTATTCAAATAAAAAGTAATTCATTTGTTGTATTCACTAACCGGATAAATGTCACTGCACATATTGAGAATACATAAAAATGCACAATCCAAATACAATTTTTATTTTATTTTAGACAATTACATTTTTTTTTGTTTTATGTATTTGTAAAAAATAATATTAACACTAACATTTTGATAATTTTTTTGTTTATGTTTATTGTTATGAAAATTTATCAAATATTTATTCTTGAGTCTTAGACCTTTGCATCAATGAATATTCTGTCATGAATAGATTAGAATTCATTAATAAAATATGAAAGTGAATAGTGCGATAACTTAAGTGTTCCTTCTGTGGAACAGTAACAATTAACAAGTTAAAATGTTTTTTATGCAAATGCGAACTGAGGTGACTCTTGTGTATGTGTAGATCTTCGAGCAGGTCTTGAGTGAGCTTGAACCGCTGTGTCTGGCTGAACAGGACTTCATCAGCAAGTTCTTCAAATTGCAACAACATCCGACACCAGCACAGGTGAGTGCCAGACAAGAACTATCCTGGCTGAAATGCACGTATCATATGTATATTGCTTGAGTGTTACAAACTCTTCATTAGGGAGAAAATGTGGATGACGCAGATGGAACAGTGCACTCCAGACCTCCTAGTGAACACAGAATTTCTATATCAGAGTAAGCGACAGCTTCTCCTGAATTCATTCATTTCATGCTATCAGTCACAAGAAAACTGAAACTAAAATATTCCCATATTCATTGCAGAAAGGACATAGTCCGACTGATGATGAATAAGATTTTTCAGGCCATAGAGACGGAGCTAAACAGTCTGATAGCTTTAGGTGATAAGATAGACAGTTTCAACTCTCTCTACATGCTGGTAAAGATGAGTCACCACGTCTGGACGGCCGAAAATGTTGATCCTGCCTCATATCTCAGCACGACACTTGGTAACGTGCTAGTCACCGTGAAGAGAAACTTCGATAAGTGCATTGTGAGTTGAAATCGTGCCAAGCGCTGTTTGATGTTTTAATCCTGTTAGTTGGGATCATTTGAATCTCCTGAACGTTGTTTTGCTTTGCAGTCCGGTCAGATTCGTCAGATGGAGGAGGTAAAGATTTCTAAGAAGAGTAAGGTGGGCATCTTGCAGTTCGTCACTTGCTTTGAGGAGTTTGCAAAGCTGGCCGAAGCTATTTTCCGAAACGCGGAGCGACGGGGCGACTTGGACAAGGCCTACATCAAACTCATTAGAGCTGTCTTTAATAACGGTGAGGGTCATAACCGACCATACCTAAATTTCTTTATATAAAGAGAAAATGCTTATTGGTGTCTGTTTATTTGTGTTTCAATAGTGGAGAAAGTGGCCAATGAGAGTCAGAAGACTCCACGTGATGTGGTGATGATGGAGAACTTCCACCACATTTTCTCAACACTATCTAGCCTTAAGATCTCCTGCTTGGAGGCAGAGAGAAAAGAGGCCAAACAGAAGTACACAGAGCACCTGCAGTCCTACGTCATTAATTCATTGGGCCAGCCGCTGAGCCAACTCAATGTAAGCTAAGAAAAGTGTTTACGGAAACCTTGATTCAGCAATGTGCCAGTTAAACATTCGTGTGGACTGACATGCATTTGGAATATTTATGTATTTGTGACCCAGTCTGTGAAAACCCAGTTGATTTTTCTATTTTCTACATAAAATCATTTTACATAATGTAAAGAATATTCTGTGTGAATTTAACATTGATTTCTTTATATTTTCTGAATAAGATTATGTCAAAGATTGAAATCATAGTGAAATTAATAGGTGAAATCAAACTTTGATGCTCATTATCTCAGAAAATTGGATTTTTAGACTTTAGCCTGGTTTTCACAGACAGGCTCACATTTGTACTGTGATTCTTTAGCTGTTATCTTTATTCTTTTGCTTTTACAAGAAACTAAATTGTCTGAACTTTTGCTTTCAAGTGTAATAAGAGTCTTGAATAGTTTAAAAACTGTTTAATTTTTATTTCTGATAAAGCGCTTCTTTGAAGGAGTGGAGGCACGTGTAGCTCAGGGTGTACGTGAGGAGGAGGTCAGCTACCAGCTGGCCTTTAATAAACAGGAACTCCGAAAAGTCATTAAAGAATATCCTGGCAAAGAAGTGAAAAAGGGCCTGGACAACCTTTACAAGAAAGTGGATAAGCACCTATGTGAAGAAGAGAATCTGTTACAGGTGAGCAAGGAAATAAAGGCTAAATAGCTTTACTTTGACATTTATAGAAGCTTAAAAGAATAATTCACATTAAAATCAACATTTTAGCCTTGATTACTCAACACCATGTCATTCCAACTCCATGTGATGTTATTTTTTCCATGAAACACAATTTCCAAAGAATCTTTATAGAGATCTTTCCCAAACAACTACAGTTCATAGTGAATATTAGCTGTCGGCTCCAAAGGGCTATAAAAATAGACCATATGATTTGTGTGCTGAATTCCAAGGTCATACAATATGTGTTTGAGAGGAACAAACTGAAATTGAAGTAATTATTTACAGATAATCTGCCTCCAATACAAGTATATGACCTCTATGGTTTGTGTGATCTATTTTTTTTGACTACACCAATTTTTCTTTATGTTGTTGTGTTTGTCATGTTTAGTTCAGATATATAATCGATAATATTAGTTTGAGTTTGACCTGTGTTTTGTCCATCAGGTTGTGTGGCACTCCATGCAGGACGAGTTCATTCGGCAATACAAGCACTTTGAGGGCCTGATAAACCGCTGTTACCCCGGGTCTGGAATTACCATGGAGTTTACCATTCAAGACATGCTGGAGTACTTCTCCAGTATCGCTCAGTCCCATTAAAGTTCAAGTAAGATGATGGTGAGAGTGTGTGTGAAAGAAAAGCAAATGTAAGAGAGAGTAAATACGCACCACAGCATATATTTGTACATATATTACAATGCATTTTACTTTTGCAAATAATCAATTTTTGCCATTTAAGGAAAATGGGTAATAGTATCCTGTTTGTAGCATTGTAACATGCCTATTTGAATCTTGTTCCATGAGCTTTCCTGAAAACCAACATTTCTTTGTTTATTTCTATTACGTTATGAAAATGAATGAAATGACTGAACACTATAAATGAGCTTCACATTTTTTGCTTTGTTGTACATCCATGTAAATGTTTAATGATGAGTAAAAACAAATTACAATAAAATTA
This sequence comes from Beaufortia kweichowensis, assembly GCA_019155185.1. NCBI lineage: Eukaryota > Metazoa > Chordata > Actinopteri > Cypriniformes > Gastromyzontidae > Beaufortia > Beaufortia kweichowensis. The sequence continues at coordinate 8,238,843 of CM032807.1, forward strand.
CATCATACGTGAGAAAGTACATCAGAATTATGTGTGTTTGTTTTTCTTTAAATGTCTTTTTGTAATGTGATTAAATGTTTATTGTGTTCAGTTGTTGTAAAGCTTTACAGACCCTTAGGAACATTAACATTGAATTTACTAGTTTAATTATGGTATTTGTAGGAAAACCATTAGTAACCACAAATACTAGTTGTGTTTAACCACAAATTTGCACTTAATACACAACTAATTAGGGTTAGTACACGTTTGCTGTAATAAAAACTATACTATACTATCCTATAATAACTACAATCTACAATAAAAACATGGCTAATTTTCAATTTGGTTCCAATATGAAGCACATAATAAGTATTTGTGCTTTTTTGTACATTATTGTGTGCATTGCAAGCGAACTGATTGTGTAGTAGTAAAAGTTTCAGCAAACCCTCAGTGTCTTGCTCCAGCCCCTTTACAGCCAGATAAGTCATTACTTGTTCCCCGAAATCTCCCTCCCCACCCCCATTGCCAATACTTCATTTCCCATCATGCTCTCTCCGAAACCCTTTTTTTTTGCCAAAAGCCCTGAAATCAGGAGTCGGGCGATTCACTGAAGAGATGGATGTGTGTTGATCTTTCTTATTTGTTCACTTTGGGAATCTTTGAAGACTCTTTTATGCATCAGATTCATTATGCCGCCGCCGCGCAAGCAGCAGTACGGAGTGAAACACTCGAGCGGCTCCCTGATTCACTTCAGACCGCAGGTCAGCACAACTTCTCAGCGTCGACACTCTGCCGTCGTGCCTTCGGTGCTGACGTTCGCCGTTATCGTGGCATCCGGAGGCCTGTTGCTTATGATAGAGAAGGGAATGTTGAATAGCGTAGAGACACCGCCGCCACGGGCCAACGGCAAGAGAGTAGCCAGAAACAACAACCCGGCTGTGGACGTGGAGTCGCAGGTAATGCCGTCGTTACAATGCGATGTATAATGCTCGTTGCGGTGTCAATGAACAGTAACGTATTTAACTTTTGTTGTTTGATGTTATTGCATGTGAGCTTATGAGTTTGGCGAGGATGTGCATGTAGGAATGTATGTAGCGTCTCTATAGTGAGCGGTCTAGGTAGGGTAGCTTTTAATGCACAGATGGTCTTAAAACACTGCTCCATATACAGCACAAGTAAAAGGTTTAGACACAATTGACAAATCTTTTAATCTGAGGATATTTCCATATAATTGTCAAAAATATAATTGTGCCAACATATTAATTTCTTTCATTAGAAAACTAAAGTTTTATTTAAAAATATTGGAGCAAATAATAAATTAAAAGCAGCCAATAAGAGTCCAGCATAGATCAATTTCTCCAGTGCTGTTTAAAAAGCTGATGATTCTGCAAATTTTATAAAAAAGTGTGACTACTTTTAAAGATTTTAAAATATACCATAGTGTTTATTTATTTTGGATGATTTTAGTCACAGCACAATTCCCACAGTTACACTGTATATTTAATCATTAATAATTAAGTCTTCAGTATTTATGCAGCCTGTGTAACTAACTAACTAATCTATGCTTTATAACAACTAAATAGAAGGGGATAAGAAAACATTTAGGAGACTCTTGTCAATATTATTCTTTAGGCAATGTAGTTTTAAAACCTGAAAACACTTTTTCTTTGGCATTACAGAAAAGTTTCTCTTTGTACTGATCCCTTTTTGACCCCTCAGAAAAATGTGGTTGTAATTATTTAAGGCATTAAACCAGTTGCAATCTCTTATTTAATTACCAAGGACTGATGGTTTAAGGTAAACTTGGAATGTGGAAAGGGTTTTGATAGAACAAAGCAGCGTCATATTTCATACCAGAAAATATTAAACATGTGGAAAACTTGAACTTGCCTGTGCTTTTAATTTAAGATGCCTGCTGTGACTAAAGATTGTGTAAATATTTTAGTCTTCTTCCCAGTCTCTGAATTACTGATGTGGATAAATCTGTCTAAATCTGAAGTTTAAGATAGTGATGCAGATTACAGTAACCAGAACATACTGTTTTGTGTCCTTAATGGAAGTCAAGGTTGTTTGGTTACCATGTATCTTCTTTTGTGCTCTGCAGAAGAAAGAAAGTCATAGGTTAGAAATGACATGAGGATGAGTAAATGATTTAAATAGTTTTATTTTTGGACAAACTATCCCTTTAAGGCTGTTCAAGAAGTAAAACAAGATGATGTTTGGTTAGTCGGTGGAATGCCCAGTGTAAATGTTTATCTATTTAGCTAAAATATTTCATGTGTTTCATCTGCATTTAGCTTGAAGATTGAGAAATGTTAGTGGAAATTGTGTTAGCTAAACAGAGTGTCCTATTTATACATGTTTTGATTGGTGTGTACATTAGAGAAATATTATGTGGGTGGAACGTTGTGCTAAGGTTCTCAGGTAAAGAGATTGTATACGTGTTGCTACACTATTTCACAGAACTAATATGCCACATTTTCTTTCCAGATTTTACAAGAGATTCGTAACCGTACCATAAAATCGATGTGTGGTCAGCAGAACACTCCTCAGAGTTTGTGGTCACTCAGTCCACTGCAGAGAAAGACTCTCCTCCAGCACATACTGGTCAATGATGAGCATCGTTTCTTGTACTGTTATGTACCCAAAGTGGCCTGTTCAAACTGGAAACGTGTGATGAAAGTACTCAGCGGTGCTCTGGCCAATGTGGACGTCAAAGTGAAGATGGACCATCGTGCCGATTTGCTTTTCCTGTCTGACTTTTCACCAGACGAAATTCGACATCGACTACTTCACTATTTTAAATTCATGTTTGTGCGAGAGCCGATGGCCCGCTTGCTTTCTGCCTACCGTAACAAGTTTGGGGAAATCGAGGCGTACCAGCGTAAATACGGCGCGGAGATCGTACGCCGGTATAGAAAGGGCTACGCAAAGGCTAAAAAAGTCGCAGGGAACGATGTGACGTTTACAGAATTTGCGCGTTATTTGATAGACGAGGATCCTGAACGCATGAACGAACACTGGATGCCCATCTACAATCTTTGTCAACCTTGCGCTATACAGTATGATTTCATTGGCTCATATGAGAGGCTGGAGAGCGACGCAGCTTATGTGTTGGAACGTGTCAAGGCACCACAACATGTGCGTTTCCCTGAAAGGCAGACGTGGTACAGACCTGTTACTAAAGAAACACTACATTATTACCTATGCACTGTGCCTCAAAAATTCATTAAAGAGCTCCTACCGAAATATATTTTAGACTTCAGTTTGTTCGGCTATCCTTTGCCCAACACAACCACTGAATACTGTAGGCATTAACAAAGACTTTGGTTTCTACATGCTTTGTAAAACTGTATTCTTGTAATGTTGATATTTTAATACATTTTTACATGTACAGATTTGAAATATATATTTGAAATATAAGCTTCGGTACAGTGTATTGGGAGCTATTTAAGTTCGAACCACTATTTAACTGGAAGTACTCGATTAATTGAATATTTTTGTAAGTGGTATATTCACACAAGCGGGGCATATAAACATTGTGCTGTGCGCAAGACTATCATGGGATTTTTATATCAATAAGCACAATTTCACATATCAATGCAATACTGAAGTTTCCAGTGTTTTATTTTTTATAAATCTTTTAATTTCCTAGATATTTAATCGTTTTTGCTTTCACCCATATTAGTGAGACTTGGAGCTCCACTGCTGCATTTGTTTTGTCACTAAACAAAATATGAAGCACATGGCAAGAGGATAGTCTCCCAAGGAACTTTAGGCCACACTTATCTGTACCCAATGTATTGATTTTATTTGTGAGTCACGCATTGATGGTTTCATATGGCAAAAAATTTATATTTTTTACCAGAGCCTTAAAACTTGAACTTACTTATCTGCCATGTCTTATTTGAAAAGATGAAGCTCTTGCTTTAGTCTCTGAAGAGATTAGGAATGCAGTTTCATGTCCAAAAGTAGGAGTAATGTACTATGAGGAAATAAAACATCTTGAAACCCAACAGGCTGGATTTCTTCTGGAATTTCTCTCCAATTACTGATATAGAGACTGAGCATTATTAAAGTTGAAGTAAGCCAGTACAATGCTAATTCTCTAAAAGTCAAAGAATAAATATAGTTTATTATATTTGTATATAATGTCCAACTAACCATAACCAAGACAGCTGTTATTAAAAACTATGTTTATTTAAGTTAATTATTAACAACACAAACAATCCTCTATAAATAAGTAAACATTTAAAGCACAGATTTGGATGTATGATTGGTACTGTAGTGACATTAACACAGCCCTGAGCAACATGGCTGTCATGTTTTAACAAAAGTGATACTCTTTACATTTAAAAACGCTGTGTGAAGATATAAAACGTTAATACATCAAGTACTACAAGCTGGCTGGTTTTCCATTTAATACCATCATATAACAAGCAAACACAACAACACTTTCTTGCATGAAAACATACAATTAGACAAACAATACTGCTCTACTGACTGGCCTTGGTGGCATAATTTTACCTTATAAATAAATAAGTTCCCTTCCCTTTGAAAAAACCCAAGGAGGCAGGTTTTGCCCGACACAAGCTTGTTTTGGGAAACAAAAATACTTCATTATCCACAATATGCCTTGAGAAAATGTCTTATGTCAGCACAACTGTGACAGCTGCTCTTCTGAAGCTCTGCGAGCATAAAGCAATAATCCATCAGTGTCTTCAACACATCAAACCCTGCTTAATCCTTAAAGCTCACGCTTCTGCAATGCAAAATGAATGGTAGTTAAGTAATAGCCATGTTGATTCAATGCAATTCAGCAACTTCTGACATTGTTTTGTAAAAGAAATATGCATTTGTAAAACCTAATAATGAAGACTCACTTTTCTGGTATTTTCTCTATGGATCGTTCTGGTGTACGGAGGATGGAGCGATCGGGTGAAACAGGTCGGGGACTGAGGGAGGTGCTGAGAGGGGAGGAACTACGCAGAGAGGAGAAAGACAGGCCTTGTCTGCGCATTTCCTGCACAGCTCTCTCCCTAATGGACAGAAAAACAGCAACACAAACTTTAGGGAGGTTCAAACTTAAAAAAAAAAAAAAGAGAAATTATATTACTGATTAGCTCATTTATTTTGCTGTGAACTTCTATGTAAACACACATACTGTATACATAGACAAGCACTGGCAGCAAACCAACTAGAAAATGTTCATGATTAAATGTGGTCAATCTGGGTGTCACCTTTCAAAGCGCTCAGTGGTTAGCTGTCTCTTGAGGACATCCATCTCTGTCTGTAGCTGAGACACTTTTCCACGCAGCTGAGAAACCTCTCGAGCATGACCAGCCCTAAAGACATAAAACTGTTAATCTTAGCCAAAGTATCTGATAAATTACGATGTCCTTATTTCTGTTTGTTTATATGATCACCATGGCAACTGGACACTTACACTAGGCAACGTAATTGACTCTTCTAATGGACACAGTCCTCCATGCATACCAAAATGACATTCTTTTTACAACAAACTCTTGCTATTAGGAAACTAATAGCATGGAAGTGTATCACTTTAACAACTATTGTAAACTTTGAATGGGAAATACAAGTTTGCATCTTTTTTAAACACTTTTTTATAATATGCAATCTATTAAAGCAAAACCAATACACAAGGTCAGTGTGAGTTGTTTGATTATTTGCATAAGACCCTTGGGATCTATGTCAGCAAAAAACAAACATGAAGTTTGTGCCCTTTTAAAAGTATGGGTAGACCTTGACGCATTTCCCTGGATGTCCATGGTTTCCTTCCTTTATCTCAGTACATTTAAAGCTTGATCAAAGTTTGGCTGGTTGGCATGACTCCACAAGCCCCTGCTGGTAGATAATGTAACTACACCATTTACAATCTCCATTTACAATCTTGAAATGAAGATTATTTGCCAGCAAAATGTTTAATTACTAATAATAATTCAAGTTACAGTACACTTTTTACCAGTGCCAGATATGACATGACGTCATTAGCCAATCAACTGTCTCGTGACAATTTCTCTGTAGTTCCTTTGTAATTAGTAACAGCATTTATAGCTCAGATTATTGGCTAAACACCCTGGCTGTACACCAGAGCATCCCTGATTTCATATTGCATGACCAGTTGAGCAAGTGCCATTAAAATGAGCATGAACAGATCGCTTTTTCCAGTTATTACAGACATCTTTAATTTGACTTCATCCTGCACTCCCTTACTACAGGCAAATAACAGTTTTAATCATTTACTTATATTTTTCTAAATAACACGCACTTTAAAATAACCTATATCACCTTACATCCCTCCCCTGAAGTTTTATAATCACACTGTTTTTTTTCTCTTACGTTTTGCTGTCTGCAAGAGCGAGTCGGTCCCTGAGCACTTTAAGTTCAGAGTCTTTTTCACTGGCGCTCAAGTGCGTCTGAAACTCCTTCTGCCGATTGGTGGAGAGTAATGTCTCCAGATTGCGTACAGTCAGCTGCTCGCTGGCCAGCTGTTTTTTCAGAAACTCCATTTCTGAGCGCACGTCCTCCAGTTCACCAGTCACCTGGGGTGAAAGTTCAACATATGGAGAGATCAGGTTGGTGTTATTTAACCACATGTTCATTCAACGTGATGGATGGTGTGTCTTACCCTCTCTAGCTCCATGCTTTTAGCTGTAAGCTGGCGAGTTGTGACTTCTTTGCTGGAGTCAAGCTTAACGCACAGTTCCCTGACAGACGCCAGATCTTCCAACACTGAAGCTTTTTCGGCTCGAGCCGCCTGGACTTCCTCTTCCAAACGAGACATAGCCCGTGCCAGTGACGACACCTGCGCTTCATAAGCTTGCATAGCATTTAAGTGCTGAAAGGAAGACCAGCGATGAGTCAGTTAAACATTGGTTCAAACATCTCATCACCCAGGATGCCTGTAGAACCACCAATACCTCTTGTATCTCTCTGTCCTGCAGTGAGACTCTTTCTCGCAGGTGTCTGCGTTCTGTGTCGGAGGAGAGCAGCTCCAGCCTGATGGAGTTGTTCAGCCCCTCAGCTTGCTGCAGCTTCAGCTCTCTGTCCTCCGATTCAGAATGGATAGACCGGAAGCGCTCCAGCATCTCTCTGTTCTCCTGTTCCTATACAAACACACATCAAAAAGTACATCTGTTAGAACTAAAATCAACATTTTCTTTGGTTTGTTTATCCTTCTCTTACCTTGGCAGCCATCAAGCTTTCTATTCGAGCCACTTCTGATATGTAGGAGTGAACTCTGAGCTTCAGTTCGTCCCTCTCGTTTAGAGCGTCCTGCATTTCTGCATGCACCGCCTGGAGAACATGATACAAGGTTGATTTTGCTGCCTTGTTCACTTCCATTCAAGAAATATTATTCAATATACGGTGAAAGGAAAAAGAAACATGGAAACATGGAAATGGATAAAGAGGAACAAGAGCTGTTTACAAGTGTGCACCTGGTTTTCTCTGGTCATGGTGGCCAGATCATCCTGTAATCTGCGGTTCTCCCTTAGCGCAACCTCTCGGTCTCGACTGACGGATGAGAGCTCCTCGTGTGACTGGTCCAGTTGTCTGCGCAGGCTAGCGATTTCCCGTTCACTACTGCTCAGCGCTACCTTAAGCTGACTGAAATAGTGACAATAAAGTCTGACATACGAGATACTGACATACACACTTTCAAAACCTCCGAGCATCATTACAGACAAAACAAACAGACAAACAACAGCAGACACTTACTCCAGAGAGTTCTCTAAATCTGTGATGGTTAACCGGACTTCTGCCAGAGTCTTTTCCTGCAGAGCAAAACCAAGTTTAACGAGCTTTAAAGATGATCATAATTTGGTAATGACACTAAATATTTCAAATGTAAATTGCAGCTTCTCGACGAACAACGTTTCTTTTTAAAGAGAAAAATATATTTGTGGTTGATTATTTGTTATGTCAATATGTGTTAGCAGTACCTTCCTATGGATCTCTTCCTGCAGCAGCACCATGCTTTCAGTCTTCTGGTCCACCGCGTCCTGCAGGGCGTCTTTCTCTCGGTCTAGTGAAGCTATTGCGCTCTGCAGAGCTGAAACCTCATCCTTTTGAGATGAACCATGTCTACTCAATTGAGCTACATACAAACACAAACAGAAAAAAATCTTGGTTATTCATCAGAAATTGTATAGCTGTTGTACTACTAACACTGCAGAAAGGTTTTTTGAACGTTGCTTTAGCATTGACTTACAGTACTGAGGTACTGTTGCTTTTGAGATTACTACTACGAAAACAGATGCACAGGACAAAATAAGAAAACTACACCGAATAGCTAATAATTAGATGCAAATGTGCGCTTGAGTAAATTGGAAGAAAAACACAGTGTGAGAAAGACACACCAATTTTCTCCTCTAGTTTGTCAATCTGTTGGTGGGCCGCTTGTAGTTCATTGGTCTTCACGGATAATCTGTGCTGAACATCTGACAGAGACTGTTCCATCTGCTCCTGTAACAGTCTAAGCACACACACAATATCAAGCCACTGTGGAATTCTGGGTACAACTTCCGCTACCATATTTCAGCACAACTATCAAAGCCCAATAAAAGCAGTCTTTTTAAAACAAAATGACAGTAAAAGTAACACAGAAAATACCTCAGTGCGCTGCTCTCTGCTCTTTGCTGTGCGGCCTCCTCTACATTCTGCACCATGACTGTAGTCTGAGATTGTAGCTCATTTTCAATAGCAAAATGTCTTTCCTTCAACACAGAGACCTGAGTGCGCAGATCAGCCTTCTCTCGCTCCAGCTACACACACAGTTAATTCATCACAACACAATGCATTTACATATCACTCAAAATGCTGTCATTGCCTTAAATGCATGGTCAATAAAGTATCATTTATGCATGAGAACACTTTAAAAAAAAACTGTCTTTAAAAGCACAATGTATAGACCATTTCACAAGATGTAAACAACACTGGTCCAGAAGCACTTCCTGTTTCAGTTTTTTGTATTTCACATATGTAAATTAAATTAAATCTTAAAGATGTTTGTTAAACAAGTCAGTTGTAAATGTTCTGTTGATTGTATTTTGTTCTGACATTTGAGTAGTGTTCAAAAACTGAGACAGGAAGTGCTTCTGGACCAGTGCTGTTTACATCTTGCGAAATGGTTTATACAAATGGTGTCAATTTAATAAAATTTTGTACATTTTTAGAAAGTATGCAAGCTACATTTAAAATCTGAAGTAAATGTACTGAATATGTAACAATGTGAATTAAGCTCTAAAGCAACCTAAAATAGAACAAATCTCCCAAATAGGATGCTTTTTTAGCATAGTAATTTGCATAAAATTGAGTTTTTTATTCTCACAGCTTGATCCCATCAATTCCCTGAGTGAGCCTGATGCTCAGCTCAAATTGAATGAATTGAAAATGCCGCTTATGTAATGGAAACATTGATATACAACAATGGAAACAATTACATAATACTGTTAGTATATGAATTGCCAACAATGCGTGTAATGATTGTGTAACAACAAACACTGAAAAGTTCTGCTAGTGTTGTGATTTATCAGTGCTGTACCCTCTGAACGATGCTCTCCAGGTCAAGAATTCTGATCTCCTCCTGTTCATTGTCTGTCAGGGCTGAAGTCTGAGCAACCTGCGAAAAAAAAAATATTGGCAGTTTAATCTTGGCAACATGCCTGTTAACACACCGCCATACTGTACCACTTATCCTACAAGTGCGCTACAGCTTTGAAGTGTTTTAGATTTATGCATTTGGCCGACAACTTCCAGTCAAGGTATGCATTTTATCAGTATGTGTGTTTCCTGGAAATCAAACCCATCACCTTTAACCTGCTCTACCTATTGAGCCAGGGGATTTCCGAAAATTTAACTACAAAAAACCTGCTTCAGTGTACTGCAGCTGTTTATTATTTGCTGAAAGACACAAACGCCTCAATCACACACACCTTAAGTCTGTCTCTCAGTGCATCTCTCTCAGCAGTAATTCTCTGGAGTTCAGCTTCAGTGTGTTTTTGATCATCTCTGATCCTGGCCTGGACCTCAGACGACTCAAGCTCCATATGGACACGTCTCAGCTCCTCCTTAGCCTGCACTCAATAGAAACAAAAGATTCTCACTATGCGTATCTTAAATCAGTAGTTCTCTTTTTCTCAGACAGCAATCAAGACACAAACAGATTTTTTTTAAAACTCTGTATCTAGCAGATGTTACATCACCTGCAGGTACTGAGTGTTGAGCAGATCTCTCTCTGCAGTCAGTAGTTTAACTCTGGTTTGTATGTCCTCCATGTGCTTTTCAAAGCCCAGAAGCACTGACTGTAGCTCATCCCTCTCCTTTATGACCCGTGACATCTCTGCATCAACAAAATCTCTCTAGAAACACAAAAGTTTGCCAATTAATATGAGCATCTGTTATATCTGTTATATCTGTCTGAACTGCTCAGTGTCAAAGAGCTGTATGCATTTTAAATCTGCATGAATTAAATTTCTTTCTGAAAACAGGAGTAATTCCTCCCAGCAGGATACCTATCGTATAAGAAATATATTTTTAAAAATTCACAGAAGCAGGAGCTGTGGACAGCTGAATCCTAAAATTAGTTACACCAAAAATGGGTAATTTAAGGATGAAAAGAATGATTTAAAAAATAGCATTGAATAGGAGACAAAAACAAATAAATGAAAGCAAATAATAATATATACACAAATACAAAAATATCAAGATTAATCTAAAAACAGGTTGAAACTCTAGAGAGAAACAAAGATTATATACCTGACTAACCGTCAGTTCTCACCTTTCCATGCCAGCTGCTTCTTCCTCTAGGGCTCCTCCCCCTGCCAGGACTAGGGGTGGGGCTTATGTCTGCCCTGCCCCTAACAGTACGGTATCGCTCCACCTCTTGTCTGTAATGATCCCTTTCCTCCTCTAAACTTTTCACAAAGGCATCCAGACGGGAAGGCGAGGGATCCTTGCCACACACCCCATGCTTCACACGCATTCGCTCTAATTCCAGAATCATCTCTTTATCTGAAACAAACACAGTATTGCAGTTAATAAAGACAAACTCGCACCTAAAACACAGCTAAAAGAGTGTCCCATCTCACCAGCCTGTGTCATCTCTTCTGCTTTGTCCTGAAGTCTTTTCTTCTCTTCCTCCAGAAAGTTTATGAGTCCTTCCATCTTCTCATTCTGTTCTTGTAGTTCAAGCAGCTGATCCCTCAGCCGGTCTTTCTCATGATCTCCATCAGCCATATCCTGAAATGAATTATCACTGTAAGCTTTTTGCTAGAATGGAGACTTACCACTATCAAAGCGCTGTTCATGGCTTGTAGATAGATGGCATGTATTATTTTGCAACAAAAGTACACTTACTTACAGCCAAAAGTCTCACTAAAAGGCCTTTTTACACTAATACAGTAATTAAATACACATAAGCCTTATATCCAGGAGCTATATTATGCCATGTCATGTTAGGCCAACCAGGATAAATGAGCTGTTCTGAACCAGATGGTTAATTTAACAGCTCATTTCACATGACAGCAGTGCACTTATGTACCCATACACGTACCCGTCTTAATGTAGAGATGACCTCCTCCAGGTTCCCAATCTCTCGCTGTTGACGTTGAATCTCTTTCTGTGGGAGAAAGAGTATTCCTTCATAAACTAAATATTAGAATAACTCACCAAAAATGAAAATCCTCTTATTGAAAACCTTTTCATAGTAGCTCTTAGACTGAATGTCACAGGTATGACTTCGTGATGTTTGGTTTTGAAGCTTCAGAAGATTTAAAATACTACATAAATTGTACTTTTATGATGGGGGATTTTTCTAGCCTTTTGAAGGCTTGGACATATGGTCATCACATGACAATACTTCAAAATTCTACTTTTGTGTTCCTTTTTAAAAAATAATGGCATACAGATTAAAAATAACCTAAGGGTGAGGAAAAATGCCTGAATTTTTTCCATTTAATATTGATGTTAACTACATAATATTACAATTAGCATTATTTATATTTACATATATTATATTTACTATATTAATACTAAAATAACGATTTAATATTATAATACAGTGGAAAGGAATCCTAAAAAACCCCACATCTGTCTCTCTGATAGCCCTAGGCAGAGTCAGCTAAATGTCTGTCAATCATTAATGCTGACATGTCTTTGGAATGTGGCGTATGTGATTTAGGTTAGCAAAAGGTTGAAACCAACTGAAAGTTTACAGCACATTAAGCAAAATATTAAAAATAACACAAAAATAGTATGTATAACCAAAGCATATTCTCTGCTATTTAATTTGCACCTTTGCACTTTTATATTCTTTAAACAATTGTTTACTCTCCTGTACAATTACCTTGGCCTCTTGAAGCTCCATGTCAGCAGTCTCCAGGACCATCTCCTTGTCTTTCTCAAGCTGCTGGGCGAGTTTATCTATTTGTGTGAGTTCCTGGCACAACTCTTGATTCCTAGCGCTCAAATCAGCCACCTCACCAGACACGGTCTTCTTTCTCTGCTGCAGTCCGTCAACTCTCTCTTCCAGGGATCTGTTTGTCTCCTGCAGGTACTCTATCTGAGAGAGGAAAGTCACGGACCGTCATGTCAGAAGATACTGTGTCACATACATCAGACTGCACTGTTAATTCTAAAACTATGCACTGAACCGGTTCTCTGCAATGTATTTAGATCACAAGACACAACAGATTTACCTGTAGGTTCAGATGAGCTATAAGCTTTTCATTGCTGATGTTTTGAGCCTCCAGAGAGATGACATCATTAGGTCGACCTCCATCTAGAGCTCGATTCAGACGTTCGATCTCCTTGTCTCGCTCTTCCACCTGTCCATAGAGCATTGGGCAAATTATGAACGATGTAAATAATCTCTCTAAAGTTAAGAGACGAATCCCTCTACAATCAACATATAGATTATATAGATCAATTTCTGGTCTAGGACCTATATCATCCTCATTTACTACCACTGAAATATTAAAATGTCAGAATAAATACAATATTCAGACTATAACCTGCATGTCAGAATTACCTGAGTGTTGAGATGTTTGATTCCTGCCTGCGCTCTCTCTAGGTCAAGCTTCAGCTGTGCCACTTCATTCTGGAGTTCCTGGATCCTAACAAAGACACACAGTTTTTATTATTCAAGTTAAGATTTTAATGAAAAGTAATGTTCTAAATATTGTGAAAAATTATTTTGTTTGTTTCCACACACCTGTCATCAGCCACCTGCAGAAGGTCAGCAATGTAGGGATCATCTGGCTGTGCCACAGATGAAGGGGCGGAGCCACCAGGTGGGAGGAGTTCATCTATCTGCATTCGCTGCCGTCTGAACGGGATTGATCGCTTCTTTCCACCTAATCAAATCAATTTTGATTATTGATGATAAAATGTCTTGATAGGAACATAAATAGACTGATGTCAAAATTAGTCAGTTGACCTGGAGTTTGAACAACGGCTTGCATGTTTTTCTCCTGCAGCTGAAGGATACGCTCAGTCTTAGCTTTGCTGTCCTTCTCAAGTGACCGAACCTTGTGCACATACTGATTATTAAGGAATTTCAGATCGGTGGTTTCATGCTCTAGTTTTCTGGTGTATGCCTTGAGCTCTGTTAATAGAAACCATCAGCTATGATGATCTTTCCTATAGAATAAAAAAACAATAGGCTATGTGCCTTAAGGCATTAAATCCAAACCCAACCTCTGCTGATTCGATCCTTCTCCTCTTTCACTTTTAGAAGCCCGAGATGAAGCTCATTGTTCTCTTTGACAAGTCGGGCATTATCAGTTTTATACGGCTCCAGAATTGTATCCAGATTTCGGCTTTCTTTTTCTGTCTTTCCTGCAGCAAGCTTGGCATTTCTGAGACTCTCTGTGGTGTGGACCAGGTCACTGACAAATAAATGAAAACACTATTTTAGGCAAAAAAACACTAAATAACCAACTCAACCAGAGTGCCATATTCCTGTCTGTAAACAACTTCTTACAGATCAAGTTAAGTATATATAATTTGCACAATTACTCATTTTCACAGTAGTTACCCTGCTGAATAAAATATTATAAATTATTTTTTCAATTTAAAATATCTTTATGAACCATGAGCCGTTTACCATTGAAACCATGCAAACATCTTTATTTATTTTGAGTCAAATATGATTTAACAGTGTTTTGATAACTCCCATCTCACAGATAACATCCCACCAAGAGAAACAAACACATAACCAGTAGAGACCCATAGACTTCCATGAACTTGGCATGAACTTCCATCCTAACCATTAAATCCAGTAAAATTCTTGTGATGGTTTCTATTGTTTTGTTTTTTTACAGCAAGCAATAAGCAAAACAGGTTTTATCAGATTATCTGGTAAGGTATAGTGTTTGTAGGAAACTGATACTACAGTATTTACCTAAAGAGTTTCTCGACCAGTGGGAGGCACTCAATGGCCAGTGGCTGTCTGTAGCCCAGCTGATCCAAACGCTTGCGCAGATTGACGAACTTCCGCTCTGCGCTGGTAGTCATGGTCATTCAACGCAAATAAACACACTGCTCTGTAGGCAAATTCATTGACATATCAACAACACAGATTTTGTAGAAATATTCGAAATACAAAAACAGTCAAATCGCTTGCTGGCTGTAAACTAGTTTTATTAGTCCCAGAACCTAGTTCGCTGTCAACCTAGACAGCATTATTGGGCATCACAACAAACGTTCAATTGTTGTCTATGTAGACACTAAATACAGCCTTGTTTATACGTGCTACATCATCTAATAAACACCCGAAAAATCATACTTACTCGGATACTTGTGACTGTTTATCTACTGTATTAAAGCAAACTGTCAGTCTGTCTTCAGAGGCCAATTAGCTGTATTCGCACCATACTTCATTCTCCAATATTCAAAACACTAAACACCCCTTCAGCTGCCTGCATCTGTGGCACACGAAAGTAAAAGCCGAGGATGCAACAGTTAACTCTTAAAGCTCTGCTTGACAATCGTAATACGAGTTTTCTCCTTAGTGCTACCATAGCGTGAAACTGTCCCAAAGTTAGCTAATCTTCAGCAGTGAAAGCAGATTTCCTCCCCTCCCACAGCGAACGGGCTTCCGGTGGCGGTAACACTGTTTAAAAATGGCGCCGAGCTGAAAGAAAGACCGTTCTGCTCATTTCCGTGACACAACGTTAACTGAAAGAGCGCCATCTAGCGGATACTGTGTAAAAAGTCGAGACAAAAGGCTTTAAAATAAAACAAATATTTATAAACGGATTTTTGTTTATGTGTGTGTATATATACTAAATGTTTGGTGCCAAAGGTGATGCTTGTATTGTACTTTCTGGTTGTTTATCGTACTTTACCATCACAGTTAGGCAGCTATTTGTTATCGTCAACGTAATACCATAAACATTAATTAGACTGTGCTTATGTTCTTTAAACAGCCAAGCAATTTTAAGCCATTTTGAAGACTTAAATCCGCATACGATCGTAGGGTACCAATGACCTGAAATATCCTGTCTCTTTTTACTATTTTATAATGTATGTGTTTACCTGTGTGCCCAAATTTGTACTAAATCTGGAGTCTGTTTCAGAATAAGATCGTCTGCAGTGATGCTCTATCTCCATGAATTTTTCTGTAACATTATACGTGACAAAATACATTCTCCGTTTGCGTTTTGATTTCGAAATCAATAATAATTTTGTGATTTTGTTGGAGTTTGGCAAACATCTCATGGCTAAATATGTTTATTCTCTATAATTATTTTAGTTTGTGACTGTAAAAATGGCTGTGCCGCATCATTAAACAAAATGCATCTATGTTTAGACACTGTAATATTCGTTAAGAATGGACTGTTTTTATTGTGTTTTTAACGGCTTCTGCCACACCCTCCCGTTTCACGTGCAGCTGTGGGAAGCAGCGCTGAATGCGTACGGATCTGTCGCGCGGAGAAGGAGGAGGGCGAGCACGCGCAGCATCAGCAACACTCGCATACACACATACACAAAGAGGTCAGCGCGCGTGCTGCGACTTGAATGGGAGATAACCGAGTGCCGCGAGACACAATAAAACAAGCATAGGAACTGACCGCCGTGCTGTGACACGCAAGGGAAAGGTAAGTGATTTTATACAAATGATCAAGCGTTTGTTTTTAAATGCATAGCTTTGTCGGCGATACTGACCTTGTCATATAGCCCATCTTTCAAAATCCACCATTCTTCACAGATGTGTGCGCAACTGGGAGGGCATGAACAAGACGTGTGTGTCTCGAGTTCGTTGAAATGCATGATAAATGCATTCTGTCATTGTGTAGAAAATACCGTCGATACGTTCGCATCACATCATTCTTGAGAATACGGTCTGTTCTGCCCCCTCTTGCTTTATATTTATGAATGACAGTCGTATTGATTTAGAGATCTGTGAGAGATGTATGCAAAGGATTGATATTGTGTTTAAATTATGAATACATCATTTTAATCGTCGGTCATTCATAATACGCCTGTAGGAACTGGTGCAGGCAATTGCTGGTGCCCTGAGCTGTAGTGTCGTTTTCTCTCACGATGCATACCTGCCACAATGCATGCTTTTGTGGCAAAAGATGCCATCGAGAGCATTGGCCGCTTCAACAAACCATCATGTGGTCATGGCCACTCATTACGAATGATAAGACGCAGATTACCTACCGAAATGTTTGACTGACACATTCATAACATCATGCACGAAAGGTGTGTTTTATAGAGAAAACAGGCGTTTTTAATAGACAGTGTCTGGCCTAATTTTCTTCTTTGATCATGACGTAACAATGATGTAATGCCTGTAAACTCTTTGTTGGTATTTGCTACCATGTCCAAAATATATAAATGCACTGAACTAATCTAGGGCTGCTGTTTGTATTGAGTAGTTTATTGCACATTAAGCACTGCTCAGACATTGTTATAGGCTAAATGATGTGAGGATGATAACATCAATATCTAAGAGCATGCAAAACAACCTTCTATAATGTTGTTATTTCCTCTCTCTGTTCTCTCTAGATAGATTTGTTTGTAGATGCATGTATTTGTCATTATGAATTATTTTCTACTTTATTAAAAACATCAGAATTATGCTAGATATATAGATAGAAATATTAGGAGGATAAAGCTGACAATTTTGTCCTTTTCATAGAAATTGTACAAATACACAAATACAAATGTCATTCCTTTTAAAATTACAATATAGGCTAGAGACATCGGCTGTCTTGCTGCTCTTTCAGTCACATCCTCAGGCTTGCCATTTAAAGTTAAAGCATTTCCATTTTTAAAACAGGAAACAGCCTCAGAAGTTGACTGCTGACCTCGGGTTACGGGCAAGTTCCCCTAATACGCCCTGGAGATTTGTGCGTTCTAGTTGAGGAAGCCAGAGAAACGGCTTCTGAGGCTTTGCTCCCACCGTAAATAATGCATGAAAAGGCCAATTAATATTAATCCATAAAAATTACTGCATCAATACAAGTTGACCAGTGAAGGGGAAAGGCTTGACCTGGGTGTCTGTGCTTTTGTTGGTGAGACAAACGATCCTACAGTATAATCCGAATAAGGTTACAGCAGTGGGTGTGCCTTAAACATGCTGGACATGGAAAGGACGTTATTTTCCATCACAATATGACCTAATTAAGCATACTTTATTATTCTCACGGATATATAAATATGATATTGTCCCTGAAACATTATGTGGTATAATGTTGTCCTCTAGTGTAGTATGACACAGTCAAACATTATAATATTGATTTCTAGGCTGTTTTATATGGTGCTAAATTGAAGATATTTAAACAGGAATAGATTGGCATTACCAGATACTGGTAAGATGGCCCTCAGAGAAGCTTTCAAATAATTAAAACTATGAACTGTATCTGCTGGTCGTGGAATATGCATTCACTACATTCACTGACATAGCAATAGGGCACTAATTAGATGTATGTATGGAAACAGGGCAAATGTCGCCTAGATACCAGAACACACAATCTCTGACATGTAAGTCAGTCAATTAGTCAGGGAAAGTGGCGATTCACATGGTGTCGAGAGTTAAACCTTTAAAGTCCATTGGTTTTCTATTCTTGTTAGTGTAAAGAAGGCCATTGTGTGTTTTTTCTATGTGCATTTATATGTATGTATGTAACACAAACAGCATGATGTTGCATACCGTGCTTCTGTTTTTTATATTTTAAGCTTTTGCAGCAAACACCTCATGCTTGGCTGTTGAATATTAAAGAAGAACAAATGCACCTGCAGAACAACTTTGAAGAATTGAATTATAAATAATGAATGTTAATAATTCATCTGAAGGGGTGTTGCTTTGGCAAAGACCTGTGTGATTAGAAATAGTGAAGAAAGATGCACACATGTGCACACACATACATAAGCAAACCTTAGAAGCTCTCAAGTTTCGTGCTAAGATAATAATTTACTACATCATAATCTATAATCACTAGACATTATTATTTTGAAAGAAAAACATTATTTGGTTGATGTACAGTATATTTAAATTTAGAGGACTATGTCAAATATCCTTACATATTTATTTGTATTTTCAAAGGACATTTTACAGAATTTAGCTGTCATGTGTACATTGATTACATATGTGATGTATACATGTACAATACAGTTTGGTCTCTACAGTGTACAGTAGACAAACCCGATCCATACTAAATGTACACAGAAAACAAGTCAGATGCCTTTTAAAACAATTGATTTGAAACTCAAGTCGCCTAAGAGAGTCAATACAGACCAAAGACAACAATGACACTGCAATATTACTGTATGAAAAGATGAAGATACAAAAATCTAGACACAAGACTCGAGGAATTACTGAAAGACAGCTGACATTGTTTTTCTGAGTCAGACAAAACAAAGGCCAGATTTGTCAGATTGTAGTGGATAAAGTGCTAAATGTTTTGAGATACACAGTTTGTGCTGAGTAATATAAGGTGACTGTGTGTAAATGTATGTGAAAGAGAGAGCGCGACAGAAGACTGAATCAGACAGAAGATGGGAAATGTGTGCCTGTTAGAGAACAATGTAATTACATTACTCAGTTCAACCCAATTTCTCTTCTCATTTTAATCAGCATGTACGCCCTGTAAGTAACATTTTAGCTTTAGTTGTGTCTCTCTTTGCTTACACTGCATGTTTATACAATAGCTGCTTCACAGCAATAAATTTAACAGTCTGCTCAAATTTCTCCTAAACCACAAAGTCATGTTGTACAGACATATCTTGAATACACACGTTCGTCTGCAGTGTGCTATGCAATAAAAACTATGCTTAAAAGATCAGAATTTTTCCAAGCTGGTTTATACTAGTTAGTGCTGGTTTAGCTGGTGGACCTGTGAAGCTAGTTCAGTGGGTGAAGCTGGTAAACTGCTTGGTTTTTCTGGTATATAAACAGTATATACTTCAATAGTAGACACTTTTAAAGAAGACACTTTTATAGACAAGTATTTTATTACAGTTTTTTATTGATAATGTGGTTCTATTTACTTTCTGTTTTTCAAATTTATTGAATGGCACTACATAACATCACTATCACACTAGGTGAAAACTGTTAATTTCTGTTGTAGACAGTGTGATATCAAGTGAAGGATTGGTTAACAATAGACTGGAAATCACATTTTCAACACATTAATCAAATTTGAGACTGTGAAGTTGGGTTCAGTCAGTGGATTAATACTAAGCAGTTAGATATCACTGTAGGTTGCGTGCTTTATTAGAGTCGTCCGCTCGTATTGTACTGTTTCTTTCACAGATCTTGAAAGGTAATGTTTCTAGATTAAATCTGATTCCTTTATGATATTCTCCCGTATCTGTTATGTGGGAGTTTTTATTAAATGCTGATATTCGCTGCCAGCATGATGCTACACTACAGTCACCACAGTACAGTTTTTGAAGTTTAACACATTCAAAAAACTCATTTTTTAAATGTTATATTACTTACAAGATATACATTTGGCAAACACCTATTTTCCAAAACAACTTCAAGTACAGCCATGGGAATTGATCCCATGACTTAGCTATTTTTAGCACTGTTACAGTGTGAAATACGGTAGACTTCTAATTTTCCATGTCACCTGCAAGAAGTTGCAATGTAAATTAATATGTCACATGACATTTTCAAAATAAAGCAAAAATAGACGCATGTAGGATGCATACGCAATCCCCTAACGCAATCCGTTCTGCCACATCCCTCACCTCCTTTAAGAAACAACTAAAAACACACCTCTTCCACGAACACCTGACATCATAATACAAAAAAAAACTCTCTTCTTTCCTCTACAGGTACTTATCTAGCACTGCAAAACATTGTAAACTTAGTAAAGCACTTCTTAGTACTATTGTTGCCGCTATCGCTTCATTGTCTCCTAATATTTGTAAGTCGCTTTGGATAAAAGCGTCAGCTAAATGCCTAAATGTAAATGTAAATGTAAATGCATACGTCAGGGATTCATTTAGGATGAATGGGACTGTTAAGATCTATCTGTAACGCACCTAAACACTATTTACACAGTTCCTAAAGTCAAACTACAAATAGTGTACTTGCAGTCCAAAAACACAAACATCAGCTTTAGGCTTTCTGAATACTTCTGCAAGGCATAGCATGTTCAGAGTCTATTAGTAAATATATTCCATCACGTTAATGCTCTGTAAACATCAGTGCTGCTGAAGACAGCAAAAATGACAGGTTTAATTGTTTGTGTTAACTCCCTAACTTCCTGTCCTCTGAGACTGCATATTACCCTATAAGATCTATAATTATATTGCATAAGGGACACACGCTGTACCTGCGCAATCGCATTTTCATCTGTGCAGACAAGCTACACGTGACATAAGTGACACTTTTTGCCATTATTGATACACTACAAGTCTTTATTTAGTTAATGTTGGTCCTTGTTCTTTGATACACAATACACACACATGCACTCTCACAAACAACTTACAGTCACAGCATCGTCTTTGTGTGTGTTGGGCAGTTTGAAATGATCAATGCACGTCTGTTCTTCCTGCCCTGGCAAGCTGGCCGATGAACAAAGTGGCATTTTGTGAGAAGTAACAGAGACAGCAGTATGAGACGGCACACTACCTCGCCATCATCACCCACTTTCTCCTCTCTCGGACACATGCGGACATTCAAGTACTGTTTGGCGTCACGTGTGTAAACACATCTCGGACACAGGCGACTAAGCCCCTCACATTGGACATCATGGGAACAAGAATCTTGTTTTTTTTTTTTTGTGGAACGTTCATACAAAAACACACTGTGAGAGTTGTATGAATGTTATGCATTCTAACATTATCACAGTTTTTACAATTTGGCACAATTTGGAAGTCTTAAAACCTATCCAAACAGAGAAACAGATATATAAATATCATCATCGTGCACACAGACCGACACACACGCCACCATAAGCATTCGTGAGTTCTCTTTGCACCTGTGCAATGTGACACCTGACTCGATGTAATACCCTCGCTCCACAGTAACAGCAGGCAGGTGGAACAGGCACACATGCATACACACGTACATATAACCCTCTTACCCTGATAAATCGACAACCAGGTAAGCCTTTATGTTTCAATACTTCCTTGACCACATATGTGATCAAGCGTTCTTTGTAATAGGGCATGTAGCATGATAGCGTTCAAACACAATAGGCTTCTGTTTATGAAACTGCTATTATTTTTTCAAAGGCTCTTTGTGTGTTTCTTATCCTATTTATTGTCAAAATATACTGTAAATGCACATACAGTGTGTTATCATTTATTGTGTTTTAACTGTGAAATATGATGATGAGCTTTTTTGTCTGTGTATTTTTAGTTGTCATGAGGTTTAATGTAATATTTCTTAGGATAAGACTAAGGCTAAGTAAACATTACTGTGGTTTGTGTGAGGTTGCACAGGTATGTAAACTGAAACTCTGATCACATAATTTCTTTACAAATCTTCATCTGAATCTTCCTTCTTTTAATGCGTCTTGTTCAAATCTACACTGTAGAATGTAGAACTTACTATTTTAAATGAATGCCAATTGTGAACATACACAAATAGTTTGATGAGTTGAAATAATGTAAACACAGATGAAATTTTTTCAAGGTTTTTTTAGGCTAATATTTATATCCAATTATTATGCAAATAGTAAAAGGTTAGTCGGTGGACAAGGACTGGACAAGCTCCTTGCAGATTCACACAAGGGCTTTTTTCACTTCTAGACAAATGACTTAGAAACGACAGGGCTGACTCAATAGCTTGC
This sequence comes from Beaufortia kweichowensis, assembly GCA_019155185.1. NCBI lineage: Eukaryota > Metazoa > Chordata > Actinopteri > Cypriniformes > Gastromyzontidae > Beaufortia > Beaufortia kweichowensis. Next base: position 8,261,108 of record CM032807.1, read on the forward strand.
TCATGTCTGTGACTGCAGACATAGCACAACGTGAATATACAGCAAGAGGGAGTTGCATCAAAAATCTGGAAATGGAACATGGAAGAGTAAATGGATTTAAATTTTTGTAACAAAGAAGAAAATACCCGACTATTAGGAAACAATCTGCTGCTCTGCTGTTTATCATATATATTACAAATAATATATATGCCATGCACTCTAAAAAATGCTGGATTATGTTCAACCCATATTTGGGTCAGAACCAAAGGTTAAAAAAAGAACTCCGCATTTTTAAAGTGCACATTGTATTTATATACTTTAATTTACACATAAGATCAGAATTGCCTCATAATGAGCCCTGAAAGGCCACCCTGACATCCAATGAGATCTTATGAGCTTTTGCTGAAAGATCTGTGTTCATCTGATCTCCATAACCAACCACCATCATTCATCCTGAACCGACACAATTAGACATGTTAGTCGTCATGCATCAGTTAACCCATTTAAGCATGTTATGATTGCTATTTGAATAGAGGTATAAGCTGTGATTCAATGGTTTTGTTATATTTTTTTCCCCTAAAGCATCAGAAGGTTCACTCATGTTTCCTAAGGTTTTCCTTCAGTGGTGTGCAGCTCTATCCAGCTGTGCGGCTCAACTAGGTAAAAGCTTTTGTGCTCTGTAAGCACAGTCGGCTAGACCAGCTTTGCTATACCCTGTGCAGTCAGCCATCCCATTTGCTTTAGTGATTTTTAGCTGTTCCTTCAAGCCGCACCATTGTACGACTGAAGCTAGCTTGCCATCGTAATAATATATGGTCGTCTGTGCACAGTAAGGCTTTACGCGCTACGCTTAATGTGTAGGATTTACTGACAGTTTTGTGGCATATTTACAGATTGTGATTGCGATTAGCTGTGTAAATACATGTATACAACCCCTGTGGTGTATTTAAAACTGTGTAAATGGCTCTTTTGTGGTGCATACTGTGTGCTGTTTTGGATACAACTAATGTGAAGCTCTTGCAATGTAAAAACTATTAATGCTAACTTTTGTTTCCTCTCGAAAGGTATTGTCTGTGATGTTTTAGTGTATGTTGTATGAAAATGTGGACCGATTTGATATGTTGAATGCATTAAAATGGTCAAATGTGGCATCTATGCATATAAATCTATGGTTTTACCTGTTGTTGCTATAAGTTACTAAACTAATCTTCGGCTGGAATATAATGACCTAGCATGCACTTTATAGGAATATGGCAATAGTGCAAACCACACCATACGGTGCGTCATCTTTTCAAATCTTTTTACGAGGGTTATTATGAGATATGTTATGATTTATAATACAGAATCCAAGAATCCAACTACAGGCCAAGTTTTATAACTCTGAGGTTTGGCCAAACAAATGTTTGTAACAGTGATTAGATCTGCTCTTTGTCGTCTGGGGATGATGTCAGGTGCAGCTCTGATAGTTTACAGCTCTTAATAGTTGTACTATTATAAAATAACAACTATAGCAACCTATGTAGTTCTGTTGTTGTTAATGTACGTATGAGTGTCCAGCTGCACTGCATTTGGCTGCTATCTGTGCTTCTGTCATCACCCCGTCTGGAGCGAGTTCATTCGCTTAATGTTGATGTGTGCCAGAACATGACAATTACATAAACTTACAATTGTGTCTGCAGTTGTGTCGCAGGTGCATGTGCAGAAACACATCTGGACTGGAATCACAAACAAACAAACACAATGATCCATTCAAATTAAGCTTGAGATGAGATCCGTTCAGACAGAATGACCCTGTGAGCAGTCAGAGGACACTGTCTGCTCATACAAAAACAAACAATGCAGTCATACATAAGCATGATGTGATACTGTACTCATTTACAGTTTCCTCGGTTTAACTGTGCTGTGCTGTCAAATGGATTTTTTTTACAAATAACCGATTATAATGATATTATGTACACAAACAAATAATTTAATAATAAAATGATATCATGTATGTTATCTTCTTATAAGGGGCTGCACTGGTTCTCGAGCGTCTCGTGACTAGTTGTCATACATGTGTTTCGTTAGAAGACACGTCTTATGCTTTTACTTCCAATAACTTGTGTGGGGCGCCATGTACAAAAACGTTAATATCAGTATTTTCGGAAAAGCCATGTATGCTGATTGCTGACCATGCACTTATCTAAGGCAATAGTGTTTTAGGCTGTGGAGATAAAGTGCACACTACTGCATCCGTGATGCTATTTACAGAAATAATAAACTGCAATTATACACTAATTTGTAGCCACCTTCACAAACTGAGTCTGTGTGGCATGAAGCCTGTCATTTAACTAATGTGTGTGTGTGTGGGTTAGTTTACTAAAAAGTTGTGTCACTTTTGCGTGAGATATTTCACAAGTGCAAAAAAAGCACTTTATTTACTAACCACACACAATCCAGTTTACAGTATGCACTATATTTAAAATGTCTCCTTTTTATGTAAGGAGCTTATTATAGGTTGTTGAAAGCAGAATTGAATTAATAATAAATGTACACACACTGCATCTCAAGCATATAACTAGATCTGTGATGGATTTAACTGCATTTTCAGCGCTCAAAAGAGGCATGTTTGTGCCTTTTTCTGATGTGCATAATTCTTTTATTGGGAACCAAGATGGCAAGACATAAAACCAGAAATAAATTAAGTCCTAATGGGGTAAGAGAGGTTATGATAAGACACAGGTGCAACACTCAGGTTATTTTACTATTCACTTTAATATTTCATAGTTGAATTCTATTCTAATCATGACAAACTATATATTGATATATATATATATATATATATATATATATATATATTGGAATGGTCTAAGACTCAAGAATAAATATTTGACAAATCTTTATGACAAAAACAAACTAAAAAATAAAGAAAGTTTAATGTTTTTTTTTTTGACACCTAAAATACCTTAGGTGTAAATAAATTTGTTTAAAAAAGTTTAAATTTGATTTGATTCAAACAAACCAAGGAATAGAAACAAAATATAAACTTATGATCTTTTTATATCTCGTCTTATATCTCCTCCTTCAATTTTCTTTTCAGACTTGCACACACAAACACATCATTGAAGAAAAATCTCTGTGTTCATGCTTATCCCCCCTCTATCCCTGCTGCAGACAAAGCCCGTCGTAACCATGGCGACGGACAGTAAGAAGGCTAAGCTTGAGGCGCAGGTAGAGGTAACAGTATCTGAAGGCCCAGGTAAACAGAAGAACCGTGTGAGGATCTTTCCCAGGGCCTGCTCTTAAAGTGACAGTGCAGTCAAACGCACAGCATCATTGGACCAACTGCATCAATGACTTTAAATAGATACTTTACATTTTTTATGTTTTATCAGCACTGTCTCTTTAAGAATTGTGTGCTGTGTGTGCGTGGCTGTGTGATTTTATCAGCTGTTTAGGATTTACACAGCTTTTTGAGTAAATCTTAAATGCTCTCAAATTTTATTACAGTGTTTAACTATAAATGTTCCGCCTGTGAATAATTTCATTCTTTCTCAGCAAGAATGACTGTGTGTGGCATGTTTTATGTTTGAGTAAACTTGTTTTATGGGAATGAAGCTAATCCCGGGCAAACAAAAACAGTGCTGACTAAAGAAACACTGACTGTTATAGGGCTTTTAAGGCCAATTCTCTTTTCCACTACATTTTACATTTGTTTTTGTTTACCAAATGTAAACATTTAGTTTTCTGTGATAAAATGTTGCAGATTTTACTGATTTAAATGTCACACCAAGGTAAAGTTTTGTTACAATGACAACTTATGAAAGCTTTCAAAAAACCATTATATTAGTATTTAAACTCTAAAAAATGCAGGATTATTTTCAACCCATAGTTGGGACCAATATGGACATTATCTAGGTTTAACCCAACGTTTGTCCTTTTTTCACACAACCATATATTTTAATTTAACATCATTTTTCTTTAGAAACAAATATATATTTTTTATGCATAAAAATATACTCACATTTATACATGGTATTGTTGTGCTGGGGCCCGTAAAAATATTGGCAAAACACAAATCTGAACTACTGACTAATCCTTATTGTCGAGTAAAAAATTATTGTAATCTATTGCTATTAGTATTGCACAAATGCTGAGTGGGAGTGGAGCAGTCTGTTTCAGATGTAGATTAATTGTTGCATGGCAAAAACACAAACTAGACTGTAGTGTTTTATAGTAGAAAATGAAGAGTGTGTTGTCAAGTGGGACAGACGTGTTATAGATTTCATCAAGAATGGAAAAAAAAATTGAGGGAAGTTTGAGGGAATTTATGAAGCTGTACTGACACTGATGGGACATAAAGGTATAGTAGTTATAGTATAAAGGAGTACTAGAGAGATACATCGAGGACTGTTTAGTGCTGTTTCTCTGGCTGAGTGTTGTCCTATCACATCATACGCCTCAGTAACTGAGGACGCCTGCAGCACTGTATTGTGGGCCGGAGAAATGGGGTAGCAGCAGTTTTTTTTTTTTAGGGGAGATGACAAGTCAATACTAAATGAAAGAGACACCCTTAAATAATGCAACTGTTTTAAGTCATATATTCTCATCACGCCATTAACTTTGGAAAGATAATTTAGCATCATTACATCAAAGGAAGTAGCCACTGACAGCGGGTACCAAATGTCTACTTACTTTGTTATTGTTCCATTGTGTTTTGTGCAGTAACATGCTTACTGTGTAACTCCACACTACTTTCCACATTTAGCCTGTAACAGATCCACTGTGTGGTGTAGAGTGGCCACGTCATGCCAGGAGTTTCACCAGGAGCCCCTACAAACAACAGAGAGAGAAACAGACATTCTCAAGCCTTGAGTATAGTGAAAATATGGCCTGGAGGGTCATATTTATATAATATTATATAATAAATATACTTTATAATACAGAGTTATGCTCTGTGCAAATTATGTAATTTGCATTAAAATGTTAAAAGGAAATGGATTTAACGGACTAACAGGATGTGAAGTGACATTAGATACAATTAATAAAAAACCTTTAAAATGATTAGCAATTAAACAGTATTTTATTTTAATGATAACAATGTTGTTTCTAGTATATTGAGTCAAATATGATCATGAATAGAAAGATCAAGTGATGTTTTGCAGACTTATTTGCAGAATATAAAAACTAATTAAGGCTTCCGATAAACACACAAAAGAGCCAAAGTTTCCTTGTAATCATGACACTTGCGTGAGTAAGACTGGTATATTTTATGATTACTGTCATTTGTAAGCAGTGCTTTTTCAATCTGCTCTTATCTTTGTAGCGTTTATGATTCATAATAACTTGTTGGCCTCAGGAGGTGCAGCCATAGCAAACCAATACAAGCCAAAGGTCCTTCTTATCATTCATTTAATGCAGCTACAAGGAAACCCTATGACTCAGTCATGTCAGGAAAGCTTTGCACCTGCAGTGTTCCGATTAAATAGGTAGGATGATAATTTTCTGAACATTTTGTCTGTAAGCTGGATATGTTTTGTCCTAGGACTAATTTATTAGTGATTTGTTAATTGATGTTTGATTGGTAGTCAGGAATGGTGGAAAATTTTTATTTTGTATGAGCGTATGACTCGGGCAATTCCATGCAAATGCCAACCTTACCATGAAAAATATGGCTTTCACTAAAGGTTTTCACTATACCGATAGGTCAGATGTGAATTTCTGGTGGTTTAAATACCCATTTCATGTTTCTATCAAAGGTAAACATGGCTTTCGAAGTCAGGTTATAAGTGCTGTTTTCAGAATTGTTACATCTATAACAGTCCATATTTCTCATAAATGGGCACATGAACATTTTATTTGACTTATTAGTTACAAATCTGTATATAATGCTCAGTTGTTTATTATTATAGTCTGAAGTGTCAGCCTGATCTTTTCAAATTGTTCTCATTGGACCGCTTTCAATGAATACAGTGAATTAGGATTCCAGGTTTCAACATCTGAAAATCCCTTCAACACGTTGAAAAGGATGAAAATCATTTTAAAATTTTCGGTTAAACCTGCAGAGACTGTTTTCTTCTCCAGCTCATAACCACAATATATTACAGGTGATCACATCATATAAAAACATTTATTAGGCAGTTGGCATGCAAGTGTTGGCTTGTTTCCTTTGGTTCCATTATCCTTGTTCAATATCAAATGGCCTTGACTTTTACATGTCAGTCAAACCAAAGAACCAGAGGGTGTCAGAGGTAAACAGGAAGGGGATCTACATTTTGATATCTCTCTAATAAAATATATCAAAGGAAATAACTTTTACTATACCTTATATGTACCTTAAATTTATTCCTTAGTGTTGACTTGTTTCCTTTGGTTCCATTATGTTCAATAACAAACGGCCTTGACTTTACTGGACGTTGAAACAGGAAAAGTGGGCATTATAATACCTGGTGCTTATGTCAGGACATGGGCTTTCTACTGATAATACCTTGATATCATAGTCTGTTGTGATCCCGTCTTGCATTTGCATTTAAACATACACTCAAACAAACTGCAAATTACTCACAGGCATTTTTATACATACAGTAAATTATACTGTAATGATTATTTAATCACCTTTTTACCTCCTTGCCCTATTTTTTTACCAGAGCGACGACGGCAGGGCAAATTCCAGCCATTCCGTCGTCTGTTTGGGAAGAAGAAAAGGAGGGAAGCTGAACGTGGGTTTGAGGGATCTGAACTTAAACCTTGCCATTCCATTGATGATGTTTGCAATGGGGTGGACTCAGTTAACCAAGAGCATGATCCATATTTAAGGTAAAACTTTGAGGTCTTTCTTATGACCTGTTTAGTTGGCATGCGTCCATTCGTCTCAGAATTTAACCTGATAACTGTCACTGCACATACTGAGCATACACAATCAAATGCACCATCCAAACTATTAAATTGTATATATTTTATTTATTTCATTTATTTAAGATATTTTAAAAATAACTAACATTTGTCTTACTTTTTTTTGTTTATTTTTAATCTTATGAAAATTTGTCAGATTAGACCTTTCCATCAATATATAGTTTACATTAAAGTGAATAGTGAAATAACCACATACGGTGACACTTAACAGGTTAATATAAATAACTATTAACTCATTATTATTATAATTACTGTTCCTATTATTATCCTTCCTGATCGACAAGTACCATAAAAACTTCTCGAAACAGCTGTTTCCCCTGTATTTCCCTTTATGAGATGGAGCATGCTCTTGAAAGTTACTAAAATCCTTCAAGATATTAAATTACTTCTTTAAATTACATGTCTCTTTGCACAATTTATTGACCTAACAACTATGTGCAGATCACACTAAAAGTATATCTGTATTCCCAGGGAGGTAAACACTTTAGGGTCTCGAGCGTTTTCACACGAGAGTGTATTTATCCCTGAGGACTCAGAGAAGGTACATCCAGGACAGACAATGTCCCAGGAGAACGTTTCAGACAAAGTCAGGAACATTCAGGTGAGACTGTGTAAAAACACAATATAATTAAAGGATTTTTGGTTTTGCATACACAATCAAGACATTAACTATACTTTTAAATGAAAATATAATATAACTATTAAAACAATTTATTAATCTAGATGTTTGTGAGGAAACAATATTTAGGTTGGTATATTGAGGGGTTAATGTTTGATGATTCCTTAAAGAGGCGATATGTCTCTCCATACATTTCTTGACAGAAACAAATAGGACATAATATCAAGTTTGGTCAGAGACCTCCTTCACTTAGAAGAAGTGAGGGAGATGAAGGTAGCTCAGATGAGGAAGATGTACCACAAAGTCCATTAAGGGTTCTTGCTCAGGTGGAGACTGAGCCACCAGAAACCGAAGCTAAGGAAAAGGTACATTTTCATTAAAATCATCTGTTTTTTGTACGAAGTCAAAAGATAAATAAATACAGTAACTTCAAGTAATGTACTTTGTGTTTTTTTCTTTATACTGTAATAAGGCTATTGGCCATGATACGGTTCAGCACAAAACTCCAGTCAAATCCCCACGTACTAAGCGGCCACCTCCCCCTGGTACAATTGAGTCTATCAATCTGGACGCTGTCCCTCAATTTGTTCCACGCTTGGACAACACCGCTGCCAAACACAAACTGTCAGTCAAACCGAAGAACCAGAGGGTGTCTCGCAAACATCGAAGGTCTACACAGGTAAACAGGAAGGTGATCTACATTTGGATAGCTCTAATAAAATATATAAAAGGAAATAACTTTTACTATACCTTTTAATGCATTTCAGGAATTCCATGAGGTGGATCTCTCTGAAATGCAAGAAGAAACAGACACACAAAAACATGAAGACGTATTTGATTTGTCAAGAGAAGACATTAGCCACAGGAACAAAGAAGATTATGAGCCTACTGAGAAATCCTTAAAGAAGCGACTTCAAGAAGAGGAGCTTGAACGCCTTATGCTTCAGAGAAGGGAGCAAGAGGAAGAGAGAAAAAGGGAAGAATGGAGAAGAATCGAGGCGCAAAGGCTAGAAGAAGAGAAAAGGCGCAGACAAGAACAAAAAGAGGAGGAGGAGAGGAAACAACAAGAAGAAAATGAGAGGAAAGCAAAAGAAGAGGAAAAAAAGAGGGAAGAAGAGGAAAAGCTTAGATTAAGACAGGAGGAAGAAAGGAAGAGGCAGGAGGAGGAGGAAAGAAAAAGAAAAGCAGACGAAGAAAGAAAGAGGCAAGAAGAGGAAGAAAGGAAAAGGAAAGCGGAGGAAGAAAGAAAGAGGCAAGAGGAGGAGGAAAGGAAAAGGAAAGAGGAGGAGGAGAGAAGAAAAGCAGATGAAGAGAGAAGACTGCAAGAACTCAAGGCAGAGCAACTCCGTCTAGAAGAGGAAAGAAAAAGGGAGCAGGAGGAGAAGAGGAGAAAGGAGGAGGAGGCTGCAGCAGAAAAAAGCAAAATTCAGGAGTTAGAGAAGAAACGACAGAAAGAAGAAGAGCAACGGCTTCGTGAGGAAGAAAGACGACGACAAGAAAAAGAGGCTGAAGAGAAAAAGAGGGAGGAGGAGGAAAGAAAGAAACAACAGCAGGAAGAGCAGACTAAAGCCTCAGACCCAGAATGGAAAAGAAAAGCAGAGGAACTGCGATGGAGAGAAATGGAGGAGAGACAGAAACCCTTCACTTTCAAGGTGTCCTCGGGTGAAAAACAGATACTCTTCCAGAAGGTCAATCTTACACCTGTTACTCCAGCAACTGGCCAACAAGGTGACACAACATCTGAAAGCAGGGAGGTAGCCAAAGCTTCCTCCCCGGGATCCTCTGAATCACCAACACTGTCTTCATCTCTTTATGTTCCTCATACTGCTATTCTTGTGACAGGAGCACAGCTTTGTGGAACTGCAGTCAATCTCGATCAGATCAAGGACACAGCTTGCAAATCCCTTCTTGGTCTATCTGAGGGCAAGAAAACCACAGGCACTCCACCAACCAAGAGCAAAACATCTCCAGATCGTAAATCTGGAAAAACAAAATCTTTATACGAGTCTTCCTTATCTGCAGACCAATCCAACGCTGCCGTACTGGCAGAGTGGGCAAGTATCCGATCCAAAATTTTAAAAGGTGCTGAAGAGGGAAAATATCCTGAATACCCAGATCAGAGTCGCAAGCAATCCCAGAGCAGACCGGTAAGCGAGGATCTAAATACAGTGCCATTCTCTCACAGCAACCTCAGGAAGACACTGTCAGCTAGTGCTAAGTTTTCCATTACCCCGGCTAGAAAGAAATTTGCAGACTCTAACAGGAACTCTGAGGTTTTCAGTCAGGACGAAAAAGAATCAGCATCCTCAGAAACTCCTGTCCCAAAAGAAGCATTGCCTTCGTTGGGGACCAAGACCCAGAGCAGGGGAAGCAAGGTTGTCCGCATAACAGATAGCCCTGAAGAATGCATGTTTGCCAAAGACCTCCCCTCCTTTCTTGTCCCTAGTCCTCCACATGAACCTCCCAAATCATCTGAGACTAGATCTCCAAGTCAGGCAGAACTAGAAGACTTGGATGCAAAGGATGAGGGGGATCAAAAGGATCAAAGTGGTGATGAACAGCCCTCACCTTTTGGAATCAAGTTGAGAAGGACTAACTACTCCCTTCGCTTCCATAACGAACAATCTGCAGAAAAGAGGAAGAAAAGGTACAGTGCAGGTGATAGTTTTGAAGGGGTCCCTGTACCTCTAACATCCATTGATCAAGGTTCAGATGCTTCTACACTTTCTGAAAAGTCAAGCCCTGCTTCTCCACAGCAAGAGATTGCTGGATTCCGTACTGCAGCATCCAGTAAAGAATCTCGAATCAAGTTCGGTAGAAGCGCTCTCTCTTCAACACGCAATGAAGGTGATAACTTTGTCCCCAAGCCTCCACTTTACCAAAAACCAGCTGCCTCCCCTAAACCCTGTGAAGGTGCCACACCTCCACCCTCTCCTTTCCCAAAACCTGGCAAGGGGACTTCAGGGGAAATTATTTCCCAAACTACAGAGGACACAGAACAAGTAGCTGCTGAGCAGATTAGTGACTGTAAGGAAGATATTTCAGCATTTGTATCATCTCAGAAAAACAGACAAGGAGAGGATGAGCTTAAGGAGAAAAAGTCATTTTTTCCATCTATCAGCATCCCATGGAGAGAAAAAACAGATCGCAGGACTGAACTCATTAAAAGAGGTTTGAAATATTAAAGTTAAAAGTCCATTAGCTATAGGTTTACAATCTAATTCTATCTAGTCTGAGAAATGTAAAATGTGTACTGATAAACTGACCCTCTACATTTATTTGTACTTGACAGAAAAACCCTCTCTCCAGGCCAGGCACTCCCTTGACAGCTCACGGACACAAGAGAAAGAAACAGGACCGCTGTGGATCACGCTGGCACTGCAAAAACAGAAAGGCTTCAGAGAACAACAGCAGAGTCGTGAAGAAAAGAGAACCCAGAGAGAAGCTAAGCTGGCTGAGAAACAGGCTAGGGAGAAAGAAAGGGACAGAGAAAACGCGACGTATATAACTCAAACATGTACTTTTACACTAACTCTTCTGCAATTGGAGAAAAACAAAAATGTTGTGCATGTCTGATAGGTTGGAATGATCAGTCCCACAGAGGATAAAGGCAATGAAAATTCCAGTCATACCAAAACTCAAACAGCACCTGAACATAAGAGACCAGACACACTCCTGGCCCGCTTTGAACGCAGAGACAACTTGAAGAAAGCCAATACTTTGCCCAGTTCAGTCACAGGTAAAGATTACTAAATACTTGATATAAACAACTTGCTAGTGTGATTCTTGAAATACCAACTCGTTTTGGGGACCTTGTGCTAAAATTGTTTATACGCCAACTCCAAGCTGAATCGCAGCTTAACCGCGTGTTGGCTTTCCTGCTTAGCTGAGACAGCCAACACCACAAATGTAGAAAAGAACAGAAACGCTCTTTGTGTGTACTGTACGTGTTAGTTTACAGCGGGGCTGCAAAATATATCGAAATATCGCAAATGTGTATCATAGTATGCGTATCATAGTGGTTCAACACTTGATTGATTGATTTAAATAATTGATGTATAGTCAAAGTTTTAGGTCAATGCAGATAGCAGAAACTGGCGAGACAGAGACAATGACGCTTTCTTTTCTCAGAAAGAATGTAAAACATTTATATAATTTTCAGCTTTTATATAATTTTTATGTAAAACGATTAAAATTATCACTTTTTTGTCCACAGTGACTGTCAATAAAAGCTCAACATCAGTTTGGTGAATCATATCTAAGCCAGATTTCTTTCTTTTGACAGTTGAAATAACAGACCAAACACCCTCTCCGCCGGCCACAAAGGATGTGACAAAGCGCTTCCCTCCTGGTGACAGTACCCAGGTGTCCACCGAGCCTGCCTGGCTAGCTTTAGCCAAGCGTAAGGCGAAAGCTTGGAGCGACTGCCCACAGATCATCAAGTGATCCAATACCTTTGACCGAGTGAAAAGCAAACAAGTCTCATCATCATCATGCACATCAGTTAGGTCACATCACCACAGCTCACATCTGAAGACAAATGACAACAGAGAAACTTTTTGATCTTAATATTACACAAACTATTAGCAATCAACAAGCAATCGTTTTCTAAAAAAATTGGTATTTAAGTGTAAAAATGTTTTGCCATGATGAGCAAACATTGTGCCTGCAAACAGATTCCCTTCAAATTCTCTCCATCTCTAAAAGCCAACCCCTAATCGTCCAATTTTTTAAAAAGTGATAAAGTTTTCTGTACATCAACAATCTATTTAATCTATCACAGCCAATTAATCAATCCATGTAATCTATCAGCAGTTACAGCTCTTCATATCCTAAAAATCTTAAACAAAAATCATCAGTGTACATACACAATGCATGTCAAACTTGATCCTAGATATAACTAAAACATTACGTGGTACATATTTAAAACTTTTCAAATTTAGCAAGACAGTATGTTGTTGCTTTGGTGACAGATCTGGGAAGCAATTCAAGGGCTAAAAATAACAATACAACCACAGTTGGCATAACCTTGACAAATCTCACTCTTCACTCCCACAAGCACGTACATCACAACAACATTTCTGTATTATTTTTAAGGTTTGGCTTAAACGTTTCTCATGTATTTACTCGAATGCGTTGACACCACTAAACTATACTGATGGACAGCCGCGGTCTCTTTATTTCTTTCTTTATCTTATTATATTTGATATCTTGGCAAAGTACAAAGATCTTCACTGTGTCCGTGACAACTGTGAGTACTGTCATTTTAACTATTGCTAAAACTCATCATGACAAGAACACGTCAACACTGTTTACTCATGTAATTAACTAACACTGAATTTTTCCATGACACTATGGTGTATATGCACTTGAGCCGTGGCTGTAAATTTTGCAGCGTCTATTACCTGCCTGTTTCTGTAAAATTGGTTGCCTGGGATCACAAACCGTCTGCTTGCTGTAACATAAACAATGCTGTTCTGGCGTAGCGTGTGCTAGCATCTCTTTTACCGCTAATTTGCAAACCTGTGACACGGCTAAGTGACGGGAGATCAGTGTTTCAAAAGCAACATCCCCGGGGGGAGTCAGGACAAGAGATCTAGCCAATAAGAGTGTTTTTTCAGTGAATTGAGTATTAATAGACACCACCTCTATATCGTGGGAATAAGGCAGCTAAACCCGGTCCGGAGGTTTAGCTCTGGATAGGAAGTATTTGTTGAATTATGGACTAAATGGAAGCCTTGATCTCTCAACAGAGCCACTGAGCCCCCTATCAAATGTAACGTTGTATGTATGTAATGTATGTAGGTATGTATGTATGTATAGAGGTGAAACGAAATGGACTGTATTCTTACGGCGATCTCCTGAACTGCAGTCGCGTCACTTTGTTTTTACATATGGTCGTGTGCAATAGTGTAGCGTAAACAGTGTTGTATGTGATATGAAACAAAAGCGATTTGTTGATAACTGCACTTTTTTTTGTTTTACTGTAGAACTATTCATTCAAGAAAAAGTGACGCAAATGTTATGACATGTGTAGAGAAAATTAAAGAAAGATGTTTGAACTCTGTGAACTGGACGTTGTTTTTTTACTCCAAATGCCTGTAGCATTTGTGCTAGTTTATTAGTTAGCATTTAGCATATCAGCCCATAAACAGGATTCGATACACAAACCACATATTTGCCTTCAAATATTTTCTTTTTGAAGGAACTATTAACTGAAAAAATATACTTATCTATTTACACCTGCGTTAGAAATTGTGTTTATCATCATTTGCTCAATTCTAGACAGTAGACATAATCATTACGACATCCAACCACTACATTTTGGCCCCATACAACAGGAGAGGAGAAAAGTTCCCCAGGCAAAGACAAGTTTGCTTTCAATGTTCCCATTTCTCCATCTAAAATCGACACTGTCCCATCTGTAGAGCACACAGCTACTAGTGCTCCAAACCCCCACTGAGCACCATCAAACACAAATGGAGTAGAGAATACTTTGGCTGTAGTCTGAAACCTCCATAGTAAAGATCCATTAACTGCATTTAAACAGTATACGTGACCATCATGGGAGCCGCATGCGACCACATGATTGGCTGGTGGTGATGTTGATGTGCTCCTGCTGGAAGTTTTAGAAACCTGATAATTGGTTAAAGAGGAAGTCAAGGAAGAAACACACGGCGATGAGAAGACTGGTCCTTTAGTTAAGAAATCCCATAACTGCAAAATAATGGAAGATGGATTAAAAGCTATTTTGCTTCAAAATACAGAAATCAATAAAGTCTCAATCTAATTATGAGATTAGGAGCATCAAAGTCGTCATACAAAATAATAATAATAGGTAATGTGTGTATATTGTTATAAATAATAAATTATATATTTCTATGATAAATTCAAATCAAAATACTTGTATTTATACTACTTGTTTTTTGCACAAGAAGGAATTTACATTAGTCAACATTAAAGATATCAAGGTTATATCTTCACAGAATGTTCTTTACATTATGTAGGATAGTAGAAAACAGTAAATCACAAAAAATGACTTCAGCTGGCTTTTTACAAGCAGGGACAATGTGCACAATGTGTTTTACAGCAGGAGCTTTAATGTTTCTAAATAGGGTTCATTGCCTTTGTGACTGTAGAATAAGAATTAAATAAAATCATATTTATATTTAACTTGAACTTTCTTAGGATTCATATTATTTTTATTCTAACCTTTTCTCCAGTATGGCTTATTCCATATATATGTCCATTCACTGCACCAATGAAAACACATGATTCAGAGCAGTTTGGAGATGAAAAGAACGGAGCACCACTGGAAAATGTCCACAAGACTGTTCCACTATCCTATACAGACAATTAACAAATAACATTTTCTTCATTAAACCTTTTGTCTAAACCTTACATAGATGAAATAAAATGAATGTTTCAGTCTTGCATGTTCAACACTGAGCATGTATATGTGTTTACTCTAACAAACACGGCACATCATTGACTTACTGGATTAAGACAGCAGAGATGGCCTCCCAGAGTACTACAGTACAACTGTCTGGGAGACAAGTGTACACAGGGGGATGAAAACACTGCACCACCACCACAATGATGCTGCCATGAACAACACTTGGCCTGGAATAAACAAAGACATAATTATTTGGTTATCATATCACAAGTCTATATGTGAAATATCAAGGGTATCCGCTTGTTAAGTCATTGCTGTTTTCATGCAAGGCTACTATTTGAATTAATTAAATGCAATTTTAAATCACAAATACTCAAAATGTCTTTGAATGATTTGTTCTTACCAGTGGGTCTAGTGCATATATATATCCATCATGGGACCCTGCAAAGACCAGCCCAGTTTTAGGGTCTACGCTAGGAGAACTTTTCACCACATCTCCCGTCTCGAATGTCCACCATGTGTCTCCACAGGCAACATCCAGGAAATAGATCTGTCTGTCATAGCAGCCTGAAAAAAAAAAAAAAAGAGTTAAACATCAGTGACACTAGAGTACCAGTTTTAACTCTTCAACAGATCTTGATGCATATACATTTAGCTTTCAAAACCAAAAGCAGTAGAATACAGACCTACTGCCACAAAACTCCCACATTTTGAAATGGCAGCCGAGGACTCCAGCCGATCTCCAAGTATACGTTCCCAAATGATCTCTCCGTTGGTCAGGTTGAGAGCCTGCAGTCTGTGTGAATGGGATCCAATGAACACTGTGGTTCTTTCAGGAGCCACCAGCAAAACTGGAGAAGCGTCTACACATTTGCCCGTGTCTGAGCTCCAGAGAACCCTGAGGTCAAGTGGAAGAACATCTGAAGAACTCGAGGAACCTTCCTGAGAACATTCACTTATCTCAGTTTCTGTAACTTGACCACTACCATCTTCTTTAGGGTAGTCTGTGACCTCTTCAATGTCAGAATTATTTTGTGTTATCTTGCAAACTTCATACGATGCATTAACTATTGAATGTGTGTTATTGTCTTTCCTATTGTTTGATCCTTGTGTGTCTGACAAACATTCTGCTTCCCAATCAATAACTTCACCAGCCCGTCTCACCGCTACAAATCCCTTAGTTCTTTTCACCAAGGGAGCAACAAGACCTGTTGTGCTTTCTGTTTTACCCACTGTAGTCATCTCATTGTGATGTCTTTTGGGTGAAACTACAGAGTTTGAATCTTCACGCATTCTCTTGTTTGATGGCTGGATTACACTATTATAATTATCTGTTTCTGTCATCATTTGGCTGAGCACATCCAGGAAAGAGCCATCTAATATGACCTCCAACAGGCCCACAGGGGTTGTCCCCATGGCAACAGTGATCTCATCATAGAGGCGAAGGGCCTGAAGGGAATCTCCTCCACTTAACATGAAATGTGCATCTTCCTCAACCACCACGTCATCAGCCAGGCCAAGACACTCCTAACACCCACAGACAAACACATTGTGGCAGTTTTACACTGCAAGTAATGAGTAAGATGGGCAATATGTGTTAAAGAAATTCTGTCAACATTTATCTGCATGCATCTGA
Organism: Beaufortia kweichowensis; assembly: GCA_019155185.1. Classification (NCBI taxonomy): domain Eukaryota; kingdom Metazoa; phylum Chordata; class Actinopteri; order Cypriniformes; family Gastromyzontidae; genus Beaufortia; species Beaufortia kweichowensis. The sequence goes on from CM032807.1 coordinate 8,277,629, forward strand.
ATCCCATAGGAGTTATTTGCAGTTATTTACAGCACATAATTTATTTCCATTCAGAGAAAATTTACATTGATCATTAACAATATGAGGAAGAGTAAAAAAAAATGACAGAATGGGATAGTTACCCCAAAATAAACAATCATTTTCCATTTTTAGGTGAACTATCCCTTTAAATACAACTGTTTACATAAAAAGTGTGTATGCTATTTATACCTTCCATATGGATTGTAATTTCAGTCTCGCAGTTTTAATGGTTTCCTGTTTAGTTTCTTTATATGCATTTTGTTTCTCTGTCTCACACATCCTCATCAACTCGTCCATTGCTACTTTACCTGAAAAAAATACATGCATGAAGAATATAACAATGATTATAACACAAAATAACATATTTAAAAAACATGCTCATCTGACTAAATTAGATCCATTTTCTGGAAAAAAAAAAAATATATATATTAGATTTAAATGATTAATAGATAAAGGAATAGTTTGAAAGGCATTTCTTTCTTCTGCAGAACACAAGAGATGATATCTTAAAGAATGTCTTTTTCCATTAAAACATATTCTACTGTCGGGGAAAAAAAACAGCTCAGACATTCTAAATAATATCATTTATCTTCTGCAGAAGAAATAAATTAAACAAATTTGGAATACTCTGATGAGAGAACTTTCATCTTTGGGAGGACTATCACTTTAAACACTTAAATAATGGTTCTCACTTGCCATGAGATGTGAGTGGAAGTGCAGGAATAAACAATATTGTGTCTGGAATGCTGTGACTTTCCAATAGCTGTGACAACCTTTGTCGAATCTCCCCTTCAATTACTTTGTTGGCTGAGTCGGTGCAGGTTTTTGTGACATTTAAAGCAGCAAGATCTTCAGAGGACACTGTGGAATGTTCTCCATGAACTTCAGATGAGGACGATGAAAGAGCTCTTTTCTGACCTGATGCAAGCACTATAAATGCCATCAGCCTGCTACCCTCACTCATGCTTACGACACATGCCTCCACCTGGGGTAAATTCTCAATGGTCTGAGAACAGAAAGAAATTAGATGCAGTGATGCTCTGTTCCTTTTCATAATCTCTGGTTTTATTGGAGATAGCTGCTTTATAGTGCTTACCTGCTGGAGGGCGTCTAGGTGTACCCGCTGACCAAAGCGTTTGAGGAGACGATCTTTCCTGCCTAGGAAATATAGATGGGAATTGCAAACCTGCACCCAGTCACCGGTAGCACGCATGGTTCCTCTAACTATAGTTTTCTCTTCATCTAACAGACACTCTCTCCTGACCACCTAAACAGAAAAATACACAGTGTTTGGAAACAACCCCATAATAACTACAAAAAATATATTTTTAAGACAATTTCAGTATATTCCTAAAACTTTGCTTTATTTTAAATTAATTTATTTAATGTATGTAACTGTAAAAGACAAAGTCAAGTATACTTTTTTTTCTAGTGACTTATTTTTAGATCATTGTGTCATACCAATGAACACTTGTCCTTCTCCATCAGTGACAAGACATCCTGTCTCATCTCTAACTTCCATTACAGTGTCCAGCATCGGCTCCCCAAGGGGCACAGATACATCAGCACTATTATACAAAACATATCATATGTAAACACACAATGTATCACAGCACAAAATTACTGTGTTAAATGATTTTTAGTCTGTGTCTCTCCAAGACAAAGTGACTTTTGATAACAATATTCTTTAAAAACGAATTATGTGGCAGACACATATTCTTTAGTCATAATAAATACAACCTTTTCATTTTTTTAAATGAAAACTACTAAACATACACTGTTCACACTAGTTTAATATATGCTTAGGGGCTGGACTCCACTTACATGTCATCCAAGCATAGGAGTGTTTCTGGGACTTTGTACCAGCTTGCCCAGCAAGACACTTCTGTAGTGCCATAAAGATTACAAATGTGTGTGCTATTGCCTTTCTGCCTCCAGCTTTTTAAAAGATTTAGAGATGGACATGGCTCTCCTCCAAAAGCCAACAACCTCAGGGATGAATTTGCACTGAGTACTTCCTCCTGAAGGACATGCCTTCCAAACCGCCTTACGAGAGTGGGAGTGGCCTGGAAAAATGAGAAGTGCCAGATGGAATTCTAAGTGATGTCCAACTAAATATTAAAAACAAATTATTGATGCATGTAAAATGACTTTGCTATTAGAATCGGTGATTAAAACAAAAAGAGGGTCATGCCTGTAAGACTGTTGTTGCGTTGCGTTTAAACAGCACATGTGCAAGTCTGCTAGGCATCTTTTTTACAGCGGAGGGGACGATAAGGAGACAAGCTCCAGAGGACAGGGCCAAAAACATCTCTACCACAGAGGGGTCAAAGGTTAATGGAGAAGAAAGGAATACTACATCTTCTGCAGTCATCTGAAATACAGATCTGCAGAGAAAGCATTTCAGAAAAAAACAAAACTTTTATTTAAAGTGCATATCATAATCTAAAACATATTTTAATCTGAATGTGTAAGGGTTTAAATATGAATATAAAAAATTGTTTGTTTTCGCTTACCTTAAGTGGGTTATATTAGGCACAATGCATTGGTGAGGGACCTTCACTATCTTTGGAAGACCTGTCGTTCCAGATGTGTGCAAAATGTAAGCCAGTGGCTCCCTCTGGTGGATGTCTCTGGTCATACCAGAGATAGATGGATGCTGTTCTGTCTCAGTCAGTTGAATAATTTCATCCTGCTCACTTTTTAATTTAATCAAAATGAGTTTATGCGACGTCAGTGTTGCGCATACTGTCAGTGACAGCAAGTTGGAAAATGCGCTCTGGAATTGCTGTTGGTTAGAAAATAAGTCATTAATATTATTATGCAGTCATCAATGGATATTTTGTGATATATTAGATATATTCAGCAATAAGTGTAACAACTGTCTGCAGTATTTAACCCACGTGAAGCAGATGAGTCTGTGTTAAGCAGTAGTTCAGACTGCAGTTGTTCATCATTCTCAGGATGCACAGAGGTGGTGAGGCAGGATCCAGAGGAACATATGCAGCAGGAAACTGCAGAACACTGTTCACATTTTAATTATTTGCATTGAGCACTAAACAAGTTTCATAAATCACAAAATAATTATTTAGTCTAACTACAGGGAAAACATTCAACAACTCTCATACAGCACAACGCAAATAAACAATAAATCGTACCCCATAATCCAAACAGGAAGGAAGACATCTGCATGGCAGTATAATCCTATAGCACCATCGGGTTTCTGAATGGAGATGCGCAAGTGTTCAGATAATTCATTCGCAAGAGAAATAATTTCATTATATGTCAAAGAGACACGCGTTGCAATGCTGCTGTCAAACGTGACAGCTATTTTATCACCACGCGCGGCGGCCGCCTCGTGCACCAGCTCATAAAGGTATTTTGCTGCCATTTTCTCAGAGAAAATTACGCTAGGTTAAAAAAAAATGTAAAGATAAAATATGTAAACACACTGTACATGACATTTTCCAGCGCATGAGCGTCTCGTCGCCATTCGCGCAACAGTGGCGCGTTACAATGACGTTCCGGCGCTGCGTGAAGAAATCGTCCAATCACAGCTCGAGTTCTGACTCCGGAAAAATTTGAAAATTCCGTGTAGCTGATAACTGAGTGCACACAGTCTTTGTTTATGTTTGTTAAATTTACTTAATTTCCAATAGATTTTGTTTTGTGTAACATGTTTGGGAAAACTTCTTACACAGATCAGTTCAAGAAAAATGACGATGTGTTCAGAAACACGATGGAGTCTATTTTTCAGAAGGTACGTGCTGCTGCTGTTGATACGAACCTTGCTTTAAGTAAAATAATACATTGCTTAAATCTTACGAAATATAACGAACTTAAAGGTTAACGAAGCATATTTATTATGTATTTCAAGTATACCAGTCTAAATGATCCTGGCATAGATGTTTGTCTGAAAACAATGACCTGCAAGACTGGAAGAGGTAGGCAAAAATGTCCATTTGATAATAATATTTATTTCTGATTATTGTCTTGATCTGTGTACATATATTTCTACAGGTTCTGTGCCCATTGACAGTACAGAGGGAGAACGCGAGCTGGAAACATTAAAGGTCAGAGTCAATATCACATTTGTCACTGTTAAACCAGTATTTTAAGATTAATACATAATATTCACAATCTAAATATAATAATTGCGAACGCCTCTTATATTGGTGTTTATATTCTTACATATGGTGACAGTAGAATCATCAATTGTTAATATGCTTATAAATTGTTATTGTTATTTTTTCACTCATGCAGATGCGAGTCAATGCAAACCATTCAATCAGGGGTAAGAAACAAGATTTACTGCATTTTTAAATCCTGTTGCATTTTCAATATTGGGTTTTATTTTTTGGACAGCCAGTTTTATGTATTTTTTTACCTTATTCTCTTTTTGTATTTCTTAGAGCTTGAGAACCAGGACGATGATCAGGTGGTAATGAGAAAACTATAGTGTATAATAAAGTAGAAATAAATGTGTTCAACCCAGAATACAGTATACAGATACTAATATTCTAGTGTTTCATTTTATTTTCCCTACCAGATGGAATTGTCAGGGATCACTGAGGATGATCTTACCTACTCTGATCAAAAGGAAAACGATGAAAGTCTGTGTAAGTATTGGTTGTGTAATGGAAATCATAAAAGTTGTGTAACAATAACTCAGGGTTTACTAACAACCCCACAGAAACGAAACAATTTAGTGATTGTGTTAGGAAATATTTACATTTAAAAAGGTATTGCATAATGTATTTGAGGAGATAATAATTAAGCAGATAATAAAGGTCTTATGTATTTATTTTCTAAGGGCACGATGGGGAATCCTTCCAGCATTCTATGAATGAAATAGATTCATCTCATAGCCTTCTATGGGGGGTCACCTCTCAGCCCGAGGAAGATGATGAAGAACTGGAGAAAACATTGAGCAGTCATGGCAGTACCCTTCTGGATGTCTATCCGAGTATGATCAATCAGATTGGTAAAGCATACCGGCGACAGCACGTGACGGATACAGCAAGGGCTGTGCTGCAGAAGTATCGTCGCAGACAGTGGCACGCTGGAGTGTCAAACCCTCACAGTGCTTCCTTGAGAAACCGGACACTTAACAAGACAACAGAGATCTCATTTACCAAACCAGTTCAAGAAATCATTACCAAGAGCAGCAGCAAACTTAAGAACCTTTTTAAGGACAAACTCAAGCCTTCGCCTCTAAAAAATGCATTATATGAGGCCAGTGCCTGTTTTTACTCACCTAGGAGGGACAATGTTAATGTGAGCGGCATGTCAAATGAGTCACCGTGGACTGAACTGCATTCAGACAGGAAGCCGAAGCAAAGTCCTGCCCGTGTGATTGATTTCTCCACACCTCCTCATTCTCTTTCCCCCTCTCTTAGTGACCAGTCTCCGGATCTGAACCAAACGTTTGACATTGGACCATCTGTTTTGTCAACATCGTGTGCTGTTCCAGCTTCACTGGTCTCCACCTGTCCACAACCAGCGTGGTGCTCACCAGGCAAAACAGCTAAAGGTCTGTCTCTTATTGAGCAGAGAAGAATGTCAATCACATCGCGGCCCTCCGATCAGCAGTCATCCCACAACTCATTGGATAAAGATAGCTTCAAGGACCGCCTACACTCTCTTGTCTCCTCCCCACAGCGTGGTCTCAGTTGTTTATCTCCTAGTAAGAAGAGCATCTTCAGACCCGTGTCAATGCTGAGCTTGGAAAGACAACAATCAATGTCCACAGCAATACACAGTCCAATGCGAAGGTCTCCTCTGCACTGTCAAAATCATTCTGAGACACGCAGATCTCCTTATGGCAGGAAAGAGGTTGTGATGTCATCACCTCGACTGTACCACCAATCCCAGCAACCCCAAAACAGATGTCATTCTCTTTCCAGTCCCATGTCCACTAACTTTTTAAAGCAAAACTCATCCAGTCAACTCCAGATTGACGCAGAGTTCAGAAAGCTGTATCATCACTTCATCTGTCACGGAACATCTTCGCCATGCCCTTCCACCCATTGTCATCTGTGTGAGAGGCAGCCGAGACAGATGTCCCAGAGCCCACGCTTTTCCTCCTCCAGCATGTCCGCTCTTGCTCTAACACCACTGAAGGACTCGCTCAAGAAACGGCGTCGTCAGCCTGAAGTGGAAGAGTCGCTTCGATTCAAACGCTTCCGAGAGAGTCGTTCACCTATTAAACATCTCCAGCTTTTGCCACATCAGCTGAAAGACCGATACACGACCTCTGCCGTGCCAGAACCTAGTGAAGAGAAGCACACGTGGGAAAGGGCCATCCTGCTGCAGTGCCCCAGTCCTCAATTCCTCAGAGGTACTGGAAACCTCAGAAGAATTAGAGAGGCTAAATTAGCCATGCAAATGAACCTAAATGCCTCATCTTGGGTAAGAGCATTGGTAATGAGACGGTTTTTCACACATATGGTTGAATTTGAATACTAATCTTTTTGTTTTTAATACATTTGCAGAGAGATGTTTCAAGCGGAGTCCATGCGGTTAAAGGTTTGTAGCCTTTTATGTTAATTTGACCACATACTCATAGTAATCTCTAGCTTGTAGATGTAATAAAATTGCAGGTCATCAAGTCTTTATTGTTTTTTAACAGCTGAATCACCACTGAGATCTTTCAATCGTGGTGTGACTCCACTCTCGCCAAGGTAATTCCAGCAAACACGTTACAAGTAATATATTACTTGTATATTATATTGAAGACCCTATAGCATGCTTATTGTTAGGTGTTTTTGTGAAATACAGTGACCCTAAATAATCACTCACTCTTAATATTGTCTTAATTACAAAAAAATCAATGATATCTGCAAAAAGATTATTTTCTCCAGGCCAACTTTTTAATATTTTTAAGTACTTTACCTAAACATTGCTTTAAAACCAGTAACGTTTTCCGCACATACATATTTCCAAACACATACACACATCACACTATGATATTTGTTGTATTTTTATGTACTGCAAATTGATCTTTAAAATGTAAAGAGTGGTTCAAGTGTCCAAATAAAGTTAGGCCCACTGTATGTTTGTAAACGATGATTAATTTAAAGACAAAACCATTTCTTTTTTTCAGTCTTTCAAGAAGGCGACTCCAGTATGGTCTTCTGCAGTGACTGATCCTTCTGTGTACACTCCACAATCTGCAATACTTCTTTCATCTTAAACATTGTTAATGACTCAAGTGTACTCTTGGGAAACCACTGCGGATAAAATCAATCCAGTTAATAGTTTTTCAAATACATTTTCTCATTTTAAATGTGTGTGTGTGTGTAGATGGCTCCGTTTTAACTAATATTCTTTGCTTTTATATGTTAACATATTTTTATCACTATGAAAGACTCAAATTTTTATGTTATTACAATAAAAACCACCTGTTACTTATAACATTTACATCAATAGACAAATTACATATGTACTGACTAATTGTATGTTTGTTAGTAAATAAATCACACACAGTTCAAACGAAAATTTTAATAAACATGTTTCACATACAAATTTATAATTCTTGTGCGCTTCTTCAGAATCAGTAGAAAAGCAGGTTCTCACCAAGCTGAGTTCTAAAACTTACTGACACAAAACCACAGTACAATATTTTCACAGGGATGTTACAAAATGTAGTGTTCAACAAAAAGGATCTACTCTGGAGAAGTAAAAATAAATGAAAATAATGTTTTTTGCTTGGCCAAGCCAGTAACTAACATCAGTTTTTATTCCAGTCATAAAGCAGCATTCAACACAGAACTTCATATCTATTCTATACAGAATTTGAAGGCTTTATATTGAAGGTCACCACTCCAGCTCCACTGGGTATTTTCCTGTAAGACAGGCTGTGCAGTGGCCAATTCTTTTAGTCTTAGTTCTAGAGCTGATCCGTTCATCTTTCTCCTGTGTCTCTATCCCACCTTGAACAGCTGACACCAGGCCTTCAACAGACAGGTAACGGACACTTGTAGCACCTGCGCAGAGCAAAAACAACTTTCTGTCAAAGCATGTTACATTCTAAAATACCTCTGTAGTAAGAAAAATACGTCAGTTACAGCACATAAATTATCATAAAGAACATATCTGATTTTAAAATCAAGTATGACGTCTGCAATGTTCCAACGTACCAATGTAACCGGCTATATCCTCAAACTCTGGTTTGTTAGCAATTAGTTCCTCTTTGGTTGGAATGTTGATGCCCATGTAGCATGGAAACCGTATCGGAGGAGATGCAACTCGAATATGTACCTGTAAGACACAATAAAAGCATGCGAGACCAAAGCAGCAGACATTATCCAAAAGGCAATCACTACACTTTTTAATGAATTATACCTCCGTTGCACCTGCTTCTTTAAGCAGTTTGATAATGGGTGAGATGGTGTTGCCTCTGACTATAGAGTCATCAACAAGCACCACACGTCTGCCGGCAAAGTTGTCAGTCAACGCCCCAAATTTCTTGGCCACTCCAAGCTGACGCAGGCGAGTATTTGGTTGAATGAACGTTCTGCCCACATACCGGTTCTTGCACAGCACCTCTACATAGGGAAGCCCAGACTAAAGGAAAATCATTTTGTAATACCACTTAATGAACCAAAAAAGATTTACAAGAAATGTGTATTGGGTGTGTGTATACTACTTACAACTTGTGCATATCCTAACGCTGCCGGCGTGGCTGATTCTGGAACAGTGCTTACTACATCAGCATCTGTGGGGGCCTCGATGGCCAACTGCTGTCCACAGCGCTGCCTGACTGTATATACCATCTGCCCTGTAACACGGTAATACATTTATTTTACTATTTTAAGTTTATAGTTAGCTTCATAAACATTTCTTCTTGTTTTCTATTACCTAGAGCAGGGGTTTTCAAACTTTTTTGTTAGCCTAACCCCCTTGATCTAACTTTTTACTTGAAGTACCCCCTGAGATTTTAAGTAAATGTTTCAATACCACATTTGCATGTTTAACTTTAAAATTTTTTTTTATCTGTTTCAAAGCTTTTATCAGTAGTATTTTAATAGTTATTGATATTATAACTGTTATTGGACCTTTATCTGGTCATTTTCTTTATTGGTACATAAAACATGTCTGTCCATTTTGCATGAGTTCTTAGTTTTCTGATATATTACAGTGTTGTATAATTGTTACATGACATGCAGATTAAACAAGATTTTGTTAGTAAGTGTTTTATTTAAATGTGTAAACTTTTCATAAAAATTATTTGCTTACATTGTATGATTTAAATGTAATTAATTGTTTTTCAACAACTCACAAACCCCTTGCAATTCCCTCGTGAACCACCAGGGGTTTGGGCACCCCAGTTTGGGAAACCCTGATCTAGAGCGATTGCTTTGGATGACAAACTTGCCTTCAAATATGGAGTCTGGCCTGGCAAAGTAAACATATTCAAATATGCAGAAGGCAGGATTGTCTCCTTCTGGACGTGGGACAACACTTAGGCTCTTGACTCCATGCTTGGATATCTGAACTATCTCACCAGGCTGCACTTCACGATAATACCTGAGAGAAGAAAAATGGAAACAGATCAACAAACTAAAAATATATGAGAGACCAAAATGCAGAAACCATTTTTTAAAATTAAAATCAAACAGTTTGAATTGTAGCATTGAACTGGTTGTCATACTGATGTGAACATACTTTGCTCCAATGGACTGAAAGCTACAGGACTCAGATGAAACCACCCAACCTTCTGTGTCTCCTTCTCCAGCACCTACAGTAAAAAAAACATAATAAGTGGACATGTGCTAAAATGCAAAAATAAACTTATAAACTTATAATTAATCCTTAAAATTTATAAAGATTTGTTTACTGATATCACTATTCATCATTGAGCTACATGCCCAATATAGACACCATTACAGGGTCTACAGTATATATTTATATTCAAAGCAAAATATATTTTCTTTACTTAATCTTTCCTGAATTATGTTCTTTTCAATCTCTTTCCTACTACTGAATTACTCCTACACACACCTGAGCTGTGCAATTTGGAAATGGGCACTAGACGTCCAATACAGAGAGGTCTGTTTCCATAGGGGTCTCTCACAGCATAGATTACATCTTTATACATCACCAGCAGTGAGTATGATGTAGGCGTCTCCATCATCAGGTTCTTAATACTGGGACAAAACAAAAACAAGCATAAAAGTCCATTAAGATGATAAGGTTTGTAAGTGGTCATCCAATCAGATGCTCTTGTGATGCATAACTTGCCGAGCCACCCAATCAGGAGTGTCAAGCTCCTCCATGGGAGGAGTCAGTGCAAGGAGCTGGGTGATAAGCTCACTGTCTGAGCTGGTGGAGAGGCCAACACCATGTCGCATAACCTGTAACACAAATTATTACATGTTGTATTAAACATGAAAAATGAACACCCACGCCTTCCCCAAAACAAAATACGACCCGGTCTGTGAAAGCAAGGCTAAAGTCTCAAACTCTAATTATGAAATTAGGAGCATCAAAGTAGTCAGAGCCATAAAAATGATGAAAATACTGTAGGTCATGTGTGTTTATTGCTTATATGATAGATTTTGAGATACAGTACTTAAATTTTCATTTATACTAATAATGAAATTAAAGCTTTTAAACAGTATATGATTTTATGGACTTTTATGGACTGGATTATTTTGCACTAAAAGAATAACCAGAGGTTGGCTTTCTAAATACTTATTTTGACATGGCTTTACTCAGTCAAAAAAAGACTTCATCTGGGTTTTCACAGACACCGTCACATGCCTAATGTCTAACAATCAAAAGCCAACCTTTTTGCGCAACGCAGAAGCATTGACAAGTTCTCCATTGTGTGCCACTGCAATCTTCCCATGCAGGGTATCTACCACGAAAGGCTGACAGTTCTGCAGTTCTGAGATCCCTGTGGTGGAATACCGTGTGTGTCCGATGCCTAAGTTGCCATTGCGGAGCTTTAGTAAATCATCTGGTTTAAAAGCTGTATTTACCAACCCCATGCCCTATGGAAGACAGAGAGAAAAACACAACTATTTCAGACATGTCTTATCTCGCAATGAACACTGTATTTTACATAAAACATATTGGTGAGATGGATGTTTTGTATATTGAGATGGTGTTTGGTAAATTCAGTACCTTTAGGGTGGTGTATGTTGGGGGGTTTGTTCCAGTACTTGTGACAATTCCAGCACTTTCTTGACCCCTGTGTATACAATAGTCCACTTCAGTCATTGACATTCATTTACAAATGTATAATTTATATTAGATTTAATACTTAATATAATTGAAATGAGTGTGACATAGCAAAAAGATTGAAGATGAATCTCTCTCACACTTTGTATTTGTATAATATATAAGAGTTATAAGTATATTATTAAGAGTTTTTTTCTTTATTTTTGCTGTCACACCATAGGACACATTTACACATATATTTGACAACTATATATACATGTATAACGTTTTACAATATATAAATATATACATTTATAAATGATGTGTAGTTCATTCAATTAAAATAATTTAGGAGTTCACTTTTTGTGTTCTAAAATGTTTTTATTTATTTAATAATAAATTAAATAAAAAGAGGATTTTTCATTGTGTGAATTTTTTGTATTTTGTGTAATAAACAGATTCTGCACATATTGTGAGTTCGTTTGAGAAGTGATAATGCATGTAGTGAGCGATTAGATAAGCATGTCTTGGCAAGACTGCGGTCTGGATCGACAATGTGTCCCTCCCATAAATCCCTCTATCCCACTATTTTACAGAATCAAGCCAAATCTGTTTAATGAGTCAGTAGCTGCACACCATGTGACGAAAACTGGTTTGTGTGAAACTGTTAGGCAGAGTGTGAATGAGAAAGGGGGGAGGGGCAGAGGGAATGAGAGAGAGAGACACAGAGAGAGAGAACGAGAAGAAAGCGAGACTGCAAGCTTCACGAGAGAGCAACGCAACACAGCCTGGAGATACAACGCAATGATTGCACAAGAGACACTTAAAACAGAAGCTCAGCGCAGCCAAAAGCCTCCGAGTCTTTTCTAGATGTCTTACTATGAGACATTGACACTGCAAATGCAGCTCGCTCGCCAAGCCACTTCTCACGTTTCCTCTCAGCCCCTCCCCCACCGCACACAGCTTAAGCCAGTCATGAGGCTGTTCTCGGTCACGTGGCCGTCCCTAACTGGCTCAGTCGTCTGGTTGCCTTGGACACTGAGCCTAAAGTCAACAGGGAGGGGGAGCGGATAGGATAAAGGCAGAGACGAACAAACAGAAGCCATTTCTAGGCAAGCTTAGAAACATGGAGCCTGAAACAGAGCAACAAAGAAAGGCCGGGAAGGAAAAGAGACCAACTAGAGGAACAACTAGACAGTGGAGAGTGGAAGAAGTTAAAGCTCTGCTTTCAGTGTGGAGGGAGAGACAGGCATGGGAGGAGGAAGAGAGCAGGGCCAAATATGAGGCCATCTCAAGCCGACTGAGAGAGCTTGGGGTGTGTAGAGACTGGTTTGAATGTAAGGCCCAGAGCGGGAACATGTCTCTTCCAGATGGGAGGTCTACACAGACGCTCTACAAACAGCCTTCTGCAGACAACAGACCACTGACGCAAAGGCCTCACATTGCAGATGAAGAGCCGACGGCAGCCAATAGGAGACAGGAGACTACGAATCTTCAGGAAGGTAATTCTTGTACAACAATGTTATATTTCGATCCTGAAAAGACCACAACAAATCAAATTTAATTTTATATGCAGACAAAGTCCTTTTAGGGAAGTCGGAGGGCACTTGGCAACATGCACGGGAGACCACAGTCCTATCTGCTTAAAGACTAAAATTGCAAGCTAAAATCACAATTAAATAACATATTTCCAAAAAACAATTAAACCTGGCATTAACTGTGTCATAACATTTGCATCTTAAGCTTAAATTGCACTAAAAACACCTTTCAAGCTTTAGCACCTGCACAGGATAGCAAATGCCTAAGTAGACTTCATATAGAGCCCCTCCCCCAAACAACCATTAGTCTTCAACGATTGGCTCGTTTAATTGGAAGGCGGAACTTTCCTCAGAGTGGCCATATTTACATCATGTAAATGCATTTCCCCTCCTTTATATTAATAGCAGGACTGCATATTGTAAATATCTATCTTTGATTGTAGCTTGTATATGTATTTTTAAGCAGCATGAAAAAAATAATAATTATTTTTATGGATTTATTATTAAGCCTATTGGCGAATGGAAATGTTTGCATAAGCTTTTCATATTAAAAAAAGGAAACTAAACAAAAAACATACTACCTCCTTAGGTTTGGAAGGGGGGCGACATTGGTCTGACAAAGAGGTTCGAGCTCTCCTTAAAGTCTGGTCTGACCGGGAGGTTCACAAGCAGCTTCAACGCTCCCACAGAAACAAGGCCATCTTCCAAATGATGGCACGACGCCTGCAGCGCCAACACGGTGTGGTGCGAGACTGGAGACAATGCCGCACTAAATACAAAAACCTGAAATATGACTACAAAGTCAGCAAAAGTCAAAACCGACCAATGAGATTCTCTGCTCAGCTTGACTCTATACTTCAGGGAAAAGATACTGAACACAGTTTTGAGGAGGAATCACCTAGGAAAATGCCCAGCAAAGACCAGGTAACAATGAGGCGCGAACCCGAACAGGTTATCAAGATCGATGATGGTAAGATTATTAAATTGCAGAAAATGTTATTGCATCAGGTTCTTGTCCATGCTTTATTCAACAACTTTCATCTTTGCTCCTTTTAAGATGAAAGTTTGGCAGAGATGCAAACCCTAATGAAAACCGCTAACCATCCACTAACTGCAAGAGAGCCAGGTGAGATTCTAGTTACATAATAAACAAGGCTTATTCACAAATTCACACTAACAATCTTGTTTATTTGCATCATATAACCTCCAGCCACAACAGCAGCGACGCATGAAATGAATGTAATCACAGTGCATGACTCCGGCAGAAACTGGAGCGAGGAAGAGGTGGCCGCGCTGCTTAGGATCTGGGCTGAAGAAGGGATCCAGCAACAGCTACAAGGCTCAACCAGAAATAAAGACATATTCGTGCAGATTTCACGCAGGCTCCTTCAACAGGGCGTGGAAAGGGACTGGAAACAGTGCCGCACAAAGTACAAAAATCTAAAATACCTCTACCGTTCACTACAAAGAGGAAAGGCGGATATCGGAGACCCGTGCCGCATTATGAGGTTTTATGACCAGCTGGATGCCCTTTTGTCCAAACCTTCTAGAAGTCGCTTGGATAGTTCCACGTTTTTCAACGCAAACTGTTCAATGATGAATTCAACTATGTACAGCACACCAGATTTTGAAGAGCATTCCATGGCTGAGGATCAACAGGAGGACAACGACATTGTTGCAGTCGTATACGACCAGCCTCCTGTGGATGAGACCACTTTGAGATCTCCCATCATTTCAGCAAGGGCTTTACAGAACCAAGATGGGGCCGAAGGAATTTTAACAAGGTCAGAAGAAGTGACAAATGTAGAATTTGGGATGCCTAAAACAAATGCCATGATGTTGAGGTCAGCCAGAAGCCCTCAGATAGAATATGAACAGCATCTTTCCTCTGACTCGGTCACAGCTGTTATATATGAAGACGGTCAAAATTATAAAAGCAGCACAGGTAATACTAATAATTATAAATATCAGTGATTCTCAACTGGCTCAATATTTTACATCGAGTAGGCAACACACCAAATTTGTCCTTAAAATAAAATGCTGAATAATACATTCACAACACGTAACAGATAACCCTAACCCTAATCAGAATCTATTTAATGAACACCCACCAGTTAAGAAACACTGAATGACATCACACAATTACATCATTTTAAAGTTATGAACATAAACATATGTTTGCAACATAGAAAATGATGACCCATCTTGCACAAGAGGAGAGCATGTGACCAGAGGAAGAAAAAGGAAGGCTGCAGACGAAGGTTTTTCATGATGTTTTCATTACAAGGACATTCTCAAAAATTATGCAGAGAAATTATGAGATGTGATTGAGTCTTGTGACCTACAAACTTTAACTGAATTAAGATAGGAGTAAGAACACAATAAGACAAGACCATACTAACAAAAGAAACTATGGAAATAACAGATAAAAATGTCATTTAGAGACAACACAATATACTGACAACACAATTCATTAATTTCATTATACATAATGAAACTGTGTATTCATAGAAACAAGTTCATATACGTTTACATATTAAAGTTTATATAGGCCTACGTTTATGTAAGTTTAACACTTTTAATAAATTTGAATCTCGTTTTTTGACCCACTGTTAACTTTATCTTGTGTTTAGGGGACCGTTTGGTTTGTAAACAACTTCACCAAAGCACTGATGATGGGGAAAGCAGCACTGACTGGTCAGAGAATATAGACTTCCAATGTAAAGATGAGGAGGATCAATACATTCCCATCATGGAGATCACATCTGTGTGTTCAATGGCTTCTAATGCAATCACACCTGATCAATCGGTGAGAAGACAGGACAATGGAAGTCTATTGATCTGTGATTTCAATATTGCATTGGTCAACAGCTACAGTTTGCATGTATTGATTAATATTAATATTGACTGAACTGCATATCGGTGTTAAACGTAGCAGTAAGAAAAAAATGCAATTGCACAAACTGTATAGGACGTATTTTACAAAAAAGTACGTTTATATCATGCATGTCTATATCATGCATGTAAATAGTTAAAAGAAATTGGTGATCTTGACATTTTCCTTTAAGAGGTAAAACTCTGTAGAGCTGTACAGTTAAAAACAGTGTTTTAAAGTCTACAGCAATCAAACCACAGCAGTTTACCTGTGCTGTAAAGCGACGAGTCCCAGTGTCAATATCTGTGCGACCTCCAGTTGTGTTGGCCATTCTCCCGCTGCGACACATCCGAACACCCCGCACTCTTCTCCGATACCCGACTCCTCAAACTCCATGTCCGCCTGTCTAGATATGTTTCTCTGGGTTTACTGCGTGTATTACCACGCTGACTGGATCTCACCGACAACACGTGTTTCCTCACACTGCTGCTTAGAGAGCAGCAGAGGACCTATAACAACGGAAATGTTCAAGTGAACACTACAATCTAAGGTCCAAATATGTACGGAAACTAGCAGTTTTCGAAACAACGTTTTTGTCAAACTAATAATCCAAGTTGTTGCTGAAAGTCTTGCGCCATACCTGTATCCAACGCACGTGCTCTTTAACTTTAGCGTAGTTCGCAAAGATATATCAGGATGGATATTTGCTCTTAAAATCGATAGATTAGTGCTATTCGTTTAGGGAATGTAGAAAAGCATTTTGCCCACGTGGTGAAGATGGCATTATTCTGATTGGTTTTAATGAATCGGCAGTGTGTCGTAACTCCTGTTGCCCTTGTGAAAATAAATGAGTCGAGTCTCACTCCCCTCGCCATACTTCGCACCAGCTTTCATCTGAACGTCTGAAGTCTTTTCGCCTTCCCACGAGAACGGTTTGCTTTCAAACAACTGGCACAAATTAACAGGTTTCTGTTCGTCTTTTTCAGGGTAACCGAACCTCCAGAACAATGCAGAACACAGCAGGTACGTTAATAAACTTGGTTGCAACTGCACATTTGGTTTGCCAGTTGCGCAGTAAAGTTGCTCCCTCTGAAGTTAGTAAAAAGTTGTTTCGTTGTTAAAAATGATGATTACTAGTCTTTCTTGGTCCTAGAATGACCTAGAATGTACAGTTGCTGTGATTGATGTGGAAAACAGTTATTATGTTTTTACGCGCAGAACTGAAACTAGGAAAAAAACTGAACGAGGGCAAGACAAAGCAGATATTTGAGCTTGTGGATGAGGCGAGTCATGTTCTGGTCCAGTCTAAAGATCAGATCACAGCGGGAAATGCGGCTCGGAAGGATCAGATGGAGGGCAAAGCCGCTATTTCCAATAACACAACCAGTTGTGTGTTCAAACTGTTGCAGGAGGCTGGTGAGATTTTTTGTTTCTTTTTTTCCCAAACGCTAAAAAAATTCATATCTGCCCAGATCTGTAGAGGACATTAATATTTATGTTCATGATGAAAGGAAATTACTGCCCTATGCTTTGAAAAGTGAATGTAACACACACATGGTTTGTTTACTAATCAAAGTAGGAATAGTTCACCCAAAATAATAATTCATTATTTAGTCATTATTTATCCATCCCCATTCCAAACATGTATGACTTACTTTCTTCTGTAGAACACAAAAGAAGATATTCTGAAAAATGTCCCTGTGTTTTTTGTCCATACTATAAAAGTCATTTCATTTTTGGGTGAACTGTCCTAGAACTTGAGAACTTTGCCAACCCTAATAAATGTCAGTATATTACTGCAATGTATAAAAAATTTCTTTTTTCTTTTTAGGATTCAAGACAGCGTTTGTGAGGCAACATTCTGAAACTGCGTTTGTGGCGACCCGTTGTGAGATGATTCCCATTGAGTGGGTTTGCAGACGCATCGCCACCGGCTCCTTCCTCAAACGAAACCCTGGGGTCAAAGAGGGGTACCGCTTTGCTCCTCTAAAGATGGAGATGTTCTTCAAGGTATGTGTTTTGTTCAAATAAAATACAGTTTTCAGTAAGCATCCACCAATAGGGAGCTTACAAGTTGTTAAATAGGATGTTGATCTATTATGGACTATTAAGGTCAAGAAGATGAGTTCATTATTTCATTTGTATAATTTATAATTTCTCACATATAATTTCTCACATATGAATTTATTTTTCTTTCATTGTTGTCTCTCAGGATGATGCCAATAATGATCCTCAGTGGTCAGAGGAGCAGGTACTGGCTGCTGGGTTTGCCCTGGCAGGCCTGACCATCGGCCGCTGTGAGGTTGACATCATGAGCAAAAGCACCGTGGCCATTTTTGAAGTGCTGGAGAAAGCATGGGCCACTCAAGACTGCACTCTGGTGGACATGAAAGTAAGAAACTAGAGCCGTTTTAAACTAAGCTCAGAGGAATTTTTTTAGGAGGTGTAAAAACGCTCTTTATATTTCATTGTAGATAGAATTTGGTGTAAATGTGACCACTAAAGAGATTGTGCTGGCTGATGTGATTGACAATGACTCGTGGAGGCTGTGGCCGGCTGGGGATCGCAGCCAGCAGAAAGACAAACAGGTGAGTAACACGGAGACCTCTAAGTATTATATTTTTTGCACTACTTTTTTCATTGGAATCAAACAAGCAGTCAGTGATTTATTTTAATGATGAAGCAGTTGACCTTCTGCTGCTATAATAATGAGCATTCCAGGTTTATTTTTTATTAGAGAATGAACTTTATGAATGAGTATGATCCATATGACTGAATGAATGTAGTGTCCTCTGTACAGGTATACCGTGATTTGAAAGAAGTCACTCCAGAGGCCATACAAATGGTGAAGAGGAACTTTGAGTGGGTTGCTGAGCGAGTGAAGGTACTTTGCTATAGTTCTCCCTTTTAAAATGTATGTTTTTTTTGTTTGTTTGTTTGTTTTGTATTGAATTCTTACACAATTATATACAGTTTTAGGGTTTAACAAGATTCTCAATATTGAAAGCTGACTGCAGTCTTCTGCAGCTCTGTGACCTCATGCTTTTATCTCTGTTAACCCTTATAAATTCCCTTCAGTATTCACTCTAATTTAATTTTATTAGTGTGGAGTGGAAAGATGAGCTGTGACTTTAAACGCATAGTCCAAGTTGTTGTAACAATGTGTTACCTTGATTATAGCAGTGCATCAGCCCCACTGACAAGAGAAAATTATTTTCCATTTTAAATGAACAAGATTACATTTTGAGGATATTAACTGAAGCATTACTGATGGTGTTTTTGTGTGGTTGTAGCTGCTCCTGGAGTCACAGGCAAGAGGTAGAGTTGTGGTTCTCATGGGTTCTACTTCAGACGTGGCACACTGTGAAAAGATCCGTAAGGCTTGTCGCTCATATGGGATTCCCTGCCATCTGAGGGTGACTTCAGCTCATAAAGGCCCTGATGAGACACTTCGTATCAAAGCTGAATACGAGGGTACACATGCTCTCCTACATGCTGTTCCATTGGCCATAGTGTAAAATTTCACTGACATCGATATATAAATGAATAAATAATTTTTAACATACTGTGTGGTTATAGCATAATGGTAAAGGCACATTTCGTCATTGCAATCAATGTTTTTCTCCTTTCAGGTGATGGAGTACCCACCATATTTGTTGCTGTTGCTGGAAGAAGTAATGGCTTGGGTCCTGTGATGTCAGGGAACACCGTTTACCCCGTTATTAATTGTCCTCCTATTACCCCCGACTGGGGTGCTCAGGATGTCTGGTCATCTCTTCGCATGCCTAGCGGTACAACTTGGATTTCAATGTTTTCAGATTGTGTCTCTTATGATTTTCTGTGTGCATATGTCTGTTTATCTGTATTTAGAGTTAGTAAATGTACAATATATTAGATGTACAGTGTAATTGTATCCAATACTAAACATGATCCTTTATATCCACTCTTGCTTCCTTTCTTTCAGGTCTGGGTTGTTCTACGGTTCTTTCTCCTGATGCTGCCGCCCAGTTTGCAGCTCAGATTCTGGGTCTGAATGACCATATGATCTGGGCCAAACTTCGGGCCTCAATGCTAAACACCTGGATCTCCCTAAAACAAGCTGACAAGAAACTACAAGAGTTTAGGTTGTAAACAACCAACATTTTCGTTCCCTTCAACCACTTGTACATTTCCTCTTTTACTCTGTCGAGACATCTGTCATTGCTGTGTGAAACGCTGACCTTAAACCTTTTTTGCACTAAAACCATTTTCTAACATAATTTCATCAATAAACATTCCCTGATGTATTTGTCATGATCACTGTGTTTTGATTAGTGTTGCAAAGGGTTGGAAAATGTCCAGTAAATGTCAACTTTGTCTCTGGAATTTTGAAAGTTTTCAGGATTAATTGGTTAATGAAAAGTTGAAAAGAACAGAATTTAATCAAAATAGAAATCTTTTTTAATAATATCAGTCTTTACTATCACCTTTTTACTATCACCCAAGTAATATAAAAACTTTCTTGAATGAATGTAGTCTTCGGGCTTAAATGCAGAACTGTGGCTTCAATATTCTTGTGATGGTCAGAGCCTAGAAAATGGGGGGAATCCCTCCCTTAGGTGACATGGGGGATTCCCAGAATTTTGCAACCCTAGTTTTGATTGTAAGAAGCAATTGCTGTATTTCCGGTAAGATTTTCTAAACATTATTTTATAACAAAAAGCAAATGACAGTAACTAGAAATGTATTGTTCTAGCACTAAGATGCTTCATTTTACATGAAACCTTTCTTGTTATACAGCGTCTTGTGTACAACATGTAAATGATTATACATTGACGTTCCATGATTTGTGGCAAAGGTGATCCCAAAAAGAACACCATGTTTCCGCCCGGTTTCGAACCGGGGACCTTTCGCGTGTGAGGCGAACGTGATAACCACTACACTACGGAAACCTGCGAACGACATTTAAAACCTGCACCAATAGCACCATCTAGTATTGGATTTTGTCATAACAGTTTAATTTGATAGCTGCTTATTCTTTACTTAATAAACTAGATGTAATTGTGAAACGTATTCCCTTATTAGCATATCTGAACAATCATGACCAACAGTATGTTTTACTGCTAAATAAAAACGGCTTCGGACATAATTACATTGCTTGTTTTTGCACGTATGGAACAGCAGATGGCAGAAGAAGACAATGATTCAAAATTATTTTCTGTGGTAGGCTTTAAATTACTTTCTGTAAACGAATGTAATGAATTAAAAAAATTCATTTGGCACCTTTCCAAACATGCCACATACAAGATCCTATTTTTGTTTTATTTGTATTTTTTATGCATCATGTTTTTGGGCAAAAACTACCATTACCATTAAACAAAATTAAAAAGTAGGAACTTGCATTTAAAATTCATTGCATTTTTTCATTGAATAAGTTTTAATTACATTTTAATGCACAAATTAATGTAGAAATATTTTTACATTTGTAAATGTTAATAGTCCACATGGTGTGCATTCACAGAGCAAATATTTTCCAGTGTGTTCCAGGCATTCAATTCAGAAAGCCAAAGAAAGAAGAATCAAAGGTCACGGCAAATCAGTTAAATATAATTGGGTGCAGTATAGTTTTTTATTACGTGCTGTGAAAACATATACCTTGTGCACAGATCTGAGGCACTAATAGTCTACCTGGAAATGTTACAATGATAACTGTTAATTGTTACAATGCGTTTCTGACTCCAAATGTGTTCAGAAAAGTCATTTAAAGAGAGGTTTTACTAAACACCATGTTCAATTGAAATAGCCACATTAAGAGATCGACATTCAATGTTCAGTTCTGTGCCAAAGCAAATTTGCTGATTATGACTGGACAGAATACAGTTTAAAGATATCAGGTAACCTAAATATGTTTCATGTGTTAAATCAACTGGTTTAAGTAAGTCAAAAAGTATAATTTATTGTGACTTAACTCCACCACATTATATTTATTTTTAAGATTCAGATTTTCTATACTCTTTGTGTTTTTACAGTACAATTATTCTATGGCTGGAGTTACTACCTTTAACAAAAGATGCAGCTTTGTGGGTGATGAAGATCTCTAATAATCGGACCAGGAGGAAACTTTTTCAGAACTTTATTTTATATATAATCACTCAAAAATAAAAAACACATGAAAATATTAAAATGCATTTGATATCGCTTCACTCGTAAAGCTGTAGTAGAATAATGATAGACATTTTATAACTTATTGAACTCACTATCTGTTGGGCAATACTGGCAAAGACTATAGGTAAAACTGTTTACTAAATGGGTCAAAGTGTAACTTAATATAGCCGCTTTAGTAAATAAAGTCTCTTAAACACTAACCTTGATACACAGATTTAAAGTCACCATAAAATTAAAATTTTTATATTGGAATTCTGCAGAGTCTTATAAATGATTTATCTATGTACATCATAATGTTTTATTAATTGCAAGTGCCTTTATGCTCTTTAATCAAAAACATTAACTTCAGTGGGAAGGTGGGACTACTGTATATTAACTGTTCAATGGCCAGGGTTTCAACTTCCAATGATCCAATCAATTTTTAAAAACTACATTGACTCAATTTTTTCTAATTTCATAAGCCATTTTATTAGGACATGCATCAAAGAGGAACACAATTAGTCAATTGTAATGGTTATAGCTATGTGTGCAAGAGAAAAAAAAAATATTTTTATTAGATATCTCCAATCACACAAAACAATAAATAACCACATATTTGTGCTTATTGGTTGTCTTAGCGTGGCACTGCGCATAATTTGTATGACTGGGGACTTCGCGTGAACCCCATTTTGTAATCCAAACTGGGCTCCACACCTGCTGGTGAAGAAAAAGTAAATCGCTGAAGCAGAGAGGAGAAAAAGAGGAAGAGTTCCATCCGTGCCAGCTGCTCCCCGAGACACACTCTCTTTCCTGAAAGATAGATAAAAGATAACATTTCTGGTTTTTGGTTTGGAAAGGATTACTCTTTAAAGAGGAATGTAAGAACACAAGATTTACACACAGCCACTTGCTTGGCAAATATGTTGTGCTATACCTAATGAAAAGGGCAAAAAGGCATCTCTCCTCCTGAATTTGCCCTCAGAATCCAGGAAGTGATTGGGGTTAAAGCTGTGAGGTGTTTCCCACTCGGATTCATCAAACAGCACTGATGTCAAGTTGCCAGTCACCAATGTTCCCTAAAGAACCACAGCACACCCACTTTCTGTGTAGTAATGTTCAGATTATAAATACTGCACTTGCAAAAATCTGCCCATAAAGTAAACACTAATAAGTGTTTTGTAGCAATTAAAAAAATAAATATCTTACATTTACAATCAATATTGTTCCCAGGCTTACAACTGAAAAAAAAATACTAGGCCTACCTTTGGAATAGAGTATTTTCCTATCTGAGTATTTTCCACAGTGACCCGGGCAACATTCATTGGAATAATATTTCCAAATCTTTGGATTTCATGAATGACAGCATTAGTGTAAGGAAGGTTGTCTTTGTCTGATAAAGATGGCTGCCGTGACCCACCGACAACATGATCAATCTCCTCCTGAACTTTAGCTGAAGGTACAAAGTAGAAAATGTAGTGTGTGAGAGTGAGATTAATTACTTTTTGTTCTTTCTTGTTTACATTGTATAAACAAAAATAGTAATCACTCACCCTGCATCTCAGGATATTTAATCATGTAAAGGAGACCCCAGTAGAGAGTGGTGGAGGTGGTCTCAGTTCCTCCCACAAACAGATCCAGTGTACAAAAGCACAAGTTCTCTATGTCAAACCCAGCAGATGTGTCCTCTTTAAACTAAACAACATGAAAGAGAAAAATTCCCATGCAATCACCAGACCATTGTCATCATAACCCCTCCACTTACTGACAAAAAGGTTTCGAGACCATAAGGTTTCTTACTTTATCCATTTCACCAAGGAAGCAGTCAATGTAGTCTCGAGGATTTGATGGATCATAGTCCACTCTGTGTGCATTCACCTTCTCTCGAACAAACGTAATTACTTCTTTCCACAGAGAAACTATTTTATGGTGTGGTCCAGGTAGTAGCCACATGATCCGTGGAAACATGTTATAAAGCTAAAGAAAGAATAACAAAAGGTCAGAGTTTAGCAACTGCAAAAACAAAAATAAGTAAACATAATTTAGCACATAATTTCTGTCACTGTATGTAAAAGTAAACATTTATACTTGAGCACAGATGTCACCCTCCAGATACACAACCTCACTGATCTTCTTCAACAGAGACTGGAATTCATTGTCATTGTAGTCAAATCGATTACCAAACACAAGGACACAGATGACATTTGACACAGCGTTGTTCAGTAGGATCTGAGGGTCAAATGGTCGACCTGGAAATGTTAACGTAATAAAGTTACAGTGTGCTTTTGACTCCAAATGTGTTTAGCAAACCTTAGTTTCCACTTGAAGAAAAGTGGAAAGTTACAACGCACCATGCTCATCTGAAATGGTCTCACTAAGAAAACGACATTCAAGATGGATTGATGGCTCGAGGCTTTTCTTTCCCAATCCAAAACTTCGAAGTGTTGAGAGAGCAAATCTCCTCTGCTGCTTCCATTTATACCCAGAGGAGGCAACTAAACCTGGTCACAAAACAGATCATTTACAGTTAAATGTAATTACAGTAAAACATTTCTCATTTCTCTTTGAAAGAAAGTGTGAATCTTTAATCTTTAATTACACCTTAAACTACATACAAAACTGGGTTTTAAAAAAGTATTTATTATTAGCTGTTAAATTATGCCATAAATTAATCTCTGTCATAGCACTCCAAATGTATATTAACAGCTGACAATTTATGGTAAAGAATTTAATAAGACTGACCTTTGTTTTTAAAGAAGTCAAATAAAGGTAGATGGGGTCGACCAGTGAGGTTATCGCCCTCTTGTATATACACCTCCTTCACTAGTTTATACCCATCCAAGACAACAGTTCTTGGAGCGAGAATGCTAATGCTGAAGATTTTGCCATATTTCTTTGCAAACTGCAAAATAAACATGTCCCACACAGAAATCTGATATACTGAAATATATTTAAAATACACGTTAATAGATAAAATATACCAGAAAAATATTTAAATACACTTAACAGAATAAAATGTGCTTTAAAATATTTTATCATGTAATGTAAATTGTGTTTTTTGCACATCAATTGATTTAATAATGCCAAAGTATTACAAAAATGATTTTGATTATGATTGGCTGAGTCCCAGTTTGAAACTGGACTTCTGCACCATTGAAAAACTGAACTTTGTAATGGTTAACAGTTTGCAGTTATGTGTTTTTACAGATAGTCAAACAAGAGTACAATCATACAATCATGTCTGGAGTTACCTCTGACAACTGAAGATGAATCTTCGTGTGATCGATATGATGAAGATCTCCAATAAAAGGTAGACCCCAGGGTCCAGGAGGAAAGTTTTTAGGAGCTTTATTTCGTATGTAATCACTTAATAATAAAAACACAACTAAGAAAATTAAAATGCACTTGATATCGATCCACCCGTTAAGCTGTAGCAGATCCATGCCAGGCATTTACTGGATTTTTGTGCTCACTGTCTGTTGGGCAATACTGACAAAGACTATTAAAGATAAGACTCCTCCCTGATGTTTAATAAGAGGAATGTATGTAATGATCAATATAGCCTCGCAAGCAAAGAAAGTCGCCTAAAGACTTATCTTAAGGTATAAACCCAAGTAAAAGAAACTTTGGTACCATAAACAGCCACTACATTATCGACAAGTTTACATAATCAAGATATGCTCAAATATATTACACATATTGTTTTCTGTGACTGATTAAACCTGAATCCACTACAACAACAAGTTATTTTGAATATTAGATCAGTAACATTTCCTTATAGTATACAAATACATAATAATAATAATTCTTATATAATTCTTAATAAGCAACATTGTAGACCAAAGAATCATCTAAATGTTTTCATTGTTTACTCTTTGTACTGTACCTGCGTTGTCAACAAAGCTATTAGCAACAGTAACTCTATTTGTCTTTTTTTTCCGTACCAGCTGGCTGGTTCATTGGAATCTCATTTTTCAGGAAAACATTTTCTACTTTGATATTAATAATTTTATCATATTGTGGTGGCATGAACAAAAGAAAATTACCATCTGTGATTTTTGTTCTGTTATCTAATTCTTCCGTGTAATATTGAAGATTTTTTTTGTAGTAATTGACTGTAACCTGTGATATTTCTAATATACAGTATATATAGATGATGTCGCAGGGAATTTATTGGCTATGTAGGCTGTGGCAATATCAAGGCTAACTGCTTGCGTCACGTCGTTAAGGCAATGAGCCAATGACGTGTCAGTACTTTTGTAACTTTTACAAGTTTTTTTTAGTACTAAAAACACCAACACTAACAAAAAGCCCCTTAATGCAAAAAAAAGTTAAACAAGTAAACTTAGTAAAGTATTTTGCAAATATCCTTGTTACTGAAATTCTATTATTTAAACATGAAAACATGACCACATTATGAAATATAAACACATGGCGGCAGCATTTGGTGCTTTTCATTTATGTTGACTTAATAAATATTAGATAAATGCCACAATATATTGTTTCCGGGAAGGTTATTTTCTTTACAGCATCAGCGTGTTAATAGTAATTCTGGAAAACACTCAGGAATTATTATCAGTTCAGGTGAACATTTATTTCATATCAAGAGAATGAAAAAATTTACTAAAGAGAAAATTTTAGTTCAAACACTGGGTGGGAGTATAAAGTCATATGTATATTAGCAGACATTACACAAATCTATTCATAGTCTTCAAAAAGTTTAAGACATCAATTTTTTTTCCAAAATATTAAGTTCTTTAATTAAAATACTTCATTTTTAATTACATTTTAAAATGGATTATTCGGACTGAATAATTAATAAAAAGGAGCCAATAGCAATCCAGCATATATAGATATTTCTTCAGTGCTGTTTAAAAAGCTGTCGAGACCTCATAAAGCTGGATGATAAAATGCCAAGAGTATGATTTTGCAAATTCTAGACAAAGGGTGACTACTTTTGAAGATGCTAAAATATTACATAATTCTAACTGAAATACAATGGTATTTATACACTTAAAAAGTGTCATGTATGCCTAAAAGGTAAGCATTTGTTTTAAAAAATTACTAGAGGTTTAATTTTTTTATTCGGTTACAAATCAGCCCTATCATCACTATCAACTGTTTACTCAAATTCCCCCTTGAAAGAAATTAAACCATGGTACAATGCAATAAAATGTGTGTGGTCAAACTAACGGGGAGTAAAACTTATGTTGAATGGCTTTGGGGAAAGTGTCGTTCCAAAAACAAAGCCCAGGCTTGTTTGAGTTCCCACTGGAGGAGACAGAGTGAAGTTTTGTAAAAGTGACGTGAAAAAGAGAAACAGCTCCATACGAGCAAGCATTTCTCCTGGGCAAGACCGTTTTCCTAAGGAGAAATTTTACATTTTATTTTTTTTATATTTATTATGTGGAAGATGTTCATATCTAATACATTTTATAGAAAAATAAGAATTTTACCTGCCGAGAAAGGAATAAAGGCTTCAGGTTTTTCAAACCTTCCTTGAATGCTGAGGAAATTATGTGGATCAAATAAATGTGGTGACTTCCACACTGTTTCATCAGACAGTACTGATGTCAGGTTAGGCATGATCTGTGTACCCTTTGAACAAAAAATATTGAATAAAACATCAGACATTACAAACATTACAAATCACATCTTCACAATGACAGAGATATCTAAAGCTTACTGAAATGCGCATTTGGTGTATCTCCAGTCTCACCTTTGGAATGAAAAATCCTCCTAATGTTGTATTTTCATTTGTCATTCTTGGCACACCGAGGGGCACAATATTGCCCATTCTCTGGACCTCATGGATGACAGCATCAGTGTAAGGCATGTTGGCTCTGTCATCTATGCAGGGCCGACGGGATCGTCCAACAACTTTGTCTATTTCTACCTGAACCTTTTCTGAATGTGTAAACGTGAAACTTATATTTATTATACACACTAATTTAAAACCACTTTTCTGAAATAATAAAACAATAACACAAATCATTAGGCCTACCTTGAATTTCTGGGTACTTCATCATGTACACAAAGGC
The DNA here is from genome assembly GCA_019155185.1 of Beaufortia kweichowensis. Taxonomy (NCBI): domain Eukaryota; kingdom Metazoa; phylum Chordata; class Actinopteri; order Cypriniformes; family Gastromyzontidae; genus Beaufortia; species Beaufortia kweichowensis. The sequence goes on from CM032807.1 coordinate 8,305,393, forward strand.
CCACAGAAGAGTGGTAGATGTGGTCTCGGTTCCTGCCACAAACAAATCAAGAACGGTGTAATACAGACCCTCTTCTTGAAATCCTGCTTCCAGGTCATCTTTTCTCTATAAACAACACAGAGACGTTATAACCAGCTTGTGTAATTTAAGAAAAAAAAACATTGTTAGATGATACAAAAGAAGTACCTTCTGAATCTCAGTAAGATAGCAGTCTATAAAATCTCTGGGTGATGAAGAGTCCCAGTCTGCATAATGTTTGTCAACCTCTTCCTTAATAAAAGCACGAACTTGGTCGAAGCAAGAGAAGAGATCCTTATGAGGACCCGGGAGAAGTTCCATAATATGAGGGAAAGCCCCGTAAAGCTATAAATTAATGATGGAGAAATAGCAGGTCAATCTGGAGACCATCACGTTTTCATCTCATCATACATTATCATCAGATGTATTATTATCATAAACACTGTGCTGTACCTGTATCCACACTGAAGCTTGTAGTTTGAGGGATTTAGCCAACAGACAGAGCAAGTTCTGAAACCTCTGGTCTGTGTACTCAAATCTTTTTCCAAACACCATGGAACAGATGATGTTGGAGACAGCATTGTTAATAAAATAATGGGAGTTAAATGGCACCCCTAAGAGAATGTAAAATTGATAAAACCCTCTTAAACAAACACATACTGTGCAAATGCAGATAAACAAAAGAAAACAATCACGTTCTAAACTGTACCATTGGTATCCATGATTGCCTGGTGCAGGAACTCGTACTCTCCAACGATACTAGTTTCCAGGCTCCTCTTTCCCACACCAAAGTATCTGAGAGTACTAAGAGTGAAACGCCTTTGTTGCTTCCAGCTATAGCCATTATTAAAGGTTACACCTGTTGTCAGACATTACAATGTGAAGTATCACATACAGTATCAGCTGATTGATCATGCAGTATATGCATTATATGAACAGTATTTATAAATAGATACATGTAGACAACAACCAAAATATGGATCTATAATAAGAATTATTATATACCTTGGCACTTCATTATTCTTTTAAACACATCATTTGTTGGTCGGCCTATGAAAATATTTCCTTGATCTATGAGAGCTTCCTTTATCGTGCTGTATTTATTCAAAATAACAGTGTTCAGGCTTCCCACACGCATGCTGAAAATGTTGCCATATTGATCTGACATCTGCAGGGAATGCAAGAAACTTTATGAGAAAATAAATAACAAATTATGTTTATTCGTAATAGTCACAAAATAGGACTAAACCGTCTTTCAATTAAAGGGATAGTTCACCCAAAAGTAATCTTCATGTAAAGGACTTTTTCTACAGAACACAAAACAAGACAATTTAAGGAATGTTGGTAACCAAACACCACTGACCCCCTTTGACTTCCATTGTTTTGGACACAAAACCACTGAGATATTTCTCAAAAGCTTTTCTTTTGTATTCCACACAAGAAAGTCATGTATAGGTTTTGAATGACATGAGCGTAAATAAATGATGACGAAATACATTTTTGGGGAGAACTATGACAACGTCTTTAAATATACAGTCAAAATACAGACCGTATGACTATTACTTACCTGCGTCAATTGAATGTGAGGTTGTTTAAAGTCCAAATGGAAGATATTCCCGATAAAGGGGAGAGGTGTCGGTCCGGGAGGAAAGTTTCTGGGTTTTCTGTTTTTTAAGTGTTCTGCGATCAAGAGGAAGAGGATGAAGAACAAGAACAGTGTGCCCGTGTTTGTCCACAGCACCGATACAAGAGACAGCATGTTTTCCAGGACCATTTTTGCACGTTTATCGCCGTAGCAGAATCTTACACGTAAAGCTGTTGACAGTGTTTCCTGAATGGCTTTCGTTTTGCACGACGAAAACAATAGGAAAGGAGAAAAACTGCAATAAGCGCAATAGGTTTGTTTTGTTTTTTCTCCGTCGTAACATACGCCGCTGTCAGAGTTAAAGTTGCGAGGACGGTAAAAAGAAGGTTTATTGTGCTGCTTTAGCCGATCCACATGCTACATGTTTGGGTATTGTGCCTGTTGCTGCCATCGTGTGTTATCTGGGAATAATCGTAAATACGATTTCCTAGTCGGACATATACCATTCATCTCTAGTCGTATTTACACGTGTGGAACTCGGACAAGATTAAAACCCATTTCACACGCACATATTTTCCTAGGGTTTCTCGTGCCAAAATGCATCGTTATTTCCACATACAGGAATTTTTGACACAATTGATCAAAGATTGATTGAATCAATATCACCGATTGATCTGACATCATACACCATTTGACAAGAAAACGCGGGAATATACTGTAATGTATATAAAGTGTAGTATATGCATGTTGTTTAATATTACAGATGAATTATTGTAAAATAAGTTCTGTTTTGTCCAGTGTCTGAATGTAATTGGCCACGTGAGGGAACCTTTTAGCAAAGAGGTCTCTTTTTCCTCCTTCCTGGAATTTGAAGTGGTTTGTTTGTGTAATGTCCCTCCTCTCCTCCTCCAATGACAACATTTCCCAGTGCTGGACAAAAGCAGAGCTCAAATAGTTGAAACGCTGAAACCTGCTCATTTCTTTTAACATATCATGATCCTACATTTTATATTCAACAGCCTTGATTTTAAATGCTGGGTCATTTTGCTTTTTGTTTTACTGCTTCTAATAGATGTTATTAAGAACAAGAATCCTTACAAGTTCCCCCCAGGACCCTGGGCTTTACCATTTCTTGGAAATGTCTTTACTGAGATGGATTTTAAGACCATGGATAAGGTGGGAAACAAATATTTGTACAAATGTGTTCTGGAAAAGTGTGTTTTTCACATGACTATTATGTATATGTAGTATGTATATATGTATGTATTTCATGACTAGTTGTATATGTGAATAATAATGTACAGTAATTTATAGTCAGCCAGTCATTACTGCAAAATTGCTTTTCACATGTAGGCTACTTTTAAACACCAGACTGTACATACTACAAATGTTTATGCACTTGCTGGTTATCCAATGTATTACATGGCAATTAATAAATAAAACATTTTACGTGTAAAAAAGAGGCAATGGTGCAATTGTCAAACAGTTTGGTGGAATAATTAAAAAATATCCGATTGCAGACTGACTTTGCAATAGATCAGCGCAAAATTATGCAGAGTGTTATCAATACAATATATAGTTATATTTTTTAATATATTATGCTTTTTATTTAGTTGACAGAAGTCTATGGAAAGATATTCAGTTTAAAAGTGGGCAGTGAGAAAATGGTAATGGTGTCTGGATACAAACTGGTAAAGGAGGCTCTCATTGGCCAAATTGACTGCTTTGTTGACCGGCCAAAAGTTCCTCTTTTTGACAAATTCTTTAAGGGAATAGGTAAGTAATTGACCGTTATGATCTTAATGCACAAAATGATTTACTAGTAGAAATTATTTTTTCAGAATGATAGTCGACCTCTCATATATTTAATTGAAATGTTGTTTATATGTCAAGGTATGATAATGAGTAGTGGATACCCATGGCACATGCATAGGAAGTTTACTGTCTCCCATCTGCGAACATTTGGAGAAGGAAAGAAAAGCCTCGAGATTGGCATTCAACAAGAGTGTGTTTACCTTTGTGATGCTTTTAGGACAGAAAACGGTATGACCTGAATATCTAAAACATACATACTGTATATACAGTATATACATATCTGCTGTATATACATATCTGTTGGTATGCTGTGCAAATACCTAATTGTGTTTTTTTCTTTGACAGGACCATTTAATCCCCAGGTCACCTTAAACAGTGCAGTCTCAAATGTCATCGCCTGCTTGATATTTGGACAACGCTTTGACTATCATGATGAATATTATCAAAATATTCTGCGCCTTGACACTGAGTGCATTCAGTTATCAGGCTCTCCTAGGGCACAGGTATTTGCTCATGATGGCAAAAACATGTAAATACTGCATATTCCAATACAGTTTGTTCTTCCAATGATTTAAACACATCTTTAACATTTTGCTCTGTAATAAGTATTCATTTTCAATTGTGCTGTTCCTATTTATAGTTGTACAATGTGTGCCCGTGGCTTTTTGAATACCTACCGGGCCCCCACCAAACAATGTTTTCCAACTATAACAAATCACAGATTTCCTGAGGGGAGAGATTAAAAAACACAGAGAAGACTGGGACTCTTCATACCCTCGTGACTTCATAGACAACTACCTGACAGAGATGCAGAAGGTTACCGAAGTTAAAATGTTTGCTTTTATCATGCTAACAGTTTACTTTTATAAATTATAAATAAGTTTTGGGTTCACACTTTTCACAGAAAAAGAGTGACCCTGAGGCTGGTTTCAATATAGAAAGTTTAGTGGTTTCTTGCCTGGACCTGTTTGAAGCCGGGACAGAGACTTCAACAACAACATTACGCTGGGGTCTGCTGTACATGATAAAGTTTCCAGAAATACAGGGTGAGTATGATTTATTAAATGTCCTCTAACTTTATGTGTAATGCATTGTATAAATGTGACAAGTAATGTTGTATTTTCATTCAGGGAAGGTCCAGGCAGAGATAGACAGAGTCATTGGTCAGTCACGTCAACCCTGCTTGGCTGACAGAGTTAACATGCCGTACACTGAAGCTGTCATTCATGAGACACAGAGATTTGGTAATGTCGTGCCACTGGGATTTCCCAAAGTAGCTGCTAAAGACGCTACACTGGGGGAATACTTCATTCCAAAGGTATTCTGTATTCTATTCTATTCTATTCTACTCTATTCTTTTTCAAAATATTTTCTTTTATGTTCCACAAAAGAAAGAGTCATATAGAAGGTTTAAATGACATAAGGGTTTAAAAATTATGAACTATCCCTTTAAAACATGTCAGTTTTGGTCCTGTAGTGGCAGTTTCACAATCATTTCACTTCTATTTTTGTTAGGGCACCACCATTATAACAAACCTGTCTTCAGTCCTGCATGATCCGAATGAATGGGAAACACCGCACACCTTTAACCCACAACACTTTTTGGATGATAAAGGCCAGTTTCACAAGAGAGATGCCTTCTTTCCATTTTCAGCAGGTAATAGTCTATACGCATATATCAGGAACTGATATTATGTTTATTATGGTATATGCTTGCATTTGTGACAGCAACATAATTTTACAGTGTATTTAGAATGCACACTCGACACTATACATGTCATTAGTGTTTTTAATGTGTTATTAAAAGCTCTTTTATTAAAAAGCCATTGTTATTAAAAGCCATTGCTATTTGTATGTAATGTTAACAATTTTTTTGTTAGTGTCACATTATAAATGTTTATGTGATGGTTTTGCTCATATAGGTAAGAGAGCGTGTTTAGGAGAGCAGTTGGCCCGTATGGAGCTCTTTCTGTTCTTCACCTCCCTGCTGCAGCAATTCACTATCACCAAATGTCCAGGAGAGGAGCCCAGTATGGATGGAGAGATATGGTTTACATATGCTCCCGCTCCCTTCCGCATTTGTGTGTCCCCACGTTAAACTTTGGGATAGAATCATGCATGTTTGGTGTACAGGATGTACTACGGAGTAACAAAACATCAAAATTATGTGTATCAAATATCTTATATTATTGCATTTTTCTACTATTTTCAGTTTTTCTTATTTTTGTGTTTTTCTTATGTTTTTCTGTTTCTCTTTTTTATTTCTGTATATTTTCCTAAAAAACTAAAACTAAATGAAAATGTGATTTGTTTATTATTAATCAAGATATCATGTAAGGATAACCATATGAAATGCTAGAAATCCAAAGGTAAGTTCCCATGTTTTTAGAATGTACCTACAGTGTTTACTTAATCTACTTTATTGTTACACTTTATATTATACTTCCCCGTTTAAACTAAGATTTTGAGAAGAGGAAAAAAACACAGAATGTTTGAAAATACAAAATGATCTCAAATTACATGTAAAACATTATTTTTTTCCTTTTTTTATGAGACTAGCAAAATATTAACAACACATTCTGAATGTTTTAACATGAGTGATATGCTATTTCAACTGAAATACTTTTTTTATATATTTTTACTTTTTAATTACTTTTTTAATTACTGATATTTATGTAAGTAACAACTGGGTAGAACATTTGTCCCTGTTTAAAACTATATTTAAATGGTTATATATTGTAAATTGCAGATAATTGCAAGTAAACCTTTTTATTACAGGGTTTGGCTGTGGTCAAATCAGATAACTTCAGATTTCAACAAAACAAGAATTTATATTATTCTTGCAAAAGCTGTTTTGTTGAGGTAGCATAAATGCAATCCAAAGGTCCTGTCTATTTTACATAAAAATACAGAATAAACTGAATATCTGCTACCATTCTTCATTTCTCATTTTTTTACTTGTATAAAATATCTCAGATTACAAAAAAATTCATAATATGTTTTATTATCCTGATGTCACCATATGAACAACAAGTTAGAAACAACACTAATAGAGTTTGAGCCTTAAAACGATACTTCACCCAATAGTGAAAATTCTTTCATCATTTAGTCACTTTTATGTCATTTCAAACCTTAATGATGTTCTTCTGAATAACACAATAGAAACATTCGCCTCTATACTAACTTCCACTGTAAGGACACAAAACTACTGTGACATTTCTCTAAATATTTTCTTTTGTGTCACATACAGGTTTTAAATGACAAGAGGGCGAATAAAACCGATTCTAGATTCCTAGCTCCAGGCCATGCCCATATGTGTGTGTTTAAATTATACCATATCTTCCAACATCATATCTTCAGACGTAAACTCTTGATAAAGGCTGTACTTGTTGTAATTTGGAGCTGGTTATATAAGGTCTCCTCACTCCTAGTCCTGTACAGACACACAGCAACACAAAGGAACCTGCTGTGATCTCCATAACACCATGATCCTACACGACATATACGACAGCTTTGATTTTTAAGAGCTGGATCATTTAAATTTTTGTTCTACTGATTCTTTATGATGTTTTCAAATATAGGAATCCATCCAAGTTCCCTCCAGGACCCTGGTCTATACCATTCCTGGGAACTTGTCATGGTTTCACCCGACACCTCCCTCTGGACTCAATCACCCAGGATCCTTTGCACCTCACCACCTGTTCACTATCTGTAATTTGGCAATCACCTGCACCTGACTCACCTCATCATGGACTCATTACCCGTATTATTTAAACCCTGTCTTTTTGTTCAGTCCCTTATCTGGTGTTGTTGTTGATTTGACAGTGTTCTGTTCTGCCGTATTAGTTGTTCCTGTATCGCTGAACCTCTTGAGTGAGTATATTACCTGAAGAAGTATAGTATACTACTTGATCTGAATTTCTCGTGTCTGCCTCGTCTGCACGGTAACAGTACACCAGACCAAAAGAAGACTGTTTTGTATTTGTTGTGATGTGAAGTTTTTGTGGATTATTTCTGTCTGTTTGGATTATTTGTTTGTTTTGGATTTTCTCTCTGTTTGCATGTTATGGATCCCACAACTCCCAGCCCGTCCGTAGCCGCCCATGCCAAAGCTTTCCTCTATCGGGGCCAGGAGGAATCCATCGAGGCCTAGGCCCTGTGCGTCGCAGCCTTTGGGATGATATCGGGGCTTCCTGAAGACAACCTGAGGCGTCTGTTTCTCTGAAGTCTTAATGATGTGACATGGGCCAAGTTGTCTGGATGGGGGCCATGTGGAAGCTTGGAGGAGAGTGTGGATTGGGTGTTGGCTAGTTGTGGGTGCCGCCCCCTCCACCGCCTGGTCGAGATGGCCGCCCCCCCAGGCTTCTGCTGTGGCCAAGGTGGCCGCCCCCCGAGAGTCCTGTCCTCCGCCCCTGCTAATATGGTCGCCCCTCCAAATATTTTTCCATGATCTCAAGAGATCTCTACCCTGTATTCCCTTAGTTCAGTGACTACTAGCGATCTTAGTTCTTTACCTGTGGGAGTGTCTAGTCAGCCCTCAAGTGACACCAGTGTGTATTTGTCCCGTGCTCCAAGTCAGTCAAGTACAATGTTTGCAACTTCTAGTTATGTCCCAGTGCAGACAAGTAGCTATGGGGATCTTTTCCCAAGCCTCAGGGTACCTTTGCTCAGTTTGCTCCTGCTACAAAGTATGTAAATGTTGCAGTAGCTTCACCCCAAGATGTTTCTACCCAATCTGGGAGCAATCAGGGTTTATATAGACCAGTTGCACAAGTTGTTGCGTCACCCCAAATGGGACCTTCCAGTCAGTTTGCATCCCCCCCCCCAGGGAGGAAGTAGTGCTTATAGTGGTATCCTTGCCCAATCTCAAGTCTGCTCTAGTAAACGTGTTTTTGGAGTCTCTAAACCCATCTCATCCCAAACTTTTTCAAGCCAGCCCATCAATATTGCAGGTCCTCAGGGTGTTTCTAGCACTACTACAGGCTCTAGTAGTTTCAGTGGCCCTGTCCAGTCTCAAGGTACCTTTAGCCAGTTTGCTCCTGGATCTCCTTCCAAGTTTAGTTCCTCACAGCTAGTTTCTAGTCAGTCCACAAGTGATCCACGTTTTAGCCAGTACTCTCCAGCTTCACTGATTGGGCCTCAAATGGCCATGTCGGCTCAATTTATGTCCTCAGGGGAGAAGGTAGTGTTTGCAGTGGTTCTTTGCCCCTGTCTCAGTCTGGTTCTAGTAAACTCTCATCTGAGTCTTTCAAACCCATCTCACCTCAGGCTGTTTTCACACAGCAAACTAGTGTTGCAAGCTCTCGGGGCAGTTCTGTAGCTCTTACAGTGGGTCTTCACAACTTGGTGCTTCCAGTCAGCCTGCCAGCGGGTCTTGTATACATGCAAAGCTTTTGTCTTCGGCTGGAAGACTCTCCAGCCAGAGCGCTAGCAGGCAGGCTTTCCAAAGCCAGTATGCAGCAACTCTGGGCAGTTCTAGACCACCAGTGACGGGAAGTTCTAGTCAGTTTGTTTCTGCACGGGAAGGAAATGGAAGTTTTGGTGATTTGTCCCTACAGTCTCAAAGTATCTCAAGTCAGTATACCCCTGCATATTCTACTCTTGTTTCCTTGCCTGCAGCTGTTTCTAGCCAGCCCACTGGCAGTAAGGCTTCCCAGAACTTGTATGCTTCTGGCTCCCAAGGGGGCTTTAGTCGGTTAACAATTTCTTATACCGCTGGCCTGGCACAGGGTGCAAGTAGCCTTCCTAGCAATTTATATATGCAGTCTCAACGCAGCCCCAGTCAACTTTACTTTGGATCTTCTCAGCTTAAGCGCAGTGGCTTCACCCCAGACCAGTCGTTAGTCAAGCTGCTGAAACTCTGTCCCAGGGCCAAATTCCTCAAATATGGCAACCTTCCGTCTCTAGTTTGTGCCTAGGTAATCAGACCTCTGGTGCAGCTGTATCACAAAGCAGGCTTTTCCCTCAAAGTGCCCCAGCTCCTAGTAAATTCTCCACTGTAGGCCGTCCAAGTCAACTTGCCTGTGAGGAACCATATCAAAGTTCATCTGTCTCCAGTTTGTCCCTAGGTAGTCAGACCTCTGGCACAGCTGTATCACAGAGCAGCTTTTCCCCTCGGAGTGTCCAATCTCCCAGTAAATTGTCCTCTGTAGGACTGCCTAGTCAGGTTATCCCTGGTGAACGGTATCCAAGTGTATCTATGGCTTCACCCCAAAGTGCTGCTAGTTAGTATGGAGGTATGTACTCCATGTCCCAGAGCCAGCTACTTCAAAACAGGCAGCCTTCTGTCTGTCATCCCAGGATATTCAGACCTCTAGTGCTGTTGCAAAGCATGGCTCCATTTCTGCCTGCCCAGACCCCAAGTAGGTCTTCTCTGTCCTCTGCAGGAGGTGCCAGCCAACTAGCATCTAATCTGTATACCCTTGGCTCTGCCGGTTCCAAACTTGTTTCTTCACCGTTAGGATTATCTAGTCACTTTACCAGTGGCGTGAGCTCTCGGAGCATGGCTGGCACTACACGGGTATCTTCGGGTCATTACTCCCCAACACGGAGGAAGTGCCTTTGGTTTGTCTCTTCAGCCTCAAGTGGCCTCCAGCCAGCATGTTCCTGCATCTTCCCTGTATACTAAAGTACCTGCATTTAGTCCTGCACGAGTGGGTCCTTTCTGTCTCTGAGACGGCAATCTCAGACATGGCAGCCTACTAGCTCCATGAGAACTGGTAGCAGTTTTTTAACATCCGCTACAGCCATGATGCTGAGATTGATTTTAAGACCATGGATAAGGTAGGAGCAAATTTCATAATTTGTTTTCCATGTCTGAGAATCTTCATGTTTAAGAGTATTTATTTATTGCCTTTTTCTGGATAAATGCTTTTATTAAAGCATTAAAGATATTTATGATGTGGTAGGCTATATATTGAATATTTTGAGTTTCAGTTGATTGCCGTCTATGGAAAGATTCAGCTTGAGAGTGGGCAGTGAGAAGGTAGTAGTCATTTCCAGTTATAAACTTGTAAAGGAGGCCCTGATTGACCATAACGACGGCTTTATTGATCGTCCAAAAGTTCCTATGTTTAATAAAACGTTTAAGGGACTAGGTAAGTACACTGACTGTACTGATCTTTTTGTCTGAATATAAAGCCAACATTTATTGTGCTTTGAATATTATAATAAACGCATTGTGTCATAAAAGGTATTTCTAAACAATGGATACCCCTGGCGCATGCATAGAAAGTTTGCTGTCTTTCATTTGAGGAACTTTGGAGAAGGAAAACTTGAGCTCGGCATCCAACAAGGAGTGTTTTCCTTTGCTTTTAGGACAGAAAAGGGTATGACCTAAATATCTAACAATTCAATCTTGCTGTCCTTATTTTACTTGTGTTTGTCACTCACAAAAACTAAACTATCATGTACAAGTTGTTGAAAGTGTTATCCATGTTTTCTGGCAGGACCTTTCAATCCCCAGGTCCTCTTAAACGGTGCGATCTCAAATATTATTGCCTGCTTGATATTTGGACATCGCTTTGACTATCATGATGAATGTTACAAAACTATTCTGCGCCTTGATACCGAATGCATTCATGAAACGATGTTTTCCAACTATAAGGTCATCATGGCATTCCTGAAGGAAGAGATTAAAACACAGAAGACTGGGACCCTTCAGACCCTCGTGACTTCATAGACGGGTACCTGACGGATGCAGAAGGTCATCCAAGTTTAGATTTGCTTAGTGTTAATGTTACTTCATTATAAATTAAGTTATTGATTTCTACTTTTCACAGAAAGAGTGACCCTGAGGCTGGTTTCAATACAGAAGGTTTAGTCATTTCTTGCCTGGACCTGTTTGAAGCCGGGACAGAGACTAACAACAACATTACGTTGGAGTCTGCTGTATATGAAAGTTTCCAGAAATGCAGCGTGAGTGACTTTTAATTAATTGCTTCCCACTTTGTGTAATGCGTTGTATAGATGCGACAACTAATGTTGTCTTCATTCAGAGAAGGTCCAGGCAGAGATAGACAGTCACTGGTCAGTCACATCAACCCTGCTTGGCTGACAGAGTTAACATGCCGTACACTGAAGCTGTCATTCATGAGACACGGATTTGGTAATGTTTTGCCACTGGGATTTCCTAAACGAGCTTCTACAGACACTGTACTGGGAGACTTCTTCATTCCAAAGGTATTCTGTTCTATTCCAGTCTATCATAACATTTTGAAGACATGTTGGTTTTTGCTCTATTGTCAGTTGCACTTTTTTCTGTTTTTCCTAGGGCACTGCTGTTACAACAAACCTGTCTTCAGTTCTGCATGATACAAATGAATGGGGAAACGCTGCACACCTTTAACCCAAACCACTTCCTGGATGATAAAGGCCAGTTTCGGAAGAGAGATGGCTTCCCATTTTCAGCAGGTAATATTTAGCAAATCGACTTAATATAACTTCTCAATGTGTGATGTGCACATTCAGTCCTTTCATTGATTTCTAGCTAAATGCCCAACTCGCACTACAGTGAATACATTCAAATGTGTTTTTATGTCTTTATGCTCCTATCATGTCTGGTCTTAAAATGCATATAAAATGTATTCTAAAGAACTTTTTTTTTTTATGCATGTAATGTTAAATCGTTTTCTTTTTAGTGTCACATTGTAATGTTTGTGATCGTTTTGCTCATAGGTAAGTGTGTTTGGGAGAGCAGCTGGCTCGTATGCAGCTCTTTCTGTTCATCTTCCTGCTGCAGCAGTTCACCATCACCAAATGTCCAGGAGAGGAGCCCAGTATGGATGGAGACTTAGGGTTTACATGTGCTCCCACTCCCTACCGCATGTGTCCCCATGTTAAACTGAGCTAGAATCATGTGAAAATGGTGTACTATGGGGAAAAAGCAAAACTTTAAAGTGTATCAAATGCCTTATATTGCATTTATTGCATTTTTAAAATGTTCATGTTTTTATTATTTCTGTAAAGGTGCTGCACATTGTGAAAAGCACTGAAGTAATAAATGGAAATTGATTAATCATGGATAACCATATGAAATCCTAGAGGGTTTTAGAATGTATCAGTGTTTCCTTGATCTGCTTAATCATTTTTATTATGCATTTTTAAACTTTTTTTTCATGCAAAATGGAACAAAATGTAAATAAATCATCTCATTTAAATTTAACATGCAGTATGTTTTATTTTTTCCATGAGACCGAACATCTGCCAACCTTTATGCAACAATACAGACATTCACAAGTTTAGATCTTCACTATGTGTAACAGTTACTTAGTGTAAAATTTAAACAACACATTCCAGTGTTTTAACATGAGTGGCATGTTATTTGACTTGAATGACTTTTTTCAGCAGAAGATATTTTAAAGAATGTTTCTCAAAATGTGGTGTTTTACAAAAGAAACGTGAACGTAAATAGTTTTTTTTTTTTTTTTTCAGGTGAACTTATTTTAAATAACTGGCAGGCAGATATTTTAATAAAAGCTGTAGTGCGACAGCCATCCATCAAAGACCTGGGTACTGTTATATAGACGGTTTTAAGCACTAATGAGGCGTAGGGTCATTGTTTCGAAGCAGGTCCCGTTGTGTGTTTTGCCAACGCAATATCATGGGAATTCGTATGTATTTTACAAATTGGCTAATTCGTACTAATGCGTACGACCTCAGAATACGTTTTAGTATGACTTGCCTTCTCCCCAGTGACAAAGTCTCGCTCTGCTCCTCGCGGAGGTGCAAGTACCGTTGGTGTATAGCGTTTATTCAGACCCAAAACTCAACGCAAGCGCGCGGAACAGTTCCGCGAGTGGAAAAGCACATCGCACGAGCGCATTTAAGAACTGCGAGCGCGCAGAATAGTATCCGTGCGCGTTATAAATGCAGTCCGCGAGCAGCAGGCACGGGGCTGTGGCGATGTCCAAGTACAAGTGTTTCTTCCGCAACGGCACATTTGGCACGTTAATGAATCCATTGCGATTTAAAATTATTCCGTTTATTTGTTGTTTTTTGTGTGTGTAAGTGTGTTGTTTTTATTTATATTGGCTTGGGAATGAAGAACCGATTCTGAGTTCCCATTCCTAGACTATGCCGATGTGCGTGTTTACACTATTCCGTGTTCATATCTTCAAACCTTCAACTCTTGATAAAATGTGTGTAGTAGCCTATATAGAGGTCTCCTCCCCTCCTGTAATTTGGAGCTGGTTATATTATGTCTCTCGACTAGTCCTGTACAGACACACAGCAACACAAAGGAACCTGCTGTGATCTCCATTAACACCATGATCCTACACGTCATATACGACAGCTTTGATTTTAAGAGCTGGATCATTTTAATTTTTGTTCTACTGATTCTTTATGATGTTTTCAAATATAGGAATCCTTCCAAGTTTCCTCCAGGACCCTGGTCTATACCATTCCTAGGAACTATTTTTACTGAGATGGATTTTAAGACCATGAATAAGGTAGGAGCAAATTTCAAAATTTGTTGAATTGTTTATTGCATTTTTCTAGATAAAAGCTTCAGCCATGAATATTGTATGTTACACACATTATATTTTGTATTTTAGTTGACTGAAGTCTATGGGAAGATATTCAGCTTGAGAGTGGGCAGTGAGAAAATGGTCATCATTTCTAGTTATAAACTAGTAAAGGAGGCCCTGATTGAACATAACGATGGCTTTATTGATCGTCCAGATGTTCCTTTATTTCACAAAACGTTTAAGGGACTAGGTAAGTACACTGACTATATTGATCTTTATATCTGAATATAAAGCCAACATTTATTTTGTTTTAGGGAATGTTAGTAATTGAAACACACTGTTTATGTGTTATGTGATATAGGTGTAACTATGAGCAATGGATACTCCTGGCGCAAACATAGAAAGTTTGCTGTCTCTTATTTGAGAAACTTTGGAGAGGGAAAAAAAAGCTTTGAGCTCAGCATTCAACAAGAGTGTGTTTTCCTTTGTGATGCTTTTAGGACAGAAAAGGGTATGACCTAAATATCTAACAATTCAATTGTTACTGCCTTTGTTGTTTTACTCATATTTGTCACTCACTAAAAAGTAAACTAAGTGTGTAAGTTATATTAAGTTAATGCTTTAGTAAACATGCAACATAGCTGGCAAATAAAAATAATTTAAACATTATCAGTGTTTTCTCCCTGAAAGGACCTTTCAATCCCCAGGTCATCTTAAACAGTGCGATTTCAAATATTATTGCCTGCTTGATATTTGGACAACGCTTTGACTATCATGATGAATGTTACCAAAACTTTCTACGCCTTGACACTGAATGTGTTCAGCTAGCGGGCTTAACTAGGACACAGGTACAAACTGTCTTTAGCATTAAAGCATATAAAGGTCTTTAGCATTTAACTCTGCAGTCTGTGTTCATCACCAATTATGCTTTTTTTACAGTTGTACAATGTGTGTCCTCGACTCTTTGAATACCTACCTGGCCCCCACCAAACATTGTTTTCCAACTATAACATCATCACAGGGTTTCTAAAGGGAGAGATTAAAAAACACAGAGAAGACTGGGACCCTTTAAACCCTCGTGACTTTATAGACAACTACCTGACAGAGATGCAGAAGGTTACCAAAGTTTAGATATGCTTTAATTATGTTAACCGATTATTATAAATTCACAATTATTGATTCCCACTTTTCACAGAAAATGAGTGACCCTGAGGCTGGTTTCAATATAGAAAGTTTAGTGGTTTCTTGCCTGGACCTGGTTGAAGCCGGAACAGAGACTTCAACAACAACATTACGCTGGGGTCTGCTGTACATGATAAAGTTTCCAGAAATACAGGGTGAGTGCGATTTAATAAATTACTTCCCACTTTATGTGTAATGCATTGTATAAATGTGACAAGTAATGTTGTATTTTCATTCAGGGAAGGTCCAGGCAGAGATAGACAGAGTCATTGGTCAGTCACGTCAACCCTGCTTGGCTGACAGAGTTAACATGCCGTACACTGAAGCTGTCATTCATGAGACACAGAGATTTGGTAATGTCGTGCCACTGGGATTTCCTAAACAAGCTGCTAAAGACGCTACACTGGGGGAATACTTCATTCCAAAGGTATTCTGTATTCTACATACAGTAAAATAAGATAAAGTAAAATAAATAATAATTTACATTCATAACGAAAGTCAGTAATGAAAGTTAAGACATGTCAGTTTTGGTTCCTTTTACTTTGTTTTTGTTAGGGCACGACTGTTACAACAAACCTGTCTTCAGTCCTGCATGATCCAAATGAATGGGAAACACCGCACACCTTTAACCCACGACACTTTCTGGATGATAAAGGCCAGTTTCGGAAGAGAGATGCCTTCTTGCCATTTTCAGCAGGTAATATTAAATATTAGGTCATATTAATAAAGTTATTCAGTTGATATAACAGTATGTGATGTGCATGTTCGTGTCACATTGTAATTTAAGTAATTTAAGTATGTCTCATTCTTCTGCTCATATTTGTAGGTAAGAGAGCATGTTTGGGAGAGCAGTTGGCCCGTATGGAGCTCTTTCTGTTCTTCACCTCCCTGCTGCAGCAGTTCACTATCACCAAATGTCCAGGAGAGGAGCCCAGTATGGATGGAGAGATATGGTTTACATATGCTCCCGCTCCCTTCCGCATTTGTGTGTCCCTACGTTAGACTTTGAGATTAATAGCAAGAAAGGTTATTCATTAGACAGATCATGGAAACATCCATGAGCACTGTGGTTATTTTTTTGGGTCTACCCTACAGTATCATATCCTTTGTAGTCTTTGTAATTGCTTTTTTGAATCGTTTTTTGCATTATGACTTTAAGGGACAATAAATTCACAATAAAACCCTAATTTTATAACAATACACAGTCAGCTGCAACAGTGACATTCACTGATGAAAGATATCCATTTTCACAAGTAATGGGTCTGCAAAAAAAAAAAATATATATATATATATATATATATATATGTAAAACTGATGAAGAATCCATAGCTATTTTTGTATAATATCCTACCACAATGTTACTGTACATTCTACAGTTTTTTAATTTGTTTCACATGTAAATAATTTGCTTAACTGTTTTTTCCATTTTCATAAAATATTTATTTAACCAACCTTATCTATAACCAACAAAAGGAATGTTTCACTGTACAATGTTTTTCCTATGTGACTTGTTCCTGAGCAACAACTGAGGCATGTAACACACTGGGGCCCCAGACCCATGGGAATTGCCATTATTTGTGTTAGCCAATGAAAAACATGTTTACAGTGTAAAGAATGTGTGTGTAAAGAATCACAATTAGCAGAGGCAAGATTTTTTGTTTGATTTTCCTTGATTTTTTTGTTTTTTAAGAAAATGTCATTACAGATTCAACTTCTTTACACACATTTTTTTAAATACTTTATTTTTTCAAAAAACATGTATTATGAATTGAATATATTATAATATTGCATGCACTAATAAATAAAACCTGAGATTCTGAATAATCTGGAAGCTTTCAAGTTGGACTTACACAGGAATAGCAGGAAGAGGCCAAAACAAGGGTGTCTTATTTCTCCCCCAACCCTTGAAAGACTACTTAACCATTCAGGAACAGGGGTCTTGTAAATGCACCTTCCTATAGCCTTAAATATGGTACATTACACTTGCTTTTTTGCATCATGTTTTAGACTGTGCTGCATTGAGAAACCACATTTCAATGTTTTAAAGACTCCAGAAATAAGTTTTGTTTTTGTACTGATTTTATTTATCAATTAGGTACTTAAGGTTTTCAAGGTAGCTTTGCTTTTTACGAAAGATTAGATTATTACAAATAATGGCAAAAATATGATTGGAAATGTAAACTGATATTTCCTATTGACACACTACAGCAAAAAATATGAATATGGCTTAAAACCATTTTTGGGAATGAAAATTCTAACATAACCTAAGACTTTTACACAGTAATGTATGTGCCATTTGTCTGCATGTGGCTTATCTCTTCTGTCTGTTTAGGTTCAGCCAAGCAATTATCATTATTTATTACTTGCTCTGGAATTTGGGAGTTAACACAAAGGTCAGTTTGGGGGCTGTTTATGTTGAAATCTATAGTGATCATCATTATATAACAGCTCTCGGCTCCTCTGCAGTCCCCATTTGGCAAAGACTTAGGTCAATTTTCTCCTCCCATATAAAACATGTACATGCAATGTTATTTCACCCACCCCCTTCACAACAGAAATCTGGATGTGTTTGTCCGACTTACAGTTAACTACAAAAGAGCCAGTTTTTTGAGATTCAGCAATGATTTTATTTTCCTTATTTGAGTGCCTGGATTTTAAAACATGCTTGTTTTTTATTTCTTTCATCCTGTTGCTTGTAACTATAATCAAAAATAAAAATCCAGCTAATTTTCCACCAGGACCTTGGGCACTACCCTTCCTAGGAAACATCTTTACTGATGTTAACTATAACACTGTGGACCAGGTAAGAAACTTTTATTTAAAAAAAATATTGAATAGAAAATAGAAAATCCCTTTGCATCATGAAAATTTTACAATATATTTACATTTTCACTTCTGCTACAGAGATTTAATTCCTACTTGTACTTTCAGCTGATTGAGAAGTATGGAAACGTCTTTTGTGTAAGAAATGGAAGTAAAAAAATGGTTTATGTGTCTGGATATAAAATGGTGAAGGAGGTTTTGATCACTCAGAGTGAAAACTTCATTGATCGTCCTGTTTCTCCTCTATTTGATTCACTTTATAAGGGCAAAGGTATGTATGTATATCAGCTATACACTGATCAGCCACAACAATAAATCACTTGAGGCCACTTTTATTTCCACTGTTTCATTGACATTGCAACACTGGTTTACCCAACATTTAATACCATTCTGTTTGACGCTGTCCCCTAAATGAGAAAGGAATATCCTTTAACAATGGATACTCATGGAGGAAACAACAACAGTTTGCCATAAGTCTTTTAAAACACTTTGGAGAAGGGAGAAAAACTCTGGAGGAACAAATTGAAAGAGAATGCTACTTCCTGAGCACAGCCTTTAAAGAAGAACAAGGTAAAAGCTAAAAAACTCAAACACCAATTTACACAGAATAACAGTAACCAAAGTGGAGTATTAACAAAAATAAGTCATTAACTTGCTACATTTTGTCTTTGCAACATAGGCCATCCATTCGACCCCCTGGTCAAAATCAACAACGCATTTGCTAATGTGATCGGCAGCCTTGTGTTTGGCCAGCGCTATGATTATGATAATGTTGATTTCCAGAAACGTTTACAAAAGAGTGCAGAGTCTGTGTTCCTTTTGGGATCGGTTTGGTACCAGGTAGGGTTTATATATTATCTGATGAAAAGACAGTTTGATGACACTAGCTATTATTCAGCTTTTATTCTTTAAACAGCTTTTATTCTTTTGTAGCTCCATGAAGCCTTCCCACATATAATGAAGTGGTTGCCAGGACCTCATCAGACAATCATCTCAAACTATAAAGATTTAGCAAACTTCCTGAAAGAAAAGGTGGAACAACACAGACCAGACTGGGACAGCGACAATCATAAAGATTATATTGATGCCTACCTTTCAGAAATAGAGAGGGTATAAAGCTCTGCTGCAATAATATTTTGTGCAAATGCACTCAAATAAGTTTTTGCAAGAAACTAGGTCAACTCTTTATATTTGTCTTTCCTCTAAATTATTAATAATTATATATCCAAGTAGGTTGTTTAGTATAACAGCTATTTTAATTATTGTGAAAAAAACTGCTAATTTAGTAATTTTGTTTGTGATTTTATATTTCATTGCGGCCCTTTAGAAGAAAAATGACATGCAGGCGGGATTTAGTATTGACAGTTTGGTGTGGTGCATGGTTGACCTCTTTGAAGGCGGAACGGAAACAACAACCAACACTCTCCGATGGGCTTTGCTTTACCTCATCAAGTACCCTGACATTCAAGGTATGAATTATTTTAGATGTAGGCAATGTACTTAAAAGTGTAGTTCACCAAAAATAAATATTCTCTCAATGTTTATTAACCTTTATGTCATTCAAAACCTGTATATGACTCTTCTGTGGAACACAAAAGAAGATATTTTGAGAAATGTCTCAGTGGTCTGTGTGTCCATATAATGGAAGTCAACGGAGGCCAATGTTGTTTTAGTTACAAACATTCTTTAAATATATCTTCTTTTGAGTTTTTGGCAAAGAAGGATAGTCATACGGAATAACATGATGAAGTGTGGATGTGAAGAAAAGATAACAATGTTCTTAATGAACAACAAAATGTTTCCTCAATTAGAGAAGGTCCATGCTGAGATAGAGCACGTGATTGGATCCCGTCTACCGACTATGGCAGATAAGGCACACATGCATTACACCAACGCAGTCATCCATGAGGTCTTAAGGAAAGCAAACCTTGTGCCTCTCAATATGACTAGACTCACAAAACAGGACACAACTGTGGGTAGCTACTTTATACCAAAGGTAAACCAGCCATTGTTGAACTTCACTTGACCAATCAAATAAAAGGGACTGTAACTTTGTTATAAAATTAAAATATAGGAGTGAAGAATAATTATTAAACACACAAAACAGTTGCTTATGATACTATAATATGCACATCTTTAACTGCACTAATATTTATTCCTTCCTGCGCTGAATCAAGGGGACTATAATGGTCACCAATCTGATGTCAGTGCTGTATGATAAACATGAATGGGAAACGCCAGACACCTTTAACCCTGCACACTTTCTAGACTCTGAAGGCCGGTTCCGCAGGAGAAACGCTTTCTTTCCCTTTTCAGCAGGTATAGTGCAATAAAATTATGCCATAGTACAGTTTTATTGCTCTGTGGTTGATTTTGTATGGCTCAGGAAGCATCATGGTGATCTCAGTTTTGTCTTCTTAACTTTCTTAGGTGAAACAAAAAAATGTAAATATAAAATTAATGTGTCAATTTGGTATAGGAGAAATGCTTGAGCTCATAGGGAAATCTCAGACTTTAATTCAAGACCTTGGCATCATGGCAAAAACGCTTAGGCGCAGTTTGTGACTGTTGAGATTTGTTCTTAATATGAAAATATATAAAATAACTGCTTTAAGATTCAACCTTTAATTGGTTCTTTGCATGTAAAGCTCTTTCTGTTTTAATGCCTCTACAGGTAAAAGACAGTGTCCAGGTGAGTACCTAGCTCACATGGAGCTGTTTATTTTCATCACCATGCTCCTGCAAACCTTCACCTTCAGTCCTCCACCTGGTGAGGAGCCTAGTCTGAAGAGCCAAGTGGGCTTCACACAATCACCACTTCCATACAAGCTCTGTGCTCATCTGAGATAAATGACATGGACATGTGTGTCCACAGGGACACTTTAAAGGCAGGTTGAGCAGCAAAATGATTTAAAAAGGCTTTATTCTTGCTAAATTTGCACAGCCTGGAATTTAAAATTGTCATAAATATAAACTAACTGAAATAATTTTTATCTTCCTTTTTACTCTTTACTTATTTACTTATGAATAAGTATAAACAATGATTTATATGATATGTTTTTGTATTTGACATGAACATTTTCTAGGTTAATTTAACCCAAAGGTTGGGTTTGGCCCTTTTATGGGCATTGAACAATATGTTTCATAAGCCCATTTTTAGTTAATTTTTATTTGTTTTTATTAATTTTCCTCTGTAACCACAATATGTGACATAAGAAAATAAATGTTTTGTTACTTGTACACACTACATAACACTTTCATCTACATATGCCTTTAGCAGATGCTTTTATCCAAAGTAGTGCATTCAATGTAAACATTTAATTATTATATGTGTTACCTGGAAATCAAACCCATGACTATAAAACTGCTAACACAATGCTTTATACCAAGTGAGGTATTTGAACACCCTCCAGCCCTCCACCTGCCCCCAATTTCCATTGTTTGGTTCATAGTGTACTATGGTATACTCATAATACCATTTTATTTTGGAATCCATGATCTTGTAGGGTGAAAATCAACAGACAAAGCATTTTACTTTGTGTATATTTGACTTTGGTGTGTATTCTGTCACATTTCAAATATGAAAAACTTCTCTTTAAACCACACATGTACATTTTTGAGAGACTATGATGGATTTCATTCCTTGATTTAAAGGATAAAAGCTCTGTGATTGGGTATTTTCATTAACCGGCAGTGGATTGCATAAACATCAAGCACTCAAACATTTAGCACCATCACAAAAGTTAACCATGGTTACAAATGAACTCGCAAAACTGAAACTCGCAAAAATGAACTCGCTTAACCAGCATCCACTGACACTAAAGAGCTCTCACACAGCAGTTGTGCTCTAACCCAGATCTAATCAAGATGTTACATAAGTCTGTGTGTCTTGAAATCATAATGCTGTCGTTATTCTGACAGCTGCGAGGGGCGTGACGCTGATGTACAAAAAACACGTCTGTTTAACATGGATCACATTTCTACCAATCTCCCATTCTTCTTTTCCGACCGTCATGGCGTTAACATCTTTTCTCGAGATTCTTGATCTTAAAGGGCTATTGCTCTGCTTAGTTGCATTTCTTGTGGTGGCGGACTATTTAAAGTACAGAAGCCCACCTAATTTCCCAAAGAGTCCCTTCTCTATTCCATTCCTGGGAAATGTTTTTCACACTGACTCCAAACAGCCACATATATACCTGACAAAGGTGAGTAAACAACACTGCTTTTTCCGGTTTGATAGCATGGAAAATATTTAATAAATCTGAAATTAGACTTTGCATTATGTTCCAATGACCTCAGAGGATTTATTTATTTAGATTTCGCCGAGTACAGATACAAATAAATAAACACTTTCTATGCATCGGGCATCGGGCACCATACATATATATACATTTTATTAGAATTTTATCAACATTGCATATAAGCATCGAACCCATGATCTTTGCGCTGCTAACACAATACTGTTCCTGTTATCAAAGTGCTTTTAAGAAAACAACAACCAGGGCACTTAAGTCAGGGCACTCCGCCCAGTCATAGCAAGACCACAGTCCTATCTGCTTAAATAGGGGAATAATTGATAATCTGATAATCTATAATCGCTGGCTAAAATCACAATTAAACGGCATATGTCCGAACAACACTTAAAGGTGACATGAACTGTATCATATTTTTTGTTACTTAAGCGCAGTCTGCGCTGAAAACATTCCTTTCGAGTTGGCTTCAGGTATTGCGCATGCGCACATATCGGCAAGCGCATCACGAGACTCCGTAAAAGCCCCTGCCCCAGAGAATGTCAATTTTTATTGATTGACAATTTGCTATGATTTGAGTGGTCTAATCACTAAAACTACAGTAGGCGTAAGTTATTTATCAATATCAATTTTCAATAGGCGTCTATTATCTTTGGTATTATGTTACTGCACAAAAAAAGATTAAATCTAGAATTCCTAATTATTCCATAATATGGTCAGCATATGTACAGTATAAGGGACATTCCACCGAATGGGTAACATTTACTTTTGTAATTTTTAAAAATTAAATTAAATTCTTTATCTTTTTTCAACACTTTATCTAACAACACACATATTTAACTGTTTGAAATGTATATTGGGCAATCTCAGGTACCTTTGTTTTATTTTTTACAAGGTTTAAAAGTAGGGGAAGGATGCATTTTGATCAGTGCTGTTACCAAAAAAGTTTCTTTTTAAAAGGATGTTTTAAAAAATGTCAACTAATTATTTTGTCTTCCACTCACAAAAGTGTTTAACCTAAAGAAATAGTTGGTAAAATGTTTTAATAATTTATATTTGTCACTAAAAATTCACTAAATACGCACACAAGGTGTATTTTTTTTTTTAAATGCAAAGCAATTTTTTTATTTTACAGGAGACCCAAACTACAAGATTAAATTTTTTTAAGTCATGTAATTAAATAAACTATTGTATAAATGATGAACATAACACAGATTAAAAAAACAGTCGTTTAACCTCATTTTTTAGAACAAACTGATTTAATAACAGGAATAAACGGTGCGTAACAGGAATGAACACCCAGTAACAGGAATGAATATCCAGACACTGTGCGCGTTTGTGTGTGTGAATGTCTGTACAGCCTATGTGTGTGAGAGAGAGATTTCTAAAGATTTCTGAGATTTTCTGATTATTATATCTATGCACCAGAGAACGCAACTCCTGTTACTATTACTCAGCCCTGTTATGGCTTGATAATGCGTAACATGAGTAACAGGACTGAGGGCAACAGGACTGAGTTTTTAGCATAGAATTAGCAAATACATGCTAAATAGCCACATGGCACACATGCTAATAGCATGAGGATACTGAGCAAATTTTAGTGATTTATCAAACATGTGTATTTTTTAAAATGAACAAATAACATCTAAAAATAATTTACGTAACAGGGCAGTATGTTGAGATTGACCGTCTCAGACACAGTTAAAATATCATCAAATATATTGAAAAGAAAATGAGAAGACTTATCTTTGGTCTCCCCATTGCCTGTAAAAGATCTGGATGATGTCACTTCCTGTTGAAAAAATGTCTTTTGTTAATCAGAGGGGGAAATGTGTTAAGGTAACAGGAATGAGTGAAAACCTGGGGACACGACTAAAATGTGTATTTTATCAAATATGTTATGGATTTTTTTTCTTTTGAAAATAGGAAATCATTGATTGGATATAAAGTTGCATGTAAATGAAAAAAAAAATGTCTGAAGGATTTTAATCATAATATTTCCTAGCAAATTATAGAGGCAGGGAGTGGGGACATGCAACAACTGCTATTTTTTTTAGTGTTCTACATAGTTTTATAAATGATTTTAATTATACATTCTACATTTTGCAGTTAGCTAAATGTGAAGACACTTTGCTTAATAATAAAATGTATTTTAGAGTTCATTTTCATGCATTTTTATACATTTAATATTCTGGGGACATGTTACCCATTCGGTGGAATGACCCATAAGGTTTCACAGTGTATATTACTGTATAGCCATAGCCAACTCGCTGACCAAAAACATGAAACTCCCTGAATCTGTGTTTGCATGACTCTTTTTCCCGCAGCTTGGCCATGCTTACAACAACATTTTCAGTCTGCGATTAGGAAAAAACAAAGTGGTCTGTATCACTGGTTATAAAATGATGAAAGAGGCCCTTGTGACTCAAGCTGAAAACTTTGTGGATCGACCCTACAGTGCCCTGCAGGAGAGACTGTTTTCCAGCAACAGTGAGTCAAATACTTGACCTGAGTTTAATTATGAGTTTTATATGACCTGAGTTTAAATATTCAAAGGACTGGAGGATGAAATCTTTTTTTCAGCTGGACTCATCTTCAGTAATGGAGAGATGTGGAAGAAGCAAAGACGTTTTGCACTGTCAACACTGAGGAACTTTGGGTTGGGAAAGAAAAGCATGGAGATGGTCATCTGTGAAGAGTGCCGCTTCCTGCTGGATGAGATGGATGGACAAAAGGGTACATGAAGGGTGCCTAAAAATGCTTATTATGAATACAAGAATGCCTAGGTGTCTTTCAAAGGCTTTTTTTGTCCTTCTCAGGAGCTGCTTTTGACCCAGCTATTCTGTTCAACAACGCTGTTTCAAATATCATCTGTCAAATGATCTTCGGCCAGAGATTTGATTATACTGACCACCGATTCAAGATTATGCTGAAATACATCTCTAAAAACATTCAGTTAGAGGGTTCCATATGGGTACAGGTATATGATGCTGTGCAAAATTTTATTTTTGAGATAATAGTTTTTTTATTATTATGCAGCAGTAGAATAGATATTTATGTCACTATAGATGTTGTTGTTTGTTATTGAAATAAAACTATTTTTCTCTCAGCTCTATGAAGCATTTCCAGGCATTATGAAGCATCTCCCAGGTCCACACAATAAATTGTTGTTTAACTACAAACTATTGTGTGATTTCATAAGAGAAGATATTGACAAACATAAGGCAGAACTGAACCCATCAGAGCCGCGTGACTACATCGACAGCTTCCTCATCGAGATTATGGAGGTAATGCCTATGTAGCAGTAAATTTTTATACTAAAAAAATAATAATAATAATAATTTTTTATCCCTGAGCAGAAGTCACACGCACCAGCTGAAGGTTTTGATGAACAGAATCTGGTTATGTGTGTTCTGGATCTGTTTTTGGCTGGGACTGAAACCACATCCACCACATTATGCTGGGGTCTCATCTATCTCATCACCAATCCAGATGTACAAGGTAATTCATACACATCTAAACAATGACAATCTACACATGTTTGTAGTATTTAATAAATACCTAACTGAAATTTAAATGTCACATTTGTAGAGAAGGTCCAGGAAGAGATAGATCGAGTGATTGGACAGTCACGGGAACCATGTTTAGCCGACAGAGCCAACATGCCTTACACTGAGGCTGTTATCCATGAGATCCAAAGATTAGGAGACATTGTACCACTGAATGTCATGCGGGTGGCAGAAAAAGACACAACCCTTGGAAAGTGTTTCATTCCAAAGGTGAGTGATACAGTTTATTTTTTTTTTGCCCTTCTCACTTATCCTAATGTTTCTGATATTCTTTCAGTTCCGAAGGAGCTTACCATAGCTGAACAATGAAATAAGCAGAAATTAACATCTATGACATCATTTTTAACTTCTATACCAAAAAGAGTAATATGGCTAAGAAGAGTAGGTCTAACTCTTTCTGTTGTTTGTGTTGTGTTTCATTCAGGGAACAACAGTGTTACCCATACTGCACTCTGTTCTCTTTGATGAAAATGAATGGGAGACACCGTACAAATTCAACCCTGGACACTTTTTAGATAAAGAGGGCAAGTTTGTGAGGCGAGAGGCATTCATGCCCTTTTCTGCAGGTAAACTGAGAGCAGAAATACAAATAGTTAGAAATAAAAACCATTAGTAGCTAGTTCATGTAAAAATAAATGCAAAAATCATATAGACTGTGGATTACTGTATATGTATATTTACAGTAACTAGGTACAGTTACAGTAAAATGTAATAACACAGTCTCGCCTCTCTTATCTCGCTTCCCTTCACAGGAAAGAGAGCCTGTCTTGGAGAGCAGCTCGCTAGAATGGAACTTTTCCTGTTTTTTATTAGTTTGTTTCAAAAATTTCGAATTTCTAAACCAGCCGGTGAAAAACCCAATATGGATGGAGTTGTAGGAGTTACACGCACCCCCCACCCATTTAAGATCCATGCAACCGCACGGTGAACAACCCATAGCCCCTAAAACACAACACACAATCTATTTTCTATGATTGTTATTCAAACTAATCATTATTTGTAAAGAGGTCATTATTACATTTATCTACATTATTTACTTGGCTTGGGAAATAGCTTGGGAGTTTGTTTGTCCTTTATAGATTTTGAAAGTTCTGGGAAAAATCTTGGAGAATTTTTTTAAGTAAATTTATCTTTAAAAAAAATGTTTCCCCCTTTTTTATGAATGCAAAAGCAAACTTTGACAAGTATCGCCAGGAACCTATATAAGAACCACTGAGATACACCTGTTTGAGAATTACTGCACCAAATTAATTATAATTCAACTAAATACTGTGATATATAATTATAAAAAATAAGCATTGCAATTGCAATAAATCAGTTTGATTTTGCTTGCTGAAATGTAGCCAAAACATTGTGAGTCTCAGACCCAAACATAACTTTACTAAAACCATCTCAAACCAAACTTATCTAATATAGTAAAATGCTGGATGTAAATTGACACAGTTATCTTTCAGATAAAAGATGATAAATAAGCACACTCATGCTGAATATTAGTCTGCTCACGTAGGTACATGCTCAGGTTACAGTTCTGCTTGTTTGTGTGAACCTTCAAGGCTGGGTAAATATTGATACTTTAGAGTCATCCAAAATATAGGTACTTATGTGTACACAAACATTTTGTGTACTTTTGTAAACTTTAAAGCACTTTATAACCAATGCTTTATGTTTAACCAATGTTCATAATATATTCAATAAAAAAATCCATACAAATACAAATAAATAAAATGAAATTTACAAATGCAGAATTCAAGCATGAACACACAATGTATAAAAATCAAAATCATTGACACTGTACAAAAATCTACAAATCTAAACATTGAATATAAACAATGAAGCATTCTGCAGGATCTCAGAAGAAACAAGTTGTGCCTGTTTTGGCTGAATGAAAAGCAGCCAAAGTTCAGCAGCATTTATCTTTGAAACAGCCTGCCTCCTACCTCTCACCTACCCCGAGAGACTGTGAACTCAGAGCTTTGGTTCACGTATCATTTAAGATCATGTGAAAGCTGATTTGTCATGCTGGTCTGTGAAATCTATAGAAAGGTGAAAGTGCTCAGTGCTGATACACTTTCCCATAGTTCCAACAGGTCCAGAAACAGAAAATGTTACATGTATTAATTTACTTACTGTTATAAAATGCATTTACTACAAATAAAATCTTATTCTAAAGTGTTACCAGTTTAATAAATGAAACACAAATAGACAATACTGCAAAACAAACATCAGTGTTTATTTATTACATGTAAATGAAGGCTGCCAGTGCTCTTTAACTCCAAATATTACTCAAATACCATATCCGTTAATTCTTATTTATCACAATCTCTTACACACAATGATAGTGCTCATAAAATTGAGTACAGAAATGTAAGTATCCCTACTTTGAAACATATCATACATAAATATCAGCAGGCCAGAAATCTGAATAAAACGTCTCCAAAGACAGATCGGACAGGTCATAATTTACTTTACTAATTAAAATATGTTGAACAAACAAAAACAACATGCCTTCCTCTGAACACAACAGCTAGCAGATAGTGCAGTCAGATTAACCTAAGCAGAGGCAGATATTCACAATATACAGCGAAGCCAGTGAAGTCAGATGTAGAATGCTATACATGAAATTTTAAGATTAAAGCCAAAACAGGCCAATGGCATACAAGACATTTGAAACTGTCATAAAGTAGCATTTTGCTCTAGCGGAGACAGCTCGATTATACGCTGGTGCTTAAATCCTGATATCGGTTTTAACACAGACAGGAAACATTTAGTAGGTAAAAAGGCCCTTCTGCTTGTTAAAAGAGCATGCAAGAGTCCGATCACAGTCAACTGAATATAAAATATTAATTTCGATCAAAGCTTAAACAAAGCACCTGGATTAAGCTTCATCACTCTTCAATCTTATACATTTCTTTCTTGATGTATACAGTATATAAATGCATTTCATGTATGCTGTTTCATCTGAGAAAGACAGAAAACTGGTGTCCAGCACCAAATACACTGTACCATTGCTTACATTTCATTTTTATGTGGCTGATTGACATGCCTGGATTGATTTTGATTGGTAATGGTTATGTTAACATATGTAGTCTGCACATACCTGTACAATAATGCAAATACAAACACACTCCATAACTGCATAGTGTACCGCTGGAAGTCAGTTTTAGCGAAAGCATACATGCTACCATCATTGTAGTGCAGATGACTCAGGAATTAAATGACTTTGTTCCATCATGGACAGGAACTGAGAAGAGCCTGACCAAAAACTGACCTGTGTCCTTGTAAAAGCCCTTCAATTCGGGCAGATTTAGTATCAGTGCTGGTTCAGAGGTGACCCTGCTGCAGACTGTTATAGGTGGGAGTAATTGTTTAGTGCTGAAAGTGAATAAATGACACTGTTGTACATCATATCGTGTGCTGATTGAGTTCATCGCAGATTTTTATACGTTTAACTGTATATTGTGAACACAGGGACATGCTTATGTTCAATAATGGCATGCTTGTCCCCTTGTTTCGAAGTGTACATAAGGTCACTTGAGTGTGTGCACGTGAGGGAAAAGAGAAGAAGGGTAGGGCGTCGGGAGGTATAGAGTTCAATGTTACTTGGAAGAAGTGGCAGGCATGTTGATGGACATGGTGCGACGAGCGTTGGTCACCTGACGTTGCTGAGCCAGGAAAGACTGACCGGGCGGCACTAGAGAGTTGGTCCGCCCACTAAGCCGTGACTCAATCGCCATCTTCTGAAAAGTCAAACTCTGTGTGGCAAGAAGTGGGGGGGGGGATATTGTAAACACATTCAGTGTGGAAGTGATAGCATAGCAAAATGCTAAAATTGATCATACACGAGTCACCTTACCTTATTATACCAAGCTGTCACAATTAACTTCTCCTCATATTCCCTCAGTTTGGCCTGTTCACACTCACGCTGGATAAAGATCAGACAGAGATCAAGCAAAAATAGTTTGTTATAGAAGATAATATGTCTATGAGAGGAATATCAAGATGGTGCTCTACCTCCAAAGCAATGATCCTCTTGTCTTTCTCAGAAAGCTGACTTTTCAGAGACTGAATTTCAGCTGAGGCTGGGTTTAGTTTAGGATCCAGAGCTCGAATCACCTTAAAAATACACAAACAAATACAGTTATTTCAAGCGACATAAATGACATGTTTAAAGCTGCCATCTATAATTTTTTGACAATAGTTTAAGCAGACCAACAAGCAACATAGCAACATTATCCCAACCAATGTCATGACAGTTAAGTGCACAAAAATATTGGCAAACGAGGTCATGTGTTTGAAAGTAAAGGTTGGAATAACTACATCACGAGCTTTCTCCAGGTACATCTTGTATCGGTCCTCCATCCCCCTCATGTCCTCATCTTTCTTCTTCAGCGCTGCCATCAGCTCATCTACCTTCACATCTAAAATTAATTCATATACACATTTTTTACGGCTCTCCTGCAGTTTGACACCTTGTTGAAGTAAGTGTTTGTGATCAGAGTTATTAGATATTAGTATCAGAATCTCACTGGGTTGAGTTGCATCTGGCTGAAGGTCCTCCAACAGCTCCTTCTTCTTCATGATTTCATCCTGTGCTTCATTCAGTTGCACCCTAGGAAATAATCATCAAACACATTTAGCTTCCGAAGATACACAAATATGGTTAACTGAATGTCTTGTCTGAGAACATCAATTAGTAATATTTCGATTGACATAAACTTACATATGCGCATCCAACTTTCTTTTCAGATGAGACTGCATATAAGGAAACATAAGGTCAAAGGCCATTTAAAAAAATTCTTAATTCTGCACAGTCTTACTGAGTATCAAAAAGGTGCAGCAACGCCATCAAGAGGTCAACATGTGTACTTACATCTTCAGGTTTGGCTCCTTGTGTTTGTAAGGCCTTTTGCAGATCCTCCACCTGCTGCTGTAGCACACTGATTCTTTCTTTGTTTAATCTTAAAATTAAATAAAAACCAAATTTCAAAGTTCACTTAACTTCTTTAAACAGAAAATGTTCAAAAGCTGAAACAGCTTTGAAAAGCTTCTTTCCAATAACTGATAATCAATACAATGTCAATTAAATTTCAGAATATCTTTAAAGTATTCTTGAGCTGACATGGCTGTTTGTGTGAAATTTATTTATTTTGTGTGTTTAGTTTTGGACTGCAGTTCCTCAAAACTGATGTTTTATTTAACGTTCTGTCAATACCTGTTCTCTGTGTCTAGTTCACTACGTCCCCGTCGGGCTTCCTCCAGCTGCCTCTGCAGCTCACATATGCGCTCGTTCTCAGACTCCTCCTGCTGCAGCTGTAACATCTTATTCTCATGCTGCAGACGGATGAACTTCTCCCTGGAAAATCAAGCATTAACTTACATACACACCACATATGCAATACTATTATGAAAAAGGATCCATCAGATATCTTACCTGTATTCAACGGGCAACATCTCAGCTGCCAGGTTATCATGGCTTGGACTTCCTGTTTGAATTTTCCCTAAAAAGTATAAAATGAACTTTAAGTCCCAGTCTTTTCCTAATCAAAACTCAATTTTCAGATGTCCAATAACTGGGTTTTAATATCTGGGTACACTGTTACATTATTGCGGTCAGAATATGAATATATCTGTCTGTACTTGCTCTGAACTACTGAATTTACACAAACTCTGGACTCCACAAAAAGACACCTAAATGGGTGTCCCGCTAAATTGTATGTCATCTCCTGCAAAAAAATATGTGTTATACGTGTTACTTTATCCTGCTTACATCCGCAACATTCAGGATTTTACGCTGGTAAAAGCACACATAGATTTTTCAATAAGGCCTACCCGCTCATCTGTACCTAAAGTATTTTTTCCACTTGCCCCTTATTAAAAACATAAGAAATAGAAAATAAAAAAAATTCATTATCCCTTAAAATTGTGTTTGTTAAAAGAATATAGTTTAATAATATGAAAAACATGGATTTCTTACATGAACCTTTTGAAGCCAAACACAAAAGCATTTAACTTTTTTCTTAACATGCAAACATTAAACAAAAAACTATTCATCCCCTTATAAAGGTTAATCAACAATAAATAGCAAATACAAATAGTGAATTACACAAAAAAAAACTGTAGGCCTACTTAATGTGTCCATGCAGGAATAGGATATTAGATTAATACTCTTTAAAGCTCTCTCTGATGGTGCACTGAAGGCTAGGATGCAAAGCAGATGTCGTGTTTATTTGCTCTTGACATCATCTTTTCCACCAGTGGTGCACACCCTTTGGTCTGTGTGCTTCTAATGCATGGATCACAGATCTCACAGATGTCTTTTATTATCATCAATTATCTTTAACTGATGCATTTCGGGATTGTGGCAATACAATGCATCCAAGATATCTACTAGGCCCTTCTCCAGAACATAGGCATGCTATCTTCAGACATACCTGCTTGTAATAGCTGGTCTTGTTGTGCCTGTGTACATCGCAGCTCCTCATTGGTCTCTCTGAGTGTGTCCCGCTCGATGCTGATTCTCTGATAAATCACACAATTATTACAAACTGTGCGCTTTAACTGTCTGGTAATGCTGGTGGCATAGAAATGTGTGTCTACCTCTTTCTCCTTTAGCACAGTGTCATATTTCTCTTGAAACTTCTTTATCTCGAACGCCAGGTTATCAGCCCTGCGGGACTCCTCAGACAATTTCTTATGAAGCTCTTGCACCTGTCGTTTCAGATTTAAGGTTAAGTTACAGTATTTCTCTATGTTGATCTTTCTTGAAAACGCTATTATAAACGTATTGTCATTTCTACATTTCTGTAATGTATCTGACAAGGTCATTTTGTCCACTGGGCAAATTTAAAACAATGAAAAAAGAAAAAATCCATACAGCTATGGAACAACATAAGTGGTGTACCTGTCTCTTGTATGTTTCCAGCTGAGCTCTGGCAGCGTTGGCCTTGCGAAGCTCCTCTTCCAGACTGGCTGTATTGTGCATGTAAGTCATATTCTTCTCTTCCAGCGCTTTCACTTGCCGCCTGAGGTCACCCAGATCTTCTAATTTCTTCCTGTATGTCTCAACAGAAGCCTCCAGCTTCACTGCCCGATCGGAGCAATTCCTAAATACACACCCATGGATGATGGGAATGGATCTATCCGAAATACACAACACATAAATGACACGGATAACAGACGCAAATACCTCAGTACGTCTAATTCATCTTTAAGTGCTCGGGACTCCTCGGCCAGGCTGGTCAGTTCATCATTACAGTGCTGAAGCTCCACGAGTTGCTTCTCTAGTTCTTCACAGTGGATGCGGTAGTCATCTTTAGCTGCCTCCAGTCTGGACAGTACACAAACAAACATTATTTACAAAGCTACTGTAAATATAAATAACATATATTAAAAATAAATGATTAAATATGTCTATAAAATAATTATATAGTTAACTATAAATAAACAATAAAAAAAAAAAATTATAATAAAACTAACTGTCAAACCGTATTGATATTTACAGTGACACTTTAAAGTGCTGTTACTAAACTAAACTGGTACGAAATATCAGCACTCTTGAAATGCATCTTAGTCAAATTAGTGAACCAAAAGTAACTGTTTACTATTAATTTAATTTCATAATTCATTATTATTTATGTAAGCAGAAAATCCTGGTAATAACAGGAGATTATAGAATGAGAGGTATGGCTTGATAAAGCTGTACCTGAAGTTCTCTTCCTGAATCTGCTCAAACTGAAGCTGTAGCTGGCTGTGCTTCCTGCCTGAGGGGGTGTTGGGGTCATCAAACAAATCGAGCTGATTGGCTCGATCAATCAAGAGGTCGTTTTCTGCCAGGAGGCTGTTCCTTTCCTCCTGCAGAGCTGTCACCTGATGGCAAAACGGTCATTTTTCAGGTCCTTTCTGGGGAAGTTAATAGCAGCTCGGATTCTGTTGATTACATCATGTCATCTTTGGCATGTGTCATAAAACGACACACAGTTATTTGAATGTATTGATGAAGCTTGAGGTTGGTAAATTAAGTTCATTAGTAAAGATTATAGCTTTAAATAAAGTTTAATGTTTACCATGAAGCTTCTCTGAAATTAAAATGTGAAGCACTCTTGCGGTGATGTCATAGGACAAAAGCTTTGATAGCATTTGGACACAAATTATTTCAATGTTGTATGTTTGCTGAAACAAAATGTAAGTTAATGTAAAAAATCCAACTGCTACAGAAAAAAGAAAAATTAAATAAATGCAGTTTCCCTATTTAATTTGCATATGAATTAATTCATGCGAACAAATCCACTGTTAATGTTAGGCTTGTTAAATCTGTCCCAGAGCCCAATGGTTAAAGTGTGTTTTATGTGTATCAGATTACAACAACACCAGTAACCTGACAACCCATTTATTACATATTATTAATCCAATAATCTAAAATAAAAACACAGATTACTCCACTTTGGCAGCAGCTCCCCGGTTTATGTGTTAGATTGGTTAGTGGCAACGGAGGATTTTAGTTTTTTTAGCCTTGTTGCCATGCATTCGTTCACACTCACCTCTCACAGGTCATGGATACTTTTACAATTCAATCTGTCAAGAATCAGCAACACATGAATTTCTACTTTCCCTACTTTCTTCAAGCACAGGAAATGTAAAATGGGAGTAAAAGCTGCATTGTATTACTATCTTTCTCTGCAGGCACCAACAAAAAATACTTGCACTCTAAGGCCAAATCTGTTCATCCGTGAAGGTGAAAGAACAGAACAGCAGGACTTACAGATGATGTTTACTGAGCAGACACAAACAATCTGCAACCACAAGCATTAAAATATATGTCCATCTTTTACTGGACATTTCTCTGACCATTGCTCGGCTGTAATAAGAGCTTGACCAGTTGATAATATGTACAGTATATGCAGCCTGTAGAAATTTGTCCACTCCACTTTCAAATATTAATTTTCTTATCGAGAAATGTCCTGAGACAAGTACTGAAGAATCTCCTTAAGGACACCTTAAGGGCAGTTTTGCTTCTATACCAGAAATATATTTTCATATTTTTTTTCATATTTTGTCTTTGCTGATGTAAACTCACCTGCATGTCGAGCTCCTGACAGCGCTGGGCCAGCTCGTCTTTCTGTGACATGGCCTCAGCCAAATCTTCTAAGGCTTTCTTTAACTAAACAAGTTATAATGTGACTTACTGATCTAGCAGAAATTGAGTTTCACATCATTACAAACAAAAAAGCTTATTTAATTCATATCATTTCTTACCTGTTGTTCAACGTCTCCGAAAGGTTCAGTTCCTAACTGTGGCACAGTCTCCTTGCTCATAAGCTACACCAATTAAAAAAAAGCTTTAAATTTCCTTTCACACACACTGTAACACTTGTGATTATACATCAGTGTTATTACACAACACAAAGACAAATTGGGATATTTAAATAAATGAAGCATCTCTAACCTCTTGGATGGCAGTCATCACCACATGCTGTACAGATTCCTCTAGAGTCATGATTATCTGGATATACTCTAGAAACACAACAAAATGACAAGCTAAATATGCATCTTATTTAGACATAATTCCAGTGTGCTGTTATTATTGTATTGTTTACCTTGTTTTTTGTCACATTTGACTGCACACCCCAGTATGAGCTGTAGGAGGCGTCCAAGCTCTACTTGATCTGAATGCTCCACCACACGCACCAGGTCAGGCAGAGGAAAATTGGTCATCTGCTGGTTTAAAACCTACAAAAATATCATATCTTGTCGAGTTGCACCTTCATGCACTGTTTAATAATCACACGAAGAAAGATTAGGCATAGTCATTGCGTCTCTGTTAAAACCCAACCATAAAGTACATGTATTGCAAATTAGTACAATTAACTTGTAAGTTAATTCCATATAATTTCATACAATTTCTAAGAAGTAAAGTGTATGGTGGCATGCTAAATCTGAAACAGTAAAATAAGACAAGAAATGTAATAATCCAAAGCTTGATTCATCACTTACCTCATTATAATAGTCAACCATCATTTGAAGAATCTTTTTCAGGTTGTTCATCTAAAAAACAGACGAAAACAGACTTGTACACACATTGTACTGTTTTTTTAATCACAGAGACATACAACAAAACAAAATACCTTGAGTC
This sequence comes from Beaufortia kweichowensis, assembly GCA_019155185.1. Classification (NCBI taxonomy): domain Eukaryota; kingdom Metazoa; phylum Chordata; class Actinopteri; order Cypriniformes; family Gastromyzontidae; genus Beaufortia; species Beaufortia kweichowensis. The sequence continues at coordinate 8,341,233 of CM032807.1, forward strand.
TAACATTATCTCCAACATCCTCTTTAATACGTGCCAACCAGTTCTCATTGAACCATGAAGAATCTCTGCAATTGAAACATATTGATCAGTTTGGTTCAGCCTAAATAATTTGGAGTCTTTCATTTATAATGAAAAGCTTTTTAAGGTACTGTTTTCTTCTCTTTACCTCCTGCTATAATATAATATAATTATATTCTCAGGTTCCACCGTTTCTATAAACAGCACATGGTAAAGTTCAGTACATTACATTGAATCTGTCCTAGGTGTAGTCTGTTTAGTCAGAACACACCTTAACGGTCAAGAATACAAAAACTGGTAGTGCATTGTCTACCAACAAAAAAGTCTCGGGTACGATCACAATAAAACACACACACATATGGATATGGATGAATAACTAAATGCACTGTAAGGTAATTTGCATTAAGGTTTCTATTTAACAAATACTCACATCTGATGCAGCGCCTGAGACATAGCTGACCCTGAGATCAGATCATTCACTGTCTTACATGGGGCTGCGGTGTTGAAGGTCTGCAGCTGGAGCCAAACATACAAACATATGAAATATTATAACATTAACACACCATTAACAATAAAAATCTAACATCATAGAATTTACAGTAATAATATTATAGTATTACAATTTGAAAAACTGTAAGAGTGAATCTGCTTTAGTATAACATGGCAAGGTACAACATTCTCACTCAAAGTAACCAACTGTATAAACATTATCAGAACATGTTAATGTTTATATATGATAAATATCGTTGCAGATTTGTAGAGCATGGCTAAGCTCTGATGATCACGATTTGCAAATTTTTTTAAGACAGACCATAGCAAATTGGTTACCATACATAAATCTAATATGGGTACTATGGGTTTATACACAGATGAACTACAAATACAATTTATACACAAAAAAATTATTATTTAATCCATGGTTTATTTTCATTAAGTACTAATTATGGCAAAATGGATGAAACAGGACAGATCTTGAAGTGTAAAGAAAACGATCTGGAAATGAAAACCAGATCTCTTGAACCTTACAGTGCTTTCTCAAAGCATATACACAGAGTAAACGCACATGATTTAGAGTCAAACAGGACCAACTACACCATCATACAAATATTAGACAGATCTGATAAATATTTGATTGCATAAGTGCGACTGAAGGAAAAATCCAATACGAGACATTCCGCAAATACTCCAGTTAAAGAGATTAGACGCCTAAATCGGCTGAGGATGAAGTTGGCCGTGACTGTTTACATCTATATATTACATTCTGTACAAGCCATTTTTTAATATAATGATCATCAGAGTAAATCCAGACGCACCATTTTCATACTGTTAATTCATAATGAATGGACCCCGTTCGGTTCAGTACACAGCTATGGCTTCGTTTAAATGGCTTATTTCCGGTATTTTGGACGGCGGTGCTACAAGTAAACGACTACCTGCGACAGGTAACGCTATCCTCATCGATCCGATCGCACATAAATAAACAATCCATGATGCGTAGCCTCAAGAGACCTTTAGACATACACTACAAAAAGGAGTAATCTTACCCAAATGATAAGGCTCTCGCACAGCACCGTTTTATTTGAATCCATTTCTCTTCTGTGCTATCGGACAAACGTTTCCGTCCACCTGTCAACAATGCGCTTCCCACTGCATCAGACCTCACCTGCAAGTGGATTTGCGTAGCGTTGACCCCGCAACGTTGAAGGATGTGGCGCCTACGTATGGATTAAAGCGTAACGGTTTCGTGAATGTACACCGCTGATATTTCGCGCTGCGCTCGTAAGGGTTGGGGGATTGACGGGATCAAGAGCGCAACAGCGAGGAATGAAACACCAATGAGGTGTTCATGCGCAGTTGCGCAAAGCGATCAGCGCATGACATCAGAATACCGCGAGAGCTAATCGAAAGCGTAGCCCTCGTTTTGGTTATCGCGGAACTTTGATTTCTTGAGATAAGAGTATCCTGCAGCCAATCAAAATACAGAACTGAGAAGACTGCATCGGGTATTCAATCCAGTTTAAACACTTTTAAAAACAAGATGGCTCAAATATTAATAATGTTCATAATAATGCAATAAATTGTACAACAAACAATAGGACACATTCACTTCAGCAACAAAAGATGGCAAAATTAATATGTATAAAATCATAAAGGCAAAATCTGTGCTAATTTTCATAAGTTAAGTTTGGAAAAACTTTGATGTAGTTATATATTTAATTTAATTAGTTACATTTTAATTAAGGGTCAAGACTAAACATGCAAAGGAAACTCTTTGCCACTTTTTAAAAGCTGTAAAATATGGCTCAAGAATGTAGAAACTTCTTTAATAATTTATACTAATAAATCTATGGATTGTTGTTAAACATTAACACTCTTAATGTGTATACTATGAAACCTTTATGACCCTGTTGTAAAAACATAAGATAAGATTGTATCGTGAAGTCACGCGGTACCTGGGAAGGGATGAGCAAGGATGTGTAAGAAATCATGAATAACTACAAAAGAAACATGTTACTGTGTTTATTGTATATTGTCTGTCAATATGTTTACTTTAAAGCTCCATAAATATTCTGCTGTTTATTTTAAGCAAAATATTTTAGTTCCAATAAAATATTATTCCAGACATTATGGCATTAGTTTATATATTATTTGCACATCTTACATGTAGTACTGTAGATTCAGATACACTACATTTACTGAACTAATATCAGTCTGAATGATTGAACAATTTACAGTATAAAGCCTGATTCACTGTGATTACATTAGGACAGAATTACACCAAATATAACTACAAAATGGTAAGCACTGTGGGACAGCAGAACTGGTGATAGTCCTTGACTGACATGACACTGGACTTTAACCTTGACAGCATTGGCCCAAAGAGGCCGCTCGCAGATACAGATTGGGGTAAGGGCCCTTTAACCTGTCTGTGTGACACCAAGGTCTTGTGGATGCTATTTTCAGCCAGTGTGACCTTGTCGTTTTGGGTAAAAGATAGAAGGATAAATATTAGCTTAAGAAATTTTTAGCAAAAAATCCAGGACAAATGAACTGATGGTATGGAGCCAAACTGGAGGAGTTATGTGAGCTGTCTCATTAATAGAGAATATGAGGAGAGATTTCTAAAGTTGTTCTGATGGCTGGCTGGTCCCCACTATGTATGGTGATCAAACAAGAACACAAACACATACAATATATACATTCAGTGTAAGAGATTAAAGACTAAGGAGAATAGTATTAATCTAGGTATATAGCTTTATTTTAACACCCTGGATTGCCCCAGGTGATGAGTGTTTTACAGTAAAATGCAGTTATTTGACCATGTCACAGTGGTTTATATTGTGTAAACCTAGTAAACTATTGACAGTTTAACCAGACACTTAACCTACTTACTAAAACATAGGAGGAGATTTCTTTGTAGTTGTGTCAGTGGTCACATGACATAACATTGCCGACCTGAGGAATCAACACAAACATCTGCTATGGCTAATCAAGATTTGACTTTACATAAACATATAGTGAAGTATTTGTGGAGGCCAATAAGTCTACAAGTAAATTTCCTTGGTTTCGAAAATCCACCAGGAAATCAGAACGGTTACCTAACCTCCAAAAATAGCAGCGATGTGGGAATGAAAGACCTGGTTAATGAATGACTAGTCTGTCACAGTTCATGTGTACACTGCAGTAGTAAAAAGCATTTCAGTCTCTGCCTTCAGCAACAGACGGCAACTGAATTATACACAGGAAACATGCTCGCCCGTCACAGCCGGTAAGAAAATATTTTGTTAGGTTTTTATCTTACGTATTATGCAGAATAATGTTGCCTGGTATTTGTAATTTAAGCTCTGTCCTGCATAACTTTACTAATAAGAGTGTAAAAAGTAAAATAATGGAATATGTGTATGAACAAAGAAATATTATACACTTTAATTTAATCTTATTGTGTTATGGTGCTGTATGTTGGACCAATAAATGACACACCACACATGCTAAAAATAACATAACAATAGCTGCAATGACATCTGGAGACTGTTCTCTAGAGAGTTTTATTCAATTGTAAATTCAACTCTTATATAGGATCATGACTGCAGCTACAAAACAAGGTTTCTGCATGATTGCATTAATTAATTTTTTTTATTTGAGATACACATCTCACTAATCATCACACAATTATTTGTCTCTTTTCACTCAAAGACAAATATCAGTTCGGTACCAACGTAAGAAAATGATGTAAAGCTGCCTGGTGTTGTTATCTATAATGAGTAAAACACAGGTGTGTCACGTTTAGAAGTTCTACGTGCTTCTTCACAGTCCAGACATATCCAGACTATCCAAACCAGTCAGTGATAAAATGTGTAATAAAACGAGCAATAAAAATAATTTGATTTCTAGCTTGAGACAACATAAAAATTAAAGCATTTTTATATGCAGAGGAATTGCTTTCAATATTTGCCCATTTTCAAAAGTAATCAAAACTCAATTAAACTTCACTTTGATAACTACATTTCTCACTTTTGAAGGTCCCCTCATCTCTTACAGACAAGAAGTCAATGTCACTTGAACAACAGAGAGGTGAATACACATCCATTCTACACCCCAACACACATATACATACAAAAGCAATTATTATTCTGTAATTAAATAATTCTATGTGCAATGAAGAAATATTTGTATAATGTTTTATTGTACAGTAGTATCACAACAGTGTTATTAAAATGAATGATGTTATGATCTTCTGGATGATCATTCTATATCATCATGCTTGCAGGATGTGTTATGGTTACCAGCTGGTAACAGGGACCCTCAATGCCCTGTGTGTTTGCAGACAGCCAGCTATCCTGTGGAGACCAACTGTGGGCATCTTTTCTGTGGTGCGTGTCAGCCTACTGCAAAACAGATCACACTGCACATAAATCTTGCTTTATAGTCTTCATAATAACATACTGCCTTATATGTAATATGCGAATTTAGCAGATCATAGAGTAGAGAAACTGCTCTACATTACATTTGAGCAGATGGTGGTGAGCATTTACACAGAAGGCGTTCAATCCAAGTACTGACTTAAACACTTATCGGGGTCATGTGACTCATCTGCAATGCTGTGCATGGAGTTTAATATTATACTGTTGTCATAGTTACGATAGCTGTGTTTGTCACCTGACACAGATCACATACATACACAACACACAAAGAAAGAGAGTTTGTGAGTAGTTTTATATTAACAGTAAACTACACGATCAGAATGTGTGAAAATGTAAACAAAGTGCAGAAACATATACGACAGCAGTAATGTAATAAAATAAAAACAAAAGCACGCTTGCAGTCTTAATATAAAAAAAGTTTAGATAAAGACTTGGTTGTTATCTAATGTCCTTTTGCTTACAATAACTGCATAGAATGTGAACCTCCTGACCTCAACTTTAAAACCAGTTCACATTGTTGTAAAGAACGCCAACAATCGTCAACAAGCTAATCGCCAATGTTGGCTGATGGATTTATAATCAACAAGTTTGCTGGCGTTCATCATATCAGTGTGAATTGTTTGTCAAAAATCAAACATGGCTTGTAAAGTACCAAAAAATATTTTAGTTTATTTTACCAGGAAGCAATCTAAATATATTATTTGGATAAAACTATTCCAATTCCAGTATGCACCTTTGAAACGACAATAAAATCGATGGACAAACTATTGCGGTAATAAATACACAGATTTCTGTCTGCCAACAAGACTTGGCTTATTCTGTGAACACGTAACCCACGCTCACTCATCTGTCTTCTTTTTTCTTTAGCACAGTGCCTGATATCATACTGGAAACATGGCTCCTGGTTAGATGCCATCAGCTGTCCTTTGTGCAGACAGAAGGTAAGAGACCTTCTCCTCGAAGTCCATATCTTGGCCTGTTAACATATTATTTATAATAATTTGACTGTAAAAAAGTAAATATCATTTATTTCATACATATCATACAATTTTATTCTTTAATATCAGGTGAATAAGATGTGTCATCTCTTCAGCGAGAACAGAACTGACTGTGCAGAAAGAGAGATTTTAAGACGTGTTAGAGATTACAACAAGCGTTACTCTGGAGCACCGAGACAGGTAACTGTCCGAATGTCATACAAGTGTTTGTATTCAGTATGTGCACTTCTTGAGAATTAAACCCATGACCTTTGCGTTAGTAGCACATCATTTTAGCTACAAGAACAGTTCCTCTCACAACACTGAACACTAGGTTATATAAGGTTTCTTTTGTTTGGATGCCAAGCTCACGTCTGTTACAGTAAATCAATTAAGCAGATCCAGTTACCACAATTACTTCCCAGCAAAGACTTCGTTACTTTATTCTGGTCTGTGTCACACCCATTTTTGTTCCTTTTTAATACAACAAAGGTTGTGAAACCACATTCCAGTAAGGGCCTTCAAATGTCAAATTGTACAATAGGAAGAAACAGTAATATGCTTTCATTGTTCAAACACACACACACAAATGCACAACAATGCTGCTGTTCCACGCATTATATGTTTAATATCTAATTATTTCCTTTTTCAGGTTAAAGATTACCTGCGTGACGCGCCTCTATTCCTGCTGTTGCTGGTGCGATGGTTAGGGAACATAGGCGGTCTGGTCTGGCTGTTTCTTCTGAGGGTGGCTGTGTGTGTTTTGGGGGCTTGCGTGTCTTTTGCATCCCCGCTGGACACCCTCTCTGGACCTTTGGGCAGTGTTCTGGGCATACTGGACGATTTTGTCGTGGTCTTCCTTATTCTAATCTGCATCATCCATACCAACCAGCAGATGGTGCCACAGAGGACAAGAACTCAATCGGTCACACAGGGTGTACTGACCGATACGCTGTAGATGACATCGATCATGTGCTATCTAGCATGTTTAAATTACAGTTATGGACCTTGTTGGCAAAGGTTAACAGTGTTATGACCTAGTGCACTTTTTGGAATATGGATTTTCAGTGTAGATATGCGTGATAAGAGTAAAAGACTGTAATATGTAAAGTAGTTTTGTAAATATGCAAGTTTCTAATAAAAACGTATTTATCATAATTTCTACAGTACAACATTTCTTCAGACAAATAGCCACACACAACAGAAAATTATATAATCAAGTATTTATTAATGCATATATAATACTGGTAGTGTTTTATTAGTAAAGTTTGTTTTTAATGTAATTGTAACTATTTCTGGAATGTACATTAGAAGTCAAGAAACAATTCTTCTAAAAAAGTTGAAATTGTTACAATTGGCACTTCTAATGAAATCTTCATAGTGCAATTCAAACATTTTTATTATGATTTTTTTTCTTCCAGTAGGACTTGACCACTTGAGTACCTTTTTTTTTTAAAAGGTCAGTCCAAAATCATCTACATTATGTCTTGACTATTTGGTCCATCTCCATTTCCAAATACTGTTCAAGCATTTCTATAGCTATTGCAAATTACATTATAACCGCACAGTACTGTATTTCTCCCCACCATTCTCTATGCTCTGACACCACGCTGCTGCATTGCGAAACATACTAAGCCACGGCGAGGGCTCCAGTGACCCCCTAAGGTCCTGAGGTGCCCATGCCCATTGCCAGCCCAGCACAGCCCGCTCAGGATGAGGCATCATGGCCAGGTGGCGCCCATCTGCCGAGCAGATGCCCGCCACACCTTGTGCAGAACCGTTGGGGTTCAAGGGATAGATTTCAGTGGGGGTGCCTGAATCATCCACATAACGTAAAGGAGCTAAAGAGGCATCGATGAGTCTCCGCTGTGCATCTAGAGAACGAAACTGCATTAGGCCTGTGGAGCAAAAAGAGAGGAGAGGCATTTAGATGAGTTTCTGTCCATTTGTATAGCCATAAAAAAACGTTTTTGCCTTTTTCTAGATCTAAAAAACAATATTTTAATTGCTTTAATCGAAACTCTTTTGATAATTTTTTACTTCAATTGTTATAATGCACATATTAAAAGATGAATTAAAGCTAAAATGCTAAATAGAGGGATCAGACTAACCTTCTCCATGAGCGACCCACACACCCAGAGCAGAGCCCTCCATTCCCTTCAGCATGATTGCTGGAGAAGGCAGGATGCTCACACTCACAAACCTCGACTCGAACCGACCCGACTTGTTATGGGTCAGAGTAACATCAGAACCTTTAGTAAATAAGCAAGTACATATAATGAAAGAGATGCTTTAATTGTCTGACAATACACACAGAAACAAAGATACAACTTCACCTCCATCCTCTCCTCCACCAACCCAGCCCATCAAAGCCAGAAGCTGACATCCGTTACACACTCCTAGACTCAGTGTGTCATCACGGTTACGGAAACGTTCAAACTCCTCTCGAGCCCTGGTGATTAAAGGTCACTGTGGCAGCCCATCCTATAATGAAGAAAAGTCTTAGTGCTTGTTTTCCAATTGATGGATTTTCCAAAAACTTTTGGTATGCACACTAAAACAACCTTTGAACTGTGTCACAAAAAGGGCTAAATATGCAATGATCAGCAAGTGTACAGCCTACACATAGTTCAGCGGTGATACCCAAGAGTGCTGCAACATGCAATAGTTTGATTTGCACCTTTCGCCGACCCCAGCACATCTGCATAGCTAAATCCACCAACGAACACCACAGCTCGAAGGGTCAAGGGTCGTGGAGCCAGAGCACAGATCTTGCATTGTGACATCCCATACCTATAGATCATAACAAATAAAAGATCATAAGTATTTCAGTAAGAAATGAACACAACCAAACAAGCAGCATTTGTGAACATTGTCCTATACATCCTCATACCTCGAATCCAGCCATAAACAGAGCAGCGGACATCTCTCGATCTCCATTACTGCCTTCTTCTCTTACTACAGCAACCCGAGGTTTGCCTAAAACTAAAGCACAATCCAAACATCTCAAAATAGGATATAGTATGCAAATCACTTAATCAGTGTGAAATAGATCTTACCAAGTTCTTTAATGATGGGAGTTTGGGAGGGGTCAAAGGTGAGTTTCATGTAAGGCTGTGTGCGAGAAACAAGCCCTTCTTCTTCCTCTTGGACACAAAGTGGATTAGCCTGCAGTCTCTCCAGCTGAAAGCTTGTGCTTTCCCACAATGCCCTAAGCGTGGGTAAACGCTCATTCAGCACTTCCTGTCCACGCAGACTCACTTTGATCTGAAGAGATGGTACAGCGGAGATCAGCAACAGTAAAATTAAAATGAGTGAATCCATATTTCTTTATTCCCAGTGCTACTAATAAATCAAGTTATGCTGACCATAGCATCAGGACCGAAACCAGAAGTTGTGCCAATCCTGTGACAGATCAGACCAGCTTCTGTGTATCTTTGACAGACATTCAATGCGTTACTCTCAGACACCTCCAAAACCAGACCCAGCTCCTCTGAAAACAGAGCCTCCATAACTGAAACAGATATAGAGAAAGAAAAAACAGTAAGGTCACCAGCGATCAGTTATTTTGTTTATTTAACTGTGAGATAAATATGAATCTTGACAACCAATATATCATTTGAAAGCTCAGGGACTAATAATGTGGCTTGGCTTAAAGATTTTTTTAAAACATCACATTTTATTACCAACCTTTAACACCTTCCATTGGCAAGTTCACATCTATCCCACGATTCCCTGCAAAGGCCATCTCTAGCAGACAGGAAATAAGCCCTCCATCACTGACATCATGTCCTGCTGTCAGCAGTCGATCTACAATATAAACAATTTTACTTTATTAATATTAGAACGGTCCTGGAATCCTGGATCAATTTTGCTTTTTTTTTAATAATAGTATTGTACCAACTGATGCAAGAAGATGACAAAGAAAAATGATTTAATTACTGTAGCAATGAAGGGAAAAAGTGAAGCATCACATTCCAAAACCACATACTGACCCTGAATCAGTGTCTGCGTGGTATTGAAGCATGCAGAAAGTTTGTCTGGCTGATCCAGATCTGGACTGCAGTCTCCAAGCTGTCCATAACACTGTGCCAGAGCTGATCCACCCAGTCTGTATTTACCTGGACTCACAGGTATGTACAGTAGCACACCTAAGAAAGGGCAAAGGACGATGACACATGAGAGATGTCATTACTAAAATAATCAATAAACTGATATGAAAGGTGCTGAAAAGGGCTATTGTATGTGCAGGGCTGACCTTTGCCATCAGGGTTGTTCAGGTCAGGGGTCACAGTGGCTGTGATGTCAGGACACACAGCATACACAGAGATAACCAGAGAGCCTAAAACAGACAGTTTGTTGTGAGATATGAATAAAACATATGCAGAAGGAATAAAATAGATATATTTAAACATGTATAATAACAACCTGGGGCCTTAACAGTCTCTTCACCGACACGTGCAGCCATACTAAGAGAATCTTTTCCCCCATCCACAGCCACGCCCAGCTGGCCCATGACCTCACACATGGCCCGACACGCCTCCCACAGACACGCCCCCTCTCCTGGCATCTTAGCAGCCCACATCCAGTTACCGCTGCACTTGACGTCCTATGAAGATATTCTTCATGTGTTACATGTAACGAAAACAAGATGCACTTAAAATGTAAGGAAAATTGCAGATGTGTTTTTGTACCTTGAGAGCAGACACTCTTGCAAACACCAAATTTGTGAGCGCTTCTCCCACAGCCATTCGAGCCCCAGCTGCTGGTGACAGCAGGCCTTTGATTGGCTGCTCGCCTATCGCTGTGGCGGCACCCTGGAGGCTGAATGCAGACAGGGCAACAACAGCTACATCAGCAAGCGGTGTGTGCAGAGGACCCACACACTGTTGCTGGGCAACCAGACCGGTCACAGATCGATCAACCTAGAAGAGAATTTTCATTAATTTTTTTTAAATTTAATATTAGGTTTGTTATTTACAGGAATGACATTTATAAATGAATGTTGTGGCAAAGTCTTTATGGATGTGTTTTACTGAGTTTGATCGAATGGGTTTTTGTAATGTCTGGATAGTGGATGAGGCTATAATAAATGCAATATTTGAAATAAATGAAAACAAATCTATTTTAATAAAACTAAAAAAGACAAAAATGTTTTTGGATAAATTTCTGACACCCGAAATGTATACCCGCACAGAAATGTGATATATTGGAATATATTTACTGTAAGTTTATATATGGAAATATATCAGATTTCTGTATGGGTAAGAAGTTCTCAAATTATTTCTCTTCAGGACTCAAATTCTGCAGTGGACATGGTAAATTTTAGACCTGCACAGGACCAAACATTAAATCATAAAAGAAGTAAATCAAAATTTGACAAAACTGAAATGTATGAAGGTGTATGTATTGACCTTGTTGGTGAGGTAGCGTTTGCTGGCCACTGCAGGAAGTCGCAGAACTCTCTCTAGAACTGAAAGAACAGAGAGAGCAGCTGGGAGAGAGAGAGGCTGCAGAGAGACGCCCATGTGCTCCAACACAAACTCCTAAAACGACAGAGCCATTTTGTTAGAACTGACTGAAAATGACTGTAAATGACAGTAAATGATCAAAAGTATGTACTGTATGTAAACATGTTAATATGCATTCTGTGAAGATGCATTTGCAAGTCTTGAACTAGCTACAATTCCCAAATCTGCCAAGAGAGGGAGCACTTGTCCACAATATCAAATATATTAATCAAGTCTGGTGGATATTTAACAGTCTAATGCAATAATATTGTTTTTGTTTTTTTGCACCTTTTGTGGCATCTTTCCCAACACCCAATCCAGCTCCAGATCCACAGGGCACTGCCCACCATCAAGCCCATTGGCTTCTTTATGCAGGTCATCCACCAGCACAATCTATAAAGAAATACATGTGCAGAAGTGTGTCATATGGGGCATCTAAATATATTTGTAGCTCTACCAATCACATGCTTGTAGAGAATTCACTCACCCTTCCATCACCAGTGATTTTGCCCACAAAGTCAACAGGGCATTTCTCCCTCTGACACACCTTCTCAAGGAAGCTCCGGTCAGAGGGGCGGAGCAAAAGAGCATTACTCTCCTGATACTCCGCTCCCCACAGCTCTAAAACACTAAGGGTAGGGTCACCCCTCTGTGCATAAGGGTAGAAATCATATAAAAATAAAATTTGACATAAAATTCACATTATTAATATATTTAATGTAATCTTTTTCTCACCTTAAACTTGCTTGTATAGATAACAGCACCAGCAGGCTCACTCAACTCTTTCAACACGTTACCTAAACAAATAACATGGCGTGTTACAAGTCTAGTATTTAGACTTCTACACATGCTCATGCTTAGTATATTAATGATTTGTCTCTCCAGCTCCATAATGATGTGTTACCGTTTCCTCCAGCGCCCTGATCATGTATGCTGCAGATGGGGTTTCCTTCCACTCTCTCTAGACACGCCCTTACAGCCCGATTCATCTTCTGCTCCATTTCAGCATCTCCTCTTTGAACTGCTCCTAGATCTCGAGCACTCGAGTTATCACCTTGAATCTATAGAAAAAAACCAATACACTTATATTAATTGTATTTGAAATGAATATGATTTTGATTTGAAAGGTTAGTGTACCTGAATTGAAGAGGCAGCACCTCCACCAACACCAATCCTATACACTGGGCCTCCAATTTTGACCACATCCATACCTACAAAAGACGAGAAAAATGTGTTAATTATTGTTTGTTTATTAATAAGTTATTTTGATTAATAAGTAATATTATGATGCATCTGGTTGTGTTTACTCATACTCTACCTGGCTCAGCTTGTTCTTTCTTCACATGCTGGTCTTCGATAGAGCCCAACCCACCACTGAACATAATCGGCTTGATCCATTCTCGTCGTTCACCGTTAGCCAATCTCATTCCAAACGAACGAGCAAAACCTAAAGGGAATGAAGACAGGATCACAACTGAAGATCTCACAATGTAAAAAGCTTACAAGTGCAAAATAAACGAATTATCTAATGTTAATAAAAGGAATGTTTATTTCAGACGAATTTTACCTGCAAGCACTGGCTCCCCAAACTTATTGCCGTAATCAGAGGCTCCATCACTGGCTTCTACGGCCACCTGGAGTGGAGGAGCAAAGCTGGATGGATACTCCCAACCTTCCTCCTCCCAGGGGAGCACAAACCCTGAGAAACCAAAAGGATCAGTTCTGCCTTTTTTAAAGAACTTTTGAACAATTTAACACAGAGATTTACGAGTCTAATGATTTACCTGGGATGTGAAGGTTGCCAAAACAGTACCCAGCAGTCCCTGCGATCACATGACCACCCTTACCGGCGCTCTGCACATCTCTGATTCGCCCGCCGGTACCTGTGGTAGCTCCGCTGAATGGAGCAACACCTGAACATAATACAGAGCATGTTATGACTGAACATAAAGGGCTGTCATGCAGTATAATGCTACTTTCTACTTTCAGTCTCATCTCAATCAATATAAGACAAGGCCATGTTTTTGGTCTCAGACCTGTGGGGAAATTATGCGTCTCAGCCGTGAAGATGACGTGTCTGGTGGTCTGTCTGGTTTTATACACACTGGCCTGTGAAGGGTCTGTGGGGTACATACACTCTAGCTCCATGCCTCTGATACCACTACAAAGACAAGGACGAATATTAGGACATTTTCGAAGGTCAAACATCCAAAGTAAGGTCAAGATTGCATTACTGGTACTTTGAAGATTGACATTCACACTCTTTGTCTAACCTGCTGTTGTCACAGAATTTGATGACGTTGTTCTGGTTGCTGCGGTGCTGAGTGCCCATGATGAGGCTGAAGAGCGTCTCCTTCTGCTCTTCTCCATCAATGATCATGCGACCTCGGAAGAACCAATGGCGGCTGTGCTCGCTGTAAAACACGCATGTAAGCATACAAAAATCACACAAAATGAGAACTCAAACGGTGGTTAATTAAGATAAAGCACACCTATTGGACTGAGCCAGATCAAAGCATTCTACGCTGGTGGGATTTCTTTTCACCCTTTGGAAGAGAGAAGTGTAGTAGTCCAGATCCCATGAGTCAAATGCCAAACCTGCTCACATACACAGAGAAAGATAGCAGATTGATAGATGAAATTAAATGAAATCAAGAACACGTGCAAAGACAATGACTATAAAAATTCCATGACTATCAATTTTAAAGGGATAGTTCACTCAAAAATGAAAATTCTTTCATTGTTTATAAAAGAAGATATGTTGGCAAAAAAATTACATTGTCCCTCTTTGACTTCCAGTGTGTGTAAATCATTGTAAATCATATCATATTGTATATTTTAAAGAAGATAAAAAGTAAAGTGACACAAGAGTGAATCTTTTTTTTTTTAATTTTTGGACAATCCTTTTAAGACCTCAAAAGTCAAAAACAGAAATTATATTTATATAATATATATTTATATATTTAATTATATTAATTACATAAACAGAAAGCATATTTACACTTTAATGGATAGCTGGTATGTATGCGTTATGTAACAAAATTTATTTCATTTATAGCCCAGCAGGACTTTTCTTTTCTCCTACAGATGTTAACCAGTGTTAACTATTGCATTATTTAGTCTGCCAAGTCAATTTCCCCCCATTCACACACAAGTCATGATCTAATCAAACAGATTCTTCTAACCGTGTGACATCTATTCTTTCTCTAATTGTGTTAAGAATCACGTGACTCATGTTAAAGATTTTATAACTATCTGCTTACACACACAGTTCTGAATTCAGTTGTTTGACTCCCTTAATTTGATATTGTTGGTGTGTGGTGGTCCCATGATACAGTAAGGGTTTTAGACTGAATATTTCTCTTACCAAGTTCATCATTGGCCATCTCCAAGGCTGCACGACCCTTTCCTAGAATGTCTACTTCAAACACTTCCTGTGGCCGAACATCAACGGCAAATGATGCGATTGGCTGGGGGTACACGCATTCGGTCATAGTGTCATACAAGCCACATATCAGTCTCTCCATCTCTCCATCCTTCAGTACCCTATTGTGTCCTTCTCGTGGCTAGATAAGGATAATAAAAAAAGAAAACGTTTAATAAAATGGGTAAAGAAAAAGCTATTTAAAAAACATCATGTATCCTGACCTTGATGAGATGCCTACGGGAGAGCTCTACTCTGGTCACCTGGTTCAGACCGGCACTTTGGCAGATGGAGACAGCATTGGTGGACCAAGCAGTAGAAAAGTTCAACCTACAAAGGGGAAACATACTGGTGAAGGATGTGATTCAAGTTTGATGAACGATTCCACATATAAATACAGTGACAGGTGTTACCTGGGTCCAATCTCCACCAGTTTTGCCCCATCCACTGGTTGTAGACTGGGCTCATCTGACAAACCAGAAGAATAAGGAGGAGTGAACAACCAGCGCAGAACATCTTTCTGCTCTACAGTTAAAGAGTCGGGCCCTGAGAGACAAAGAGAAATGGATTAAGAGGGAAAGAGAGACACAAACTCATTGATACTTATTAAAGACATTTCTATAAAGGTTCTTACCATTCAGTTCCACATTGTAGCAAAGCTCAGTTGTTATGGTGACCTCAGGAAAGAGCTGTGTGATCCTGCGTATCACTCGGCCCTCCCGTGTCTGTTCTCTCCCATAGAACCGTATGACAGGCATGACCCTGAGAGAGAGAGAGAGAGAGAGAGAGAGAGAGAGAGAGAGAGAGAGAGAGAGAGAGAGAGAGAGAGAGTTAAAAACCAAAGTTTGATTAAAAATCTCAGTTTATTAAGCCTTAAATGTAACATTAAACAGAGCAATTACATACTACCAGTAGTTTAGTAACATGTCCTAATCAGAGGTTCGACTCAAAGCAGAGGTCCAACAGATAAGACAATCACAACCTAGGCTCACCCTATTTACTTTTTGGGTCAGGTTAAAAAACAATTTTAACAATTTTAGTGTTTTTATTATGTCATTCAAAATACTGACTTGCATTGTTAACGTTAATATAAAACAGAAGCCTACAAGCTATTTTAAAACTGTTCGGTACAGTAAACAAATCATTTTGTAACTTTAGTAAAATAAAAAAAACAGCTTTGTTTTGTTTTGTTTTTATAACACGTTTATAAGAGTTTTGTTTAAGAGTTAAGCTTGCATCTTACGTATCGGTTCCTCTAGCAGTCCTCCTAAGACAGCTGTTGGAGAACCCGCACTGAGATGATGTTGACCACTGAAAGACTACTCACAATTCCACGTGTGTGGGTTCAACACGAACCTTCCGCCACAAGGACCAGCCTCTCTGCGCATGCGCGTTTCCATGTTGCTCCGTTTGATCAGACCTGTGGATTTGTTTTTTTAATAGATAAGACTGTACCTCATACTTTTGAAAACAATAAAGTAGCAGTTATCTAAAATTAGCAGGGACTTTATTTAAACTGTTGCAGATAAAAAACAAAACAAGGAAAAGATGTTTACACACAAAATTAACGTCCAACGTTTTTGTTATACGAAATTAAATCTTTGTTTTTAATTATTCAAATGCGTATCCCTCCTGTCATATGTAAGTTATGTTTTAATGTGCAGTCAATAAGGATCACTGGTTGTCTGCGCTTTCCTTTGGTGTTGTAGGCATTGATACATTGTTGATACACACATGGTTAAAATACTTTTTTCAGGAAGATTTAATATTGCTGCACACTGGTACCTGCGGATTAAGACCATCCAACCAATCAGAGCCATGATTATTACGTGTAGACAGCCAATCACAATGTGTATTGCTTGCAGACGTCTGTCAGTGTCAGAGGTCAAACATGGCGGCGTACACACGGAGGGCGAGTGAAGTGATGGGATTGCAACGAGTTATAAGAAATGTGGTTCAGAGCGAACGTATGTTAATATGTTTTAGATTTCCTATTTCTTTGTCATTAGTACACGGTGATTTCGGAGCTAAAGGGAAATGTAACCTGAAAATTACTGCAGTAGCCGTCATTAAATAGCTGTCATACTGCACCACTGCTTACATGAGTTTCACTGCTGTAGATGATGGAATTTACTGCACACATACAGCAGACAAGATAACACTGATACTCAAACATTTATTTAAATACGTGTTTCGTTTATTCTTAGGACTTTTGTCGACGTCGGTGTTGAGACGTGCTGCGGCTTCAGACGGACCTTCAAAATTTACTCCTCCGTCAAAACCTGTGATCATAGACAAAACACAGAGCGAGGCGTCTTTGAGACGGTTTGTACATCACTCTTACTTTAAATTAGTTATCTTTATTATCTTCTTCATATGTGCACAATGAAAGCCGATAAAGTTATCGCATGCCTTTCAGTGTAGGTTTAATGAATATTCTGATTGTCAGACATGACGTGTAATTTGCAACATATTTATAAATAAGTCAGTTCTAGGATATTTGATGACAAAGTACGGATGTTTTGGTTACATACAGAGCCAGAATAAACGTGTTACTTGGAACTAAATTAACAATCTAATAATAATGTTTCTATTTAGGTTTCTGAGTCCAGAGTTCATTCCTCCTCGTCAGCGTACAAATCCTGCTAAGTTTTTCATTGAACGAAAAGACATGATACAGAGGCGGAAGGTTTTCAACATTCCAGAGTTTTATGTTGGTAAGACAACAATAATAATTGTAACTTTTTTGTTGCATTGTTTTGTATGTATTTGATGTCATCCCCAGATTATAAAACATTCCTCAATTACTGTAAATTCTCTCCACTTTTTTATCTAGGCAGTGTTTTAGCAGTGACCATGTCTGACCCTCATTCAAGTGGAAGCCTAAATCGATTTGTTGGAATCTGTATTCAGCGCTCTGGGAAAGGATTGGGAGCTACTTTCATCCTCAGAAATGTGGTAGATGGCCAAGGTAAAAAGGCTAAGTTCAATAACATTTTTTTCATACTTATAGTTCATTCTGATTTTTTAAAAATGACTTTAAAATGAATGTTTTTATGTTGACTGTAGGAGTGGAGATATGCTATGAGCTGTACAATCCCCGTCTGAGGCGAATTGAGGTGTTGAAGCTAGAGAAGAGACTGGATGAAAATCTCATGTACTTGAGAGATGCTTTACCCGAGTACAGTACCTTTGACTTTGACATGAAGTCTGTTCATTATGAGCTCACAGGAGATGTTCCGGTCAATCCAGTAAGAGACATATAACATAACTAAAACATGTGATGTAACCTGTAATCTGCAGTGTTCAAGCACCATATTCAGTTGTGACCCTTAACTGTAACAGTGACAAGTTGTGCACATTAACCTATTTACTCCACAGATTCTCACGTTTTTTTCTGTTTGTTTTTCTTGTAGTTAAAGGTAAAAATGAAACCAAAACCGTGGTCTAAACGATGGGAACGCCCCAAATTTAACGTTCAGGGTATCCGCTTTGACCTATGTTTGACCTCGGAGCAAATGGAGCATGCTCAGAAGTGGGCTCAGCCTTGGAGGAAGTATGATATGCTACGGGAGTATGACACATCCAGCCTAGAAGAGCAGATATTGCAAGAGGTACAGGAAAACATTAGCAAGTGAGCAGTCTATACAGACTTCTACAAACCTGGCAGAGAGAATTGCTATGGTGCCAGGCAACAGAGTGAGAAAGGATACTGAAAAGGTTTGAATTTGATGAGAAATGCTGATGGCAATAAACTCCATCCATTTGTCCACACAGTTTTTGTTCTAGTGTATGTCTCCAAATGGATCCTGGAGATACACTCAGATGATGAAACATTGATGCTTGGAAAAAAGTCTTGTCTGGAACTTTCTATGAGAGAGTGTGTTTGTTTTTTGTACATAATGCTTCTCAGCTTAGTTACTCATCTTCAATTAAAAAGAATCTGTTATTTAACATCTTATATGTGTGTCATAATCAGTGTGAACAATGCAGTGTTTTACAATACTTGTCATTCTGCATCGCAATAATTCACTTTGACCAATAGATGGCAGCAGAGAACACTTAGATGTAAATTACTTGTGCAAATCCTGATGCATCTTTAAATATCCAGGACAAGTATGTCCTAATTTTAGTATTTAAGATAGTGTGATGTATTAATTACAAAGTTTACGTTTTCATTCGATTTTTATGTGTGCTGTAGAGATATTTTAAATGTGGTTACATGGACTGCTAACATTAACCCACTTATTTACATGTGAACATTATTTAAATATTTCATGTGAAGACATTTTTATTTATTTTAAGTGAATTGGTATTAATTTAGTATATATTACAATATACATTTCTTTACGATCTATTTACAAACCTTCTTAAAATCCTTCATTAATTCTTTCTTGTATTAAAGTGCCCTTATTTCAATGTCTTTAGTTTCTAATGTCAAAGCGTGATATTTTAATTCAGGCCCTTTGCCAGATAAAATCACCAGCATGAATTTGTCGTAATATTATTTTATATGGATTTTTCCCGACATTATCCGGAGCAGCTCGCGCTAATCCTCGTGCACATCTGTGCAGCTCCAGAGAGCGAGCGTGCTTAAAGCTCCGCCCACCCTGCTGTTGTCAGTGACGTCAGCCCTATCACTTGTAGATAGTGGAAACGACGCCGCAGTCAGCGATCTGCAGTGAGCAGGTACGGGTGATCCTTCACCTGGATAGAAGAGACACGTCGTCCTTTATCTGAGGATATTTCCCAGTGCACTGGCGTTATTCCTAAAAACCACAAGAACACCGGGTCGCTTTCTTCTTGCAGTATGCACGGTAAGCACTAAATATACCTCGCATACCTTATCTTTGCGGGTTTCTTTAATCTATATGCTTAATGCAATAGGGTTTTATTCTGTTCTTGGTATTCACGCGTCCCTTAATCAATATAGCTCAAGAGAGCAATAATAGCTGCTTTTCGATCTTAATCGTTTTATGCAAAAATAAGAGGCAGCACAGTTTCAGAACAAAAGCCCGTAGCCTATGCCGGAGCAGGAGAGAAATAACTATTATTTAATTCACCTAACGGACGAACTTGTTCGGCAGGTTGTGAACTTGCGGATACAGAAACTCTATCCGTGTTAAGCTTCAATATATCCTGAAACGTTAGTGCGGCAACATTGTAAGCGTTTTCCCGCCGGGGTTATAAAAGTATCGTCAGGGATGCAATACACCTGTCTAGTACACCTGCCATCTACTACATTGACCCTTATAATCTATTTCTCAATTGCATGTATTTAGGTAATATAGAAAACGCATATAGAATATAGTTCAAAAGCTTATTTTTTGCTGAATGAACACTTTCGGTGTCAATGTTACACGTATTGCATGCTTGTTTAGCAATAACGGTGTTAATTACATATTAAGTACCGGTTCACAATTAAGTATTATTCAATACTTTTCTTATATAATTACACTATGAAACGAATACTATACAGGAAAGAGTAACCCAGAAGTTAGTTAGATCAGAAGATTGTAGAAATTGGTTATATAGTGTGTGTCAATTGCCATTCTCTCTCTCTCTCTCTCTCTCTCTCTCTCTCTCTCTCTCTCTCTCTCTCTCTCTCAAGGCCAGCTGTGTTAATCAAAGCACAGAGACTACAATCTGTTTCAGCTATTGCTTTTCAGTATGTGGGGCATGGGCCAGTCAGAGGTAGTAAATTACCTGCTTGATGAATGGTTGAGTCTGGTCAGGCAAAATATGTTTCGTAAACCTTCACTGTGGAATATGTTGAAAACGCTAATATTAATAATCGCAAGGTGTCTGGAACAGCCTGTTTGTTGTGTATATCATGTCAGATGCCTATGCAGCCAAGCCTTTATCTGAACAGACTAAACAGATGACATAATTTCCTGGAAGATTAAAACTGTATACAAGTTTAAAACCATCACAGAAAACCCCATTAAAACCATTACAAAATTCCTCTATGTAGTGTGTTTTGGGCCTTATTTCAGTAAGATTTAATAGTGTTCTGTTGGTTCCCATCCAAGATGACGTCCCACCAGTAGAACACAACACCAGTATAGACCTACAGAAACTATTATAGTTTCTATTAAATTCCAATAGTCCTATTATAGCTATTAAATCAATTAGAATGTCTGTGAAGGTTTTTTGTTGTTTTTTCAACTGGGTGTGTGCTATGTAAAAATCTCAAAATGTGCACATGAAAAAATTAAATTAACGTAATGTTACTTCAGAGTCAAACTAATACATATCTTACTATGTATGTGAATAGTTAACATTTTTGGTAACACCTTACTATAAGATTTTATTTGTCAACATCAGTAAATGCATGAGCTAACATAAACTAACAATACTTCCACTCAATTTATTAATTTTATTAAATGTTAATTTAAGCGTTTACTAATACATTTTGAAATGAAAAGTTGTAACTGTTAACATTAGTTAATGCACAATGATGAACAAACACGAACAATTATATTGGCATCAACCAACATTAACAGAGATTCATAAATGCTGAAAAACTATATTGTCCATTGTTAATTTATGTTAGCTAATGCATTTACTGATGTTAACAAATACAGCCTTATTGTAAAGTGATACCACATTTGTAGTCAACAGAAAAGTATATCTTTTTTGCAATGTTTTCACCTAAACATTTTCACCCTTAAATGCCAACCACCCATTTTCTGTGAGAGTGCTTGTGTGTGTGTATCTCCCAAGGGTGAACAGGGTGGAGTGCCCCAGAAATATGCCTTATATGTCACGCACAGAGAGAGGATTGCTTTCTACTAAAGGAGGTTGGCTGCCCTAAATACTGACAGTGTGTATGTGTGTGCCTGCGGTTGGCTTTACCAGAGAGATGGAAAGAAGAGTAAAGGATAAAGAAGAGAAGGTTATAAATGAAATGTGCCTCTGTCTGTGGCCATGTGTCCTCAAAACGCTCTTTAATATAATGAGATCTGCAGGAGGCAAAATCTGTGGCTGTACATTACCCAGAACACCACAATCTCACTCTCTGAATATCAATGGAGTTATAGAGAAACTTCACTGCCATCCCTTTTCACCTTCAAACGTAAAAATAATTTTGTTACAAGCTTGACATGCACCTCTGTAATATCGGTTGTTGTGTTTTTTTATGCTTTTTTATCGTTATTGCCAATAACGATATAGCCAGTATTTCAAGCCAGCACTCAAAAATAGATTTTCTTGTAACTGTCAATACATTTTTCTATTAATGTCAAAATGTGGGACAAGCTTAAATTACTTCCTGTTGTAATGGTCTGGTTGACAAACCTTAATTTTTATTCAACCTGAAATATTCCTTTAAACCAGCATTATTTAGCTGACTCACTTTTTACCTGTGGATATGCTGCTTTTCATTTTGCCAGCGACTGGAGACTCATATAAATAACAGTTTGGCAGTCGTCATATATTATACTGAGAGTTGCTGCTATTATTTAATCTCATGTTGCCTTACCTTTCACATTCACCTCGCAACATTAACTCTGGTTCAGTACTGAATGGCTGGTGTGATGCTGGCTGGCCTGTTTCATATTCTTGTTTCCTGTGTGGACAGAGAAGCCCTTATTCCCCTTCCTTGCACAAAGCATGCTGGGTAATGCGTCCAGAACAGACATGTGCTGTGTGAGGAGAATGACATGTTGAATGCTGATTGGCCAGTGCTGCATGCAGATGTCCATCACAGTTTAAGGGACGATTGTATGTGAATGTCTGGAAGGAAAATGTAGTGGAGGATGCAAGACAGACAGATAGGCTTTGAAGGGATAGTGAAAATTATGTCATTTAAACTCCTTATGATTCTTTCTTTTGTGGAACACAAAAGAAGATATTTTGCAAAACGCTGGTTACTGGCACCCATTGACTTCCATTGTACCTTGTGTCCATACTATGAAAGTGAATGGGTGCCAGTAACCAGCGTTTTGCAAAATATCTTCTTCTGTGTTCTGCTGAAGCAAGAAAGTCATACAGGTTTGACATGACATGAGGGTGAGTAAATAATAAAATATTTTTTATTTTTGGGTGAAATATTCTTTTAAGAAGCGAGTATGGGTAAAGAATATAACATTAAATTTAACCTATTGATTTTAGTAGTGTTTTAGTCTGTGTGGTTTAAGGCTATTTTGGTTTTTCAGTGGGCTGGTTTGTTGTTGTGTATGTTTGTGTAAAGGATACCTTGTATTATCTTCCCATGCTTTTTTCACATCTCTCTTCCAGTGTCTATCGGTTTGTCTATCTATGCAGCCAGCATCCCATATAATTTCTTCCCAGAGCCTCAGGGAGATATATTTTGTGTGTTTTTGCATTTGTGTGGGTGTAAGTAGCAATTTTGCTCTTGGACAGCTCAGGTTTATTGCACAAAAATTGTGTGAAGTCTTTCTGAGACCCACAATGACTTATAGTGCAGTCAGAGAGAGAGAGAGGGAGAGGTATGTTAGAGTTACTTTAATAAACATGGCTTTGCAAGCCATGCTGTAAGATCACTGATGTATGAAGTCCTCTGTTTTCCTCTGCTCGCTCTCCATTTCACTGCTGCATTCGAAAGAGGTGCAATTTAATATTCAATCTAGTTGAAGTCAACATGAGAACAGTGAAATAGAGAATGGATTTTGAGATTTTAATAAGCCGTCCATTCTAGGTCCATTACACGCCTCAAACCAAACCTGACATTAACATTATCAAAAAGAGTTTAAACTGAATTTATCTTAAAACCATTTGATCTCAAGGCTTGTGCTTCAATGCTTCAAAAAATGTAATGTCATTTAAAATATATTTTGTACAGTGACTCATGATCATATTTGGAATTGTCTGGCGGTGAACAAATCATTTTGTGGATTACATACAGCTGAATTAGAAATGAATCTGAATAATATTTCCCTTGTTCCACTAGTAATGCCATGCAAATGTCATGTCTTTAATATGTGCATATAAATGAAGTAAGTAATGCACGCTTTTGTGAGAGAAAAGTTTCTGAGAGAAAAGTTTTCTTTAGTACATAGTCCTTGTGTTTGTAATGAATTGATGCTTGCCTTTAAGTTTAACTTTCATATTTTATTTTTAATGTAGTCTATTTTTTGTTAATTTTATCCAGCGGTTGGCATTTGGAATTGTAATGTGAAGATTCACTCCTGTTTCATAAAGCCAGTTTAAATGTACATTTGAAAGTAGTTTAAGTTTTTTGAGTTTTGCATCGGAAGAAACTGTTTCTCTTAATATACTCTCATACCAACACAGACACTGAAACCAGAGTGAATATTAACTGTAATTCAGTTGTATTGGAGAAGAAGCTTTGATATATTAAGGGTTTGAATGAACTGACTGGAGTGTGAATATGGAGGATTGTGTTTTAGTCTGTGCCAATTGTCCTAGCTAATTATCACTTATGTAATCAGTTATGTGCTTTATATTTGGCATGTGATAAAGCAGTTGTTCCTAAAATGAATTTTACACATTCATTTGCTGAAGGCTGAAGTGTAAGAAAAGGAAATCAATTTTCTCTAAGATTGGTAAAATTATGTTTTTAGTATAGAAATGAGTTTCATATCACAATGACTTGAAGGCTTTTATCATTTCAGTGTTAAACATAAGCCTTTGTAACTGCATGATATTAAGCAGAGGTAATATGTTACTGTTTTACTGTAAATCTGCTCTCTGTTACATGGTACTGATTTGGTTAACCTGTATAGTCTGCAGGAATAAATGATATTGTGTAAATCACTTACAGAGATATTCCCTTAATCACATGTGCCTTAGTACTGCTTAATGCAAAACTGATGATGACTCTCATTCACTGATTACTGCTATTCTGCTGTCAGAGAGATAAATGAGTCTGTGTTTCTGGTTGATTTTCAGTGGTCATTGGGATGTTACTGTCAAACTCTTCAGAAGAAGTGAACATATCAGACACAGTCTGCTATGTGCTGGTTTGATATTGTTTGTTCTGTTTGTTTAATTGGTGGACATAAGTTACATGCTTTGCAATTTGCAACATGTTGGTAAATTGTAGTTTAAAGAGACCATTGTAGCAGTGAGAAATAATCACTAATCTAAAAGCAATTGAAGCATAAAGGCAGAAGGAATTCAACAGCTTTTAATGAGCTCTGACTCTCCTGGGAGCTTGAAAGCTCCACATGCAGTGCAGTGCAATAATTTAGTACAACTGCCTAACGATAAGTGTGGACGTTCATCTTAGTGAAAATCACTATTTTACGCAAATCATTATGAAAAGGATTATGAGGTGTAAAGGTTATGTGTACAGCTGTAACAACACACTCGGCTTGTCCTTGGAAATGACTACTGTCAAATGCAACAGAAATACTTGCTGTTGAGTAAACTTAAACTTAAATAACCTTCGTAGTTGGCAGGGTTATTATATGCTTAAGGTAAATGTAAAGTGTACATTGCAGGGTTGGAATAAGATTGTGCAATTTGGGCCTGTATCACATACAGATACTGTACTTCAGAAGTTATTTAATAACTGACCTTGGTTGTTTTGCATGTGCAAAGGTTTAAAGCTGATGGACTTTATAGTCATTTATGCTCAAATGCATTATCTGAATACATTTCTATCTGTTCATTAGTTTCATATATACAGGATTCTATGTATTTCTGATGCATTGCATGATTTTCTCAGCATATTGATAATTTTAATGCACCAGACACTTCTAATAGGATTAGACTTAATAAGAGGATGGAGGTTTGTGCACTATTGAGTAACTGCCAAGAGACATAAGACTAATTAGCATCTAAACAGTCCTTTATTTAAAAACTCCCAATACTGCACGAAAATTTGCTGATATCTGATGTTTGTACATGAATACACTCTGATCTAAAGGAACATAGCTGTAAGATAAAATGTTTGGTCTCTTACTTCTAAATGGATAATAAGCAAGTTGTATTACTATTGCCTTTCTCACACCAGCTGCTGTGCTGAAACACTGCCAAGTCCTTCCAAACAGGCTTTCATTTAACTGCACAAGATAAGATATACTGTTTAAACATATATAAACAAAAGGTCTCTTGGGTAATTTTTAAGCAAACTAAAATTGTTTGACATTGGGCTATTTAAATGTTTATGTTTGCAGTGTGACAGTGTTTTTGTATGTGGAGGACCAGTATAAAGAAATGCAGAATAAATAAATAAATGCAGTAAAGCATTAATAAATACATAAATAAATACATAAATAAACAAATAAATGCAGAAAAGAAGCAATAAATAAATTCAGAAATAAATAAATGAATTAATAAATCCTTTGTGAAAAGTGCCAACTTTACTATTTTTGCACCATTTTTGTGATGCATATATTTATGTATTTCTACATTTATTTATGCATTTCTACATTTATTTATTTCAGTATTTCTGCATTTATTTATTTATTTATTCTTTAGTCATTTCTGGTCCTCCATATTTTATTTATTGTGAATACTAATAAAACTGTCCTGTCATCCTTAACTGAAGAATACTGTTTTTAAAAATATTTTTTCGTAATTTTCATAACAGCTTTTGGAAATAATAAAATGTTATTTTCTAAATTTTTAAGTCTTGTTTTTTAACTTAACAGAAATATTAGCCTGTAAAGTCATTGGCTAAACTGTTATACCTCCCAACTTATTGTTGTGTTTGTACAAGGGAGAATTTCTCACACTGTTGGTGACAGTTTAACTAAAGAAGGATCTTTGTTTACCCAGAATATTTTAGATCATAGGCCGAATAGGACACTCAATGTACATGTGATATAGGGCGTAAGACTTTGCTACGGTTGCACAATACGTTTTTGGGATCGACAACCGTATTTATTAACAGGTGTGCCTCTCATATTGTTGTGTATACACAGAACAGACAGTATCAAATTTTGTCTGTATGAAGGAGTAACTGAAACCTTTAACTTTTATTCAGTGTCTGTAACCATAGTGATGGATAACTTTAGTAAATATAAAGACTTTGTTAATTATTCCAAGGTAATTATTCACAATTGTGGGACATTCCTGCTAATCTTGTTCTCTTAGATCAGACTGACACTTAATTTCTGTTCATACAACTGCAACACATAGCCTACAAACTCACTCTCAAAACACCCTGAAAATGTAAGAAAGCCACTTCATATTATACAATGTGGTTGTCACACTTTTATCACTCTTCAGCTCTAATTGGCTGTTTATATTTGGCCTGTGTTTGTTCAGTGAGTCTATATGGAGCTCTGACTCTGAGAAAACAGCATTAGGTGAAAACGCTATAGCACAATCAATGTCCTGTTTGTGTGTGTGTAATGGTGTGTAAGGGATGTGCCTTGTTGAATTTGTATGTGAATTTGTACATGTATGTGTGTGTGTATATGTTCTGGCAAGATGGATAGAAAAAATAAACTAAATAAAAGAAGGCTAATAGAAAGTGCATCTCCATTGTTTGCTTTGGTCAGTGGCGCTTTACTCACTTCTACACTTGTTCATTCTTTGTTTCTGGTGCTTTCACAATGTGTTCTTTGTAGCTGCTCTGTTTGTAAAATCCTCCTCACCTTGGAAATCTCTCTCTCGCTGTGTTTCTACAGATGAATATTAGCTAGACGTTAAGAAGAGGGTCTCCCACATCCCACCTGCAGTCATGAACGGTAAGAACACAGGTCTTGTTGTGTTTGTGTGTCGGGGATAGCTCACCTAAAGGGATTGTGTCATCATTTTCATCTTTTCCATACAATGAACTTGAATGGAGACAACTGCTGTTAGAACATATTCAGTAAATTGTGTTTTCCATTTTAATCTTATGGCTTCAGGGGACTTAGAAAATGGCACACAAGTTGTATAGATGAATTTTATGCTGATTATGTATAAAACATAGCAGATTTTTCTGCTAAACTAAATTACATGGAGAAGGGTGAGTAAATGAAAGAATGAAATTTCATTTTTTAAGCTAAAGTATCCCTTTAAAAGAAAAATAAGACAAATTAAAATGCAGAGATCTCTTCTAGCTTCCTTTTCATCCCTCTGCCTTCATTTGTTATGTATGGAAAATAATTCAGCTCACAGCTCATTTGGCTTCTTTGATTAATTATATCAGCACAGTTTAGTATATTAAGTGTTACAGAGTATTACAGAAGCACGATTACGAGAATATGAGAGGTTTTGGTGTTTAAGTATGTTTTAGAGCTCCGAATACGAATGAACAGATGAGCACTTTCATTATCAGAATGTTTACATTATTTTCACAGGAAATGCAACATTTGTACAAAATACGCCCAGAAAAACGTTGCTAATTATGGAGGACTAAGATTGACTAATGACTAATGACTGTTTCCCTGTTTTTAAAATGAGTCAAATATTTAATGGGATACCACAAAAATTTTAGGAGGTTCTTGAGAATCTAAAATGAAGATTAAACAAATGACTGAAATAAAGCAGACCTGCTGTCTGCATTTAAAAGAAAAACACTTAAACCTAAATGAAGTAACGCTTGAATTAGTTATAAACCTTGGCTACATGTTTCACCATGTGGCCTAAAGAGATTTCATATTCCCAAAGGAGTACCTGAATACTCCATGACAGACTCCCTGATTCCCACATGACACACACTGTTGCCTCGTTTCCTTGAACACACAAGACAACAGCCCGTGTCATAGTCACATGCTATATACTTCATCTCCCAACAGCTGCTTTCAGATCCAGAATGAAGAAGAATGACATTTCCCACATCGACAGACAAATTGCCAATTCATTGTTAGGACACCTGACGGGAACTGTGTGTTCTTACTACAGTGTGTCTACAAGGTGGTTCAGTCATATTAAATAATGTATTTGATCTTATCGTGTCTGTTGTGTCATACTACTCAGTAGGCACTTTTACAACTCTGGGATCAACTCGTCTGGTATGTTAAACATCCATAGACAGAGAGAGAGAGATGGCATGCACTTAATTTATCATGATGGACTTTTTTTGAATCTCTGTGCTGCTGACAATGCAAAACACACAAGCTGAAAGTAGCCTGTGTGTGTCCTCCCTAGAGTGAAAAGAGATTAAGACAAAATAGAATGAACACAGCTATGTTTGCTTCATTCTCTTCATTAACCAAACACAAATCAGCCTATTGTGACATTATGACAGTAATATAATTTTTACAAAGACATTTTCAAGGGTTGGAAAATATTGTTTATATCCAAAATTCCAGAAAATATCAAGAATTTTTTTTTTGCCAATATCGCACACCCCTAGCGCAGAGACGAGATTAAACTTTGATTCAAAGGGATCTGAGCTTGTCCTTGCTAGTGCCTGCATGTGATGGGTAATATTGGGAGCCGTTGCTAGAATTTGCAAAAAGAAGCATTCTCACAATGAGTGCATTACATTGATTTAATTCATTTAAATATTACTGTATGTACAGTGAGTGTTTAGAGGTATGACAGTATAAACACGCAGCTGGAAATGGCCTGAAGTATTACTGTTCTTCTATCTGTTTGATGCAATTCAAGTGGTCAGTTCTGCTTTCTCTTCCATTTATGGCTGTGCCAAGACATACTTTGCCAGCAGGAGATAAATGGTGTGTCTTCAACACTCTGTGTGTTGAGATTGGCCCAATTTAGGCATGTTGCGTAAAGGACAAATTGTTACTGGCTGTTTTTATCATTGATGGATCGCTGCACATTGCCTTTGAAATCTGGGTTTATGTTAACCCCTTTGTGCCGTTTCCATCGAAGATTTATCCTAACTTAGATTGACCTTACAACTGAGAATCACAGTTTTTATTGAGAGTATTTTATGATTATTAATAACAGTTACAACCAATTAAATAACCAATAACACAACCAACCAACTGCACACAAGACAACTCAATATGTTGATCTTTGAAAGGTAGAAGACCCAAGAACAACATCAGAGAAGCAGAGAGCAGTAAATAAAGAGCGTATTAATTAATAAAAATCTCTATTTTGTTTGTCTTTTAGGTGGTTTTAGTATCTGGGCTATAACTCCAGAAGAGAGGGTGAAACATGACAAACAGTTTGACTCTCTGGTTCCCACTCTGGGCTATCTGTCAGGTACAGTAAGCATAACACATACTGTACACATGCACATATAGTACACACAGTTTCACACACACACATAGTGTGCTCTGAGTGTATTGTACATTACTTTTTGGGCTTTATTTATTTCCAGGAGATCAAGCACGGACGTTTTTTCTGCAGTCTGGACTTCCAACAGCAGTCCTGGCTGACATTTGGTTAGTGTACATACACACTTAATCTGGCTGTCATCCTTTCTTTCTTTCTGTATATATTTATATTGTATGTGAGTGTGTATATGTGTGTGCCTGTCTGGTTGTGTTTTATTTAGCAGTGCTGTAGTAATTATGTGTTTCTGAAGTTTTTGTGTGAGTGTGTCTGAGACAGTTTGTATTCATGGTCACATACTGTACCTCTCTGAAGGGTGGAGGTTTCCTTAAGTAACCTTTTCCTGTCTGCGGTTAGTGTGCTGGTGTAAACACTGTCGCCCATCCACAAACAGGAAGTAGATTTACTGTCGCAAGATGTGTTGATTGAAGTTTCTAACATAGCAGGTTATCCTCAAAATAACCTTATTTATAAATCAAATGCTGCTAGCATTACAAAGTTCAGCTTTAATAGTGATGCTCTGTCATCACACACATAATTCTGTGTTGCTCCGCTGGGATTGTGCTTGCAATTAGTGTAAGCCACTTTTGATGAAAAGCTGTAATGGCTGCTAACTTTTATTTCAGGGCACTGGCGGATATGGGGAAAGACGGGAAGATGGACAGATTGGAATTCTCCATTGCAATGAAACTAATTAAACTGAAGCTGCAGGGTCAGCCTCTCCCCTCCAGCCTGCCAATCATCATGAAGCAGACCCCTGCTCCTGTCATGACATCATCATCACGTTTCGGTATGCGTCGATGGAGAAGCTGATTATGCAATGACTTCTGTGGCTTGTTTGCTTTGTTATTAAGGTTGAGGCTAACATAATCCCGATAAGACACAGATTAGGTTTCATGTAAAGCAAAATTAGTTTTGATCTCAGATGATTTTATAATGTCTGATTTACAGGAATGGGATCAATGCCAAATCTCTCAGCCATGCCGGTGATGCCCATAATAACGCCTGTGCCAGCATGCCATGCGGTGACCCCTTTGGTCCCTGTGCCCACCATGGTGCCAGGACCACTTCCTCAGATCCCCAGCTCTGTCAGTGTGCCAGCCCTGCCCAACGGCAATGCAACACTCCTCACTTCAACACAAGGTTTAACATTGTATTATTGTACTGAAGTACCGGTCAAAGTTTGTTTTTTCCACATTTTAGAACAGTATAAACTATGAAATAACATAATTGTAACTGTGGGAATTCTGTTGTGACTTAAAACATCCAAATTAAATGAACACTATGTTATAATTTACCATCTTCAATAGTAGTTACCCTTGTCTAGAATTTGCAAAATCATACTTTTTTGGCATTTTTTCATCCAGCTTCTTGAAGTCTCAACCTGGGAAGCTTTTAAAAAAAACACATTCAAAAAGTAATCTAAATGTAAAATATTTCTACTGTTCAGTACACCTGATGAATTGTCTTTTACCTCTCCAGCATTCCCAGTTTCCAGCAGTTTAAGTAAATCTCACTCACTATTGGACCTTGGATCTAGCAGGTATGGACTGTATACTACGTTTACCTTCTAGATAGACAATAATGCTCATATTTCTTTTGGATTTTCACATAATAGGATTTGAGTCTATGGGCACATTTTTGGTGTATGTTGAAAAGGCAGCAATATCCATATTGCAGATTAAGATCAGTTGTTAAAAACCATCTTTCTTTGGACTTGTTTTCCAGTTCTGGTAGTTTGTGGTAAACAAGTGTGTATTTACTGTCAGTGTGCTTGAATAGCACAGCTGTCTCCCAGTATCTTAATAAGATCTTGTTAGGGTTCCTCCGAGAGCCATCCAACCTCCTCATGGTGGTACAGAAGCTTGTTGTGAAGCCATCAACATCTGCTCATTGCCTGTTTAAAATGAATTTGTGTTTAGGGCTGAGCAGTATATTACATTTTAGTGATATTGCAGGCAATACAGTATACATTACATTTACATTAATTTACATTATAAATATCAAATGTGGTTTTTAGTTTTCTATACATGCAACTTGTTTTGCAGTATCCATTACTTCAGCCATGTTGAACTGCATAAACTGCATAAATCTGAACTTTTGTTTGTGTAATCAAAACTTTTAATGAAATGACAGCAATGAGTCAGCATACTTCAGGATTGCTTATAGTAGTGCGTTTTAAGAAGGCTATGTTTTTAATGGGCCTGGTAGTTGTAATTACTTACCAAAAAGGATTCAGCAAGTGTTGCTAAATTGTACAAATTATTCATAGGATGATGTTACAGCAGAATCTCACAGCACTGTAGGACAAGCTGATGTTATAAGATGAAGAGGGTCTATATTTAGCCAGAAATTTGTTATTAAACAAAAAAAAATGCAATCCAAAATACGTTTTTCAAGTTAATTTTAGTTTTTTTAATTGATTTCTAAAATCTTTTTAGGTACTTTAAAAACAACATTAACATAAACATGTTTTTGTTTATGTTTATTGATGTGAAAATTTGTCAAATATTTGTTTTTGAGTCTCATACCTTTCCAACAATATATAATTTGTCATGATTAGATTAGAATTCAACTCTGAAATATAAAAGCGAATAGTAAAATAAGTGTTCCACCTGTGGAACGGTAAGTTACCAGGTTAAATTATTACCTATACAGAAAATCCACACTAATAACTTTTTTTCTGAAATCTCATTGGTCTCCACAGTTCTAACTCCTCCTCCACCACCTCCCTTACAAGCAACTCCCCCAAAATGAGCTCATCTGATTGGGCAGTGCCTCAGGCGTCCCGTCTGAAATACCGCCAACAGTTCAACAGCCTGGACAAGCTCATGAGCGGATACCTGTCAGGTGAGTAGTCACATTTGTAAGTGTAAAGAAGAGGAGGGAACAGCTATGTTTACATATGACAGTGTGTACACAAGCTTATGCGTTATGTGTTAACTTTTTAAGTGTGTGTGTCCAAAGGTCCTCAGGTCAGAAACGCCCTCACAGCATCAAACCTTACACAAACACAGCTCGCCACCATATGGTGAGTACACAAAACACTTCCGAGTTTTTTACTTTACGGGGTGGATAAATCAATCATGCGTAAATCTCACATCGTGTCGCTTCTACTGTTTAGCTGCCAGATAGATATTTAGGATCTATTACATCAAAATCATATATGTCTGTTCAGGACTCTTGCTGATGTAGATCGTGATGGGCAGTTAAGAGCTGAAGAATTCATCCTGGCTATGCACCTGGTTGATATGGCCAAGACTGGTCGTCCTTTACCCTTGAGTCTACCTCCTGACCTGGTTCCCCCCTCACTCAGGTAAGATTGTTGACCTATCCATGCTGAAATAACCTAAGGTGACGTTTCCTAAATTGCTTATTTTGTGAGCTTGTGTTTGTCTTCAGATCAGGGAAGTCATGTGATCTCCTGAATGGACCTATTCCTCCTATCAGCACTGACCTGATTGAACCAGAACAGAAAAACAAGAACAATGGTATTTACTTAATTACACATTACATCATCATGCTGGCTGGCGGTTCAAACTCACTGTCTACTGTAATGAATAGGCTGGCTGATGGTCAATACATTACAGTACTATTTAGAATATGTGAGTTGTGAGTTGTATGATAGTACAATTTACTCTATATTTACAAGTGAATGTAAATGTTCAGATGGCTGGAATACTTCTCTAATCACCTATTTTTGCTCTCTTAGTGTCATTTGAGGATAAACTAAAGGAAAATTTTCAGAAAGGAAGCGCAGAGCTGGAGAAACGGCGTCTCGCTCTACAGGAGGAACAGAAGAGAGAGCAGGAGAAAAGGAGAGAAGAGGAGAGGAGGGAGGAGGAGAGGAGAAGACAGAGGGAGAGGGAAGAGAGAGAACGGAAGGAGAGAGAGGCACGAGAGATTGAACTGAGGAGACAGAGGGAGGAGGAGAGGAGGAGAGAGAGGGAGAGAGAGATAGAGCGACAGAGAGAGGAAGAAAGACTCAAAGAATTAGAACGACGAGAGGCAAGTGGAACAAACAAGAGCAGACATAGAGTATAAATACAATACAACATCATACAATGCAATGGAAAATTGTATATAATAATATAATATATTATGATAAAATAAAATACAATACAATACATTAATTTAAAAGTGTAAAATATTACATTTACATGGATTGCAATAAATAATGTTAAATAATATAATATTATTAATATGATTGAATATGAATAAATGTAATAATATCTTAGATTATTGAAGTAATGAGCAATTTATTGTATCTCATATATTTACTAAATAATCCGCATGCACCTGTTAAGAGCGAGTCACTGAATACTCTACAATAATAAGAACAATATATCTATGTCAAACTGAATGATTAGATGGTACCGTTGTCGGTTAATCTTCTCTCTCTTCTGTTTTAGGAAGCGGAGCGCCATAGGCAGATTGAATGGGAGAGAAGTAAACGTGTGGAGCTTCAGACACAGAGAGAAAAAGAGCAGAGTGATATACAGAGACTAAAGGAGAGGAAGAGAAGTCTGGAGATGGAGCTGGAGGCTGTGGTCAGATTCATCAAGTTTTATCTTTCCCTTCGTTTTTTCTTAAAATACACCTACATAGTTCTTAATGGAACAAACTGAAAAAAATAATTAATTTTAATAAGTGATAATTAGGTTAGAATTAGTTTAGTTTAGAAAGATATAAAAGCATGAATTACAATATAAAATATGTATTTAAAAAATAAGTTGACAAATGAATTCATAACAAATGAATGTTTTATGCTATTTTTGTTTTATGCTATTTTTTTATTTACTCTCATCAGCTGCCTTCACATTTGACCTGTTCTCAGTTTGGTTGGTTGTATTTTTTTTTCACAAAAAATATTTTAATCTCTCTTCCTCTTAGGGCAACAAACATAAGCAGATCTCTAATCGGCTCCGGGATGCCAAAGCTAAGAGGCAGGTGCAGAAGGCCGAACTAGACTTGATTAATCAGAAGAGAAACAGCCACAGTGCGAATATCAACTCTCTACAGTTACAATTTGAGGTACTGTGTATAGTTTCAATTATGTGCATTCTTAATTTTACTGTCATTCATATAATTTTAAAGGAATATTTTACCTAAAAAAGAAAATAGATTTACTCACACATCTTTCGAAATGTGTTTGATTCCCTTTCAATTGAATATTATAGAAGTAATTTATAAGAGTAATGTTTTTTTATTCATTAAAAGTTAATTGTGACCATGACTGTAAAGCAAGATTTTCACGTCATACAGCTTTAGAAAGACTTAGATTACAGCCACAAGTCATAAATTGCATGAAAAACATGTCAAGAATGTGATTAAATGGTGTAAACTATTTCTTTAGCAGCAACAATAAAAGATTTTCTGTGATATTTCATCATAGCATATACATATCTTTTTGCAGGAAATTCAGCTGCAGTTATGTCGATTAGGTCCTGAGAAGCAGAGATTGACAGACAGACTGCTTGACCTTACCCAGAACACCTCAAGTGAGCATTCACATCTGAATCAGTCAGTCAATAGAAGTGTGGATGACTAATTCCATTCGAGTCCATTTCATTTCTCTTGAACTCAGACCTGCGGTTTCTTTAATAAAAGCTGTTTGTCTCGGGCCTTATTTTTCTCTCTCTTTCTCCCTTTTAGGTCCTTCGATAAATGATATGAAACAGAGCGTGTGTGAGAAAGATCTGAGCTGTCGGAAGCTCAAGGAGCAGTTAGATGCTTTGGAGAGAGAGACCACTGCTAAACTCTCGCAGATGGAGCAGTACAACAGAGAAATCAAGGTCGGATTGAATAGCTTTGTGCAGTGTTTTGATTAAACTGTAATGTACACTTTGGGTGGGAACTTGTTCCAGTTGAATATATTTTTAAAGCTTAATGTCCCTGTGAGGGACTCTCTAGTTCGCTGTTCTAGATGTTCCTGTGATTAAAACCTACAGCTCTACTCCCAGCCCCGAGGACAGGAGGGCTGTTCATTACACAATAACATTCACACATAGTCACACTAATAAAGAAAACTTAACACACG
Source organism: Beaufortia kweichowensis (assembly GCA_019155185.1). Lineage (NCBI taxonomy): Eukaryota > Metazoa > Chordata > Actinopteri > Cypriniformes > Gastromyzontidae > Beaufortia > Beaufortia kweichowensis. Next base: position 8,377,241 of record CM032807.1, read on the forward strand.
CTATAACTAACACACTTTCTGCAATTCACCAGTTGGTCAGATTGGATACCTGAGCATGAACGTTTGTTTAGTGTTCTTCCAATGTTTCCTTCTCCAGGTCTTTCTTTCTTGTTTTCTTTCCAGCATAATAGTGTGCATACCTTACTGTTTTCCTTCCTCTATTGTCTCTCTCTCCTGTTTTTTGTCTCTTTCTATGCTACCTGCCTGTATAGTTTGTAGAAATGGATGACTGTGTGCTTCAGGGACTTCTCTCATTGCTGGGCTGCTTAACCAATCTCTTCCTTCTAATAAAGGTTGACCTCTCTTTGTCTTATTTTCATCTAACAGCTTCCTGTCTTCCAGTCATTTTCTGTCTTTCAGTCATCTTCGTGTCTAGACACCTTCTGTTTAAGTCATCCTTCACTAATTTTCCCATTTAGACATAAATGAGCTTGAATTTTTGACCTTGTGCCATTTCTATCATTTCATAATGGTGTCATTCAGCCGATTTCTACTCACTGCCTTAAAACTAACAACCAATAAAAATATAAAAAATATGCATTCTGTTTACATTTAATTGCTAGAACAGATATGAAACCGTTTGTAGGAGCTCAATATCATGAAATAGGTTTGATTTTGGTTTAATGTGGGCAGTCAGTAGAAGGTCAGTGGAACTTTACCAAATACCCAATTGAAAATCACCATTGTCACTGTTAGTTGTTGTTAAAAACGTATTCCAAATGTTGAGGGAGCGTGTGGGTGACATTGCAGGAGTTGAGACAGAGGCAAACCCAGCAACAGAATGTTCTAGAGCAGCTGAGGAGAGTCAGATCTGAGAAACTTCAAGAGCTACAGAGACACAGAAAAGAGGAAGAGGAGAGGAGGAGGAAACAAGAGGAGGAGGAGAGGAAGAGGAAACGAGAGGAGGAGGAGAGGAAGAGGAAACAAGAAGAGGAGGAGATGAAAAGGAAGAAAGAGGAGGAGGAAAGGATGAGAAAAAAGGAGGAGGAGGAGATGAAGAGGAAAAAAGAAGAGGAGGCTGCCAGGTAATCTCATGCTCTTACGTGTATCATCTATCATCATTATAAGATTGCCATTAAGATTAAATTTAGGTTAAGTAAATTTTAATATTTTTAAGTTGAAAAAACCTGTATAGTGTTTATGCAAATTGTTTTCTTTATATACCTTGTACCTCATGGTTTTTGTGAGAAATGGAACAAGCAGCCATATTAAATCATGTCCCAGTGCATGCTGGGAAGATAAAAAATGTGATTAAACCACCAATGTTTTTTCATTGTGGCCTATTTAAACAAAAAAGCATTAGTCTTAATCATTTGTTATGGCTGTTGGTTTGAAAAATGAAAAAATCATAACAGAAAAGTTACATTTAGATGCATCACTTGTGTTCCTGAATGCTGCAAGTACCACTTTGAATATATAGGAGTACATAATAAATCATTGCTATTTTTAGTGTTATTTACTAATAATAGAAATATTTTTTGCAGTGGATGAAAGCACAGACTTTTTTGTAATGTGTGGATTAGACAGGCAAAGCTGGAGCAGAAGCGTTTGGAGGAGGAGGAAGCAGAGCGTCAGAGGAAACTTGCCCAGGAACGAGAAGCCAAACTTAGGGAAGAGCAACAGCGGCAAGCTCTGGCCCGACTTCAGGAGGCTCAGGAGCAGGCCCGAGAGAGAGAGGAGAAGAGGAGGGCGGAGGAGAGAGAGAGGGAGGAGAAAGAAAGGAATGAACTGCAGTTACATACTCAACCTTCTGTATCAAACAATGGCACAGAGATCAAAGGTAAGCATACTTTTGAGTGGGTGTGCGTGTTTAAAGACACTTTTCCAAAACCTAAAACGGGCTTGTATTCATTATATTCATTCTAATGGGTGTCGTTACTCCGAGGGCTTCATGATTCACTTTAATTACCCCCCATTAATTATGTGAGTTAATATAACAGGCTCCGCTAGAAGACAGTTAGTGAGTGCTTTGAGAAAATGAACAGAAGGTAAAAGACTGCTAAAGATATCTGTCCTCCATCTTTTAACATCTAAATGTATTAATTTTAAGTCAAAAATATCATTTAGCTGGATTACAGTAAATAGAGATGGATCCTTGAGGGTACAATTGCACTTGTCCTATAAATAACTCCTGTTGTTTCCCACAGAGAAACTATTTGGGTGGACTTTTCCTTTAATACTTATAGAAGTGTAGAGGAATCGCGCAAGAAATCATTTTACACTTTAGTTGTTTACACTTTATGTAAACTGAATATGAAAGATGCTATTTTATAAAACTAAAATATATATTAAACTGAATCTGGGGGATGTTATTTTATATAACTAAAATATATTTTTTAAACTGATCATGGAGGATGCCCAGGAGTATGAAGTGCATTAATAGTGACAGATATGAGATGATGTGTCCTGTGGGCTTTCTGTTTGTGTAGTACGATGGTTTTAATATGGTTTGACAGACGGTTCTATGATCTAAATTCTATGATGGTTCTGTGATGGTTGTAAAATGGTTATGTGTGATTTTTTTAATGTGTGCTTTTTGTAGAATTGCCAGTGGTAATCACTGAAGACACATCCCTCACCACCTATAGAGCGCTGTATCCCTTCACAGCACGTAATGCTGAAGAGCTCTCACTGGAAGCAGACTGCTTGATCGAGGTATATCTGTAAACTGTATAGCTGGTCCTGTATCTCAGCTGATCGAGGTCATAGGTTTGATTCCCTATAAAACAGATAAAAACATGCATACTTTGACTGCATTGCATTGTAAGTGTGTATGCCAACTTTCTTCAATACACATTTAATTTAGGTTTTGTTGGTTTGGATCCATAGGTCGATGAATCAACAGTTAGGGAGACGGGCTGGCTATATGGGAGTTACCGTGGTAACAGTGGGTGGTTTCCAGAGAGTTACGCTGAGAGATGCACTACAGACAGTGAGACTGAACGGACTGCAGCTGTTATACAATCTACTACGCCCTCTGCCATCTACACTGGGTATGACATATACATTTATTACAAATACTTTGTCTGTTTATGCTTAATACTGATATGTGCAGTAAATAACTGAACACTGCCTATTTAAACAATGTACAAGACATAGCCACTATTTTTGTGAACCTCATAATAATTGCAGCATGTGTCAGTGTAGCAGAAAGATGTTTTAGAGGTGTTTTGTCTATCACTCCTTTCTGGGTTGATCGGTGAGTGTGACAGACCTCTGAACAAAGAACTGTTAAGACACTGATATGGAGCCGTTTTTTGTGAGTCAGGCTTAAGAGAAATTTTTGATTTAATTTAATCTAATCATGACAAACTATATATTGATGGAAAGACTCAAGAATAAATATTTGACAAATTGTCAAAACAATAAACATAAAATAAAAAATGTTAGTTATTTAAAAAAATGTTTAAAAACATTTTATTTTATATTGTATTGAGTTTATGCTCAATATGTACAGTAAAAGTTGTCACGTTTATGTATTTTATTGTTTTTATCAACGACAAACCAACCTTTTGAAATCGTTTTTCTCAGAATTCCCCGGGTGGACGTGGAAGGACCAACTCCAACACACACACCAGCGTTTACAAACACACAACACTCACAGGTTGGCTTGAATAAACACACACACTCGCAAATCTCTCTTGCAGACATGTAAATACACATATAAGTCATATTACTGATAAGGCAAGTTACATCACTGCTGTTGTGCACATTTCTTTATGTACGTGTGTGTTGCTGTAGGCTGTTGCTCTGTGCGAGTGGTGTGCTAAGACTGACAGTCACCTGGGCTTCTCTAAAGATGACATCATCACGGTTCTAGAGAAGCAGGAGAGCTGGTGGTACGGAGAATTAAATGAGAACCGGGGCTGGTTCCCTAGCTCATTTGTCTCCATGGTTACCACCAATAACACACAGACTGAGTAAGAAGATGCTTCTCACTTCACCACACAAACATGCATCCATTTAACAGACAGACCTCTAAAAACACATTAAGCTTAGTAGGATTGGAGGATCTTTACTGGAGATACATATAGACAGTATTAAAAAACAGCATAGAAGTGTAGCCCTAAAATCACGGCATTGACTAAATAAATATTGCTGTGTTGGCAGCAATTTTAAGGGAATTAAATTACAAATGTTTCACGTATGTTGACTGACAGTACAGATGACTGTAAATATTAAAACTACACTTTTTTTACACATTTGTGACTGTGTCTATAAAATCGAGGATAAAGTCTAATCTAATTATGAGATACAAGCATCAATGTTTAATTTCAATCATTAATTTCACTATGATTTCAATCTTTAACATGGCCTTATTCAAAACTCAATAACTCAGTCAATATTAAAGACATCAAGGTTATATTTTCACAGAATATCCTTTGCATTATGTTGGATGATTTAATGTAGAAAACATTTTTGAAGTAAATCATAAAAAATGACTTGCTCGGATTTTACAGGCAAGGACACATTTAATTGAAATTGTTAATACTAACAGTAATAATGGATCAAAACTCTCTTGCAAATACTACTGATAATTATTTTATAATATTTATTATAGTTTATAATAATAATGTATTTATATGTTATTTCATCTCATTTGCTTCATATGTGAACAAATATTTACAACATAAAAAGAAAACTGTAGGTATTTGTCACTAAAGCTTTCATGTTGTTTTGTGTTTTTCCAGACTGTTCAATTCTACTGTTGATGAGATTGATCTTTCGGATTCATCTCTGCTAGAAGGTAAGGAGTATTATTATGATTTAGTCAATCAAATGTCTTGACATATTTGTTGGTTGTACTTTAATATAATAATGCATTGAATTGGTTAGTCATTTCAGTGGCTTTGGTGACTGTGTGTGCTTTCTCATTTCATCTAATCAGAGTATGTGGCTCTGTACACATATGAGAGTCCGGAGTCAGGTGACCTGACGTTCTCTGTGGATGATGTTGTCCTGGTAACAGAGAGAGAGGGGGAATGGTGGAGAGGCTGTATCGGAGACCAGTCTGGCCTCTTTCCTTCAAACTACGTTAAGCCCAAAGAGCAAGATGTATGATGTTGTGCAAATGTTATATATTACATTTTGTTTTTATTATACTTTAATAGTAATATTTATTTTAATATATTTAATATACTGTTTGCAATTCAGAAACATTAAAGTATTTATAGTAATCATTATGTTCTTATTGATTATTTTTTCAGACTGGCAAACCTGACGCTTCTAGTAAAAAGCCAGGTGAGGTTTGAAAGCATTGTACCACCACACAGAAATAAGGATTTTTACCATTCTTCTAAATTTTTCATCTTAACATTTTTCATTTCCCATTTTAATCTTGATCTTCAGAGATCGTTCAGGTTACTATGGACAATGCTGCCACAACATCGGAGCAGTTGAGTCTCACGCCGGGTCAGCTGATTGTGGTTTTGCATAAGAACTCAAACAGCTGGTGGTTGGGTGAGCTACAGGTCAGTATATAACATGTCTATACAGTGTAATTTGTATTCTTAATGAATTATTCTTGGTGTTTATAAACAATGAGTGCATCAATACATCAGTTCCAATTGAAAACAGTTTGTTTGTTTGTTTCAGATGATGTCTCTTATGTTAATTATTCATAAATTTGAATCTGGTCAGTTTTTGTGTGTACAAATAAAGTTGCAAGTAACAATTATTGTTAAAAGAAAAAAAAGTAATGTTTTAAAAACAACACTATAATATTACATCATAATTGTGTATTGATACTTTGTATCTGTGTATGTTCATAGGCACGGGGTAAAAAACGTAAAAAAGGCTGGTTCCATTCCTCAAATGTCAGACTGCTGGAGCCCACCAGCGGCAAAATAACTCCTGCACCTCAACCACGTATGACATCGTCATATTCTTCTGTTTATACTCATTTATCCTGTTTGTGTGTGATGGTGTTTGTGTTCTGTTTCTCTTTCATTCTTCTCCATTCATGTGTTTTTCTGTCTTTGTCCCCCTCTTTGCTGTAGTGTGTCAGGTTATTGCAATGTATGACTACAAAGCAGCCAGTCAGGATGAGATGAGCTTCCAGAAAGGTCAACTGATCAACGTTCTCAACAAGGACAATCCTGATTGGTGGAAAGGAGAGGTCGCTGGGGTTACAGGGCTGTTTCCAACCAATTATGTGAAGATGACAACAGAATGTGATCCCAGTCAGCAATGTGAGTACTAGTTTTATCACTTTCACAGTGTTTCAACATTGAAGGATAAATAGAGATGAGATATTAAGAGATATACATTTCTTGATGCTGGAATGCTGGAATTACACGCTGCTTAGAAATATATATCATATTTGATATACTTTATATCTTTGAAGATGGACTTTTCTTTATGTAAAATTAAAGGGACAGTACAGAAAAGTCTTTCTTTCTTTCTTTCTTTCTTTCTTTCTTTCTTTCTTTCTTTCTTTCTTTCTTTATGGTGTTCTAATATATTCTCTGTCCATCTTCTCTTCATTATTCTCCATTCTCTCTTCCACTCTTTTTCCACCTCGTCTTCCTCATCTGTGTTTTATTGTAGGATGATAGCTCTGGCCCCTCCTCCCTCTTTCTCCTCTCTTTTCTGGGCCAATCAGAACACTGCTTTGGGTTAGGAGGCAGCATCAAGACTCTGGCCTGAAATCTCCCCTTTTACTATTTGTGTTTAAACTTTGTTTATATTACATAAATGAACAGTTTTCCCCCACTGGCTTTAGTATTTTTTTTTATTTTCTGTTTAAAAGATAAACGTTAAATAGAGACTTTATCTTTTAATTTATTTTGTATACATTTATGTTTAAGAAATTGAGATGAATTGAAGGGGCCATATCATGACCACAAAACCAAATTGAACACAGGAACTGCTCATGCTAAAGCCCTCTGAATGTCAGAAATCCAAATATATTCACTTTTACACACCAGTGGCTTCTATTTGTTATTCCTTTCCGTATATGTTTTCAAAGGAATCCTCCATTAGAAATAAGTGGCTGAAGTTTTTTTAGAAGGTTGTTTATGCTTTCAAATCAAGATTTCTGAGCATTTAAAGAGTAATTTCTCATCTGAATGGCCAATTTATTTCAAAGTTATTTCAAAGAAATGGCAGTAAATGACCACAAACAGTTTACAGAGAAAAAATATATAAAAAATAATGCAAAAATGCATGATATGACCCCTTTAAAGCAAACCACCCTTTTAGGTGTCTTACACAAGCAAGTAATGCTCATCAGCACAAATCATACATGTGTAGATCGTGGGATTGTTAGTCTGCCTCTGCGTGTTAAATTGTAGTTGAACGATCTGATGACCAGCAACATGTGTTGCACTTATTCTTGATCAGCTATGCAGTCAGCTAACAGTCATGAGATCATTAGACTCATTCGCTCTGAATGTGATAACCTTTGCTGTGAAAGCAGTTTTGTATTAAAAGTATATTAAAAACTATATGAATCAGAATTTCAGAAATAAAGTTTCTAATTGGGAGAAGCTGTGGTGATGTGGTTTCTGATGAATGCGGGTGTGTACCTGGATGCATGTGGTTGTGTGTACATGTGTGATGCGCATTGTGTGCGTGTAGGGTGTGCAGATCTGCTCAGTTTAGAGTCTATGTCCACTGAGGAGAGAAAGAGACAAGGCTACATCCATGAGCTCATTCAGACAGAGGAAACCTACCTGGAAGATCTCGAACTCGCACTTGAGGTGAAGCAACACTTTAAAGATACTGAATAAGCTGTTGTATACCTTTTTTATGCTTGTTAAGTTGTAAAAAGAAACAAATATGAGAAATATTGAACATTAAACCGTCAAATATACAAATAAGATGATAAATAATAAAAATATATTTTGCAAAATATTCTACATATTTTTGACCAATCAGAATTGAGTATTTCAGAAAACAGTAATAAACTTGAATATTTGCTTATTAATGTGTCTGTCAATGTTTAGGTGTTTTATAGGCCCATGGCAGAGTCAGGACGCTTGACAGACGCTGAGATGAGTATGATCTTTGTGAACTGGCGGGAACTGATCATGTGTAGCACCAAACTCTTAAAGTGAGTTAACACTAAATAGCAATCACAGGACATAATGTTAAACTAGAACCAAATGTGTTTAATGTATAATATCCTGTATGGATGATATCCTGTATGGTTGTGTCCATTAGAGCTCTGCGTGTCCGCAAGAAGATGTCAGGTGAGCGGATGCCGGTGCAGGTGGTTGGTGATATCCTGTCGTCAGAGCTTTCACATATGCAGGCATATATCCGCTTCTGTAGCTGTCAGCTCAACGCCGCTGCCCTACTGCAACAGAAAACAGACAAATCACATGACTTTAAACTTTTCCTAAAGGTAAGGATGTAATGCTGTACAGTTTTAAGATTATTTTCAGGAGACAACGTCTCACAAAATCATTCTGCATAATGTAAAGAACATTCTCTAAAAATATAACCTTGATATCTTTAATATTGTCTATGTGCTAATGATGTCAAAAATTGAAGCCCTTCCAGATTTTTTTCTAATATCAATAAAATAATTAAAGTATTTATTCATAAATAAAAATGTGTGTACTGTATATAGAAATCTTTCATATAATTGATCATTTACAACAGTAAACACACATTTCCCATGAACAAAATGTCATGTCAATATTTTAAAATTGTTTAATGATTGCAGTTTGTGGTAATATAAATACATTTCAGTTTTTCGTAATTGATTTTATATTAATATTTCACTGTTCCACAAGAGGGCGCTGCAGTACTGTCCTCCAGTGGACTTCAGTGACCGACTGTGTGGATTAAAATAAGTCAAAGTTAATTTTGTGCTTTTTTTTCTTTTTTTGTAGAAAATTGCCAGTAATTACAGGTGTAAAGGGATGCCACTGTCCAGTTTCCTCCTGAAACCCATGCAACGGATCACACGCTACCCACTGCTGATCAAGAACGTATGTGTAGCATCTCCTATAGACCTCAGCTATAGAAAATTTAATAATACATTGATAAGAAGACAACTGTTTTCAGAAAAAGCAGAGAATAGGAGTAAAGACTGTTGGACCGTTTTGGATAAAATGGTGATATTTGTCAAATATTGTTGTTCAGTATGACTCTTTCTCTCACTCATTTAAATGTTTTTAAAACAAAAAAAGAAATTATCAATTTAAAATGGAAAGATCATCAAAATAAAAGGTAATTCATTTGTTCTTTGAATTATTAAGTAGGGGATAATAATTCACATTTCAAACAATACTTTTCTATAATGACTAATTGTACATTGTCCTGCTTAGTGCTTGCTACATAGGTAAGAAACTGGATATTAAATATTATATTGAGATTAAATATTTTCATATTTTTGAAGTATATGTTGTCATATGTCTTATGAAGTATAATGTCTGCTGGATTGTGCAAGAATCAGTATTATTTATATATTTATTTGACATGTATGTATTTATATTTACATCTAAATTTTAAGAATATTTAAGAAAGCAATTCATGACTGAATTGAAAGTTGTTGTTTATGTGTTTTGACATCTAGATTCTGGAGAATACACCTGTGAGTCATGCAGATCATGTAAACCTGCAGATGGCATTAGAGAAGGCGGAAGAGTTGTGTTCACAGGTGAATGAAGGAGTGAGAGAGAAAGAGAATTCAGACAGACTGGAATGGATCCAGACTCATGTGCTGTGTGATGGAGTCATTGAGGTGAGACCATAGGACAAGAACCGGATTTATTCTCAAGAATGACCTCGCGTAATATTCTTTTGTCTTCTTTTAGCACCTTGTTTTTAATTCTCTGACTAACTGTCTGGGTCCACGAAAACTGCTGCACAGCGGCAAACTGCATAAGACCAAGAGCAGCAAAGAACTCTGGGCCTTTCTGTTTAATGACTTCCTGCTCCTCACATACACCTCTAAACAGTTCTCATCTGGGACAGACAAGCTCTTTAACCCTAACTCTAATGCACAGTACAAGATGTATAAAACGGTAAGGCTACTGTACACGGTTTGTTTTGTCTGTTTTTTAGAAAGTAATGATATTTGTCAAATATTTTTGTTCAATATGAATCTCATTCTTTCTCATTTAAACTTCTCTCTTTTCTCTAGCCTGTGTTTCTGAATGAGGTCTTGGTCAAGATGCCCTCTGACCCTTCCAGCGAAGATCCAATCTTTCACATCTCACACATCGACCGTGTGTACACACTCAGGACTGATACCATTAATGAGAGGTACACACTCACAATCAAACTTTACAGAGATAAAATAACTATCAATCATTTACTCATGTGATTTGGTCATGTGATCTCCCCATTAGGTGATACATTAGTGTGCATGACTTTAAATAATTTAAAAGTACTATTCAATGCTTAAGGAAATATTACTGGTACAGATATAAGGAGTATATGAAATACACAGTTTAAATTAATACACAGCTAACAGTAATGACCACTTTTTTAAATCAGGACTACATGGGTGCAGAAGATCAAAGCGGCATCTGACCACTTCATAGAGACTGAGAAGCTCAAAAGGGAAAAGGCCTATCAAGGTTAAAAATCACTGATGATTCAATCCAAATCCATTGTGTCTGAATGCCGATTTACTGATGAAAGCATGTGTGTTTTCTTCAGCTCGCTCTCAGAAGAACAGTGGAATTGGGCGACTGTTAGTGACAGTACTGGAGGCAACAGAGCTGAAGGCCTGCAAGCCAAACGGTTACAGATTGAACACACACACACACACACACACACACATATATATATATATATATATAAAATTATATACATATACACACACATGCACAACATTCACACAAACATCAATTTAATTGTAAGGTTTTTTGTGACATTTAGTGGGATAGACTTATATAATAATAATAATAATAATAATAATAATTTTATATTTTATATTTTACTAATTAATTTTGTCCTTATTAGACAACATGTTCTTATTGGTTTATTAGTTTATTATAATTTATTCTAACATCATGATTTCTTCTGCAATTATTAATATGTGTTTGGAATGATCTTGGTTTTGTCTAAATTCTTGTTTATAAACTAGTTAATTCATTCACTTGCACACTTTAGTTTCACTCACCAAGCCATTTCTTAACTGATGTCCCCGCCTGCCTGTGTGTTTTATAGGGAAAAGTAACCCGTACTGTGAGCTCACTATGGGTGCTCAGTGTTACACCTCCCGTCATCAGTCTGACACGCTCAACCCTAAATGGAATTTCAGCTGCCATTTCTTCATCAAAGACCTGTACCAGGACGTCCTCTGCCTCACCATTTTCGAGCGGGACCAGTTCTCTCCAGACGGTGGGCACATGCAGGATGACAAAGACATATCCACATACAGATAAAGATACATACTCTAACTAAAACATAAGGATACACAAAAACGTTTTAATATTAATATCGTTATACATGCAGTATATTTAGCCCTTTTTAACGAAATGTTCTTTCAATACAGATTTTCTAGGTCGTACTGAAGTTCCTGTAGCAACAATAAAGAAAGATCAAGACGGTAAGGGTCCACTGGTACGACGTCTGCTGCTTCACGAAGTTCCAACTGGAGAGGTCAAAGTTCGTCTTGACCTGCAGCTCTATGAGCAAACTCCTGTCCTGTAAAAACATTTCAGCTTTAGCAACAAATGTGATCAAATATGTTTATTTTTAAATCATTTTACGGCTTATTTCAGGCATATAAAACACTACTGTACCATGTTTGGATTCACTTCAAAGCCTTGGAACACAAGCTTACTGGCAGAGTCGCATATGGTTAATTTTTCACCTTGCCAACAGGGGGCACTGATATTTTGGGAGTTAGCAAAATTTGAGTGCCGTCTCGTTTACATTGCACACTTGATTTAGATGAACCACTTTGTTATTTTCATATATACACATGATGATAATCTTTGCACTAAATGAAGCGATGGGAATTCTATAAATGGAGATATAGAATTCTTGATTTTAGTGATTTTATTTTAGGTCCTAAACTGAGTCTGAAAAGTCCAGGATAACAATTTCACCCGTTTCATATAAATAGTTTTTTAATTTAGTTTCGAAAGTTAATATAGAGCTCTAAAATACAACATTCTGCATTAGCAGTGACTGGCAGTCATAATACATGCCAGAAATAAATCAAATTTTTTTATAGATGGATGCAAGACTCTTGTCTTGTCTCATGTAGAAATAAATTAAAAAGACACTTTTTTAAACTGATATTATATTACAAAAGCCTGTACTCAGGACATGACTTATATGCATGCACCTTTGTAAATCTAAGAAACAAATATATACTATAATTACATTCTTTATTACTTTTTAACTTTAGTGAATTTTAAACATAACTGGGCCACACTACAATGGTTTCAAAAGTTATGTGAGAGGTCAGCGTATGTTTTTATTATTGAATACTAATGGATAGTAAGTTAAAACACTATAACCAAAATTGTGACAGAAGAGAATGTAATACTTTGAACTGTACAATTGTACTGTATTAAACTACTGTACTGTATATAGTACTAGATTACATTTTAAAATATAGATATTTAGAGACTTCACAGATGCTTAAAGAAGGCATATTATGAGTCTGATATTGCACAAGTACAACGCATTGGGCTTTAGGTACAGACTGGATCTGGATATTGCATTTTGGTTGTTGTTGCTGGATGTTAAAAGTTTGAGTTTGGCTCAGTTATTTCTACACCAAAGATAAAAATAAAATGTTATATTTACTTTTTAATGGTTGTCATTAATTAAAAAAAATTGGGATTGTTAATGTTAAGGCTTATTCACTCTGATCCAGCAAACTCCAGCAAATGTTTGGTGATGTTTATTGGATTAGTGTAAATGAGCCTTTAGTGGGCAAAATCTTCTCATCTTCCCTCTTTTGCTATATTATGCCACATAATGTGTATTGTTTAGTAAGCATCACATACACTGCAAACACATTGTTATTTATTGCACTTTATTAGTAACTAAGTAAAACAATAGCACCATTCTAAGAAATAAACCCATGCATCACACGACGTGATGAAGCACAAGATGACCAGCACTGAGGTTGAAAACATCGTCCCTCTGCCGAAGACACATACGGAGTTCCTCGCTTCCTGAAAAACAGAAGAACTTATTAGCCAAAAAACAAGACATATTGTCAACAGCTTTACAAGGTTAAATGCCTTACAAACCTAGTGAAAGTGAGAGAGGCAATGATATTTTCTCTAAGATGTTTAAGTCTAGTAAGAAATTGCAATGACTCATAATGTGCAGAGATCAGAAATACAGTGAATTATGAGATTTAGGTACAGATTTTGACCTTGATCCCCACAGACTTTGGTCCTCCCTCTGTTCTGATGCAGTATTTCTGGATAGTTTAGCCTGTGGCTTTGTAAGGTTATGCTGAGAAACAGGTAAGCTCAGAAGAAGTTCCTCCACCGGCTGACGGCGATGTACACGGCCTATCCACAAAGGTTGTAAGTCAAATAAAAGCTAAAGCATAATGGTTATATGTGTATTAATTCAAAGGAGCACTAAGATACTGCATTAATCTAGTTAGTGCAAAAAACTTGAAATAATTCATAGCTGTTACACTTCTGAAGTAATCACACAGTATTTATTAGTGATTTACTGTTAATTGAGAGCTGTGACCAAATACCAGTTTGGCAGCGAAGTATTGACATTGTTTCCTTGATCCTGCCTCGTGATTGAACAGATAAAGGATCCAGCAACACTGGGGTAAAAACCTATAGTACATAGATAAACATGCCATCATGACAAAAAAAAATAATAGATCCTTATCAGACTCAACAGTTTTTCATATTAAGGCTGCAATCTTGTGTAAATTCTGTGTCACTGATTTAAAAAAAATAATGCTTTGCACTACCCTCAATGGATATAGAAGTCATCAATACAGACACTGATGTCAAACTACTACAGCAATGCTAAAATGACCATAGAACCAAAGTTTCACACATCAACTTAAATGATGGATGGATGTGACTCACTTTGTGATGCTGTGGTCTGTTGAAATGGTGCAGGAATGGGTTATACTCTAGAGGATCATAGGTCTCTAAAAACACAAAGCCCTGAAATTACAGTCACATATTAGTTTGTAAGCCGTTAACATTATATGATTTTACGTCAATTAAACTGTTACATTGTTTATTAATAAAGCTAATTTTGAAAACTGTACTAATTCTTCATAATATAATGTTGTTACTGTGCTGAGCAATATTATAATTTACACAGTGTAATTTACCATACACTAACATAGTTACTGTCATTAAAAATAGATTGCATACACCTTTATCCATTCAAGTGTTTACCTTAGCATTACAGTAGTTGATGTAGTGTGTGTGCATGTTCCTCATGTTCTTTGTCTCATTGTAGCCGTGCTGTGTAAAGTGTTGTGCGATGCTCCTCTGTACAGGAAGCCACACACACTCTGTCCAGCGTTTATGGAGCAGTTTACGCTTCTTCAGAGCTGATTTGTCTCTGTGATTTAGATAGTGCTCCAGATCCTGCAATGACACACAAACATCATGCTGATCACACTGAGAATTATATATATATATATATATATATATATATATATATATATATATATATATATATATATATATATATATATATATATATTACAAACAAACACTCTCTTACCTTAATGAATCCAGCCTCAGTATCCAGCAGTGGCTGTGTAATAGCAAACGCCCTTTTCTGTTCAGAGTGTAACTGTTCCTACAGGTGAACATTTAGGAGGTAAAAGATGTGTGTATACAATGTGTATTTGAGATTTGCATGCATACTTTATGTTTGTACCAGTAGTTGATTTTTTGAGCTGACAGAAAAACTGTGTTGCATGTCATCATTTATACTCATGTGTGTTATTGTGCTGGTTGGTCGGAGTTTCATTCTTCTTGTAATGAGACTTTACTGATTAACAGCTGCTTAAAGAAATGAAAGCACAGTAATAATGGCAGTAATAATTGTACACATGCATCATTTACATTATTGAAGATTTTATATGCGCAAACATTTCACCACAAAGTATCAGATCAGTTTATTTGTAAAAATTTGATGTCTAAGAACAGGACTAATTGCAGTTGACTTCAGTAAGCCTGTAACATGAAGTGTATAATGTAATTCCCCACTGTTTGAAACAGAGCTCACCATGACACCTCTCTGTACATGCAGAACAGAAAATGTCGTGTGGTATTTACACAACTATTTCAATAAGGTACTTTAACTAGCAATATTCAGTAAATAATTCAAAGTCTTTGGATACTCACGGTTCAGTAAAACCGATACGATAAACAGAAACACGGACTCTGCTCAACTCAGTGCGCGCTCCCTGCCGTTGCTGTGGAGACGTCTCTCAAACGCGATGGAATTGTGTGCGCGCTTCCTACAAACTTTCGCTTATGTCGCGTATGACATTACAATTATTAATGCGCGTTACATAAATTCATAATTTTGAATTAAAATATGCGTAAAAATACTAATGCATTTAGGAACTCCACAATTAGTAGGCCTATTTACATTGTCTAGTCAAGTTAACTGTATGTGTTATAGGTTAAGTTGCCACTTGGTCAAAAGTGAAAGTATTTTTACATTGTGGGGTGGCTGGTATATATTTTTATATTATTTACTTTTAATGCCCCCTAAAGTTACCATCAAAGTATGTGTGTTACAAAATGGACAAATTAACTAAAAAAAAAACAAAAAAAATGGGAAATTATTTATTTATCAAATTTCAGTGTATCAGGGATTTATTTCCTAATATACAAAACTATTAACTATTATTAATATTTGTTGATCCTCTCATGTAGTAATATTTTGTAGTCAATCTCCTGGGCTAAACTAAACTTTTTGCTTCCTTAACCCATTGATGAGCTTTATTGATGAGTTTCCACTCCAAACACAACTATGCAACGTGAATACAAAGTTATATATTTGAATGTCTATATTTGACATCACTTGGTGACTAACCAAGATCAGGTAAATCAAGTATAACCAGCACACAATAATACCAGAAGAACTGGGGGGCAGGAGGCATTAGTCCAATTCAGTTCAGCAGCTCAACATAAATCATCATAGTTCTGCAGTCAGACAGTTCCACAGTGCTAGAGATACAACAGTGTCTGCTAGGTTTTTATGCAATGTTTGAAGTTCTAGTTTAAGGGATAGTTCACCTTTTTTTTATTATCATTTACTAAAGGTCTTAGAAAGCACCCTTTCTAGAATATGGAGACAGAAATACAATACTAAGGTAGTTAAATGTGTTGCATTATGTCACCTAATTGATTTACAATTTACATACCCTAATCTTAACATAACCTACTACTAAATAATTATGTGGTAGAATTTCTTATTGTTGATTCTGTAAGTTTGAATAAACTTATACATGGATCATAAACATGTATAAACAACCTCCATTAAATACTTTTAGCCCAAGGCTTAAGTCATGAAAAGTTATATGTTGAGGCCTGTGTCAATGCTTCATATTGGCCAACCTATAGACACCTGTTTACAACTTCCCAACAGTAAAAACATTGCTAACATTGCATCAACATTGCATCATTAGCCATCTGAAATTTGGCGCCATTTAAGGGGAATTACGTATACTCTCATCAACATCTGTTGACTACTTCCTGCATTGTTTCATACCGGCACAGAAGACGGCACCTGCAATCTTAAAAACATTTTTAAAAACAAGCAAAGATGGATTTTGATAAATTCAGGTAAAAAATCTGTACTTATCTGTGAAAAAATCTAACTCTCAAAAACTGATAATCTTGTGATGAGCCAACAGTGAACTTGACTGACTTTGAACAAGTTGAAAATGTAGCATTTGTTTATGTAGCAATGTAGCTAAGCTAAGTTACATTCTGGACATACAAACTTTATTTCCGAGACATTATGTAAGATAATGCCCTGTAGTTGCATTTATTTCAAGTCAATTGTAAATTGGTGTAGTTTCAAAACTTTAAGTAAGCATAAAATGCTGGTAACACATTGGTTGCAAAACAGTGTTTTGTGTGGACTAAAATGAACTAAAGGGACATAAACAATCTGATATTGCTAGTCAACTGTAGTGTTAAAACACTCACTCTCCAGAAATAATAAGGTGTGTTACGCTTAACAACAAACAAGAAGAAACATGTTGCTTCAACAAATACTTAGTTGTTGCATCATTAGCGGTAGACAGACACAAGCAAACAATCTCAGTATAATATTTGTGATTTGAAAGTTTCGTTGATTTTTTAATTTTAGAAGAAGGCATTTCAAATCTGCTTAATGGGAATTTTTTTTTCCACAATAAAGTGTAGTTCTGCCATCTACTAGCAGAGGCTAATAGGGACATGCTAACCAGCCAATTTTGTAGTAAAAAACCGGAGTAGTGTATTGCCTAGGAAGCAGGCCGTTCAGTACATTATGAGAAAGTAGGCCCTTCAGGTAACGAGTGCACATAGAGTTGCAAATATTGTAACCAAAGGGGAGCTACTTTGAAAGTTTTTTGTAAAATGTAAAAAAATGGTAATTTAAAGAATCAAGTCAAGCTACTTTTTTGTAAAGTGCTTTTAAAATACACATACACATTTGGCCTGTACTGCTGCTTAGAATCAGTCAGTATTTTGGGGTTCCTCACACTGCCACACCAGTGGAAACCGTCAGGAGGACCTTTGAGGAACTTCTGAACTGAATTTAAAGTGCCTAAAGGATCACATAAATTTCTACAAGAACTGCCAAGACTGTTAATGGTTCCTCAGAGAACTGCCCTTTTAAAAAAAAAGTCTCTCGAGGTCCTCCTGGCGGTTTTGCCGGTGTACAGTGTGAGGATCCTTTTGTTTTTACAGTGTAATGTATACAAACTAATTAGGGAGTGGGGTCACTGGGACAAGACCTCAACTGAAAGACAAACAGAGACAGCTATATATATATATATATATATATATATATATATATATATATATATATATATATATATATATATATATATATATATATATATATATATATATATATATATATATATATATATATATATATATATATGCGTACACTGTATATCACCTCTTGAAAAGCAAGATCTTGAAATCTTCTAGTGTGAGCTGTGTTGTGTAAATCAAAGGTAAAAAAAATTGTTAACTGAATTATGCTATTAATTTGATCTTACTTGTTCTATTGATTTTTTAAAAGGTCTCCATTTGAAATTATTAAATCAAGTTGGTGGCAATATCTCCTGAAACAAGGTATGAATTATGCAATTACAGCTAAAAATATTGTCAATAAACAGAACACTGACTGAGTTTTGACTTATTTCTAACAGCTGACCGTCTGGTGATGAGGACTGGATCAAGGTTGGTAAAATACTAGATAAGATTTAGTCTGAAACAAAAAAATTGAAATAATTGATTGTTATATAACTCCTGTAGTTTTGCAGAGTCATCCTTGAGCTTTGTCTTTCTGCCAGCTGATGGTCAATGTGGCCCGTTCAAGTTCATTGATATGTGTGTCACTGATTCACTTCTAATGGCCTTTTATTGTTGCTATTTCAAATCTGACAAAGTTAGATCTCTTTTTAACTTTCATGAAAATCTGAGGGCTGCTATGGTTTTCGTAGGTGCCGAAATGTATAACGAGGCCAAAGCATGTTGGGTATTTGCACAATTTGATCCGGCTGAAAAACCCCTATTTCACATCAATAAAGTAAACAATGCATTTTTGCCATGTTTTGAAGTAAATGCTAGAAGTGAACCAAAGGACCATTTAAAACTATTTAATGAACTTGTTTTGGTCACATACCAGTTTCGACGAGGATGAAACAACCTCAATGATTTCTAAGGGTGTTCTAAGTGAAACATTAAGGTAATTGGCTCCAGCTTTGTTAAGATAATACTTTTAAAACTAACTTTTTAACTTTTTAAATTTGTTTCATTCACTGAGGTTTAAGTCTGGATATTCCAAAACATTATGTTCTTATTTTAGCTTCAGCTATTTATCGATGTCGATTTTTTTATCTTGTCTGGTATTAACAAATGATCAATTCAGAACAAATTCTGAAAAAGAATATTAACACATTATAAAGCTTACTGTTGACCTTAAATGTTGCTCAACTAACATACTGTAACATTCTTGTTTTAAGCAAATTTCAACATCTTGGAGATGTCCATGCCTTGGGATGTCCAAGCGATTACAACCCTGTAGCCATCATTGTGGATATAGACAGACGGCTCGATACAGTTCCACCCCTTATTATTTACGATGACTATGGCAGGTAGAAGCAACAAATCTGTTCATACAAGAAAAACAGAAAACAAATTTTGCTCACACAAATTTAATGTGCTTTTCATCACTTTTTGTTTAGATGTTTTGAAGTACAGTTTTTCTTAATGACTCGAAAATCACATCCAGAACATGTCATTGCTGGGTTGCACCTTTTTCATGGATGGGCTCTCTATGATGATCTGAAGATCGAGCATGAGGACTTTATCCCTTGGAATGCTGATTTTAAAGATGATTTTATCATACTTTTGGCTGGCTATGTTAGTATAGAACCGGATAAAACTCACCATGGTATGTTTATTTATTATTATGGCATATGGTGTTATGGATGTGTATTTATTTACTTAGCAAAATTCTCACACGACTTTCTCTTTTAACAGTGATATTCCCAGTTCCTGAAGAGGGTCGATATGGGACCAGGGTGTTCAATCCTTCCTATTATTCTAACAGTCATGAAAAACAACACCTAGACTGACTCACTCCTGAATTATTTACTTCTGTGCTAATGCCTACATCTGTCACGGAGCGATCTGCTTTCCCGGACTTTTGAACTCAATTTCCCATAATACCTTGCACTTTCCGCACCTGTTCACTATTACCCGGACTCTATATTTGCCATGTGTTTGTTTCTGTTCGTTGTCCGGTATTGTTGTTTCATGCTGGCCGTGTTAGTTTCATGGTCCCTGTTTTTGGGTATCGCTACCTGTTTTGGATATTGTTACCTGTTTTGGATATTGCTACCGGTTACCTGTTTATTGGATGCCTTCTTCTTTGGATGTTTTTTGTTCCCAGTTTTGAATTGACTGATTGTTTATGTTTATCAGCGAGTAAATCTGAATTAATCTACCCTTCTGACTCTGACTCTTACCTGGACCCGTAACAACATCCATCTAAAAACTGATCTGTAACTGCTTATCCAAATTATTAATAAATAAATAAAGTGTATTGGCAAGTGTGTAGTGGAATTGTTTGCAAAGAACCAACCAAATGAAACCATACATACATCTGGTTGCCTCTGTTACTTATAAGCAAGCTCTCAAGATTATTGTAATGTAAAGCAGCAGATAGACTGTAATATACTGTAAAGTACAGCATATCTTCTTCATTATGCTGTATTTCCTTTCCCTCTGTGTAGTGATTAGATCAAGTAGACTAATAAAGGCACAGAGTCCACCTGTGGCGTGTTGTGTTTGTTTGACCAAACGATGGCGCTGTCCGCTATAACAGCATCAAGTGTAATCGTCTTCATTTACTAGAAAAAACAGCAATCCAACAGCATCTTCAACTGCTTGTAAGTAAGACACGGAAATAACATATAAACGTCCTAATGGCTTCAGTCTTATGTATAAATTGCGTTTAATTCTGCGATTTAATGCTTACCATCCAAGTAAAGAAGGCGCGTAAAGGAAGTTCACCTGGCGTATACATTGAACCTTAAACATGTGCCTTGGTATTAAAGTGCGTGAATATTAATTTCGTCATGCACAAGTCAAGTAGAGTTATTTATAAATATAGTAATTCACGATGCATGTCTATAGTGATATTAATATTTCTTTGTTTACACGTTTTATTCAGGCATAAAGGCCTACAAA
The DNA here is from genome assembly GCA_019155185.1 of Beaufortia kweichowensis. Classification (NCBI taxonomy): domain Eukaryota; kingdom Metazoa; phylum Chordata; class Actinopteri; order Cypriniformes; family Gastromyzontidae; genus Beaufortia; species Beaufortia kweichowensis. The sequence continues at coordinate 8,398,111 of CM032807.1, forward strand.
GTTACGCAACGCAATTGATATTGATAAGCAAAGCTTGTGATTTATGCAGTGGCGTAAAATTAACACCTAACACTATTAATGTCTAGCTTATAAGAGAATGAATGGATGTGTAGTAAAGGTTGTACACTGTATGTCATGTTTACCTGTAATAACTTCTTAGGATGGTTTGATGATACGGCACTTCTTGCTCATCGTCATGCTGTCTTTGTGTTTTTCGTCAACTGCAGTTGAAGCACTAGATGGCGCTCGCTATACATTATTTGAATCCAGTATCGTGTAGCGTTAACCTGTCTGTCTGTGTTTACTCATCCAGCGCATGTAACTTTTTCAGTCAAAACGTATATAAATTATTTTTTATACAAAAAACTTGTATAAATTTTCACACAATGTGACTTTTTATTACCAGTAAATTATACTGTATATTTTCATGTGTGGATTTATGATGAATATGGATTGTTTTAATTGGGACAAACAGCACTTTACCTGACTATGAGAAATCATGCTTTAAACATAAATAATGCATTAAAAACTTTAAGAGTTAAAGAAAAGAATATTGATATTTGAGCTATCACCTTTGATAAAAACGTTTTTTTTTTCATGGCAAGATTGTCTTTTGCATGGCATTGCCCAATATTTGATCAGCATCAGTACTGACAAGTGTTTTATTGTGTGTTCTTAGTTTCTGATACCGCTGGCTGGAAAACTGGGGTGCATTAAACATGCTTTGTAGTAATTAATATTACAAATTTAGTGTTAAGTGGTGCTTAAGAGCAGGATGCATATATTACTTGTACAGTATGTGTGTTTGTGTGTTTAAAGAAATACTAGTTTGTTATAAATTGGACTACAGGCACTTGAAACGAGTGCTTATGGTGTCTGTGTTATGTATTATGTGTGTATGTATGGTGTGTCATAGGACTGTGTGTGGTCCTGAGAATGATGTGCTGCACACAATTCAAGTATAAACATGAGAGACCCTTATAAACGCATGATGTGGTTGACATCAAGTGTGTATTTAGTGTGTTATATTAATGTAAAATGACTGAAAGGATAGCAGTGTTATATAAAAAATACATGTACCATGTAACCTTTTGGTCACACTTGTCACACAAGACAAAATGCTTTGATTTAAATTAACTTAAGCTGTACACAATATGTACATTATTTTTATTTTTATTACAAAAAATAGATACTGTAATAAAAAAGAATGAAGCTACAATTCATCCAGTCTTTTTGACAGGGGTACTGACGTTCTCTCCCGACGGGAGGAGCCAGACGGTCAAACACTCAGTGCTATTATAGCCTTCATAGTTCATTTTCGTCTCTGTTCAGCTCAAAGTCTGAGCACTTTCTCTCTTTTCTTTATCTTTCTTCTTCTCTCAGCTGAGTGAGGCGTTTAAAGCTGCCATCCATTTGGCTTTTTATTCTTTATGTGCACTCAAATTCTGAATCTGCCAACCACAGTTTAGGGAAGGGGCTTGGCGTCATCTGCCAATCTTTGACACTGGGTGTCACAGAGTTGGAATATCCACCTTATTTTGGAATGCAGAAGTAAACAATGTGACGTACTTCCTTTTTGTGTCGAGACTTCCGTTTTAATAGCAAACAATGCTGTGGGATCAGGCATAAAACATGATTAAAACAGTCATGGAAAATATTTTCCACACCTGCAATGTATACCACAATGTGAGGATGAAATGAAGAAGTGGCCTGATATATAACATGACGATATATTTATTTATTTTGTATTTTACTGGAGCATAATAGCCCAACCATTTTTCAGTGAAAAGATGATCTTCTGTCGGTCTTCCATCAACAAAGTGGAATGAACAAACATACAGCCGTTGTGGTGGATGATTTGAGTTTAAAGCTTTTAACCAAAGCCAGCGAGATTCTTCCTCCTTCTGAGGTGGATGCAGATAATAAAGTGCGATACATCCACATTCAGCTCTGATGCGTAGAATCTAGTCAAAGCAAATGTTTTGTCGAAATTTTTGCCATTTGTACCAGCTGTTATGGCAACCTCTAACTGCACACATTAAGCTTGTAGCTTCTAGCCTGTCAAAACTGCAAACTTGTTTCACTCAGCTGCCATAGCTGTAGAGGATCACCGGAAGTCTTAAAACAAACTGCTCAAGATGGAGGCGCCCATATTTACGCCAAAAATAAGGTGGATAGTGCAGTATTGTTTTTAGATGTGTCCGAACAGAGCCTGGTCGTTTTATAAGCCCCGTCCACTAGCCATAAGGCAATGTACTTTTTACGTTTCATCCCACATCAGTTTTCTGAATTGTGCCCCCAGACTTTGTCTTTTAAGTCATTAAAATTATTAAATGTGCTACATATTCTGAAACCTATAAAAAGTGTCTAAAAAATGTAAAAACTGTGTCAAGAATAGTCATGCATTTGTTTATTAAACTCGTCAATTATGTCCATTTTTTGTCTGTGAACTTTTACTGTATGCCAAGTTGCTGCTTTTTTCAGTCTTCTTTTTTTACAGTCATGGCCAAAATTGTTGGCACCCCTGAAGTATTTCTCACAGAAAAGTATAGCATTAACACGTTTTGCTATACACATGTCTATTCCCTTTGTGTGTATTGGAACAAAACAAAAAGGAGGAGGAAAAAAGCAAATCTGACATAATGTCAAACAAAACTCCCAAAATGGGCTGGACAAAATTATTGGCACCCTTTAAAAATTGTGGATAAATAAGATTGTTTCAAGCATGTGATGCTCCTTTTAACTCACCTGGAGCAAGTAACAGGTGTGGGCAATATAAAAATCACACCTGAAAGCAGATAAAAGGAGAGAAGTTGACTTAGTCTTTGCATTGTGTGTCTGTGGGTGCCACACTAAGCATGGACAACAGAAAGAGGAGAAGAGAACTGTCTGAGGATTTGAGAACCAAAATTGTGGAAAAATATCAACAATCTCAAGGTTACAAGTCCATCTCCAGAGATCTAGATGTTCCTTTGTCCACAATGTGCAACATTATCAAGAAGTTTGCAACCCATGGCACTGTAGCTAATCTCCCTGGACGTGGACGGAAGAGAAACATTTATGAAAGGTTGCAACACAGGATAGTCCGGATGGTGGATAAGCAGCCCCAAACAAGTTCCAAAGAAATTCAAGCTGTCCTGCAGGCTCAGGGTGCATCAGTGTCAGCGCGAACTATCCGTCAACATTTGAATGAAATGAAACGCTATGGCAGGAGACCCAGGAGGACCCCACTGCTGACACAGAGACATAAAAAAGCAAGACTACAGTTTGCCAAAATGTACTTGAGTAAGCCAAAATCCTTCTGGGAAAACGTCTTGTGGACAGATGAGACCAAGATAGAGCTTTTTGGTAAAGCACATCATTCTACTGTTTACCAAAAACGGAATGAGGCCTACAAAGAAAACACAGTACCTACAGTACTCCACCAAATATGGTGGAGGTTCAAAGATGTTTTGGGGTTGTTTTACTGCCTCTGGCACTGGGTGCCTTGACTGTGTGCAATGCATCATGAAATCTGAGGATTACCAAAGGATTTTGGGTCGCAATGTGGGGCCCAGTGTCAGAAAGCTGGGTTTTCGTCCGAGATCGTGGGTCTTCCAGCAGGACAATGACCCCAAACATACTTCAAAAAGCACCCAGAAATGGATGGCAACAAAGCGCTGGAGTTCTGAAGTGGCCAGCAATGAGTCCAGATCTAAATCCCATTGAACACATGTGGAGAGATCTTAAAATTGCTGTTGGGAAAAGGCGCCCTTCCTATATGAGAGACCTGGAGTAGTTTGCAAAGGAACAGTGGTCCAAAATTCCGGGTGAGAGGTGTAAGAAGCTTATTGATGGTTATAGGAAGCGACTGATTTCAGTTATTTTTTTCAAAAGGTATGCAACCAAATATTAAGTTAAGGGTGCCAATAATTTTGTCCAGCCCATTTTTGGAGTTTTGTGTGAAATTATGTCAAAGTGGTTTTGCTGTTAGCTTTGACATCAGAGTGGCCCTCCTGCTTAGACCATGGTCAATGCTATTCTGCACCACATTATTTTCCAAAAGTGCCTACCACATGTGGCCATCGGGTCCTATTTCCAGCATTCTTATGTCGAACACAGATATTTTGAAGAGGATTGGTAATCAAGCAACACTGGCCCCTGTTATAATAATTAATAATATAATATATAATAATAATATTGATTTAAGCTATATTCATTTATTCATTTATTCAACTGAGTTATATAATAATAATAATAATAATAATAATACTAAGTAATAAACAGAATTAGTAAAATAAATGATCTAATATTCTAAACCTATACATTTATCATAAACCTGTTCTCTTATAAACAACATCCATGAAATATGTTTAGCCCAAGGCTTGAAAAGTCATGAAAAGTTAAATGTTGAGGCCTGTTGCTTCAAATTCGCCAACAACCTGTAGTCACATGTTTAATCTAGCAACAGCTTTTTCACAACAGCAAGAACTTTTCTATTAGACTAGCCATCTGAAATTTGGCAGGAGGTGACGTCACACTTTAAATGTGGTTACATATGACACAGAAACACCTGCACGCCGATAGAAGATGGGAAACGAAAGTTCCAGGTAAAAGATTACTTATCTGTATTTAAAAAAAATGTGACACTCAAAAACTGATAATCTTAGTGATGATCCAATAAGGAACTTGAATGATCACGACTAAAAAAGTTTATTTGTTATTAGTTAAATGTATTGTAGCACTTTATGCTAAGCTAATGCTAAGTTAACGTCCTGGACATAACATTTTATTTTTAGGTCATTATGTAAGATAATGTTGTTTTCTCACCTGTAATTGTCTGTCGTTACCTGAAACATAATCACTCTTCAGAAATAATGAGACGGGAAAAGTTACACATACAAGAAGAAACATGTTTCGACAAGTGCTTTAGTTGCTGCGTCATTGGCGGTAGACGAATACAAGCAAACAATCTCAATGTAATATCTGTGATTTGAAAGTTTCTATAAAATGTTTTTATTTGACCAAAATACATTAAAATCTGCTTAATTGAAAAATGTTTTTTTTTTTTACCATATACTGTGGTAGGTGGGAAGTACTACAATAGAATAATCTAGCCACTTTTACTTGTATAGTGCTTCTCAAAATACACATTATTTCAAAGCAGCCTTATAGAAAATTACAATGTTTTATATTTTGTGTTGTGTATCTAAGAATTGCTAAGAATTAGAATGTTTTTTTACTGCTATAAGTTAACATTTCAAACTTTTGACTTTTGATCAGCTGAGTGCGTTTAACCCGCATACAGCACTGTTTTAGATGTTCATAAAAGCTGACCCCATCCTTGTATACCATGTATTAAAAGCAACATTTGGACATTTTATAGTGTGAGCTGTGTAGTATAAGCCAAGAATATAAAAATTGTTAGCTGAATTACACTATTATTGAATATATCTTAATTTTTGTATTTTATTGTTTCTACAGTCTTCGATTTGAACATTTTTCGATGGCGATTGAAGCAATATGTCCTGAAACTAGGTACTAGGTCTTGTCAGATAAGACCTCAGATAAGACAATAAAAATATGAGCTAATAATATTGTCAATAAACAGACTGACTGAGTTTTGACTTATTTCTAACAGCTGACCGTCTGTTGATGAGAATTGAACCAAGGTTGGTAAAATGTTAGATACTTGATCTAAAAAAAAATTGTATTACATTACTTGTACTCTCATTGGCTGTGCTCAATTTCTTTTATATCTATCTCCTGTCCTTGAGTTGTTCTTGAGCTCTGTCTTTCCAGCTAATGGTTAGCTATGTGGCCCATTCAAGTTTATTCATATGTGTTTCACTGATTGACTTCTAAAGTGCTTGTATTATTGCTATTTGAAAACTAAAATTAAATCTCTTTTTAACTCTCATAAACACTGAGAGCTCATATGGTTTTTTTAGGTGCCAGAATGTATAATAAGGCCAAAGCTTGTTGGTTGTTTGCACACTTTGATCTGGCTAAAAAAAAATCCATATTTCACTTCCCATCTGAACAATGCTTTTTTTTGCCATATTTTAAATTAAATGCTAGAAGTGAATGATTTTGGTCCAGAGGAAAAGAACCAAGAGAACTGAATTACAAGTGTGAACACACCCTAAAACAATGATTTCAGTACAGCAAACTCAACAAAGACTGTTTCCTAAAATTAGGTGTTTTATTAACGATGTGGCCAGCACAATTCTTTTTGTAAACTTGGATATGATTTGACGCCCCCCAAAAAGTTTTGAGTTAAAGTTCTGAGTTGAGTAAAAGTGAGCTTTGTAGTGTAAACCCAGAGTAAAAAAATGTTAGCTGAATTATACTATTAATAAATAATTATGTATTTTTTATTGTATTGATTTTACAGGCCTCGATTTGATCGGTTTAGATGGAGATGGAAGCAATATCTCATGAAACTAGGTATTGATTTATTTTAGTCTTGTCGGATTTATGTAATAAAAATATAAGCTAATAATGTTGTCAATAAACAGAACACTAAGTTTTGACTTATTTGACTTATAACAGCTGACCGTCTGGTGATGAAGATTGGACCATGGTCTTTCTCCTCTAGCTTTAGAGAGTCACCCTTGTGCTCTGTCTATCTGCCAGCTGATGGTCAATGTGGCCCATTCAAGTTCATTAATACGTGTGTCACTGATTCACTTCTAATGTGCTTATATCATTGCTATTTGAAATTTGACAAAGTTAGGTCTCTTTTCAACTCTCATGAAACGCTGAGAGCTGCTATGATTTTTTTACATGCAAGAATGTATAATGAGGCTAAAGCTGGCTGGTTATTTGCTCTGGCTGAAAATTCCACAATTGATTTCACTAGAGTAACTAATGATGTTTGGCCATATTTTGAAGTAAATGCTTGGAGTGAACCAAAACACCACTTAAAGATACTTAATGAACTTGTTTTGGGCACATGTCCTTTTGACGAGAACAGAGAAACCCAGAGTATTTCTCAAGATATTCTCAATAATACGTTACGGTAATTTTGACCTTTGGTCCTTCCTTGTTGTAATAATACTTCTGAGCGAATACTTCTGTGTTTACATATTTTGTTTTTAAATTTTATGTAATTTACTGCAAGTCAGGACATTCCAAAACATAATGTTCTTGTTCTAGCCTCAAGTATTTTGAGGAAGATTTTTTTTATGCTTTAGATTATCATTTTGTTCAGAACAGAAATTAGCTTTCTTTGTGTCATGATGTAGCTTTACAGTCACTGAGGTGTTCACTCTGATTCTAAGGGCAAAAAATGTATTTTGGGCATTGTATTTTTAAATTGTCCCAAGTAAAATATACTAATTATGAATCTTACTATTGACTTCAAATGTATGCTGAACTACTTCTGAACATATTAAAACTACTTCTAAAACATATTATTTATGTTTTTAACCCAAGCGAATTTCAAGACTTTGGAGACGTCCATGCCTTTGGTATAAGGGATAGCACACCTGTGTTCATCCTTTTGGATTCAGACAGACGACTGGATACAGCTCCACCCCCTACTGTTAAAGATGACTATGGCAGGTAGAAGCAACAAATCTGTTCATACAAGAAAAAACAAAACAGACGTTTACACAGATTTATTAAGTTATTTACAATGCTTTCTGTCACGTTTTGTTTAGTGTTTTTCAACTGGAGTTCTTTATAATGTCACGACAATCACATCTTGAACATGTCAATGGGGCATACGTCGCTAACAATGAATGGGTCCTCTATGATGATCTGAAGACTAGACATGAGGATTTCAGTCCATTGAAAGCTGACTTCAAAAATGATTTCTTCATACTCTTGGCTGGCTATGTTAAAGAACACGGTAGGACTTACTATACTATGCCTATTGTTTGTTATGGCATATGTTGTTATGGTATGGATGCTTATTTATTTACTGTGCGACTGTCTCGCATGCTCTTTTAACAGTGCCATTTGGAGTTCCTGAAGAGGGTCATTATGGGTGCAGAGTATTCAATCTTCCCTGTCATTCTGCCGTTTTCATTCATGAAAACGATCACCATGACTGACCTGCTCCTGAATCATCTATTTTAGCGCTCATGCTTAGTTATAATGTGTTAAAGATATAATCAAGAAAATATATTATCCTTTATTCTGTCTTTATAAATCTTAAGAGTTGCAAGCATAGACTATTATTTCATGCATTGACTTTTGTTCCTGTTTCATTATTAGTGTGTGTCCCTGTTTCATTATTATGCTTGAACTTTTGAACTCACACTGTCTGCAGAACCAAGGCCGTTAGGAGGCCCACACTTATAATGCTTATCTTTAACTTCTGTGCACATGTTTCTTTCTACTTCCTTATGGGAGTTGCTTTACACAATAAAAAGGCTGCAAGGGAGAGACACAGTGAGAGAGAGTGATGGAGAACCTTTCTGAAAGATCTCAAAGCTGCTCTCTCCCTCGCGAGTATTGAAACACCAGTCTTGGTCTGATTGTTGTTCTTTATTGATAGAGATTTTAAGAAATAGACCTATCATAATGTATCGTTTTTTAAATACACTTTAAAAAAAATTGTGCTTCAGCAGTTCTTTGCTTGTAATCATAGGGGAACCACTTTAAGTTTAAGTTCTATACAGCACCTTTTTTGGTGAAATAGCACCACTAGCTTATAAACAACATGTTAAGCACCTGAATGGTTCTTCAGTGGTCCTATATCACTATTTGCACTAAAAGTGGTTCCTATGATCCCCTATGATTACGATTGTTACGTTCCAGGACGTAGTTATTTTTTTTCTCTCTTTCTCTCTCCCTCTCGGTTCCTCTACTCACAAGTAGGATGTAATGGCCACCACCTGTCACCAATGATTGGCTGTTCTCGCTGATTGGAGGATGAGGGGGAGCAGTGGAAATTTAAGCAGCATTTTCACCACCGACCGGGGTGGTTGTGTGTGTGTGGAGGCTCTGTTTTGAAGTTTATCTCTCCTTGGGTTTCCAAGGTGTAGTGAAGTGGGTTTAACCATCTATTGTTGTAAATACTATCTCTGCAACTATACCTGACCTATGTTTGTGAGTTAATATTTGTTTGTATTTTGTTTTGTTATGGGAACTTCAACCTAAGTCTTATTTGTTAGTCTGGAACGGGGTTAAGTAGAGAGGGGGTGTCGTTTTTCTTTATCCCCGTTTATGGTAGCTTAGGGTATTTTGATGTGTTTTTTTTCTTTTGGTAGGTTAGTTAGTTTCTGTTTATCAGGTAGATGTTTTATGTTTGTTGTTTGGTTGCTAACTGATCTTCAGTGCTGACACACACACAACATCATTTTATTCTGTTACTTACCTGTCCACCCTAAATTTGATATAGGAACGTAACAACGATGAAGAACCATTTTTAGTGCTATATAGCACCATTTGTTTTTAGAGAGTATGTAATTGCTTACCTAGAATTGTTTGCTTATAAAGAACCAACCAAATTACTTCTGTCAAATCTAAAAGCAAGACTTTCAAGATATAGGATCTCATCTTTATAATGCTTTACATTCTTTCTCTCTGTGTGGTGATTAGATTAAAACATAAATGAATGAAGAAGTCTATGTCTAAATTAATATTAACATTTCTTTGTTTACGCATTTAATTATTTACACATTTCTGTATTTACACATTTCTTTAAAGCGTTAAGGCCTACAAAGTTACGCAACGTAATTTATATTTATATAAGCGAAGCTTGTGATTTAGTCAGGAAATGCAGTGTAAATCTGCTACACTTAACACTGTTAATATGTAGCTCATAAGAAAATTAATGGATGTGTGGTAAATGTTGTTCATGTCATGTTTACCTGTAAACAACACTTCTTTTCTGTCACGCTGCCTTGTGTGTTTTTAGTCAGTTTAAATAGCAGTTGAAGCAGTAGATGGCGCTTACTGTACATAATTTGAATCCATCAAACACTTTTACTGTGTATCGTTACCCGTGTTTGTGTTTTCTCATAGCCTACAAATGGGCAATTCCAGTGTTATGGATGTGACATTTTTCGTGAAAACTTGAAATATAAATTCTCACAAAATGTAGCTAATTTTTAGTATATTGAGCAATATATTTTCACGTGTCATTTATGGGGAATATGTACTGTGACAATTCTGAAAACTGCCCTTTACCTGGCTATGAAAAATCATGCTTTAAACATAAAAAACACTTTGAGAGAGACTTCACACTCAATAATTAATATTACACATTCAGTGTGGCCCGTAATTGAATAATACATTAGTTGTACAGTGTATGTGTTTTGGGGTGTTCAAAAAGAATACTTGTGAGTTACAGCTTACATGCACTTGAAATGAGTGCTTAATATGGAGTAATATGTCTCCGTTACATATTATGTGTGTATGTATGGTGTGTCATAGGACTGTGTGTGGTCCTGAGAATGATGTGCTGCACACAATTCAAGTATTAATATGAGAGACCCTTATAAACGCATGATGTGGTTGACATCAAGTGTGTATTTAGCGTGTTATATTAATATAAAATGACTGAAAGGATAGCAGTGTTATATAAAAAATATAACATTTTATTTAAAACTACAAAAGTGACAACATGTAACCTTTTGGTCACACTTCTCAATAAAATATTGAACAAACTGTAACAAGAACAGTCAAGTCAGCACATTAAGCTATCATTAAACAGTGAAAGCGAGAAAACAAGAAAGACAAAATGCTTTGATTTAAATTAACTTAAGCTGTACAAAATATGTACATTATTTACAGCTTTCAAAAAATAGATACTGTAAAAAAGAATGAAGCTACAATTCATCCAGTCTTTTTGACAGGGGTACTGACGTTCTCTCCCGACGGGAGGAGCCAGACGGTCAAACACTCAGTGCTATTATAACCTTCATAGTTCTTGGTCAAACTTCATTTTCATCTCTGTTCAGCTCAAAGTCTGAGCACTTTCTCTCTTTTCTTTATCTTTCTTCTTCTCTCAGCTGAGTGAGGCGTTTAAAGCTGCCATCCATTTGGCTTTTAATTCTTTATATGCTCTCAAATTCTGAATCCGCCAACCACAGTTTAGGGAAGGGGCTTGGCGTCATCTGCCAATCATTGACACTGGGCGTCACAGAGTCGGACTATAGTGCAGTATTGTTTTTTGGGGCGTCCGAACAGAGCCCGGTCATTAGTCATAACCTTTATGCACTTCAAGGCAAAGTAGCCTTAGACATCCACCATAAAAATCATGAATATAGATATATAGATCTGAGTCCATGTACAAGATACAAACACATACACACAAACAAAAGACGTAAAATGAAAGAAACAAACCAAAAAAAGACAAAAGTACTTTGTGCTGAGATATGAGATGGATATCTGTTCGTTTCAAGTGGACAGTCTCTGGATGCTTTTCTACTACTTGTTGTAGTTGTCGTCTTACGCCATGTCACCGATCATCTTCTTGTAGTACATGGACTCGAAGATGTCATTCTCTCCGGGGCAGTTGTAGTGGCATGCGCAGGTCTTGATGAACATCATCTGCTTCTTCATGACTTGGCCATCTGGGCACTTGAACTCCATGGGCAGGGTGGTGGTTCTGTGAGGGGTGCAGCAGCGACCGTCTGTGCAGACGCCGCAGAACTTAGGCCTGTAGGACTTGGTGGTAGTGCAGCCAGAAATCTCAAACTTCATGAGCTTTGAGACTCGAGGGGTGCGGATGCATTTTTTCCCTTTCTGTAAACAAGTCAAACAGAAGGAACTTTAGCGGTTGTGTTCTATGAAAACAGGTGATGTCATCGTTCTGCGCTCTGATTGGTTAATTCTCACTGAGTAAACTCTTACCCTGATTTTTTCCTTCAGATGTGACTCACAGGGGCGGACCATACAGAGACGAGACTGCTTCTCCAGACGACACTCGCGGTTGTCGTTAGTGACACGGGTGGAGATGCCCAAGCCGCATGTCTTTGAGCATGCGCTCCATTCTGTGGTCTGGACCAGGCAGTTCTCTCTCATCATGGAGAGGTCAGGCCCGTATGTTTCCTCCTCTCTGTAAGCTGCAACAACAAGAGAAGATATTAGTCATCAAGTTTCATCCAGTACCATGATGTCATCATACCGTTATACTTTTCTGTAGTTACATAACTCCTCTGGTATTTATTCCAACCTCTTTATATTTATGTAAATCATTCAAGTACCTGCCAGAGCTGAGCCCACAAAGGTGTTCTGGTGAGGAGAATCGCACACCCACTCCTCGCAGCACTTTCCTGGCACCTTCACCCGGCGTGGCATCGGGCAGTCAGGACTGGGCAGTCTGATGTCCATCCCGCAAAGGGGCACGCATCCCACAGCACCATCCAGACATGTGCACTGGTATTTACAGCTGCTCTGGAAAGACTCTCCACTGCGATACACCATCCCGTTAAATACACAGGTGGCGCCTTCTCTTGCTGTGAGACAGGGACAAAAGATTATTAGCTTACAACTAATACGTATGCATTGCGTATTTGAAATTGTGTCAGCATCTGTATATTGTTCTCACCTGTGCAAACTCCAATTCGACGGTTGCTCGGGGAGCCGTAGTCACAGTAGAGGCCTTTGTGAATGTCACAGACGTCTCGCTCCGTACACAGCTCACCCAGCTGCTTGGCACAGACTCTGCAGCACCCGCAGGGGTCCAGGACCAGGCTCACGCCGGGCGGACACTGGGGAGGCACGTCAGGGCACTGGCATTGTCCACTGCACTCCTGAGCCGTGGCCTGAGGAATATGACAGAATGTTCTTAAACTTGTTCTGCTGAGACTGTACATACAAAGAGGAAATGTCTCTGTGGTGTGTTTTTTAAGAATATTTACAGTTGTAAGCTGAGCATAAGACATTATATGATGCTACAAAGCGCTTATGCTGTCTGACACTTTTATTGATATCCTGATCACATTGAAAGTTTACAATATAATATTAAAGCATTATAGCAAAATCATCATAACAGGGAGTTTAAAAGACTCACCCAGCTTAAGAAAGTCAGGCACAGGAGTGAAACCAGTCTCATTCCAGAAATCATATTGAGCTCTTCTGTGGTCTTCTTGCAGTATGTATAAAAAAATCTAATTTGGGATCCAACGTCTCCTCTTCTGATTCGATCAAGATGATCTCGTTGCGTGTGAATCCAGTTCCTCCTAACGGCGTAGAGTGAAAGCTAGAGTTTAGCTTCGGTACGAAGTTTAGGCTGAGCTGAGCGACTGTTGCTTCTTTTAGGAGGACTCAGAGCGTTCTGATTCTCCAGCAGCTGCAGGGCTTCCTTTATACACGCCCGGCTGTGGTGGACTGCCTCCACCTCAATGGAACGCTGGATAAACATGGGCATTCCTGGCATTCTTTCCTAGTTTCCTGACCCCCTCCGCTCTCCACTCCCCTCTCCGCTAGACCTGCACCCTCTGCCATCCTGCATTCCAGGGCTGTCACATATCAAAATAAAAGTGCAGTCTTGGCATTACCTTGCTCTTGTCTCGTTTACCCGATGGTGGTTTAAGCGATCTGTCTTATAGTTTTTTTTAAATAAGCCAAGTTGGCTTTGGGCTCCTACTGTTTTGTTCTCTGTATAACTAGGTGATGACTGACAGATTGGGATAGTGCCCGCATTAGTCTGTCTTTGGCTGATAAACATCAATTAAATGGAGATGGTAGGAGGAGGCAAAACAATGAGTTCTTGGCTGTATTAGCTCAGATTTAATCATTCAAAGTGTAGCTTTACAGACATTTCTTAACCTGACAATTAACACTGCACATACTGAATATACACATGAAAATGCACAAACAACTTTTTTTTTATTTAAGGCATTTTATTTTTTTACTTTCATTTTTAATTTTAGGTATTTTTTAAAATATCATTAACATTAACATTTTTGTATCATTTATTTTGTTTGTTTATTGTTATAAAATTTTGTCAAATATTTATTCTTGAGTCCTTAATCTTTCCATCAATATATAGTTTGTCATTATTGGATTAAAATTAAAATTTTACTTATTTTAAAAATATCATTAACATTTTTTATGTTATTTTTTATTATCCCATCAGTATATAGTTTGTCTGGCGTATAGTTTGATTAGATTCGAATTCAACTATAAAATATTAAAGTGAATAATGAAATAACATAGGTGTTCCTCCTAAAGCTCTGTTATATTAAATATATTTAGACACAGAATGTAATATACGTAGAATTATCAAATTGATAAGATAAGCGACAATTAAATGAAGTAAAAAAAAACAAAGACTATTAATGTATAAAAATAAAACGTAAAAAGTGTAGACTTGTGTATTATTATGTACATTATCTCGAATGTACTCAATCCATCACACAGATCTAAACAGACAGAAATGTAAATTTTCTAAAACTTAATTTATTCTCTGTACTTCACTTTAATCCCAACGTTAGATCACTGTGATGTAGATCTGAGCTGTTGCTTTAATCGTGGTGTTTTTCTGCATATCTTGGCTTTCACCTGGCTAATAAGGTTTAGTCAGCTGCATGTTTTCCAGCACAGGTGCAGCGAGATTCTGCTTTGCACTTTTAGACAGCGACCAGACAGACGAGCAGGAAAGTGGCTAGACTTCAGCGTTTGTGCGTTTGTGTATTTTCTTTTTTTTTTTAAAGGATCCCCAGCCTCCCCTCCTCGCTCTTATGAAAGGGAGCACTGCCTCTTGCCAGCCAGCGAATCGGAAATGAAAAACTCCCAGAGAAGAAACGGGAGGTGCAGGAATGTTATCCCTCTGCCAGCAGACATACTGTTACTACATGAACGGTCTCGGAGGAAGACTCGCCTTATATGGGAATCTTTACTCTAGGCTGTATTGCACACTCCCTCCTTTTCTACCTCTAACTCATTCTCTTGTCCACACTCCTTACTACTGGTCTGGAAACAGCTTTACCCGTGTGCAAGATTGTAATGGCCACTGTCTGTCAACAACTATTCATTCAAACTGAGTCCTGCCCACACACACAACTTTTGAATTACAGCAAACCTTTAGGGATATAGTAGGACTGTCATGACCTACAACAAAAATCCTAAAATTATATATACTTTGTTTACATGAGTCTTGTTTTACTTGTTTTTCTATGGCTTTGACATCAAAACATAATTAGAGATCTAACAACACAATGGCAACTGTTATATTTCTATTTCTAACTGTTATATAACAACCGTTTTATTTCTGAAGTATTTATTTTATATTTTTGTGCCAGTGATGGTTAAGTGAAGGGGTGGTGGCGTTTTTCTAATTATCGTACGATTTGTACCACCTTGTAACCACCTTGTAAAATGGTTAATAAATTCCTGTGAGATCAGGCTGGTTGTACACGAGACATGCACATATTATGTAAATGCTTCGTGGGCAGTTTTTCAAGTTTAATGAGTGCTAAAACGTTTGCTTTTATGGTGTAAGTTAAGTATGTTCAACAGGAATGTAACGTATACAGTACCATAACTTGGGCTCGTTCATTGGGCATATCTGAGGAAATCACGTATTTGAGTACAGTATGTGTCTGGTCTAATCTTATAAATAATTGCTGTGTTTACATGCAGTGTGAAATCAGATAAAAGTGTGCCATTTTTAACATTCATGACCTTTGTAAAAAGAAGACTATTTAAGTCTTTTAAATAGTGACACAGTGTGAGTTTAGGTTGTACACTGTAACACTATAAGATGTAAAAGCGTTTAGTGTTGCACACAGTCAGTCATTACCAATGTTCTCCTGCGTGAGGGTTTTCGTGGCCTAGCAGGATGAACCGTGCCCACAGTCTGGCGGTTAAATAAACACAGCTCTGTGTGTGGCGCAATTCAGGTGTGCGTAAGAATCGTGTTCTTACCGTAGTACTCTGCACTAAGCTCTTTTAGTGCCTGCGGCTACATTCCTGCCTCAATGAAGCAGAAATAAATACTTTCAGCTCTGCTAAACTTTAATGTCACGCTTACTACCCCCCGAGAAGGATGAAGACCGAAACTTTACCTCCAACAGGGTAACTATTTCAGAAACAGCTTTTAGGCAGGTCTTTGAACAGAAGCGCATCTGAGAGTTTATTCAAGCTGGCACAATGATCTAAAAAAAGCATCAGAGGAAAGCTGACAATGTCATGAAACAGAAAGTATAGTGAACTTTTTGAAACCGAGAGCAGAAGACAGGACTGAATTTGGCAGGCTTTCAGGGTATGCGTGTATCAAGCACTGAGACAGGTCAAAGGTCACTATCTAATGATGTAATGGAAAAGACTCAAGGCATTGGGGAAATAAAAACCTGTCGACAGAAGGGCCTGGGTTATGTTGTCACGTGACAGTTTCACTTTCGTCAGGAGAGGACGGGGTCAGGGTTTGAATGCAGGCGGGTGTTCTGGTCATAATTTGGAGGCTGTTTATTGTTCTCTAGGCAAAAGCCAACAAAGCCCAAATACTTTCCTGCCTGCCAGGAGCAATTTTCCATCAGGTCCAGAATTCCATTTTCATTCTGTCTGGACAGATCCCAGACCAGTTCATTTGAGCGCTCAGGTTACCAGTGTTCAACTAAAATATGCTATGTAGTATTGGTATTTTACCCAAACCGAAGACCAAATCTTTGTTTTGGACTGGTGCGTGTCTAGTCTAAAGAGCGTCTGGGTCTTTCCAGAGAACAAACAGTGTCTGAATATACTTCACGGAGATCATGTAACAAAATAATTGCATGCAGCTGAAATTCTGATAAAACAGCTATACTTGTATATATGATTTTGTATTACAGTACATAGTCTGATCATAAAAGCCTCTTTTACTTTTTCACTTATGATTGTATAAGGCAAATGTAGCCAATGAAAGAAGAGCACATGCAGTTCTCTGAACAGAATGTACAGTATTTGTATAAATAAATGCAAGGAATCCATGTTGTGGTTTTTTTAGTCACTTTTACGTCAGAGTTTCCTCCGTCTGGCTTGTGAGGTGGCTGCGCCGGGATGCCCTCGTTTCCTCAGTTGTTGTGAGGCGGACGTTTTGCGGTTACATTCCTATGGGATTCAGTAGAGCATTCCTCATGGGATTTGCCCGACGTTCCTTTGCTACCATCTCTCAGTTTTTTTCAAGTTACATCATTAGCTTTCCTCTCCGCCCATCTCGTGCATTATGATGTCATGATAGCAGAAGCTTTTGGGTCGGCTCGCAAATTCAGGTGATATTTTTTAAGTATTATTTGATGATAGAAATACATTTTTAAAATAGAGACTATAACAAGGTCAGCAGGTTCGCATGTGTTGAAAATTCAGGCCTGAATGTGGAATATTCACATTATGTTTATAGAAATGCCAAAAACTCTTTTTCAACTTGTTTCATGCTATGTGCCCAGCCGGAATGCTTCTGTGGAACGTGCCATATGGAGGACATAAAATCCATGCTTAATACCTTCAACGTTTCCAGTTGAACATTAATCATGTTCAAAATACAAGGGACAGGCATATTTTTTATTTTATAATTTACTGCACCAATGAAGGTAGAGGAAATAAAATAAGTGTAAAATTAATAAAAGCACATGTCAGAAAAAAGATAACTTACGATTATCATAAATACATAAATTATGCTGCATATCTTATTTTAGATGATCCAGCTAGACTGCGTGAAAGAGTTTAATGTTATGACAGAATTTAAACTAGCAGCTTAACTGTAAACTGCTTTAATTTAAAAGGCTCATCATCAAAAGATTAAAGCTGCTATAAGTGTCGAACCATTAAATAAACTGGGAGAAAGATTATTTACCCCTCGATCCGCCACACCATCTAACGCCACTGCCTCTATAATTGGCTTCTGGCTGGCCGTTAAAAGAAAACGTTCCGCACTTTGAAACTTCAGCCTCAGCCTCGCTCAGCCTCAGTTTAAAACCACATGTGGCAGACACGGCAAACGTTAATGGTGGTTACGGGCTGCCGTTTTAGCCCTTTGAAATCAGACAGAACTGATTCAAAGTCCAGACTGGCCCAAGCCCACCAGACAACATCACATGTCTCAAAGCAAAAACCCACACCGCTCATTAGATCGTTTAGGGAAGCGTGAGAGCCAGTGCACAAAAATGTGGAAATTGAGTCCCTTAGAAAGAGTTAGTTGATTTATGAGAAATGTAAAGGGGCCTGAAGGACTGGTTGGGTTGCGGGAGTTCGCGGCATATAAGCTATCAAGGATTGAGTGTCGTTTTGTTTGAAAGTTAAGAGATGGAATATGGTGGGAAGCAGCGGTTGATTTGTTGAAAGGTTTGATCTGAGAGAGGAAACTGGGAAACGTGCAGATCAGTTAAATTTCAGCTGGGCCTATTTTTGAAGTTCTCTAATGTTAACAATGACTTTTTTAGGTTTAAATCGTAACTTGAGAATATCAGATTTTATTGAATTTTCCTAGCTTTGCTGGCGGTAGCCAATAAACTAAACGGTGCCAAATAAATTCTTGTTTTAAGAGCTTGATAGAGTTGAAAATACTAGTATGTGTATGGTTTCTACTAAGTAAAATTCATTTGAACAAGTGAACTAGAAGTACACCTTTAATAAAGGTATGATGTTAAAGCTGCAATCTGTAGATAGGTATTAAGCAAGTACATAAAAATTGAAAACGGTCAATGGCAAGCTTATAATAATAATTTATACGTTGAGCTGTTGGGTATGATTTGTGAGTAATGTCAGTTTGATGTCATTAGATCTTAACACACGTAAAGATAAGTATGTAAAGTATCAATATAAGACATAACGGATAACAAAATAGAGGAATGGATTGCAGCATTAAAAGAAAAACTTATTTCTGGGTCAGTTTATAGTTTTTTGGCACACATTTGGTGGGAATGTGTGTAAAAAGTCTTGAAAGAAACAAAATGGTAGTCAGTAAATATTTAAAATATGCTTCAGACAAGACCAGAAAATAATTTTAGGATAGTAATGCAGTTTGCATGTGTATTATTTATAGCAAAGACAAATCTCCACGGCAACAATTCCTAAACAGTGCAATTTTGTACAATCCAGCGATCAAGCTGAGTGATATTCCATACGGCCGTTTGACTGGCTTTTCTCAGTTTATTGAATCCCCTGTTCCCCTGAATCTGGATTGTGGTTTGAACAATGTCACGACAAAGAGCAATGATTCAAATATAGGCCCCTGAACACCCCGCTTCACCAGACATACGCCAACATTACTGTTTTACCAGACAACGCCAAGGTATGCATCCCCTCCCACCCCTACAAAGCAGTTACACGACCATTCTATAGATGTGGCTTCATATTTTAGCTCTCTCAGAGAGATCTGCTGTTTGCCAAACCTCATGCAAATAGGACAGCTTTGTCCCTGCGTGCCTTCCTCAGCTTTGTGTATTTAGACACCCGTAATGAGAAGCAAAGAGGTCAAAGCTGACTGAGATCTGTGAGATGAGTTTGTACCAGTAAATTTACCCTGTGCTTTATTTATCCCAAATACAGGGACTGAGGTTTCTAAATAGGGACTGAGTGGGTTCAGGGCTGTTTATGGAAAGTACAAGATTCACAGAAAGGCCAAATAAACTTCAAATAGTTAATAGAGAGTTGTATTAAAAGGTGAACCGATTCACTAACGTCATCAAGTGGAATTGTAAACAGGTCTTTTCCCAACAGTTTTCTTGTCTGCCATTGGTCGGGCGGACAGGTAGTCCCACCCCAAACGCACGGCATTGGTTGAGCCACACTTGCTCAAACGAATAACTATATTACAAATACATACAATTGTCACTTGTGTCAAGCAGTATTAGTATTAGCATAAAACAAATAATATTTTTTTTATTTAATGTGACTAGATTTTACATGCGTCCAGGTGTTATATAATTGCTCTTTGTCAAGCTTCATTTCATGTAGTTTGCATTCCTGAGTGTGTACAGCGAGTCGGGTGGATGTCTGTGGCTGAGGCCATGAAAAGCTTTGATTCATCTGACCAGTACAGGACAAAACTAAGGTGCCAACACTAGCAAAGCAAGAACGTTTTCCCCCCAAAAACGGTGCAGAAATAGCAGACCGGTGACATACACAACACACAAACAGACACACACTGCTCGACCACAAACAGTGTGCAGACGCATCCTTACCTGACATATAAAAACAACAAATATGAAGGTCAGAACACCGCAGCTGCCAACAAGAACATGCAAAACAGCAAAAACAACCAAATTGGCTGCACAGCAACACTGTTAGTCATCTGTTTAAGTTTATGCGTTTAGCAGATGTTTTTATCCAACTTGGTTCTCTTTTTGGTTTTCTAAGTTTAGCAGACTAACAGTCAAGCAGGAACACAAGTGTTTTCCAGTGACATTTTCTTCACTTGTATTACAGTAGAGCGTTTGAATGATAGCAAGCAAGTTATGAGTCAGAGTGTGCAGGAGTGAGGTTAGGAAAGAGTGAAATGTCTGTTCGTTCGGTGAGGAATCTATCACTGTGTGCTTACTGTCCGCTAACTGCGCAGACGCCCGCTAATCCTCACAAACATGACTGCTTGAATGTGCCTCGCCCAGACCTTTAGACTTCTACAGCATTTTGGTCTGTGATTCATGACACAACTGCTTTATTCAGCATTTCATACGGAGGAATGTTCCGGGTTCAAAACAGGTTAGGCTCGGACATGCTGTTGAATATGATTATTGTTTTGATTATTACTAATTGTGATTTATTATTTTAGAACAATATTTTGACTCGTCCCGCCTTCTAGTAAAATGAGCCAATCATCACTTGATATTGGCTTTAAGAAACCAAAGTTATCACTCTTCCCCAATTCAAGTAGATGGGGTCTTGCTATGACTAAAATAGCTGTGGGTAACTTTATAAAGTACACTGTCAGATCACAGTCAGACTTTGTGTTTAAATATACAAGTTGTGAAAATACAGGATATGAGCTTTGTCTTTGTTTTAGTTGTATTGCTTGTGGTGAATCTCTCATTGCAAAGGCATCTTCATTGAAGTTCAAGTTCTTTGTGCTTACTTTCCCTTAAAAGGCAATTCATGTGGGCTCATTGGAATGATTCTTAAAAAAAACATTCTTCCATGGCAAAGAACAGTTCTGTACAAAAGATGACACTCAAATGGGTTTATCAAACCACAACAGTATGTAGATTATGAGGAAGGCGATGTCAAAGCAGACGTATCAAAGCCACAGTTCCTTGTCATTTGTGATGGCTGGGTCGTTCAGTTTTACTGCCTGAGCTTGCAAAATTGTGTCAGTGAAAAAAATAAGAAAGCAGACCTCATAGGTGCCAAAAAGAGAGAAGTTTTCCAGACGACTGTCGAGTCTTGACCTACTAACAACAAGTCCAATCTAGCACGCTACCCTGCCAGATGTTAAACCTTCAGTCTAGTTTTTCTTTCAATGTATTCAGGCATCTATAACTTCTCGCGTGCCACCTTCAGACGTCGAGTTGCAGAGTAGGTCACGATTCCTTAATCTCCTAGCCTACAAAAGCAACCTTTTATCCCTCTCTCGCTTTCTTTCAAGTCTGCAATTTGCTCAGGTGTTAGCTTCATTTGGCACGGACACGGCATGCAAGAGGCTGCACGAAAATGAGACGGAAACTTCACTTCCCTTCATTTATTTGTCTAATTTGCTTCATTCACTGAGTTGCGAGGAAGCTGCGTACCCAAACAGTCATTATCCATCTTTCATAAGCTGCCATTGGCTGTTTTCTTTTGGGTGATTTAACAGGAATACCAGTTTCTCTCTGTAATTTGGCAGGCACTTGCATTTCTTACCCAACTGCCTTCCTGAAAGCTCTTTGAATGCTGAGATTAGCGTTAGTCAAATCTACCTTTTTTGTTTGATTATGCGCCAAAGTAAATGTTTGTTAAACTCATAGAGAGACCGCTAAAATGTGACTTAACTGTTTTTCTTTGCTCTTTTTCCAAAACAGGTGTTTTATAGCGTGATACGCCGCTCTCCTGTCCAACTCCATCGGTCTTGATCCAAAGATATCAAAGGAACCAGGTATGTTGTTTTTTTCCCCAATGAATATTTAATTCAAAACATTCACCCTGTAAATACATGTGGCTTTGCCTTTCCTGCAGGAAATGTCAGTCTGACAGCTTAAAAAGACCTACAGGTGTTACAGGTTATTTACTTAATGGTCACAGACAGACCTTGAATAACATTTAGCTCTCACTTCAGATGTTTGCAGGTATTTGAACGCTGAAGGAATTTGGTGGTTTAAACATTAGTATTATTTTAGTTTTGAAAATTATATTTTTACTATTTTATTGGGATTTTTCTTTTACCAAAATGGCACAAGACCAGACAATCTCACCAGAAACTAAATGATAAACTTTTATGAAATATAAAATTATTCATGAGCATTCAGATTATCATGCAGCGCATCTCATTCTGTGAAAGGGCCATTTGTACATACAGTAATTTCTTATAATTCCTTCTTACAGTCCTTTGCCCTCTTAAATGGTTAAAAACCAGCAGTATAGTCCAAAGAAAATACATGAAAAATGCCCATCAGGGCCAATCACTGTGTCTGAAAGCGGTTCATCAATGTGGTTTCGCTGTGACTTGCCAGACAGTTTTACTACAACCGATCAAATGGTTTGTAAAGTTCCACCCTGGGAATTTCTCATAAATGGCAGCTCCAAAAAATTCAACAGCCAAGGAATACATTTCTAAAGATCATCCAACCTTCAGATTATTTAAATAAACATAATAGTTATTTTCATTCATTTAAATTATTTTTGCTTAGAATAGTTAGAAAAAATATAAGTGAACCAAAAAAAATGTAATGTTACAACACAGAATTAACTGTTCTCTTGAGATGAGCTGAAGGGATGTGTGTTACATCACACATTACATCACAGTAGTAACATCACATTGATACTACAGTATATACCTGTAATGCTTTAATGCTTTCATCTCCACCCCAAAATATAAGGATGACTCCCAAATTTTGCACAGAACAAAAGAAATCAACACCTACTTGTTGACCCAAATCTAATACAGATGCTGCATCGGTTCTTGAACTTTCTGAGCTGATGTTGAACATTTGGCCTGCTGAATTCCCACAGCTCTAATCTGAGCTCCACCTCACTGCTGCTGAATCAGATGGCATCTGATAGGCCTGTGGAAAGAGATGACAGGCTTGATTGTATGTCTTAAGGGTGTTACCGGCTAAAGGTCTTAATGCAGACCTGAGGTGTGGTCGCTCAGCCTTGGCTGGCGTGTGAAGGTTTTGGGAATCAGTATTGCATTGCATAGGTTCTGTAAAATAACACACACTCCGAAAGCGGCCTTGAACCTGAAGTCATTTGTTCAAGTATGCTGGAAAACAGATCATAGCACTTTAATATGTATATTGACTTTGTGTTGAATGATTCTGGTGGTAACATGTATTAGATCTTCAGTGCCAGATCTAATTACTGTAACTTTTTGCCTAAGGTTCTCGACATCTGGTAACTGCTTATTTAAAACCCTCAAAATACCTTGAGAAGATTTTCAAAGGCAAAACAGGAAAGATCCACTTAAGACTTAAAAGAACATAAAATTACAGTAACTTACTGTTATCAAAACACTTAAGGTTACTTTGTTTGTATGTTGTAAGTTGGTTACAGTGCGTTGTAAACAGTTAAGCTATACTGAAAGCTTCTTGAAGCTGGGGTAGGTGTTTTCTCACAAACCAGTCATTACTGTAGTCATCTATTGTAACTGTACTTTCTTGTTGCTCTTCTGTTATGTGACATTAAGTAAAATGTGAGATGCAGCTACAAAGCTTTGTAATTTGATAATTGAAGGCAATTATAGATACAGATGCTAAATCTAGAACAGCCATCAGCTCTAAATGTGTTACATAAATTATGGGTTTGAAGTCTTTATTTAGTTCTGAAGTTATATAAGTTTTTCCAAAGGAGTGTGGAAAAAAATTGTGGAATGTTCTAAATTTTGTTGTCCCGAGGAAATGAGACCTTCAACCTGATGAGTGATGAATGAGTGAGCGAGAGATATCTAAGACATGTTTGGCCACAGGTGCACTCCCTCTGACAGTCTAACAAAACAGATACATTACCGTATGTGGACATTTCACAAACACTCACATATTATCCAGAGATCCCAAAAGAAGATTTGATTGATAAGATATAGCAGAGGAATGTTTTCAGATGTTTCTTTTAGGTATTAACATTGTCTCTTAAATTTGCTTGGGAAAATTAAAATGGACACAAATGAGACAATTGTTAACATTACGAAGATTTAAGATGTTATTGTAGATAATAGTTCTATTGTAGACATGTCAGATATTCTAATATTAAAATGGTGATGTATGATTACAAACATTGGTTATTTTGACAATCCTGAGCATAGTTTGAGACAATGTTAAAATCTCTGTGAGATGAGACACTGAGACACAGATTATTAGACTCAGGAAGAGACAAAAGTCACAGTTTGCAACTGAGATATTAAAAAGATCTCATTTGTGGTTCTCTTTCAAACTCACTGATTCATTGCTGTCAGTGTGAACCCTACCAAAATCATTGCGGTGTGATTGTATCTTGTACAAACGCTGTAATATTTGTGGAAAAACTCACTCCCATTAGACAAGTCTGTCTGACAGATTATTTGTGTTTCCTATCCAGCAAAATCCAGAGACAAGGCAAAGGATTATATAAATGGAGTGGATTACATGGTCTGTTTGGAATTTGGATCTGATCTGGCTGGTGTATCTGGCAGTCGCCCCAGACTCTTATTGTCTGTGTCAGTGAAGGGCCCGGAGAGATGTACTGTCTGTCTGTCTGTCTGTTTGTCTGGCCGTGACTCATACTGAACAGTATGCTTATACCTTCACTAAACCCACGCTATGAACTAGTCAGTGGTCTGCAATAATCAAACCCCCCCGAGTTTCCCCACAGTCTCAACAAAGTCTGTCTGTGTAGCTTTTTCCCAGATACTGTGGGGTAAAATCAAATAAATGTCTAGGGAGGGGGAAAAATGAATAAATTTGGACTTTGTGGATATCACATATCCTGCTAAGAGCTCTGGAGCTGTAAATTGTACCGATACAGCCCCAACGGTTTAAAAACAACAACTAGAACCCACGTGTTTTTCTTAGGGCCTCATGGGTTTTGTCTCTCTTTCCAGCAAGATTTGACCTATGGCACTTGGGTGAGAGTTACGTAAAATTTGCGTGTCCTGAAAGCTTGTGAAAAGCGGGTCTGTTTTCATTTTGGATCTCAATTGGTTCAATCATAATGTCTGTGTGTGTGTACAGTCTGGGTATGTGTGGGTGCAGATATGTGTAATGGTGCTTAAAAGCCTGAGATTTATGCTCTGAAAATGGAGTCTTAGGGTTAGGGACAGAGTTTGCCATATTCATGACAGCTGGTGGTGGCTTGTACTGCATAATTTTTGATAATTTGATATGTTTTTAAATTTTATGTTAAAAAGCACTTTTTGGAAATCGGAAAAGATTGTACTAATTTTATACATTTTTATATTTTTGTTGAGAACTGACTGTGTGTATAGATGCACATTGTGTTCATTTGTGTTTTTATACAGCGTATTTTACAGAAAGTTCGGTGTGTGGTCACAGAGGATCGGTAGTCCGAATCCGCTATTGGTCAGGATTAACTAAGAGCCTATTCACTGGCTTCAGGCCCAGAAAACTCCCCTGCGTCCAGCCACAAACATGGCCATTCCAACACCTTTTGCTTTTGAACATTCTGGAATGTTGATAAAGTCTTCATGGGCAGGTTTTTTTAAAAGAATGGAAAATTGAGGCCCCAAGGCCCCTCTTGAACCTCCAGATCTGTTTTAGACTGGAGTTTCCCCACACGCCTACCTACAGTACACTGATCCATGTGGTCATTGGAGATTTCATCAAGGAAAGTCAGAATCAATGAGACAAGCCCAAATGCTCACAAACATGAGGTGTAGATAAACACAGAATCACTCACTCACACTCAAACACAAGTACACAAACACACATACACACTCTGGCCTGAGGCTGTGTGTAACTCAACTGACTCAGTGTCTGTTACTTTGTGCTCAAAAAGCTTTCATTATTTAAACCAGGGTTAAAAATGCTATGTGAAGCATTTTATACTTTTTTTAAAGGATATCTGCTCTAACCTTTCGTTCTGACTTGAGGCCGGTGTATAGCAGAAATCTAATGAAAGTGTATTTATTTTTCCCACTTTATATATATACAGTACCAGTTAAAAGTTTAGACACAATGGAGAGAAATGTTTCTCTAATGTACTTCAATGTATAAAATTACTTTTGTAGACAAAAATATAATTGTGCCAACATATTAATTTCTTTAATTATTAAACTAAAATGGTATTTAAAAAAATGTAATGGATTACTTGGACCAAAAGCAGCCAATAAGAGTCCAGCATAGATAGAAGTTCCTTCAGTGCTGTTTAAAAAGCTTCCCAGGTTGAGACCTGAGAAGCTGAATGATATAAAGCCAATAGTATGATTTTGCAAATTCTGGACAAAAGGCTTTTGAAGATGCTAAAACGTAACATAGTGTTCATTTATTTTGGATGCTTTTAGTCACAACATAATTCCCACAGTTATTGTTTTATTTCATGGTTTTGATGAGTTTACTACTATTGTAAAATGTAGAAAAAACCTAACCAACAGTGAGTAAGTGTTTCAAAACTTTTGGCTGGTACTGTATCCCATTATATACTGTATGCTATCTGTGTTATCTGTGTATAACAAAAGAAGCAATACCTGAATTTACTTTTATGCTTTATCAAATTTAGTTTTGACATTTTGGCAAATAAGGGGTCGTCCACCTGACCAAGAATCTCACTTTTTCATGTTTGGTCCTAATGACGTCTGAAGTGATGTTAGCACGCTGTGTGTGTGTTTGCTCTACAGCCGTTCTCACAGATCTATGTTGACTTCTCTCACCATAAACCCACACACTGTTACACTCATACAGTCTTCCATCCACAGAGTGAGTGAAGGAATGGAAATACAGCATCTGTGCTGGGTTCCTGAAAACTGTTGCGAATAACACTAATATCATGTAAGGTTTTGTTAAAACTGCTATTTGCCAAACCAGCTCACACTGTGGGTCACTTGTTATTTGTTAGTTAAGTGCATTTTTGCACTTGGAGTTGTCGGGTCGAAAAGTACTGAAAGACCAAAACTCTACAGTAGCTATGTATTTATGTACAGTATAGTTTGTCTCCTAATAAATAAAAAAAACTGAAGGAGTGGTGTGAAAATACTGCAGAACATTGAAATCATGCGAGTTATCTTTGCTGAGTTATCAAACGTTATAGAATATAATAAAAATAATTGTTTTATTTTTTGGTACTACAGGGTTTAAAATATGTTAAAATACTTAGCTACACATAAAAAATTGTAAATAAATAAATGTGTGTCCAAGATAAAAGTATGGCAGGGTTACATGTAATGAGGATCATTAAAAGCATTCTGCACGTACCACTTGTGGCATGCAATTTTTTTTTCCAAATAATAACATTTTTTATACTGTACATTTAAATAGTGTTTACTGGGTTTATTTCATTCGAAATACATTGATACATTTTTGTTTCTCTTTTGTCTTTGACAAGCTCTTAAATTAAGCCAAAAGGTTGATTCAAGTTGCAGATTTACAGATGGTCCTTAATAAATTACAAGTGTTTTTTGAATAATTTAATTATTAGTAACAATGTTTGGCAAACTATAGAGTTTAATTCCAACTTACATGCTACTGACATTCTATTTGGTGCTTTGGGAAACCCAGTTGTATTTAGATAAACTTGTTGTTTTGATGGTAATCCATTCACAGATTAAGTCCTTACTGAGGTGTCCCTTGATCTTATGTGACCCCGGGCGCGTTTGGATTGTCCTTTCCGTCTCTGTATTTTGGTCCCTTATCCTCTCTTAGAACGAATACTGGGCTGTAACCTTCGCTCCTTTCAGAAGGATGCAGATGAACCAGTTACTGGGCGCTGGCACTGTGTCCAAATTCTGTTCCTGAAGAAAACCGAGACTCTGGAATTAAAACCAGACTGAGCCAAGTGCCTTAATAACTCACAGCAGGGCCTGCTGGAAAAGACATAACAGAAATAAACCATATAGAAAAAGGGGTATCGGAAACAAGGCTTGATAAATGACTTGTATCTACTTCAATTAAAATATCTATCGTCAAGGCGAAAATAAATGTTTTATTTTAAGTAGGAAAATGGCAAAGAGGATCCTATTGCAGAATTTTGCAGAATCCTGCACGTTTCAGTCCTACAGTACTAACTTTATTTTAACATTTGACATGGTGTAACAACAGTAATGTCATGAATAGATTAAAAGGTAAAATGTACAGACACAGACTGTGTATTGTTGGAACTTTAGTGGTATTTTTTCTATAGAAGTCATTTTTCTATTTATATTCCCCTCACCCCCTGAAATAACGTAGACAGGTATTCTAAAAAAACTGTAGGGAATAAATTTAAAAGACTTTCCCAGAGTTTCCAAGATTTAATCTATTAAAATAGCATATACGTTATACTATATATACAGTATATACTGTATGGTATAAACTATAATAGAAGAGTGATGTATAATTCTCTTGACATACTGTCTAAAATGCTAAAATACACACACCCAGACATTCTCAGGACCTATTTTTTGCCTTGACATTACTGAGAAAAAAGTGTTTCTAGCAGACGTATCTTAGATCTTTGAGTCCAAGCGGTTTTGCATGGCCTGTTTGGGTGTCAGGAGCAGAGTCTCGCTCGCGCTATGGCACGATATGTTTGTGCAGGTGTGGACCGGCCCATAGGAGGAATTTCCTGCCTTACGGGAACCTCAGAGCTGTGTGCTGTATGGCTAGACTGCTCTAATGACCCAGCACTCCTCACATGCCCCTCACTGAGCACCTCCACACCGTTCACTCAACACTTCCTCACCTTTAGCACAGTTCAGAGGTCACAGATGAAACTTTTAGACTGCCTCTGTGATGTATAAACACCTGACCAGATCGTATACATGCTTTCACATGGGGTTTTTAGACACAAGCATGCACACATACGTTGTCAACATACAAATACAAACTTACATGTCAGCTGTTTGTATTTGTCTATTTATAAATTTGGTAGATATTCTTAACTAATTTAGAGTAAGTTAGTGCAGTAGAATTGAATACAAATCCAGTACAAAGGCGAAGTTTAGGCCTAGTTAAAGCAAATTTAAGAGGGATAGTTTATCCAAAAATTATCATTCTTTCTTCATTTACTCACTTGCATGTCATATCCAACATGTATGACTTTTATTCTTCTGCAGAAGAGAAAAGAAGATATTTTGAAGAATGTGGGTAAGCAAACATCATTGCAAACATTGTATGGACACAAAACCACAGAGACAAATATCTTCTTTTGTGTTCCACCGGAAAAAAAAACAGGTTTTTAACAACATGAGGGTGAATAAATGATGAGAGATTTTGTTTTGGGGTGAACTATCCCTTTAAATATGCTTTGATACAGAATGCTTTGAATATTCCTTCTCTGAATCTTAATATTATTTTTGCAGGTTCAAGATGATATTTGCCAAGGTATTGATTTGACTTTTTTAAAGCAGTGAACAGTGATATTAACTTGATTGCATTTAATTTATAACAAAATTAACTATTTCTGATTCTAGTTCTTTCTGATAAACCCAGATGCTATTAAAAGAAGATCTGCCTGTCCCTCTGTCATGTTTCATGACTGATAAAACATTATTATTTTAAACAAATATGCCGTGTGTTTTTATCTGTAGGTAGACATCCATAAAAACAGATGACACTGAGGGCTAGAAAAAAGAAGGAAAGAAAGGAAACTCAGCAGGGGAGTCGGAACAGACTTATATAAATAAAGTCTGAGATTCCCAAGTCAGTGAACTGAATCTAAACTGAGCTATTTTTAAGTTTCAATCTCCTGAGGCTTCAGCTGTCTGTGAATGAACAGTTCCCGCTGACATCCGTTACATCACTAACCTGACCCGAAACACACCATCAGGCCCACACACGGGATGCGCAGATGTCTGCGCCTGTCTGCTCTGCAGATGCATTAGTCTCATTTAAAGCAGCCTGAAGCCAGATCGCCAAAGAATGATTAATATATCTTTGCTGGTGGTATGTTGAATATTAAACAGTATTTTTGGCCCTTTTTACGCATGACTGGTAATAACGTGTTGCTTTAGTTTCCTGTTGGAACCATTTGGGGTAAAAGGCATAATGGATGAATGGACTATGACTGTGGATGAATGGCTGTGTTTTTGTGTGGTTGTTTTGCCAAATGACAGTTGTGAGTCTGTGTGTGTATGTAGCTTTGTCTGCCCTGTGCGTGCGTGTTCTGTGTTTAATCAATAGTGATGTCAGACCAACAAGGAAACAGATTTAATGTGTATAAACGACACTATTGTTTTCATAACTTCATCGCTTTCAGTTACTCATCTGCCTTAAGCGTGTCATCGATTCTCAGCAACATTTCCGAAAACCTGCCGGAGGTCTCAAGGTCCTCTCAGCCACACACGACGGCTGTGGGTGGCGGAAATGACCACCAAAGTATTCCTCGCTCTCACACACTTGCAAAGGCAAGGACGAAGACGGCCGCAGCGCAGATGTTGGCTCGTCTCGAGCGGTCTGTGTCCGGTAAAGTTCCGCTGTGCCGTTATTAGAAACACGACCATTACAAAGACACGGGTCGTTGGTTGCGTCATGCTTATTCTGCACTGTGTCAGGAGGTCACGCCAGGCCTTTAGGTCACTCCGAACATATTTAGAATCTCATGATGTAATGGCATATGTATTTTTGGGAGCTCAAGTAGGTCAGATTTAGACGACTAGATAGCGCTGCAAACTTACGGCCTGGCTATTGTAATGTGATGATGTTAGTCTCTGGCTTTTAATTGGTTGCTTTTGATTTGGCAGTTGAGTCAATGTTTGGGGCTTGGATAGATTTTTTGGAGGTCTGAAAACAAACTTTATTTTATTGTTAGAGTATTTATGATTGTAGTAATAATTTAAAGATACTTGATCTTGATACTATTTTTAATAAATTGGTTAACATACATAGAGGCCTAGCTGTAACATTTAGTTGTGTAAATGTTTTTATCAGCAACAATATGTCTGTTCACATCGGGTGCAACACTGTATTTCACTGTCACAGTCACTGCCAATCAAAAATTGTTTAATGTTTAATATGAACCTATTTTGAACAAATAAAACTTTTAGGCAAAATCTGCAGAATTAAAAACTAATCAACTTACAGATCGATTATGATCATTGAATCCCAGCTTGGCCTATATGGCTGTAATCTGTCTCTAAAGCCGCTGCCCTGATGTTTTTGGTTTTCCCACAACTGGGGTGTGTACGGACCATGTTGAAATCATTGTTCCAGAGGTGCACACCTTGAACGTAGGTCAGCAGAAAACCTGGGAAATACCCTGTCTGCTTCCCCTGTGGTTCGCGTGTTTCAGATTTATATCTTAGTGCCAGGGGATCAAGATGAAAAGGCCGAGAGAAGTCAGGTCTGGGTCTTGTTCGTTTTAAGCTTAATAATTGGAGCGCTGGGAAGTCAGATGGAGTGTAAAAATATAGGAGTTTTGGTGGGGTTTCACCTCTGATTGGCCCAGCCCAAAGCCTGTTCTGTGTAAAGCAGTAAAACTCATCTCACATTACCGCATACCCTGTACCCTGCAAGCACAGGCCTTTCACCTGGGAACTCTCTCTCACCAGATGATCACACCTCATCAGCTATATTACAAATCTATATAGCAAAGACAAACTTCTAGATTCAAAACTCTTCTGCCTCTTGGTGCTGGTGCCTAACCTGGAACCGTTCTGCTTGTTTCCACCAGAGAAAAGGTGTTTCCAAGCCAGAAAAATCAGTAATGCCAGAGGCCTGGGAGTGGGATAATGTTCTCACTGAGTAAAGTTGTCAGAACAACAACTTGCAAGACTGACGCAAAATAAAGATCATTCCCATTAAAAGCAACAGAAGTATTTATATATGCGCCAGATGCAGCAACAATGTGTCGTGTGTTTGCTTGACGGAACGCTGTGTTCCTGCCTAAAGTCACGTTGCACAGCTTTAATTTTATTTTGCCTATATAGCCTTTACTTAAATATTACTGAAGTATTAAACAATATGCTTTGACCTAATGAAATTATAGTCTTGAGAGTAAAAATCAGAGTTTGTATCATATTCAACACAGTTTTATGAAGTCTATCAACTAAATCTGCTGATTTAGTGCAATAAAGCATCAGTATCTCTAAACAGTATATTTGGTATTAATCATTTTTACAGTAAGTCTAATATGTTTTGTCTGTGGGAAAGACTTTGTTTTGGGGATTTGATAACATCTGCTGATAAATGTCAGTGCTTTTAGAAAGAAACCGCTGACGGCTGTGGTGT
Source organism: Beaufortia kweichowensis (assembly GCA_019155185.1). Taxonomy (NCBI): domain Eukaryota; kingdom Metazoa; phylum Chordata; class Actinopteri; order Cypriniformes; family Gastromyzontidae; genus Beaufortia; species Beaufortia kweichowensis. The sequence continues at coordinate 8,430,450 of CM032807.1, forward strand.
GCAAACAGGAGCATTTGTTTTAAACATGATAAATTCCTCTTTTTTTGGCATTAAGTCAAAATGGGCTAAAACTTCTCATTGGTAAATGCCAGGAGTGTTTAAACTAGAGCAGCTACTGTTTGCCCTGAAAGCAACATTCCAACTCTGCAGAGAGATTTATTGCCTTACCGTGTGGACAATTTACCTCTGGTCACTCTGATAAATGCGGAAAAATGAAAAAAAAATCCTTTACAGTCTGTTTGAATCTCTTAAAAACATGTTTTTCATGCACATTCATTTCCAAAGGAAACTGTAAGGTCAATAGCATTGTGATCTCTTGACCCTGAAAAACACATACTGTGTGGTACAATCTAGGATCTGGCTAAAACCAGTATAAACCAGCAGAAAAAAACAAAAATACTCTTGTTTGTTTGTTTTCTTAAATGAAGAGTTTTAATCCATCATACTTAATGCAGAATAAACGCCCTGCTGAAAAATTACGAGTACGTGCTGTTTCAAACGTCTTTGGCGCTGAGAGCTTGGGAAATAGGATAATTCTTCATATTGCAGAGCTCGCAGTAACAGACAGAACAAAAAAAGCCTTGCATTCTTTAATCACAGATCAGTTAGCCCCAGTTCCAAGTATTACCGGTATTTAATGCGCTTCAAATAAAGCAAACGCGCAGCAGACGCTGCAGTTAAGCGACAGGGGTGAAGTCATTGTAATTGTTCTGCTTGCTGGAAGAGGAGAGGTATGTGACTTCTGAGGCTTGTGTCGTGAGTGAAATTTAAAACAGTCTGCTGATCAGAGAAGCTCTGTTTAGATGTCACGCAGTATATATTCTCTGTTCCACACACTTTAAACAGTAACAGTTCCAGTGCCAGATGACAGTTTTTTTAGAGGTTTAGAAAAGCAATAGATCTTACATTTACAGAATCTAAAGTAGCAAGTCATATTCCATACATAAATAATTAGGAGTTAATATTCGGAAGTATAAAAGGCCATTTATATTGCTCTGAGCAATATTACTGCATATCTGAAACACAGGTTGGTTAAGGATTGGTGTACAAATATTGTATGTTTTGTTTAGTGTACTGTGTGGAGACCAAATATATGAACCAAGATAGTAATACTGGTTTTGACCTTGTGGGGACACTTGGCCCTCATGAGGAAAACAGCTTATAAATCATACTAAATGATTAATAAATGTAGGGTTAGGTTTAGGGTTTACTGTAGTTTGTATAGTATAAAAGTATAATTATGTCTATGGAAACCCAACATGTGTTGTGTAATACTGACAAATCCAAGCAAAACCTCCCTTTGGAAACATCCTCATTTATAAAAGACTGTAAAAATAAAGTTTTTTCAAAATTGTAAAAATGCAAAAAAAAAATTATTTTACTTATAGTATTTTTTAGTAAATGTGTGTGTGTTTATAAGCTTGATTAACTCTTGGTTCCTCTCCAGCATCCTGAGTCTATTCGTCAGCGAATGATCCGCATTAGGCCCTTCAAGATCTCTCTAATCATTTTCTCGTGTCCAAGATTTACAGGAGATTTTACTTAAATTATAAAAGCATTAGAGAAAGCTGGAATTTGTTTCTGAACAACTCAGGTGATGTTTGTTTCACTCAGACCTTTCACATTTTGTTTCTTAGTCACACTGTTACACCTTTCTGGGGTAATGTAAGGTAAGAAGAGTCACAGGAGATGAACACACCTTACCAGAACGTTACCCAAACCGCACACATGAGATCAATGAGAGCTTTGAAATATTAAACCGGCCTTGACTGCAAACTGAATTCGCATCACCCGAAGCTGTTTAAATTAGGCCACCAGCTATACTTGAACTGCTAAATTAAAGACAAACATTTTCCTTACTTATTTCAGAAGCTCGATAATGTCTAATTTTACTTCACAAGGTTCACTGGATCGACTCCGTCAGCTAGACAAACTCATAGCACGCATACACGAACGTACTGTATCGAAAAATGTCAAAGAAAATAAACAAGTCTTGCATGCTGCAGGACAAACAACCCCAGAATTCCAGAGCGATCTGGTGTACTGTGTGGTCAGTCAACGGTTACAAAGAGCTCCTGTGTGCACGAGGGTGGTGAAACGGGGCCTTACGAACATTCCAGTGGACCTAAGAAAGCTCCTCTCTCTACGCCCGTCCTAGCGGCTGTTTTCGTAAGCTACTTTAGAATGTTTGTGCAACCGCTGTTGACCACTTTATTAAAAATATCTTTTGATGCTGAAGCTGTGTCCATCAGAGGGGTCGGCTCAAACCGGTTTGCGAAGAGAAACAACGCTTTGTGGTGAATGAACGGAGCGTCTGTAAATAGGCACATGGTGCGAGAACGGTTTGTGCTACAGTAAGGGGACATTACGACCCTGTTTGCCTAGGATGCACACGATGCACGTCGACGTTCACACGCTTACCTGACAAATATGCTTCTTTTGTGATCTCGAGCCGTTTATGTCCATACGTCTGGCCGACGGAACGAGAAACGGAAAACAAGAACAAAGCGGAAATGGGGCAGCCGCCGTGAGTTGGGAGGCGTTATGTGACGAATGTAACAGTATGGTGCGAGTCAATAAACGCTGTGCTCTGTGTCAGAATGTGCGTTGAGTATGTCTAGCTGAAAACCACAAATGTATTTTGTTAGTATAGCTTATTGCGTAATCACGGTTTGGTTTGTGTAGACTAATGTGTGTTGTTTACTGTCTGATGTGTTTGAGAGAGACATACAGATAGGTGTACCTCCTTTGGCAGTTGCTGAGTTGACACAGAACCCTCTTGAAGAATGATTTAATTTATGCCAGCCTGGATTTTAAACCAATTAAATGTGATTAATCACTCCAGCAATTGCCAGCACTGATTGGCTGACGTCATTACACAAGCACCATCCTTTTACAAGCAAATAGCGACTATCCTGAGCTATGACTTTGGAAATTAGTCCATTTCAGACTTTTAGGACAAGTGATACACACTATATATAAGGTATAATCTAATATGAGCTGGTTGTTATTGCATAATTAACCCCGAAAGAGTGATCAGGTCTTGTACTGTATAACTCTGAAGTGGTTTATTATTACATAGCTTGTCACATGAGTAAATTACTGTATATAAAATATTGATTTATATTGTTTTATTAGCATATTTGTAATGAATACTTTTACAAGAATAATGGTTTCCAATTGGCTTTAACTGTCAGCCAAGACATGTCATTCAAACAAGATTAACATGCAATTTGGTTTAATCATTTGTAATATAATTTCATATATAATATGAAGTCATTTTTTTGTGATTTATTGTTGTCATAGTTGTCAAGTTATACATAATGTAAAGAACAAATATTTTATTATATTATAAATGATAATAATATAATTTGATTTATATATACAATTGTAATATATAATGTATATAATATATATTAATATATATTAATTTATTTATTTATTATCATTTTAGGTACTCAAGTTTTTTGATACTTGATCTCTGATGCCTACAGTAAGTGTACTTTAAAGGGGTAGTTCACCCGAAAATAAACATTCTTTTATTATTTACTCACCCTCATGTCATGTCAAACCTGTATGACTTTTTTGCTTCAGCAGAACACAGAAGAAGATATTTTGCAAAACGCTGGTTACCGGCACCCATTCACTTTTATAGTATAGACACAAGGTACAATGGAAGTCAATGGGTGCCGGTAACCAGCGTTTTGCAAAATATCTTCTTTTGTCTTCCACAGAGTTTGAATGACATAAGGGTGAAAGTATTATGACATAATTTTTTATTTTTGAATGGACTATCCCTTTAAGTAACATCAGCATAAAAGTCACTGTTGTCAAAAGCTTTTACTGAGCCTCGATTGTGTCATATTTACATGTTTCCCTTTCACCACGGAAAGTGAAGACCACAGAAAGTAAAGTTTCAGCCGCAGCCCGTACTGTGATGTAACAAAGAATAACAAAATATGCATGATTAAGACCCTGACAGAGCTCCAGACAGAGGCGGATTCGGCTTTGATGGAAAACAGGAAATGGTATTTGTTAATGGTGCCTAAAGATACTGACCCCGCTGTAGTTTTTTAACTCTGGTAATCAGAAAGTGATATTTCATAGAAGCAGGCTTCTTAGCAGCGCTTTGTATTTTTAATTTCCACCAGGCAGCTTTAATAACAAACAGTGTCTGTTGACATGGTTACTAACGGCGTAATGGTTTACACTGGCAAAGCTGATGTCACTTGCTTGGCAGAGAGGTCACAATTTACATCACTCATTTCTCCTCATTTTTCTGTTTGCTTTGTATGCAGTGATTGCTTGTGGCACGATGTGGCACCATCCAGACAGTTGGATAGGAAATACCCAAGAGTAGTTTTAACGGCCTAATTCAAGACAAAAATGTCAACGCAATGTCCTCAAAGAGATACAATGAGATGGTGTCATCCAAGCATGTTTTTTCTGGAGAGAGCTCTGTCCGAAAAGGAAAAAAGACAGGTGGAAGGAAATGTCTGCCCTCAGTCGTGTGCGTCAGAGACGTTGGCAACTCAAATGTTTCACATTCCTTACACACATGAGAGGAATCCTGACTGTCCTAACGCTGTCCTGGAGTTGACTAACTGATCCTGAGCCTAAACTTAAACCTAATCTCAGGTTTCTATGCCTAAATGTAAACCTAAATTTGATTTCTTGAACCTAAGCGTAAACCTAAACTCAAGTTTCTATGCCTAAATGTAACATAAATTTAAGATCCTAAACCTAGCATAAACTTTAAACTCGGGATCTTAAGACTAATCTAAACTCAACAGCACCTCGACTTCCTCTACCAGGACATTAAGGCCTGTATTTTTACAGCATTCATATATGCTCTTTCACGAGCGAACACACGGCGTCTACACACACAGAGCTCTGTTACAACATGGACAACATGTACGTTCCAAAGTAAAGTTTGCATTCCGCAGAGGTTTTGATGAATTTGACGGCATATGCTGCGGATCCCCTGGTCTGCTTGTATTAGCTCGAGTCGTTTTATTGGCCAGTGAAGGAATGTACGTTTCTAACAGGAGTTGTAGCTTTTTGGTTTAAAGTTATTTCCTTTCCTCCTGGATAAAGACAAATACAGAAATGTATTTCCCTTGGGCTGGCAGCTTGTCTAAAAATATGGCTGGCTGAACACCTTGAGACATTTGGCCTAGATCTTTCACTGAGAATCAACGAATCAAAGCACATTTTGCTATAAAGTGCTACTCTGTTATATATAAAGGTGCTTCATGATGCTATAGAAGAACCATTTTTGTTTCACAAAATGTTCTTTGTAGTGGAAAAAGGTTCTTTAGAATATAAAAAGGAAAAAAACAAAAGGTGCTTTTAAGAACGTTTCACAGAAAGGTTCTTTAGGGAACCAAAAATGGTTCTTTTATGGCGTTGCTGTGAAGAGGCTTTTAAAGCACCTTTATTTATAAGATTGTAAGTGGGGAAAAAAACAAAGATTCAATCTAAGTATCTCAGCGATGATCTCTGATTTGGTTTGCTTAAACAATGGTGACTCAGAGACTTGAAAATTACAGTTGAAATATCTTTAATATCTCATAAAGAGTAATGTATTTAAATAAAGTGCTAGATTATAAAAGTGCTAAATAAAGACTTGTTTCTACATTATTTTGTCCTCTGGACATGAAAACCAGTCCTCTGTTTTGGAAAACTTGCACCAAGCCAGTTTGATTTAAAGCAGTTACAACTGGTTTAATCATTACAGTGAATTAATCGGATATAAAAAGCTCTTTAATGTTTTTAACTGTCGTCATTTTTCCAGTCACAAATAACCTGAACTCTTATTGGCTTTACTGGAAAACAGTGAATGGTTGCTTTGCTATTGAGGGATATTGAGGTCAGCGTGGTCTCAGACTACAGTACAGTACTCCGGTTACATTCTGAATTCCTCAAACTCTTAATCAGGAAATCAAGATTAGTGAATGAGTTTTACCCCAGCAACACAGCAGTTTAGAATATGATACGACTCAGAGCTGCAGATTCCAAACTCATATATTCATTTGATAAATCTAGTCCTGCAATATAAACCTCCTGGGATGTTGATTCGATAGGGCGGCTGTTACAGTATGTTTTCAGTTGTAGTTCAAGGACGAATTCTATTCATTCTTTGACATACAGTTTTGTTACATAGTGAACTGAACGTAGTGAACGTACGTAGTTTCTTCTGACGTCATTGTGAATTAGCATCAGTGTAAATCGATGGGATTTGTCATTTACAAGTGTATAAGCAAAGGGGCTTGGGATGGAGTTTTATTAGAGCAAAAAAATGCTTTAAAAGAAATCTCATATTATTTTGTAGGCAAATTCATCTTTCTAGCAACCTGAAGATGAGCACATTTACTTTTAACTTAAGTCTTTACATTTTTTGTTGAAGATTAACCTACTGCTGTATATGTTGAAACCAGGGGATTGATATGGTGGCATGTTTCAAAATCATGATACTAATATTTCACTTTTATAAGTAGTATCATAAGAAAATATCTCACGTGTATAACTTTCAGATAGATGACTTTTCCAAGTCAGACTACAGAACATTGTGTCCCATTACAAAAAAGATTTCCATTCCTGACAGACATTGCCATCTGCTGGCCGTTTTTAAAATGACACAATCCTAAACATTACTACAGCAGACTTAAAAATATCAAACAATAATATTAATACAATATAAACACTGTATTAACTCTACAAAATAATATAAATCCGTACAGTTATACATGCTTATTTTTAAATATTGAGGATAGCAGGAATATATCAAGCCTGCCAGCCCTGACTACTGTTGGTGAAAATGGAAACAAAACCAACAGGAAGTTGTCTTGGCACTACAGGATGTGTCAGCTTTCTCATTACCCTGCCATATTCTCAGGTTTCTGCGATGTTCTGATACAAGAATCTAAACCTCAGTTAAATTTCAAATTTCGACTGGAAGAGACCAACTAGTCTAGACAAATAGACAACCAATAATTAAATGTTTAGGGAAGTTTTTTTTACTCCTTGTTTTTTTATGTGACATCATTGTTAAGTTAATCAGTTGTGGTTTCTGTGATGTGGTTAAACCAGCATGAAGTAACAGTGTTTAAGTTCAGTTTTCCCACAGTAAGACTTGAAAAATCTCAGTAACAAAAACTTGTTTCACGGCACCGGTGAGAAGTCCTAAGAGTAGCTCCAAACTGAAGGCTGTCGTCTTTCTTTTAAATCATTCACTTTCTCATACGGTACAAGCCTCTCGTTCAACACAACCAAATACGCATATAATAATTACCCGTCTTTTCCAAGCCAGTTCTGAATCACAGCTGGTACCTGATTTGTGCCATCTTGGGTTTAGCACCCCCTGGAAGGCGTAAATAAGAAACAAATCTTACCGACCTCTAAGCAGATCATCAAAGAACATCCTGGGCCAGTCTCAGAGTCAGGAATGAGTAAAGGAAACATTTCTGTGGTGTTCGAGAGCACACACTAGCACATTGTGCCATGACGGTGTGTGTATGCGTGTGTGAGAGCCCTCAGGCCTTAGCAAGAGATGTTCCGTGCTGTACCAGGGACTTCCAAGCGGTAACAGTGGACTTACGGTTCAGGGCCAAGGTGGTAACAGTGGATAAAACCCCATCTAGCCTTCATTATAAACATGTTGTTTCATAACATCAGCTTTACGTTTGATAACTAACTCCAATACTGTTAAAAGGGAACTTCTGTTTTAGTTCAAGGCATCTGTGTGGTTGATAATGATTGAAATTTCTGATCTTGTTTTGTACCAGCCACTGCTACAAAATACTGTTACTTAATACTGCATAAACAGTAAATTGGAAAATACATTTTCAAAAGGCAATCAAAAAAAAGAAACAAAAAACTCATACCATAGTTCATGTCTTTTCAATAAAAAAGCTCTTCAAAAAACAAGTCATCAAATATTTAAAAGAAATAAACATTTATTGCTTAAAAGACACAGACACAGCATATAAAACTTTTATGGTTTTGAATATAATGCCAGCATTCGTTTATGAAACACATAGCTTATAACGAGAGGAACAGAACTCTTTACTAAAAGCATTTGCATGTGTGTTAGACGGTGAATGTTTAGTGCCGCTTTATCTTTTAATATAACTAACAGTGTAAAGACAAAGAAAAGTGTTCAAAATATACTGTACACCACTTCTGAGGAAGTATGAAAGCTGATAGGAGAGAAGGTTGACACATTGGCTCTAGAGGATTTTGTCTCGTAACGCTTCACAACAGGTTAGATGTGTTGTGTTGTGCAGGAGTTTATCAGCCTGTTTCACACACATGGTAAGATTTTTAGTGACTTTTATAAATGCGCCCAGAATGTTGCAATCAATGTTAGTAATAAAAACTTAACGCTAAGTCAGAATGAGTCACATTTTGCAGTTACACTATAGTGACTCCAAGCTGTGATTCAGCTTCCCTGGGCTGTTCATAACTGTGATGTTGTGATAGTTGCTGGTAAACACTGTGAAATGTGTGTGTATAGGAACATACAGTGAGATACCAGTGGACATTAGAGGTGTAAGTGGGTTTGTACTATGAGCAGGAGACATACGGTGAGGAAGACAGTAAGGGAACTTTCAAAGTGGGATTCTGAGATATTCCTACATGCCGGAATATCACCAGACGTCTGCTCTGACATCAGCTCGGGGGGAGAGACGATCATGCCTTGAATCTGAGACAAGAAAAAACATGTGAAACTATATAACACACTCTAAAGAATGAGCAAAATTATGTTTAACAACATGTTTGGGCATTTAAAAGGCAAGTATATGGTATGATCACCCACCGACCACTCGTCCTGACCGATCTTGGAGCACCGGACGTTCATGGGAAGTTTTCGAACAACCTCATTAAACGCTTTTCCTCTCTTTTTAGTCCACTTGTATATATCCATGGCCTCCGTGAAGGACAGATTGCTGTATTTTTTAGGACTCTTAATCACAAAGGGCCATGTTCTTTAAAGAAAAAAAAGAAATTGTTTGGGTTTTAGGTGTGGTGTAGATTTGTACTTAACATAATCAATAATAATATTGTTTATTAAAAATTATATGGACTGATAATCTGCAGCCTGTTTTCAAAGACATGGACTCAAATTACCGAAAAATGTAAATTTCTTTATAATTTACGCTCATACCATCCAAAATGCATATGGCTTTCTTTTTTCAGTTAAACACAAAAAAGTTTGATTGTTACTGTTATTGTCTGAACGAAATACCACATGACAAGTCACAAAACATGCAAAAAAACAATGAAATTCGAAGTTACCAATATCTTGCATATTTGCATTCAACATTTTTTTGTTTCAATTTCACCTAAAAATGCTATAATTAAAAAAACAATCAATTTTTTATTAAAAAGAGATTTTTATTCTTTTTCTTATATATTTTTATTATATATATATATATATATATATATATATATATATATATATATATATATAAATAAATTATTATAAATTAAATATTTTTTTATATTTAATATTTTTTTATATATTTTTTTAAAACTGTTGAATAGTTTGTAAAGTCATATACGTCTGGGATGGAATGATGGGATGAGTAAACAATAAGAAATTATTCATGTTTTTGGTGAACTACTCCTTTAATATATTTATATGTTGCATTGTTTTAAAGCAGCTTTACAAGAAAAATAAAGAAATCCAAATATACTTCCCATAGTCCCTGAATTATTTGTGATAGTTTGAGTATTAAGAATTTACACATTGATCAAAGACGTTCCTAAGGGTGCAATATTCCCCTCGGTGAGCTGTATAATGAGAAGGACAGAGATAGAAAGACAGAGGGCGCTTGGGGAAGAGCTTTGAAACGAAATCTGTTTAGGTTGCCAGGTCTATGCCCCCAAAATCCCCCTTATTCCAGCATGAGAGCACAATGCAGCTTGCGAGCCTCAGGGTTGAACAAACACACCCCACCAGCGGGGCTTCTCAGATGTTCCTCATTTTAGATGTACGCAAACCCCACATCTATCCAAAGCACACATTCGCCCACTCACACGCAAAACAATCACAAACAAGCGTGTGTGGACATATAAACAAACACACATCCCTCTCTGTTCACTCTCCCTATACACACCAGTGGAAAGAATTTCTACACACCATAAGCAACACAGTAGTACTACAGCTGCCTAAACCGCCTCCAGCTGTACAGTTTTTAAACTCATTCAGTATGTTTTTAGATTTATTGCATCTTAGATAACATCTTAGCCAGATCTCTCTCCTATAATTATCCAAGACATTCTTATCTTTTTAGTTGACTGCTGGAGAGCCACGTTAACAAGCTGAACAGAATTGGTTGGGAACAAAATTGGTTATATATAACATGTATGCCCACAAATGACGTTTTTGTGTTTAGCATAATTGAAAAACACGTTAAAGAAATCTTAGCAACTTGCATTAAGAACAAATTAGATCTGATCTCTCAGGCGATCTGTGGTTTAAGAATTTCTTCATGCGTTTGAGGTCCCTTGAGGCTCTTTAAAAGGGGACAAACAAATTTTACAATGTCCATACCAGATGTTTTGTGGGGTCAGACAAACAATTTGTACTTTCTGATGGAATGATGGGAGCAAGATGGCATATCTTCACGTAAAGCTTTTGAGCAGTTTATAATGATTAATAATTTAATCGTTTGGCAGGCTACAGTATAGTTGAGTGTGTGATGATGATGTCAGACATATGAATGAAGGTCTCCCATTAAAAACTATTTTATTTGTTCAATAAGTGCCCCAAAATTAATCAAATTCCAATGGCCATTGGTGCTCGTTTCTGCTGTGTGAACATGAACGTTTTGTTTCCCAGCTTTGAGAAAGCTGGAAATGTTGCAGTATGGATCTGTTCACTTTTTCCCTCCTCTTTACTTTAGTTTTTTAGTTTGCTCAGAATCTCTTTATAATATAGTCAGTTTATGGTTATGCTGGTACTCAGTAGTCATCTGCTTATTATCCCCTTCAGTCACCTTAAACAAAGTTTTAACTTAAGGAGATAGATCATCCAAAACGATAATTCTTTTATTATTTATTCACCTTCAGGTTGAATCTAATCCTGTATGACCTTTTCTTTTCTAGCGAAACACGAAAGAAGATTTTTTAATAAAGTTGGTACCCAAACAACATTGAAACCCATTGACTTCCATTGTATAGACACACAAGCACTAAGACATTTTTTTTGGTTGCACAAAATAAAGAAAGTCATACATAGGTTTTGAATGACGTAAGCGTGAATGAATCATGACAGAAAATAAATGGATGAACTACCCCTTTAAATCACAAACCTGCATCTGTAATTCTTGAATCATAATGCAGTTCGTATGTATTCACATCTCTTTGCCGCTAACTGGCTCTTTGTTAAGTGTTAAGTAGGTTGGACTCACGTAACGGGTTCCTGAATCTCTTTGACCCCGATGAATTTGAGCTGGCCGGTGATTTCTGGTAAACTCTCACACCTGGCTAGGTTAACCCTGGGGTAGTAGAGCAGGTATGACAAACACATCTCATCCCGAGCGCTAAGACCTCCCTGTAAAAGAGATTTTTAACATAGCTAGGGTCAGAACCTTGAAATACAATGCCGAAATTAAACATCTAAAGCACCGTTAAACGTCTGTGACAAATTATGGTACATACTTGACAAAGCTAAACTGACAAGCACTCGAGCAGCAGCTAAATCTTCATCTCTCTAATATGAATCCAAAACGCCAGTGATCTGGCCCTGATTTTTATGCATTATGGAGTGTGTACAGAGAAAAGGCAGCTCTGTCTTTCGGCCCAGCCTGTCAGGAGTCTACAGTACTTCACTGGCTGTGTGTGTACAGATAGACGTCAGTGGCTGGATTTATCTACACAGACCTGCAGCTGTCTGCAGAAAAAAGTTGTCTGGATAAAAGCACACAGTGATTTTGGTTGGAAACAACCCACATCCTCTTGATGGGATTATGAATTTGGATAGATTCTAGGTATACTGTTTTGTGTATTAAGCTTAGTAAAATGTAATGGTGTAACAATTTTTGTTCTGGTGAAAATGATATATTTACTTTGTAGATGTAGCTGAAACCACACCTGTGATACAAATGTGAAGATTTCATTTTGTTCCTGGCCATAGTTCATAGGGACTGGGACAAGATATTCACGTCACAGGGTCAATGCTCCTGGCTTTTCCACGTCTCTTTTACGTTCCTAGCATATTTGATTTGGTGGTATAATATGGGTAATATTTCACATGTGTGTCATCACATGAAGTTCTTGCCTAAAGTTAAAACTTCGATCTGGAAAACATCAGATTGTGAATTTTCCACTTCCATTTTCCACAGTAAAAGTTTCGTGTTTTAACGCACATGAGTCTACACAGATAGCTTTTTATCATTCTGATGAATATTTATTATTCCAAGGTCATGGGTTCGATCATGCAAGTCACTTTGGATAAAAGCATCAGCCAAATGTGTAAATAAAAGCAAAAGTGTATAAAATTAATCTTAATCTTTAACTTAATCTTAATTAATCTTAAAGACTTTTAGTAATTATTATAAATTATACATCATATCATAATATAACAAAATCTGTATTGGTGTAACAATTAAACCACTACAAACAGCTTTATAAAGTTTTATCTTACCCAAGTCATGTTCATTCTGCCTTTAGTGTTATATCTACATTCTGTGATTAGAGAATCCCCCTGATGACAGAAAAAGACATGATTAGTAAATTACAAATAAAAGACCTTGGCTTATCTATTGCATTGATTTATGTGACCACTGTTGTGTGATAGCCTAAAAGAACAGATCATTAAAGCCATTTGAGAGCAACTATTAGAACCTCTCTGATAATTATCACAAAACAAGATAACAAGTCACAGTCCACACATGAGTCACCTCTCACCTGTGGGCTCTTTTAAATCGGCACCAGTGCTCCAGATATACAAGGGCTCTCTGAAGAGCCCTCTTTACAAACTTTACAAAGTGGGTTGGTCCAAATTTTACCCAACCATGAGTTGACACAACATTATAGGCCAAAACAGTTAGGCAGGATAATAGTCGTGTCCAAAAATGAATATAATATTATAGTCTTCTAAATCTGTGTGTTCCATGAATAAAACATATACTGCACAGGTTTTGCATGATTTGAGAGTAAAAGATGAAAGAATTTTGTTTGTTTAGATGAACTACATCTTTAAGTGGTTAAAGCTGCAACACTTCACGTTGATCATCAGAAGAAGCTTTACAGAGAATTAAGTTAAGATTAGACCAGATTGGGTCTTAAGCCATAATAAAGCTTTAATACCGAAATAAGGTGTGACTCACGGGTAAAATAATTCTCTCCTGGCTGAGCGGCTGGAACTCTTGGAAGTTGAAATCAAACTGGTCGTCTGAGGCCAGCGGAGGAAGCTCGACCTGCTGGCGGAAATGTCGGGCTCTGATAGCCCGGCCTGCCAGATGAGCATGAAGCAGGACTGCAAACACGTGAACTCCACTGGGCATCTCACTGTCTAATGACTAATAGAGAAAGATGGGTCGATTTAACCTAGAGATTTAACTTCCCTTAAAATATGATCTAATTTTTCCCACCTCTTGTAGACACTCCTGTGTACAGTGTCCTTCTGTAATGTAATCCTGCATGCCTGGGGGCAGCATGTGGTAGAGACTGACCCACACTCCTGTCTCGATGACCCCAGCATCATAACGACGCAGGTTGGGACTGTAGTACAAACGCAGGCCTGAGCTGTCCAGTATACCTGTGGTGAGATTCATACTATTAACAGTATCTTTAAACAATTATTCTGAGTGAAATGATCAATATACCATAAAGACTATTGATTATTTATACCCAAAACATACTCTAAACTTTATATATACTTATATATACTTTTATACATGTAGGTTCTGGGTGACTGTGTTGTTGAGTGTTAAGCGTCTACCTTTTTGTAAAGATGGGTTATCGAAGTGAATTTCCATCTGTACAAAGACTGGATCTATTGAGGTTCCCATAGACATTCCAACATGTGCAGGAAAACTGAAACCCTAGAATGGATAAAAATAAAAATGGAAGTTCCATTCAAAATCCACTACTTTAATATAAAATTAACTGTTATATATAGAGAAAACAGTTTTAAAGAAGTCCCTACATCAAATCTAAAGCAGCATCACATTGCTCGCATTGAGCAAACTCAATGCGACAAATTAATCCAGAGAAATGTTGATATTGACAGATGTATTCTTTCAATAACCAAAAAAGATTGAAATGTTAAATGTTATTAGGGATGTCCCGGTCAGGTTTTTTTGCCATCGAGTCCGAGTCATTTGATTTTGAGTATCTGCTGATACCGAGTCCCGATCCGATACTTCTATAATACATAAAAAAAGAATAAAGAAGAGCGAAAAAACAGATCCAGGATGTTCCTTATTTTTTATTTAATTCACCTTATTTTAACATTCAACAACTCTGTTAACAAACAGAGCACTTCTGTGAGGTAGCTTGAACAATCAAGTAATAAATAACATAAATTCTTCACTTTTGGACTTTAGTGCAACAGTAAATATAAAAAAGTCTAATATAAAATCAAATAGCACCTCAACTTAAAATACCCCGCGCTCCTAACTCTTACTGCGCATGCGTTGCTGTTTCTGTGTGGAGTCAAGAGGTCTAACTCTGTGCCACTGCATAACTATAGATGTGTTAAAATAATGAGAATATGTCAGAGCCTGTGGCTGAGTGGACAGCGCTCCAGACATATACAGCGCAACTGCGCTTTGGCGACGTGAGTACGAATCCTGGCTCTGGCATCCTTTCCTATAAAAAAATAATGAGAATATATATATCCGAGTCCTGATCGAGAGGTAACGTCCGATTCCAATCGAGTCTGAAACCACGTGATCAGGCCCAATTTCTGATCACATGATCGGATCGGGACATCCCTAAATGTTATGTAGCAATTATTTGTATGTATTTTGATGCTTAATAAAGTATCACATCATCAGTTAAGCATCAGTACAACAACACAAAAATAAGATTATACCTCTCCACCAATAGCCCAGGCGAACAGGACGGTTTCGCAGGTAAAGAACGAGTCTGGCATGTTTGGATGATAGCATTCATGTCCTCTGTTGATCTCACTTTTGTTCAGATTGCTATCACACTGGTAAAGCAGAATGTGATGGATCAGATTCTCATGACCCTTCTCGATCAATGGCTCTATCTGGAAATAGAAAAAAGATAAGCATGAAATATAAATAAATATATATACACTGCCGCTCAAAAGTTTTGGATCAGTAAGACTTGTAATGTTTTTTAAAGAAGTCTCATACGCTCATCAAGGCTGCATTTATTTGATCAAAAATACAGAAAAAAGTAATATTGCAAAATGTTATTACAACATAAAATAATAGATTTTATATTAATATTCTTCAAAATATAATTTATTCCTGGGATGCAAAGCTGAATTTTCATCAGCTGTCACTCCAGTCTTCAGTGTCACATGATCCTTCAAAAATCATTCTAATATGCTGATTTATTCTTAGTATTATTAATGTTGGAAACAGGTGTGCTGCCTAATATTTTTAACCCTTTATTCTTTATTTCAGAATTCTTTGATAAATAACAAGTTAAAAAGCAAAATATAAATCTTTTCTAACAATGTAAATCTATGTTATCACTTATTAATTTAACACATCCTTGATTAATAAAAGTATTAATTACTTTCAAAAAAGAAGGAATAAAAGTGTACTGACCCCAAACTTTTGAATAGTAATGTGTATGTTAGAAAACCTTTCTATTTTAAATAAATGCTGTTTAACCTTTTATTGATCAACGAATCCTGAAAAAAGTATCACAGTTTCCAAAAAAATATAAAGCAGCACCACATAATAAAGAATAATAAAGAACACTTTGGATTTCTTATCTGGGCTGTAATAAAGCAGGGATCCGCCAGAGAGATTGGACAAAAATAATCTTTCTTTTAAACCCTTCTATTTTGATCCTGTGTGTGAAAACAGCTCTCTCTCTCTCTCTCTCTCTCTCTCTCTCTCTCTCTCTCTCTCTCTCTCTCTCTCTCTCTCTCTCTCTCTCTCTCTCTCTCTCTCTCTCTCTCTCTCTCACTCTCTCTCTCTCTCTCTCTCCTCTCTCTCTCTCTCCTCTCTCTCTCTCTCTCTCTCTCTCTCTCTCTCTCTCTCTCTCTCTCTCTCTCTCTCTCTCTCTCTCTCTCTCTCTCTCTCTCTCTCTCTCTCTCTCTCTCTGCTGTGAATTTGTGCTAGATATCTCTGGAATAGGAAGTGATTATTTTTTCTCCTCACAGTAGGTTTCTTCTGTCGGAACTGGAATTCTAAATAAAAGCATTTCCAACAGAGTGATCTGTGTCCTGCTCTTCCAGGGGCTTTGGCCGGAATCAGTGGGACCCGGGGCCAAACAGTGGCTGAATAAATATTCAAACATTCCTCTTCCACCTCTTCTTATTTGCCCATGGGGAGCCATTTTGGTGTCCCAAAAGCTAATGAAGATGCTCCGTTATAGATTAATCTACTGGAGCAAAAAATTGTTCTTGTCTGACCAATCGTACACATTGCATTGCACAGCCAAGCAATTGCACAGCCAAGCAAATTTGTATAATGACTATTATACAATAACATACAATTACCAAAAGCAAAAGTCTTGGTTAAATATGGGTGTGTCCAAATATATTTACACATAAAGCTATTTGCGTTATTGGCAATTAACCACAATATGCCTGATGCCACACATGGGAGAATCAGAACTCTGTATTGTGAAATTTCGTAAATCAAGATTTTACTGTATAGTAAAGTCCACAGATTTGCCAGACAGCCTCCTTTGGCTTTACGACAAATTTATTGTACTGCAAAGCTGCACGATGACAGCACGATCTGAATGTGGACAGTGACAATATGATCTGAATATAGACAGTGAGAGGACAGTGTCTGGAAAATCTGTTTCTATTTGACAGTTACACATCTGCTCCATAGAGCAGAGAGAAAGCAGAGCAGGAAATATTCAGACACTGCTGCGGTTATGAGGGCAGCTGCTGGCATCTGACATCACAGCCTGGAGCTTTTTACATTTCAGCCTACTGTACAGAGGACATGAGGGGTGAATCAGAGGTCAAAATTATTATATAATTAGATATTGATTTGTTTAGTTGAAGTTAATAAAAGGTTAAATAGTAACCTTTTAATATTTAGCACAATTTTTTATTTACAATTAAATTGGAGCTTTATCACAAATTTTTTTTATATCTATCTTTTATTTATTTCATATTTTATAATCATATTTATTTTGGTAATTTCATATGGCTTTACAATTTTAGTATGTGTATGTGTGTTCTTTGTCTGTATGTTTCATCGCCTGTAATATACAGACTGAGTAAGAGTCCTTTAACTATAGTGTCTTTGTATTCAGCACACTACACTATATGCAGAACATTTCAGTTAACTAAATGGGTCACATTCATACTGTGAACTTCCTGCTTCTGCATGATCAGGGCTAATGTGCTAAAAAAATGTACAGCTGTAGCTATAGAGAGCTGAATTTTACAATCATACCAACCAGTTAATTAAAGGTTAGTCCATCTGAAAAATCTGAAATCTGAAAAGGATGAAACGTAATTGTGGCGTTTTATCATATGATTAAAGTCTTTTCACATTACCTATTCTGCCTCTAATTAGGAAAACTTGAAAAAGCTTAGTTACAGGAAAACTCTTTCATCTGCAGCATAGAGAGTATAATTTCAGTTACCTGTCTGATCTATAAATCGCAGCTGCAGAAGACAATAATAAGCAGGTGAGAGAGGCAATAGAGGCAGAGAGACAGAGAACCCAAAGTGACAACCCAGCAAAATAAGATATAAAACAACAGTGATGAGGTAAAAGAAAATATCTAAGCAAAGTACAAAACAAGTATAAAAAGAAACCATCTAACATAAAACAGTGTATTTATTCCCAGAAAATCATCAATGGGAAACCAAGTGTCATTGTTAAACAAACTTGATGCTTCTTTACAGAACTAACGTTGTGCAATTATGTTAAACAAGTGGTTTCAAGTTTCAGTGGATGTCACACAGGTGTCCTAACAAAGCAACCACAGGTGTTATTTAGCACATTGAACCAACATTGTGACACGTTACACTAATGTTTGACTACTAGAAAGTTTCCAAACTCACTCCGTTTTAATTATAAATATAGTAGTTCAATTAAAATCTTTGGTTAAAATGTGATAAAGTTCATCCTGCAGAGTAAACCAAGTGGATTGTAAATATAGAATTTAATTCAATCATTTGTTTTTTTACAACATATTTGACAATTCATAAAATTGTATTACTCACTCTGATTATATGATGTTTCCTCTTCATCTTTGGAAATTGAAATATTTGACACCAGTATGTTGTATCCTTATCGGGCACAGGAACCTACAAAATGTTTTAACATTAAACAATCAAGCAATGTTTCATTTTGGTAAAAGCAGATGACTGCAGGAGGGTGTGTACTTCCTGCTTTAATTAATCCCATTTCCTGTTATTTTTGAACTTCAGTTTTCTTTTTATTTGTTATGAGGGTTGTAATATGTACACTACTGTAAATCCACCATCTGGTGTTTGGCTGTATTCGGGAAGCAGAAAAGGGGTCTTGTTTTCATTTAAAACAGGCAATCAGGAGGCTTTTGTATTTTTAAAGGATTCATATGTATCCACTTATATCAAAAACAGTTGATTGTAAGCTTGTAAAAATAAACAAAACAGTAGGTACAGCATTGCCTGAAACTGATCGGCTCCCTGTCTCTCTCAGCAAATCAAAGGCTCCAGCAGTTTGGCCAATGCACTTTCCTCACCTTCTCATTTTGAAGGTCAAAGAAAGCTGTTCCTGCTGGGATGCTGGAGCTGGTTCCAGGGTTAAGTAACCGTAGGCTTTTTCTCCCCCTGTTCATCCCGTGGTAGGCCGGTCCTGATGCTCCCACATCCTCTGCGTGGAACGCCCAGATCACTCTCACTGTACTGCCCTGGGCGGTGACAAATTGTGGGCAATTACAGACTCAAGTGCAAGAGACCTCCTATATAGGTAATAATTAGACAATAGTTTAGGGGATGAAGTTTCTCCCTAATAAAACACTACACTATTGTTTTATTTCCCTGGACAAAAGAAGCGTTTCAGTTATAATTATGACTAGACCTCAGCTTGCAAGCTCCTAAAATTGGATAAAGCAAATAAAACCTACTATTTGATTTGCTACAGGTTTGGGTAATTGACAAAAACATGACATTTCAGTTGTTCACTGACTCTCTGTGACATTTCTTGGGTATTCGCGTATTTCTAAAACAACACATGGAAGACATTTCAAACATGAGCTGCGTTCATATGTGCATCTGTTTGCATTTTTACAAAAGCTGAAAGCCACAAACAAGACACTTTATGGGTGTCTTTATAGAAATGCGTGGTGCTAAGTGTTCTGCTTGCATTTGACAATGGATGAGAACTAAAATGCAGCCATTATTTCGAAGTTGTTAAGTGAAAACCTTACCGTAATGACTTTGTCGTTGTCATCACAGGTTTGGATGTTTCTGCTGAAAGCCAGGACGGTATGCGTGTCATTTTCTCTTCCATACAGAAGCTGGTAGCTCTGCAGAGGGTCTTTATGGACCTTTCTGTTCGCGTCTGTGAAATAGTCCTGAGTAAAGAGGAATCAAGTTAGAACGCTGAGGTTAGATGTGTTTCTTGATTCTGAATTAGAAACAAGCTTCAGATGTATCGTTTGGTTTCGTGTCTGGTCAGATTTGCTTGGAGCTGAACTGGTAAAGCTTGACACTACTGTAGCAACACTAGCATGGGTTTAATCCAATGGAAGGCACATCTGTTAATGCACATTGTATGATTTGAATAAAAGTATCTAAAAGTACAGCACACACACACACATTGCATAATGACTTTCATACTGTACAAACTGTATATTTTGTCTCCGAACCCTCATCCTACTTTTAAATGTAACCCTCACACAAACCTTTCTGCACTTTTACATTTTTAAATAAGCATCTGGTCCCCACAATATAGTGTTGCTCATTTTAGGGACATTATTACCAACATTTTGTGTTTAGAAACCAGTCCTCGCCTACACTAACAATATAATCCCAAACATCTATGATTACAGCATTAGGTCATTTAGTTTATAGCCTGATGGGGAAATTTGTTAATTTGTTAATAATTAAAAAACACTGGTTTATATTAATTCATATTAGAACTTGGATAAAGTTATACCCAGTGTTCATATACACCTCAACTTGTAGAGCATTGAACAAGATCATACATAATTTCTTTTTATTAAGTGTCTGCCAAATGCATTATATAATTTCCTTAGGACAAAAATAGATGATGAACTAAAAGTTGACTTTGATTTTGCTATTTATGCTTAAAGTCATGAGTTTCATTAATTTCAGTTGCTAAAACTAAACTAAATTCTGCACAAGATTTCCACAGCAGATTCATTCTTAACCGTGTGTAAATCTTGTACTCGAGAGAAGTAAATGTGTATCATGACTGTAGAATATAGATGCTGTAGATCTCGTGATGGGAATCGCAATGTACACACAAGGTGCGTTCAAACTCACCAGTAAATATGGACTTCCGTTGAGCACGCCGCCTATTACGATATCAGACGAAGCCATCGCACCGGTGGGTGACAAGCCAAATCCTACATATCCTTTCGTTTTCACTTCTACTTCAAAAGTTATCGTTGACTCGTCAAATCCCCATTTAAGGTTGTATCTCCCATCCGCATCTAAGGCAGCTGAATGGACAAATCCTGCTCTTTGTGAGCATGCTGAGCAAACCAGTGAAGTTAAGAAAACTATGGCGCAAAGCAGCTTATTTTCAGACATATCGAGCTCAATCGAAAAGAAAGGCAACGGACGCGTTTCATCCATAGAGGAGTTGATGGAAATATGCAACTTCCGAGGGCAAGAGTGTTTGTTTGCTTTGGTGCATTGGAGGGATCCTTTCAGGCACTGGCAGCCTCCCACCACTGAACTGTTGAAACTTGCGTGATTTCCCTTTGATGTGAAATAAACGGGGAGCTTAACACCGCGCGCACAAGAGAGCGACGCGACGCGACAAAAACGCCGCACGTTCTAAGTTGACTTCTGTGGAATCGAGGGACGCGTTGCAACACAGCGCGCTCGATATAAAAACTTACAGAAACCTTTTTTTTTAGTAATACCTCTTATGTTTTTAACAGTGTCAAAAAAGCACTTGTTGGTAATACATGAGATTAAAAGTTTTATTGTTCTCTGTTAAACTTATCATTAACTTTAATAACACCACTTTCATTTATTTTATCAGTTGGTAAAAAGTAGCTTTCAGCCCATGTGTTCTTCATTAAGAATACGAAGAATTTGTAGAACTTGTAAATAAACGTCACTGTTGGCTGCCCATTATAAATATGTAAATCCCAAGATTCCTTGATGTTTATGTATAGGAAAAAACATCTTTGAAAAATTGCATGAAATGATTCGTAAGCTTTAACAACACTGGGGAAAAACAAAAGATGTACGTCATTCTGACACAAATACAACTCAGTTGTGATTTCAGTGTGATTCAGTATGATTTATCTCAAAGTCAAAGTCATAGTGAAGTTTATTGTCGTTATATATACAAGTACATAGTGAAACGAAACAACGATTCTCCAGGACCAAGGTGCTACAGTACAAAAAACCCTATATACATAAAGTGCACAAAGTGCAAACAGACAGCACAAGACAGTAACGCAGACCAATACACAGTTCAATACACAGTTAAATATGAAAGTGACTGTAGTGATTGTGTAAAGTGACAGTGCAAATATTTAAAAAAAAAAAAACATATTTCATCTGTAATATTAAGTGTTTTGGTACTGGAATAGAGGGATGAGTAAATCAGGTTATAGGCAGTTATATTTTTGGCATGGAGTTTTGGCAGTATGCTAATACAAAATGTTACAAAGAAACTTAACTAGCAGGTTTAGAAGATTGTCATTGAGCCAAACTATAATAATATTTGTTTCAAGGGTGCAAGAATTCCTTTGAAATGTCTCTGGATCTCCAGGGTTTTTAAATGCACAAAACACAGAACCTTAATAAAATAATTAAACATTATTCTATTCTATTCTATTCTATTCTATTCTATTCTATTCTATTCTATTCTATTCTATTCTATTCTATTCTATTCTACACTTCTGCATGTGTGGCTAATGCATGCCATCTAGTGGTGCAAATGCATATTGTGGTTTAAGGTGCAGACTTAATAATAATATCAGTCACCTATCCAACCAGGCAACCAGGTCTTATTTAAAATAATGATTACAAAACACACTCATTTTAGACAAAAGAGTTCACAACAATGTGCAATATTTAAAAGCTAGTTTTTCTGAGTATTTTATCAAAAATATTTCATTTTAGGGAATTCAGTGTGTTTTTTATTTTTATTGTTTATTACAGTAAACGGTTTTGACAGTGTTTTTCCTCTAAAGAACAAAAATAAAGAATCTAAACATACGCATTGTTGTAAATTTGAATCAGTTGATGAAAAAGAAGCTAATGTGTTTTCTACAAATGTATTTGGATAACAATTTGGATAATAAGGTTTAAAGTATTCATAATATTTTAAAGTGTGCAGATAAAAATACCAAGTGTGTTCAATACCGCAATATTTTCTGTTATTGAATACTGACACGTCTAATTAGCACACTATTTATATTTTCTGAATGCTGTCTTGATAAAGGTTAAAATAATAATATGTATAATACAAGTATTGTAGACTATTTTATATAGTAAAATAAAAAACGTGTTTTTAGAGCATTCTAATGTTTGTATGTAAATTCCCCTAAAAAAAAAGTTTTTAGGCCCTTCTGATTAATCACATACAGTACATCCACAATATGACAGCAATATTATCACAGGAATTTGCCTTGTAGTTTCATCTCAAGCCTCAAGAGGGCAGTATAATACAATGATTAACTAAAAACAAAGTTGTGCTCTTTCTTTTGAGTCAATTTGGGTTTCAGAAATTAAGTTAAACGGAAGATAACTGAAAACAAT
Source organism: Beaufortia kweichowensis (assembly GCA_019155185.1). Lineage (NCBI taxonomy): Eukaryota > Metazoa > Chordata > Actinopteri > Cypriniformes > Gastromyzontidae > Beaufortia > Beaufortia kweichowensis. The sequence continues at coordinate 8,453,548 of CM032807.1, forward strand.
GTATGAGAACCATTAAAATAAAGAAATTGAATCTAAAGTGATATTGAAATGTTGGAAGTATAAGTATTGTAAATTACACAGAGGAAATGTTGCATTTAGACTCAGTTTGGGTTTTAAAAGGTATTTCCTGATGTTACTGATGATATTATCCTGCTAGTTTTTTGTATTATCTTAATGACAATTAAATGGCTTAACGTGCTAACAAAGTTTTCAAGCATTCCTGTGTAATATAGTTAATTCTAATAAGGTGGTGTTTTAAATCTCAGAATGAAGCGTGAAATTGAGATGTGGAACACCCCTCTTAAGTTTCAAAGCTGATAAACCTTACTTTTTCTTAATGTTCTTACTTAGAGTCCTTACTGAGAAGCATTAAAAACAAAAGCATCTACTCTTCAGGTGATCTCCGGAGGCCTCCAGCAGTGTTTGAAAGCCATTTCACTGCGAATGACCCATATATAAGGCAGAAAGACATTACACCAAATGGATCCTCTTAGTCACATATAATATAAAGCATACACTTGACTTCAGAAGCCTGTGCTAAGTTAAACTGTTGATAATGGTTTCTGACTACTTCGCTTTCAGTATCTAATCTACTGCATTGAGGATATTTTGCCTTCACTGGCAGAAGCTAACCACACTCAAACCTTGTATAAAGAGAAAATAGAATACATATTTTCATACGTGTAAAATGTGACTGTTTCGCCATGTGTCATGTCACCATGTTTTCGAGAGGAATTTTTGTGAATAAAATACACAATTCAGAAGCAAATTTAATTTTCTTTTAATGTTCATGTGTTCATTTATGAGGAATATGGACTGTTATGGATGTGACAATTCTGAAAACAGCATTTTACCTGACTATGAAAAATCATTATTTAAAAATAAAAATGCTTTAAAGACTATAAGAGAGACCTGACATGGGTATTTAAATGACCAAATATTGACATCTGAGCCATCAGTATGATGAAAACCTTTAGTAAAAACTTTTTCTATTCTAAAAGCTATTTTTCATGTTAACATTGACATTTGCATAGAATTGTTTATACATAACACCAAGTCAACACAATCTTTGCTTCATGTTTTATAGATGGCTGTATTGTTTATACTGTCTGTTAAAGTAAAACAAAACCAGTCTTTTACAAGAAGCATGGATAAATCAAAAAGTGTATCTCAAAACTTAATTATTAGATTTTAGGCACACACCACCTCGCACCTGCTTTTTCACTGATGCACATCACAAACAAACACATGCGCTCCACCTCCCGTACCGCTGACTCACAGACAGACGCTGTGTGGATGGTTCAAAAGGTCCCTGAGGGCAACCAAGCCTCTCTAAACATGCTTTCTCTCCATGTGTCTTTCCATTCTGATAAATCTCTCTGTCTGTTTTTGACTCCTGGTCTATCCTCTTGCTGTTTCTGTCTGTCTGATGCTTTGCAGTCTGTCTGCATTACTGTCTTTCCTCTTCTCTCTCTCTCTCTCTCTCTCTCTCTCTCTCTCTCTCTCTCTCTCTCTCTCTCTCTCTCTCTCTCTCTCTCTCTCTCTCTCTCTCTCTCTCTCTCTCTCTCTCTCTCTCTCTCTCTCTCTCTCTCTCTCTCTCTCTCTCTCTCTCTCTCTCTCACCCCCTCTGATTAACCCTAGGCCCCCGCTGAGCTGACTGCCAGACGGAGCCATTTAATTTTCACTCGGATCCTTTTCATTTCTCTCCTCCAGGCAGATCCCTCCATCACCTCAGAGTGGATAAAATACGGGCAGCTTTCAGGGGGACGCTCTCTCTGCGAGAGGAGACTCGTAGGAAAAAAGGCATGCAGCTTACGTATGTGAAATCTAAGAAATGTATCCTTTTTTAATTTTTGCTGTCTTATGAGGGGAGCTTCTGTTGTTTTACCATTGAACCCATGTTCTTTACCATTTATTTCCTCTCATACTGTATCATTTGTGTACATGGTTTGGGCATTTCTACCCCGTCTGATTCCTGTCTATGATTTCGGGCAAGGGAAAAAATGACTAGTTGGGTTATCCTAAATTTACATTTGGTGACTCAAAAAGATCCATTTTCCATCTGTGTGTTCTTTCCATCAGCCCACTCTCACAGTGGGAAATGTAAGCAATTTTTTGCAGATTAGTCAGTGTGTGTATAAAACTTTATAAAAGCAGATCGTGCTGTTCTGTGTCCACCTGATGAGATTAGCCAGGTCTTAAATAACAGGGTAAGAGTCTTGAGGTTTGCATTTCACGCAGTATTAAACTTGCGTAAATGGGGCAGATCTGTACAAATAGCCAGAAATGCGATTGTATTTCTTGTAGGGCAAGGTAACGTTATAGTTCTGCGATTCAAAATGTCCTGTTTTTCTCCTATATAATACATTTTGGCTATTAAAAGCATGAGCATAGCCCTGTGTCCTTCAAAAGGTACACAGTTTAGATGAGGTCACAGCAAACCTTGTGTACCACCCCAGTTGTGGGGTTAAGCGTCTTATTCAAGCACAACACTGGCAGGCAGACCAACCCACAATATGATCACAATATGTCTCTGCTTGCAGGTTTCTTCCCATCATCCTCTGCCATCCCTGGGAATCAAACCAGCAATTTCCTGTTGATTACCCTATCAAGAGATCCACCAACCACCTGGTGATGTCATTTACATAGCGTCCGTTGCATCTTTCAACACTGTAAAATGTTTTTCCTGGTAACCTTAGATGTGCTCTTTATGTGTTAAAGCCTAAATTTAACTACAGTAGGTTAATTTAAGTCATAACAATAATTTAGTATGTCTAAATCAACCTGACTACATTACATTTTATATACACGTCTATAGGACACATATTAAAGTTGAACATGGCAACTGTACATTTTCACTTTTTTAGAGTATAATGTTTATAAAAAATCTTTTAAACTCTAAACTAAATATTACATTTAAAATCCTACGTTTTAGAATTTTTAATGTCATACTATATTAGGTATTGGTTGGTTGATTAATTAATTAATGACACTAATTCATGCATATATTTTATTTTAAAACAATGTTGTATGTGTGTAAGATATAAACTGTTGCCACTACAAATATCAAATGTAATGTATTTCCAAAATGAATGTCTGTCTCCCTCTGCAGGAACACTGCAACACTACAAGCAACACAATAGCAGGTGAACCCACAACAGCTGGAAAGGGAAGGAACATTAACACCCACAAGCAAAGCTGTTACTAGGTGTTTCCAGCTTTCTTCATTTAGAGATAATTATGTAATTGCTGTTAACACCGAGCCAACATCAGTCCCGAATAAATTTTTTCTTCCGCTTCTCTCTGACACCTTCATTCTGTATCTTTTTGTTTGTGTTTCTTCGCCGTTGAAAGCCTGCCACTGAGATTGAGTTTTTAATATGGCAAATTTATGTTTGCAAACTCAGTCAGTAAAAGTGAGCGTAAATGTCACACTCGCACACTGTTCGCAAGCAGCCCTTTCTGTATGTTTGCATGTTTGAGTTTATACTCGATATATGCCTGTCTGTAGAACTGCATAAATCCAATTTAAGCTGTTTCCAATGAACGGATACTGTGACCCAGCAGGACCACCTTACTGCCCTAATGGAAAAATAAACTCTGGGTGAGAATTAGCCTTCAGGTGCTAATTACAGTCCTTCACCTGCCGGCTGTCTCCGCTGAGGAGCTCCAAGTATGAGATGAGTGAAAGAATAAATGCTTTCAGACTCTGCACTTTCTTACAGGAGACTACTGAGACAGCACAATTGGTGGCTTTCACATTCCCCCAATTTCACTACTATGGTTAGCCAGCAAAGTGGCCATTGAGCGTGACTGATTCACATAACATCTTGTGAATGGAAAGATTCGGTAGAGCAGATTCAAGTAACACACCCACCATTGTTCTAGACTGAGAAAATAAACTGCACTTTATTACATTAATATTTCAGAGAATGCTATGGCGTCATTAAAGTGAGAAACCTTTGTCTTGGGGCAACTGCTTCACATTTTTTTAAAACCTGAAAGCTGATCTTAAATATCAATCACTGCCTTTTAATATATCTTAACCATTTACAAATAAAAGCATATTTGAAACTTGAGTGTTGTCTGAATGCCTTAAAAGCATGAAGTCTGATTGTTCATAAATAAGAAGCAGAGCTGATAAGGCACCATTGCGCTAACGGAGGGGCAAGAGTTCATGTATCTAATTCTAGACTTCAAAGAAACTCTTGCCTTTTTCATGTTTAAACATTCTTTCATGAAATTGGGTCAAGTTTTCTCAGTGATTTAGAAATTAAGAGGGTGCCTCTTTGAAATGTAATCATAGAGGAGAGCATGTAGAAATGCATAACTTTCATTAGTTTTTCTTAATTTGTGTATGTATTAAGCCTACAGATTTATCTAATCTTAGCTATTGTGTCTGAGAAAAGCAGTGAAAGTGTAAAAACCAGGAATGTGCTATACAAACAGAGTATAATAATAATTAAAAAAATAATATTTTCATTATTCATTATTGTTTTTTTATTTCTAGATATATCCTAATTTGAAAAATACCTTATTCTGACTGATGCTGATGGAAGTTTCTGACTTGTGGAATTGTGCTGCTAGGCTGACACTGATATTGAGTGTGTGTGTGTGTGTGTATAGGAAGGAGATAAGTTATGCAGGAGAAGTCGTCGTTTAGCACAGTGAAGCACTCCACAGAGATTTATAGCAACATGATGAGGAGATGAAATTAAGGTCAGCAACGCCACAACTTTTCCTGTCACAGGAAAGATGCAGTGGATGGGTCAGGTAGAAATGACTTAAACTGTCCCTGGTTGTCTGTGTAGGAATCTGATTTCTGAAGTCATTAATTTTGTTCTGTAGCCATTAACCATGTGATTTTACCTTTACTATAAAGAATTCTTACAAAGCGGTAAATCTGCTGTACTACAGTATTTGTATTCTGTGGCATAATAGAGACAAACAGAATAATTTTTGCATTTATTATTTGATTGATTATACATTCACTTATTTAATACATTCATTATTTATTTAATTTATTAATTAATTATATAAGTATGGGCTGAGAAAGTGTGCTTCTGCCACTAAGAACATAGACATTAGTGATGCTTTAAAATTTAAAGTATAGGGCTAAACCACGCCCCCAATGTTTGAGGAAAATTCCAAACGTACCGCGACGTCGCGACGTGTTGCCCCGCCCACAATGAGAACGTGTCAAACCAAAACATGGACCAGAACCGATTAATTGGATATTATAGGACAAATCCCTCAAGTTCCAGAAGGACAACCGTAAAAGCATCACACAAGTCCTGAAAAGAAAAGGTATGTCTTGTAGTTGTACACCATTTAGCTGTGATGGCGAAAAAAAAGTAAAACGAAGAAACTCGTCCCGCACTGTTCTGATTGGCTGGTATTTGCGATTCATTGGGTTGTGTCAGCCACGCACATTGTAGACAAATTGCTAGTTGCTGTAATCTTGTTGTATTATATCTGTTATATCTGTGCTCGTGTACGTATTTCTTACCTTAGATAACTCTTCATTTTAAAGATGGTAAGTAAATATCCTCAGTATGAAATAAATTGGACGTCCAATAACCACCTGCAGTGACGTCAGGTACAGTGTGCTTTCAATGACGTACATATTAATCGAGTCTGTATATACAGTATATGTTGATGGTTTTTGTTACAGTTTTGATGTTATATATTGTACATTGATGTCTCTGTAACAAGTTTCTAATAACAATAAAGAAAAAGATTTAAAAAAAAAAAAAAAAAAAAAGTGTATGTTGATGGTGCAACAGTGTGAGTACTAGACATCCACAATGCAATTAGTAGAAATAGGAACTAAAACATCTATTATACTGAAAAATTAATCCGTAGACTACAATGTATGATAAAAAACTACTATACCTTGTATGATAAAAAAAGAAAGTGTTTTGAAAACGTTTGTATGCAGAAATAGAAAGATATTCTGTATCCTCCACTTCTAATTGTCTTTGAACATCCAGCATCTTAGCTTAGTCATGTGAACTGTATGTTTGTTAACTTACATATTTTTACATTTTGGTAATAAGTCATTTGGATACTGTACAGATTCTGGACATGCCACTTGTTTTGTTTGTGTACTGATTTTTGCATGCTGTTTGGTAGTGAAGTACTAGACATTTTAGGACACAGGGAATTATCTCATTTTCAGAGTGTGGGTGCAAATGCTAAACATACAAAAACTGTGTTGTACAGCATGACACAGTATCCGTTGCACAGGTGTAACTGTGGTATTATACTGTTTATGTTTTCCTGTATTGTGTTTATTCCATATAATGTGTGTAAATGCAGATAATTCTGTCGATAATAATTCAAATGTTATAAGCATTTTAATCCAAACTAGACTAGGAGTTATTAGAGATAAACAGACATGAAAAAATCTTGGCTGTATTTGTTTTTGTTTGTTCACTTGTTGCATTGAAAGTTTGTGTCATTTGGCAATTAAAAACTTTGATATACTTTAGGGCACAGGGTTCTCTCTATACACAGTCAGGATTATAATTATGAACTTGTTCAGGTGCGTGGCACAAATGCTGGGGAAAATAATACTACATGCAAGATAAAAATATCATGTCTCTCAGGTAGTTTTTCAGAAAACCTTTGTAGAATCAACATATCAAGCTGAAGTGAACGAAAAGCAGCCAGTATACATAACAATATCTCAGCTGTCGAAGTACTGCAGCAGCTCAAGAGCACTGTGTTATCCTTCACCAGGTTTTCTATAGGGACCAGCTATAGTCAATTCATGACAGGCCTTTCAGGTTCAGCAAAACCAGCATGTCTGGCAAGAGTACCTTTTTTTCTTTCTTTTATTTAAACTTATTTCATCTCTCTCTCTCTCTCTCTCTCTCTCTCTCTCTCTCTCTCTCTCTCTCTCTCTCTCTCTCTCTCTCTCTCTCTCTCTCTCTCTCTCTCTCTCTCTCTCTCTCTCTCTCTCTCTCTCCTCCTCTTCTTTTCCCCTGAAACTGTCAACCCAGAGTATGGTCCAAAAGTGTTATGAGAAGGCACTCAGGGTTTGATTGCCCTCAGCAGGGACAGTGTGCCGTAGCTTATCTGTCTGTTAACTGACAGAAAGAGAGCCCCACAGTAACAGGTATCAGCTCCGTTATACCAAAGAAACCCCAGGGGAGACCGGACGGCCGGCTCTACACATAGTCCAGTCTCTCTGACACTAGCCTGTGGAGGACATGCCACTGATTTATTATCCTTCCCGGTTTAAGAACACATGATATTGGCAAACGTCTGACTTATTTTGACTTGTTTGACTGCGTTATTTTGACTTCCCTAATTGTTTTGGGAATGATGTCATAGTTGTGGATTTACCTCTGCATGGAGGAAAACACATCAAAATGTAATTTTGCAAACGTCTCTGACAGGAACACAGAGCCAAAAAAAAGAGTAAAACATAATATGCCACGGCTGTAATTTTTCTTCCAAAGACATTTCTTCCTCCTCAACTTGTCAAAAGTTTAGCTTTTTTCTTGAGGCAATTTATCAAGAACATGAGTTCTTTCTTGTTTTGGTGGCATCAAAGCATTCGTGAGGGTTGATTCATAGTGGTGTCCCAGCATGCTACTGTCAGTCTGAGGGGTTTTCTGCTGAGAGATCTCCTTGACTGGCCATCTGAATCCACAGGAACATGTGCTGCCCATTCTAGCCAACTTGACAGATAGCTGGAGTTTTCCACGGTGGACGTACTAATGTCTGGAGATGGGGCTACGCCTTCCACCACTGTAAAATATTTACTGTAAAAATATTTATTTTATTTCACCACCCTGTAAACGATGAAACGGTGTGCTATTTCTACCTAAAAACACAACTTTTGTTGTGACATCATGAAGTCAGATTAATTTTTAAATGAATTTATTCAGGCCGATTAGCCACGTGAAGCACATTTTAAGCTATTTGACAAACCATTTCATGTTTGAGCTGTATAACAGAAATTATTTGTGACCCTGGACAACAAACTCCATTGATCTATGGTTTATTAGGATAGGACAATATTTGGCTGATATACGACTATTTAAAAACTGTATTTTTGGCTATTGCTGCAGATTTACCCATCTACTTATGACTGGTTTTGTGGTCCAGGGTCACATTTATGGGAACAGAAGTTATGAAATGTAGATGATAGTGTTTATATTTCATTCTGTAGGTCATGCTGATAGCAATATTTAAAATATTTTGGTAAGAATTATGTATAGTAAATATTTGCATGTATAAATATAAATATATGTGTGAGTGTATGAATGTATATACAGTATTTCTCATATAATATGTAATTTATGACAATTTGTTATCTTACATGCATTATAATACATGATCCTTAGGTTAATAATGTGATATTCATCTTCAGAATATCCCTCGAGTGTTGGGATTAGACTGTGCTAAAGAAAATTAGGTAAGAAAGAGAGTGATAGATTGTGAGAGAGTGACAGAGAATAGGATGACCAAAGCTGACACGTATGAGTCATTTACATTCTGTTCCCACTCATTCCTCTGAGATGAAAATTAACTCTAACACTGAATTAATAGGAATCCTGTTGAATCTGATTTGCAGTCGGTTCGTCTGTAGGATGCAGCGTTTAGGGACTATTTGATGCCCATGGCTGGAGTCTGACACCTTTATCAGACATTACGCAGCCCAAATTTGAAGCTCTGAAGGGCAGAGGGGGCTTGATAGGGCAGTTTTAGCCGCCTCCTGGGGGAACATGAGAAAACACAGCGAATGAGATAAAGAGGTTCTGCCTCTGCCTGCAAGGAGTTCATGAATTGTAAAGTAACATTTTAACTGTTTTGTAGTTAATAAGGAATAGACGTTCAAGTGCTCTGCTGTGTCTGGAAGATCACTCATGACCTTCTACCATAGACAGAGGCCTCACTGCGGGGTAAACCTGTGCCTGCATGCTGTGAAAAGGTAAAAAACACATGGTGAGGATGGACCCCTATCAAATTCTGCCTGATCGCTACATTCCGGAACTGTGAGGCTGTTTTACAATAGTGCACATCAGATGTATAAGTCAGTACATTGCACACATACACACACACACACCTCCTGATGTTGACCCAGTGTCATTTTGGGCTGTCAGTGGGGCCGTGGTCTTGAAAGCTGTTGGGACTGGAATATGTGAGGTCTTTATGACATCATTAATCACTGTCACCCACATACGGCAGCAGAACGGTCTTCAAACCACACAGAGCACCGATGTGTGTTTTCTTTTACCTCCGTATATATATCCACTGCAACATATTGCCATCACATGTTGGAGACAGTCAAATTTTTTTTATATCATTTTCTTTTTGATTGACACAGCTTTTTGTGGCGAAGTCTGTTTGAAAAGATTTTCCTAGATTGCATTGCAGGCAATTGAAAAGAATGGTTTCCGGTGATTATTCAAATGTGAATTGACTTTAAAATCTTACATAAGTAAAGAGAATGAAAAACAAAACTCAATATGTGTGGGAAGGATGATTTCCTTTGAAGATTGCTACCCACTAACCAACTACGCAACTGCCTTTGGATAACCCGTCTCTTGTAACCATTAAAAGTCTGACCGTTTCTATAAGTTAAAGACAAAATCGCCTTCCTCATAGTTTGAACATGACACACAGGTTTAAGTGTACAACTGGATTTCTTTTAGAAACTCATGTTTATTCATGACCAAGGTTTAGATTTCACCTGCCAAGTCAATTCTGAAAATGTAAATGTCAAAGCGAGTCCGACTGGAGGGCCATAAGGCTGAAATATCTCAGAGTACATCTGATTTACATTATATTCTCTATCTCTGGTTGTCCTCTTAGCAGATATATTTTACCACTAAAACACTGAAGGGGTATATTATATTTTGGAAAATGAAGAGATTTAGAGGTAGCTGAGTGTCACTTTTAAACTATTGGGCACATTGCAGACACTTAGGGAGTGTGATGTTTTAATTAAAGTACAATTAGCACAGAATTATTCCAGGGCTGAGTGCTATGCATCTCTAATACTGCAAAATAATCATTCCAGTCTTGGCACGGTGGTGCCAAAAATCACAGTTTATTAGTTGGAAGAGTAACACAGTAGCATGACAAAGTAAACAAGGATATCAAAAGGTGTTTTATTACCTGTACATCAGATAAAATAGACAATTTGACTACCAGTCAGATTTATTACCTTTTAAAACCAATTTGTGACCCTGCCTGTGAAAACCCAACTAAAGTCATTTTTTCTATATAATAATGTAAAGGGCATTTTGTGAAAAATAACCTTGATATCTTTAATATTGAATGCGTAATGTAAAAAGATTGAAATCATAGTGATACGTAGTGATAGATGAAATCAAACTTTGATGCTTGCTATCTGATAATTGATTTGGATACTTTAGCCTGATTTTCACAGACAGGGTCACATTTGGTTTAAAAAACAGCATTTGATGACGATTGCTGTTTCCAAACTTTTTATGCCGTAATCTATTTTCATCTATTTCCAATTTGTTCAAAGCTCTCACCGACTTAATTCTTGTTAACAGGAAACAAATGTGCATTTTCGCTGAGCCATATAGTCTAACAATGTACAGAGACATCTGCCCGTATGATTCATGACTGTGCCGAACACAGGCTGAGACGCGTATATACACTTCGGCGTGCTTCTGCGCTTGCACAGCTGGTGGCCAACAGAGTTTAACTTTCCTTCAGCAATGAATAGAGGTTGCAGAGGGAGTGTGAAAAGTTCATTTGGATTCATCAAGAAAAAAGGAAAACCCAGAACAAAGTATAAAGCTGAATACGCTCCTCTGGGACCTGTATCTTCCTCCTGATTTACATAAAGGTCCGTGCATCAAAAGTACTGGATGCCCTTTTTGAAAAATTAATGCACAGCTAGTTTCTCATTGCTTTGTAGCAGCCTCTATCAAAGGCTGTGAGACAGAGGCGGCGAGAGAGCGAATGCTGTTCATTTGGGTATGTTTGTGTACTTTTACTTTTGGCCTATTTTCCGACTTCGTATTTACTGGCCGGCCTGATGGCTTCTTCATTCGCCTTTTATTGTCACTCAGACTGCAGCCATTTCGCTTATCTGCCCGGGAGAGAATTAAACAGTCTAGCCTTGGTTAAAATTGAGTTAATATAAGCATGAACGTACCGTGTGATTTGTGTTTTTATAAAACTGGGTGAAGATGTCAGTTGTCGGCATAAGCTATGAAAAATGCTGCCAGTGCAGTTTCACAAAGTGCTATGTCTGAGTCATTGCACTTCTTCGCTTTGAGAAGGTTTGAGTTTTTTATGTCCTATAGACATCTCTGCAGGGAGAATAGTAATTAAAGGACCCAAGTGAACTGTGCAGCAGAGATAGAAACTTAAGTCTAGGACTCGAACTTGAGTTACAGTACAGTACATCACAAAACATTTACATGAGTCTTGACTCAGAAGCGGTTGACTTGAGATAAAGTCCTTTATGTTGTCAAAAAGAAATATTAGATATTAGAGAAAACAACTGTAATTACCAATTTAGGATGGGGGACATTAAAAGTAATTTTTTCAGAAGTGGCTTTTACAGAAATAAATAGAAAAAAAAGATGTTCCCTAAAAGATGCTTTGTGTTTTTTCAGCGTTTTTTCAAACATTCCTTTCTAAACAAACTCTTATTTTTATAAATAATATTAATGATTAAATACAATATTAATTATTAAAAATATTTAATATTAAATTAATATGTCCATTTAAAAAAAATATGTACATTTATTCTTGAGTCTTAGACCTTTTCATTAATATATATTTTGTCATGATTAGATTACAATTCAACTATGAAATATTAAAGTGAATAATGAAATAACCTGTGTTCCACCTGTGGAACGGTGACAGTTAACAGGTTAACTTATTAAATTTAACTTATAAACAAAGAAATCTCTAGACGTATTATTTTTTTACATATATGAAATTATTTGTCCTGCAACAGTTAAGAAAACTAAACTGTAGCATATCTAAAACTGCTAATAAGAGATCTGATACTGGACCTAGACTTTACAAATTGCTGGTGAACTGTAATATTATTGTGAATTTGCATAGCTTTCCATCTAATCTCACTGCTGTCTAGAACCATTTGTGAAATCAAAGTGATCTCATTTACTTTTTTTGTGGTTGCGAAAATCTCTATGTGCAAACAAATATTCTGGCAGTAACTACAGTCACATATTGTGGCTTGTGATTGATTTGTGAGGTTTGTTTGCCTCATTCCAGCATTCTTCAAAGTATTTATGTTTGGCGGCGAATATTATTAACAATCAAAATGAGTCTTATTGCATCTGGCAATAAATCTTTATATTTGTTTACACATAGTTTCTCTAGACTCATTATTAATACAGAGGGTCTTTGTCTTTGGCAGTAGAGTTAAAACAAGTTCAATAATCATCTTTCTGATAGGACGTTACTCTTGATTTTTATTGTCTGTTTCTCACACACAAACAATCAAAAACAACAAAACGCACACGTAGACACAGCTGTTTCAATATCCTCAGGCTTTAAAGGCAGGACATGAGAGGATTTGTGTTTGCGGGTAAGTAGTGTTGTGTCCTTACATATCGTACGTGATTGTTATTTTCGGTCTATGCTCGGAGGGAATAGCAATAAATCAAATTAAAAAGTAATTTCTCCCCAGTGGTCCTCACCAAAGTCATTTCTGCTTCATTTTTCATCACATTACCGTACTCATTTATCATGTTTTATTGTAGTCTGTGCAGTGGTCTAATTGGAGAAATATTAAGGAAATATTAAACAAAGGTGAATATGGAGGTCTACCTCATTAAATATAGTAATTTCATTACGGTACCTGATTATTTTTCTGAATCGGGATGGATCCAATATGGCTAATGATATAACCAACGACGAAAATCTTCCCATCCAGCCTAATTCTTGCAGACTTAATTGCGTGTCCTCGCTCATCTATTTACTCTACAAACACAACGGTGCTCAAGAATTACATTTCGCTCCATGAAACCGTATAGCCGGCTAACCCCGGCTTTAATATCCTACCGTGATTAGTTGAGCACCCCTCCATCTGCTTCTAATAAAACAACAAGTTGTGTCACAGAACTGGTGTAAAGCACATAGCAGAAACTTGTTTACAGAGCCTAATTCTCAAAGGTAGCTCTCAAAACGTCACTCTTTTATATGGGCTCTTTGGCAGACAAGTGTGGTAACAAACCTCAAAGCTGTTTATGAAGTGTAACTCACTGCGATGACAGAGCTAGTACCCCAGTCCCGATCGTAACCTCCCCATGTAATCTACTCGCCCATAAATGAAGACGTCCCTACAGTACCATACCGCGCTCAAGGGACTGGAACTAAATAGGGCAGTTTGTACATGACTTTCAAGCAGATTTATTCCTTCAGTTTAGAATAGCATACTCGGCTGGCTGTTAATCTGCGGGTAAATGGAGAGAGAATCAGTGCGAATAGTTTTGCTTACTGTTTGGAACACTCAGAGGCCCAGATTTGATCAAATTTGGGTGAAACAGGGCAGGTCTTACATCAGCAAAAATATGCATGTCTTCTTTATTCAATACTCCAGTGATAGATACTGTGTATGTGGGTTCAAAGACAGTTCCAACTCCAAGTTTAGCTTCAAGACTAGGTGCTCACCGGCTGTTTTCTATGTTGTTCGTGACCCGCACCGCTTCAGCAGGTTTTGGTAATGTAATCCATGATCGATTTTTCTTCCCTTCCTCAATAAAGTTTTTTTAGCTTTGCTCCAGGGCACACCGCAAACGGCAAACAAAAAATCCTGGCCGTATGACTAATTACCCGTGTGCTTACCAGGTGAATATTTTTAGTTTAGTGTTCCAATATTCTGCTTTTCAAGAATTTTTTTCACTGACGTTTCAATAACACGTTCTCTGCTTCGGCCTGCTTCTCGCCAGTACTGGATCACAGACTCGCCATGCTTTTAAATGTAGAATTTAAGGTTGGATTTACTCAGGTTAGTTCTAAACAACGCACGTTAAACACGCAGTGCATTCACTCTGATGCGATTATGCTCGGAACCTCGGCGATTGGGGAGAAGGTTCCGATCCAAGTCCACTGGACACGCTCACATGTGCAAGACCTTGAACAGCCCTCAGGCTTGTGCCAGACTGGAATCTATTTCCACACCCAGAAGGTTCCAAAGCCCCTGGGAGGAGCAGCAAACCCAAGCCCGTGCTTCTCCTGCAGTCTACTTCCCAGCCAGTCCCCCTGAGGCTCCTAATCATAGCTGCAAACCCAGGAATCAGGGTCACCAAATGCAAAGCAGAATTTAACAGAAACCCGTAGCGTCCTGGCAATCTAATTTCTCAGTATGCATTGTTATTGGCTCGGTCTGCTTTGCATATATTTATGCAAACATAAAGTCACTGTAGCGTTTCGAGTCAGATGTTACTGTAATGAAGGAATACAGAGATTCAGAGATTTTTCCATTCTTTCTTTGATGTACATGCAGTTGTCAAATCAGGGTTGATGACTGGTGCTACACTAGCCATGTCAAGATATTTAAACAAGAAATGCTTCTGGACATATGTTTTATTTCTTATTTCCTTGATCACAAAACGTCTTTGGCCTAGTTTGTGTAATCAGAGAGTTCTGCTGTTTCTATGATTACCAAAACAGCTCTGTGCTCGGGTCCATTACGACCCTGTCTCTCATTCATTCTGATGGGAATTAAAATGGCTTTTTTCATGCTTCTTTCCTCATCAATCAACATGGGGACCGCATTAGCTTTCAGCACATGCCATGCAACTCCATTCCAGATGATTTCCTCCCAATCTATCATGACAGGATCCACCAAGGTTTCCACTTTAAAGCTTTGGATATTGGAGGCAATTTGCAGCATTTCCTGGTGGGACACATGCCCTTCCTGGGTCTTCATAAGGAAGCAATTAGACACACAGTGATGTAAATACAGCCATCGCAAAGCCATAACAATGACTTAGGCTTAAAGGTATTGCTTTGAGAGCACAGTGTAAACACAGTTGAATTAGATTAGGGTTATTAGGCCCTACCTTAGATTTTAATAAGGTTAAATTAAAAAATAGAAAGAAAAAAGGAAGCTGTCATTCATCTTACATGAATGACATAATCATCTTGTTTAAATTTAAATAATATTTTTTTGCTGAGGGGAAAACGCTAACTAGAACAGCCTGAGCATGGAAGACCGATTTAGACCACCAAACCATCTTAGACTGCTTTAAAGGGATGAAGATTATTTCATTAATTACTCACCCTTATTCCAAACCTGCATGACTTTTGAAGATATCTAGAAGAACCTTGGTGACCAAACAACACAAACCTGCTGAGACAATCCTCAAAATATCTTTTTGTGGTGCACAGAAGAAAAAGTCATACAGATTTGAAATGACATTATTGTGAGTGAACAGTGGAAGAATTTTCATCTTGCCTTAAAGCTATTTTTTGATCAAGGTTTGATAGACTTGAGTAAACAGTGAGACACTGAAAATTGCTCAAACACATGTATTGACATGCGTCTCAGCTACCCGCTTTAATGTTCACTGCTGAATTTTCATTGACACGGTTGTGTAACACAACAGTGCTTAGGGGAAACTTTCATCCGCAAAACATCAGATCAAAACTCATCTGATCAATCAGCCAAATCCAGCATCAGAAGAACCCTGCTGCGAAAGCAATGTCACGAACCGCAATGGCCACCAAACACAATGACACAAACGCCAGCTCACCCCATGATACTTTTTTTCTCCCGGGCATTATTGTGAATGATGGCATTCGGGACACCCAGACCCGTGGAGTGACAAGAACTACACATTTTTTCTTTAAGTTTAGTCTTATTTTTTCAAGAACAATGTACCAAACTTCAATGTACCGTGTCCATGGCGACCGAGTGTTGTTACGCAGCAGGTTACAAACTAAAAATATGTGGTACAGCCAAAAGCTCCCGGGATGAAAATGTGTAAAGAATAAGTAGAGCAACAATGAAACAGAAAAAGGACATTGTTGAGGTTGAATGTCTGTGTTTTCGGCATCACAGACCTTCAGCCTCTCTCACAAGACAAATCAATTTATGATCTCAACCTGAGCTTTACTGACTCCAGTGTGATTAAATGAGGTCAAGGTCATGATATCTGTCCTCACTCATTTTATGCATTATTACTTAGCTAGTGTTTCACAGTAATTGGATATTCTTGTAATACAGTATGTTTCATTTGACATAACTGCTTTTTAAAGAAGTGACTTTTTGCCTGTTTTAAAGCAATGGCCACACAGTGCAGCTATTTTCACCCCAAAACTACTTTGAAGATAGTACATGCTCTACTTATCCTTATTCCCTTTTTTGTAGTTTAAGAAAAAAATAGATACTTGTAATAAAATACACACAATATGTAGGGGTTTCTATACGTTGTGAGGACTTTCCATAGACATAATGACTTTTACACTATCCAAACTGTATATATATCCCCTAACCCTCATTTTTACATTTTAAAGTAAGCATTATTAAGTATGATTAATAATCAATTTGAATTGTGGGAACCATTGGTTTGACTATTGTGGTGAGGTAATTTTTTTATTGATTTTGTATCAGGCTAATGATATTTTCAGTGGCATAACCCTAGTAAGAACCACTAAAATATCCTCACTATGTTAGTTTACTGTACAGGTTTACTGTAAACCTGCACAACAGCTTTTTATGAATTATTTGATAATCCATTTCAAAAATTTGTTTAAATCTAATTTTAGTTTTCTAATTAAAGAAATATGTTGTCACAATTCTATTTTTTTGTACAAAAATATTTTTTAAGCATTGAAATTTACACCTTCAGATTAAAAGATTTTTAAGATCATGAGAAACAATTTATCAATTGTGTCTAAACTTTTGACTGGTACTGTATATACATCTATGATCATACTTTTCAAACCCTTTAAATTAGATGTTTTTTTAAATGCATGTAAATCTCTTATCTTTAGAATTCCTCAGGGTAAGGATGACATGTTTAATGTGTACAAATGTTGCTCAGCTATCATGTGCATTTTGCATCTGTTGCCTCCTTTACAAGAGGCAGAAAGTGTGTTCTACCCATGGGCCTGTTGTGTGAAACTGACATGAGCTAATAAGAACACATTATAAAGATAAACAAGATACCCTAGAGTTAAAATCCTCTTGACTTTTCAAACTCATGTGAACTCCAGGTAACCCTCCTCACAGGGAAAGTTGAACGTTTATGACATTTTCAAAAACTTTGTGACAATCCCGGCTGTCAAAAACTAGACAGTCGGTGTCTGATGAAGATGTATACCTCACAGGTGACACAAGAATCAATTTCTTCCTTCACAGTGATTTGTTTTGTATTGCAAGTGTTTATTTTTACCCTTAAACTACAGAAAAGAGACAATAGACATAAAGTTGAAGAAGGAGAGCAAGTGAACTCAGAATCAGAGAGCAACACAAACCACACAGGTATGTGTGTAGAATCAACTGTACCGTTCTGCGTCTCCATAAAAGAGTAAAACTTCCTGTTAGCCTGACATTTGAAGGACCTGCTCCCTCCGTGGATTTCACTGATACCTATTTTCTGTCAGAGTCGTGTCAGAAAGAGTAACTGAGCACCCCCGCCCAACCCGCATCTATATTTAGATCTCTCTCCATAGCAAGACACACACGCCAGTATCACACATTAGCAACAGTCTCCTGCTGCTCAGCTCTCTATGACTAACAGATTGAATGCTTGCAAAAGTACCCACTCATTAGCAAAGTGATGGAACTGTGGGTTACATGGAACTTTCCACTTAGCTTTCAGATTATGTCAGTTACTTTATCATGTTTTTTTTTAAACTAATAACAACCCTAATTAATGGGATCCACTTTTATCAGCTGTATACTGTATCACAGGTTATGACAGCGCAGGCTGTTAACAGACAAACAAAAATACTAATTATATACTGAAGTAGATTTGAACCAAAAAGTTGCACTGTGCTGTCTGGACACATTACAAGTTGTCATTTTACAACATTTTTTTACGTTCGTGAATTAAAAAGTTACCCTATAAAAAATGTTTGCCATTATTTTTAATTAAAATTTTGAAATAGTTTAACAATTTGGCTGAAAATAAGTTACACCTCTGTCAGTTTGCACCTACGTTTTTTTTTTAGACCCAATCAATTCAGTAAAAAAACACAGTCATTTGTATCATTCGATATTGTGAAATACACATCACAATTTTGAAGTAAAATTAATTAGAACTTTATGTTTACAGGAATAATTATTTTGGACTTTTTAATGTTTTATGAATGAGTTGTTTTAGATTCATTTACTATTTAAATTAGTTTGATAGACTGTAAAAGCTGGTAAATAGCCTATAATACATTTTAAAACATGAAGATTTCTCTTTTAAAGTAGTTCATGTTTGAAACAAAACTATTATTCCGAAATCGGTGTCAATAAACAGCAGGGCACCATTGTGGCAAATAACACCATCTGGCCATGATTTATTAAGATCCCAAATAAAGGGCACTAATTTTCTTGTGCCTTCAAACAAATTGTGTGGGTTCTTCTTGGATGCATAGTGGGTGATTTACTAACAACCACACCTTTTGTGTGTGGTATCTCTAAAACAAATTTTAGCCGTACTACTCATAACTATTTATCTGATTTAATAATTTGATATTGGCCTGTATGGTAAATTTTGACACACAAATACTTTATACATAATAATCTCTACACCATTGAAAAATCTTACAATATGATCTGTGTGTTATTGATTACTGCTCTCAAAATGGGCTTGTGTGAAATTAAGCCATCATGCCTGTAACCTTGCCATCATTATAAAATGGTATCTATAATAATATCTATTACAATCATTATTTTAACAAACCACAACAAGCGTAAACAAACTAAACCCGGTGGGTGATTGTCCAGATTGTCCAAGCACCCAGATTAGCTGTGGCAGTGGTTCTTATCAAGACACCCCAGACAGCTTTTGGTATTATAAAAGAGATCTAAATAAAACAGATTGAGGGTGAAAGCTCCTTGATTGCATTACATGATATGAGCCACTCGAGTCCCTGCTGGGCTGCTGGTGCTAATCAGATGCTACACAGTTTAGTCCTTGTAGCTGATTGGTTAATGAAACAAACTTTTCCGATTTTTTGATGACATCTGCGCTTAATAAGATTTTGTAGTTTGTGTTTGCATAGTTTTGAATAAGGCCAATATCACATATGCTTTCTCTCATTTTATGTGTTTTGAATTACGTTTCATTACTGTATGTATGTCTATACGTGCGAGTTCATTTCTGAACAGAAAAATAAGGAAGCTGCCGTCTGAGCACCCCGTCCCTTCAGTTCCGAATGCTAATCTACTAAATCCTCTCCTTGATAAGCATCTTTCCCGCACACTGTGAAACCATAGGACAGGCTCTAATTCTCTCTACCTGAGAACACCTCATAGGTTTATGGGTAGATTAAGCAAGAGCTTCAGCTCAGTGTGAAGTAGCAGTGGGTACATAATAAAATACAGGGCTGCTAACAATTTGCTTTACAGCTTAAACATTATATGCTTGATCCCTGCGACACATTGTTTGGATTCACCATATGACGGCGTCTCCTCTTTGGCTGGCGGGACCTAAAATGTCTCCCTGAGCTGCCCTGGGGTTGAACTGGCCAGCAGGTGACCTCTGCTTTTCAGAGGTTTAACTGTTTTTCCTCTTGAGTCAAAGCAGCTACTTAACTCAATAACCTCTCTGACTGTGCAGAATAGTAAGAAGATTCTGTCTGCCTTTGATAGGCTGAAAAGGAGACTTAAAGATTTATTTTTGATCGTTTGCGCTTGGTTGTGACGTTAATGAAATTGTTACGTGAGCCGTGACGTAATGGTACAAAGTGTGTCATAGACATAATATGTAGTGACACTTTAATATCTATCTAGGTAGGACATACTGTCTGATTTTGATTTGGTAATTTATATGATGTTAGTTAGCATGAGTATTGCTGAAAATAAGGAAAAAAATTTTAACTGTCACTGTTTTACCACTTCACTGTTCACTTTAATATTTCATAGTTGAATTTTAATCTAATCATGACAAACTATATATTTATGGAAAGCTCTAAGACTTAAGAGTAAATATTTGACAAATGTTCACAACAGCAAATAACAGTGAAATAAATAGTATAAAACCATTCTCCTGAAACGTTAACAATTTGAGCCCCATTGTCTCATATCATTGTGACTGTGATCGAACAGTGGACCTTTTGAAAAAATAACTATGAAATTTAATCAATACCACATCAAATGGAAAAATCTATTAGAATTACAGTGATGGCCATGTCAATAAAAATAGCCCAAAGCACCTCTGGCTATCTCACTTAACAGGTTTAACACCCCATAATGCCTGGCCTGGGATCAGACTCTGTTCTTCTATAATACAGTACCACACCACTCAATGGGATGATATTAACATCTTTAATCCTTACTATGCCCAGTCTATTCACTAATGGGTTAAGAAGTTGATTATCAGTTAAGAGCTTAGTAGCAGTGTTGGCTAAGCTGCTTAAAAACTTTGCTAGACGAACTACTTTAACCAGCCTACAATCTACAAAATAGCTTTACGGAAACCATTTCCCCTGAAAAGCTTGCTTAAACACAAGCTACACAGCAAACTGAGTTGTTTCAGTAATGCTATGTTGGACGTCTACGTCGTTTTAGATTACGGAAAGAAAAAAAAAGAGATGCTGCATTGGTGTTTAGGGCATCCCGGTCCCTGCTTAATGTCGCACATGCTTTTATTAAAATATGGAAATTCTGAATACTTCAAGTAACACAGGCATTTATTCTTAAAGAGACAGTATCATACAGTATCCAAAAATTGTCCAATATAGAACATATACATATTTACCAAGAATAACAACATGAAAGTGAAAACTGTTGTACATTGTGAATGTGGATGAGCTAATGGTCAGTAAGAACTGTATTAAAAACGTAACAAAACTTTACCTTATCAAACAAAAATTATATTATTCTCAACTACTGAAAGACTGAACGGTCATGCCAGAAAGAGTTAGGATTGTTGCCATTGTCCATGATAGGTGTGTGACATACATTTACCTTAACATACTCCTGGACAAAGGTGAATTCTGTGACTTGCACTCCGGCCATCTGGTGCTATCTCACAGGTGTCACACGCCTCCTGTTCTCCCGCCAGCATGGAAACATGCTGTTTCTCTTAATATTATCATTTTGGAGAATGGTGTCTTTGGATAGGTCACTTTGGATAATATGAATTTTGTCAAATGAAAACATGTACAAAAATTGCATTATGAAGCTCTTCTGTGTTATTAAGGCTGTCTGTGGCATTTGTAAAAACATGCATCTACTTGTTTTTCTGAGAATACAGTGAAAGCCAAGATTTGAACCACTGAAACATGCTCCTCAAGGGATGCTTAAGGTAATCTATCTGTTTCTGTTGCTTAAAGGGATAGTTCACCCAAAAATAAAAATTATGTCTTTATTTTTTACCCTCATGTCATTCAAACCCTGTATATGATTCTTTTTTTTTTAAACCCAAAAGAAGATATTTTCCCATTGATTTCCATTGAAGCTTGTGTCCGTACTATGAAAGCGAATGGGTGCCGGTTACCAGTGTTTTGCAAAATATCTTCTTCTGTGTTCTGCTGAAGCAAGAAGGTCATACAGGGTTGACATGACATGAGGGTGAGTAAATAATAAAATAATTTTTATTCTTGGGTGAACTATCCCTTTAAGGACTGTGCAAAAGCAGTTTAAGAGCTCTTGATATTTCATTGCTTTGGCAAAGTTTTTTCTTGAAATTGCATATGAGTGAATCATAGCTGTGTGAGATGATTTTGGCATGTGCTTCTTGATTTTTGTTAAATATGATTATGCTTAAGTATGCATCAGATTGCCAGTGAACGAACTGTGGGCGTTTTGTGGGTGTGCCGATGATATTAGAGTCTGTTTGCTGTAATCTTGCCATTGCATTAATTTGCCCAAATTTATACCATTAATCTTGCATAGAAGGCAAATGTTTTAGCCACCGTGTTTTAAAATTGTACTTTTTACACACATTTGCTAGGAAAGCAATGGGTGTCTGAGGAATGATATCATACAATTTCTCATCTGTGCTGACACCCATTATGGCCTTGTAGGTCATCGTATGACAGCGAGTGACAACAAAATAAAAGAGGAAGGAAAGAGATGGAACTGACACATCACATTTAACATCAGGCTCATATCTCATATAGGTGTGATATTTGTTTGTCTATGAGAACTTTAGAAAAGTTCATGTAATTGTTTAAAGTGAGATAAAACTGCTGTTTAGTGTGTATACCGCTGTCCCATCTTCACACAGATAGTGTGGGTGGTAAACTTATGCATCTTCACTGATGATGGCTCAAATTTGGCCCCTGAATCACAACTAAGATTATCGACAGACAGCAGGATGTCTTAATCTCCTACTATGCAGCGAGTGCTGTCTCTGGCAGTGAGGAAGACCAGGCGGTCGCCTCTGGCAGCCCATCATAGGCCTGTTTCGGGCCTGGCTGTTGTAAACCTCACACTCCTGGGTACTGCTGAACTTCTGACCCACGCTTGTCCTGGAGAGGTCTATAAGGGCTGCTTTAATCCCTTAATCCCTTCACAAAGAATCATTCAAACAAAAAATGCACCCAAAACTACAAGTATAAAGTGTAAGGCTACGTTTTACACAACAATAATGTAGTCAAAAATATATATAAAAAAAGTTTTTTCTTGTTAATTTTTTTTTTTCACACACACACAATAAGTATTTGCGTTTATTTGGATCAGCGAATACTATTGAAATGCTGTATTACGCATGTCAGGTCAGTTGTTGGCGACTTTGTAAAGACACAACACATACGCATATATGCGCATACTCTGGTTTTACCCGAAAAGTGCTTTTTGAAAGCCATTATTCAGCAAAATGTGTGTTAATAATGTGCCGTATGTAAAGGAAGTGTCTTCGCTAATCATAGCGGTACAGTAAATATACACTTTGCTGGAGAAATATTAATAAGTATGTTACGTTGGTTATACCTTTGTACAGACCGAACATGTAATCGCTTGTGCACGGCGGCACCGTTTTCAGAGATTTGCGTTCTTGGGGTTTACACAAAAACAATAGTAGGATAGTAAAACTCAAACTTTAAAACTCAAAATGCTATTTTTGTGTAAATGCACAACCAAAATGCTTTCTGTTTTTAGTTGAAAATGTCCTGTCAACAGCCTCTTAAATTATCGCTCAGTTAAACATCCCTAAAGTATAGTTCAAATTATCCATCTGTTTATCTGTCTGCATATCAGTCTCAGAGGAAAACTGAAACACGATATACTTTAGTTTTTTAATATTTTAATAATCAACTTTTTAATGTATAGTTTTTGTTACTGAAAATTAGGTGAATTCACGTGGGAGAATGAGGCCGAGGAGAGTGAACTTTTTTAACTGCTGTTTATTGCCATCTGTTCTTGTGTCTGTCTCCAACTGACTGCATGTTGTGGCCACAGAGAGACGTGTGGAACAGCATTTGTGCAAGTCATCAACTAATCCCTTCACACACACGCATCTATACACTCAAACAAACACACACAGAAGACCTGATGCTAATAGATTTTGAAGCAAACCGAAAGGCTTTATCTTCACGTGTGGGAGGCAGATGGGCAACAGAATGTAGGCCTCAATACTAAACAGTTCCTGCATAATATCTGCTTAGCGTCATAACATTGACAACTAGCTAGTTTCCACTGAGATGTGTCATGAGTATATAGCAGAGAATAGGGCTGTTTTTCCCTCTCTTTCACTTACATATCTTACTAATGTCATATTTATTCAGATTTCATTCAGTGACTGAAACGCAGAAAAAGAGATTATGGTGGTTTCTCTGCGGACTGCTCCCACTGCCAAACTTTCTTTCGTAGCTTCCGCTCCATTGCCAAAGCCAGCGATTTGACTGTCTGAGATATTTTCATACATCTCAATTTGCAAATTAGAGCATCTTCATGTGATGCCTGAAGCCACCAACAAACAGATGTAGACTAATCTTTTAATCAGCAATACAGACAGATTTTGTTGTCTTTACAATTTCTGAGCGAACATATTGGGACATCATGAATAAACCTGCTTTAGAATCTGGATTATAAAATCAAAGTGAATTTTTAATGCACGTATTTAACAACTTGATCAAATACATGCAACAAGACCGCAGCTTAGTTTGAAACAAAAATTGTTTTTAAATGCTGCTCATTTATTATACACCCTGCGACATAACACCAAAAATCCAAACTTTGATCAGTGTTCGCAATGTTTATGAATAAAGTCTAATGTGGTGCTCATTAAAGCATGAGAAATTAATCTCTGTATCTAGTTTTTGCCCTAGTAACGCCTTACAAATCTGTATGCAATATATTTCTTTGCTTTACTTGTGTAATATTTAATCATACTTACGTATAAAAACAGGCAGAGCACTTTTGCAATGTTAGTTCATATACACAAACATTGGAATATGCAGATTTACACACCATAACCAATTAATAAAATATGCTGTATACCCCAACAGCCTAAAGCACATAAAGCACATTCTGCTGAATTGATGTGTCTGAAAAAAAAACAGTTCTTATAGCCGGGAGCTGCTCGATTGCTGATTGCTGATTTTCTACCCATTATTAGACTAATTTGCAATTATGACTCACTGAAAAATGTGCATACTTATTCAAACGGAAAGTACTTTTTACTTTCTCCTCCGGGCTGCAAAAACTATTCTTGCTTAAATCATAATGTTTACATCAAAGCTGAGTACTTGCATACAAAGCGAGACATCGTTTAAATCTATTTATGTGTTCTCACAAAGAACAAAGAAGAATGTGCAATAGCGGTGTTTGATGTCCAAATTGAATATTTGATTTTAAATTCTAGTCTTTTGTGATTAATATTATAAACTTGAAATTAGTTTATCAGTAAAAGTGATTCATCTTTAAATGTGACTAAAGACACACAGTAAAGTAAAAAGAAAGTTGACCAAGTGTAAAAAGCTTTGCAGCTTAGCACTGATTATTTCTGTAGTCTTGTATATTTATTTATATGTATAACCATAACCATAGGTGTTTTCCCTAAACGTTGGTGGCAAATGTATGCACTATATATGCATAATCCATTTTTCACAAAAATGATCTTTGTCAAAAGGATGGATGGAGGCGGTACATTAATCAGACAAATATTTACAGCCAACCGGTACTCTCCCTTTATCACAGAACGTACACAAATATTTGCCTGACCTCTGAATGAACTCGCCTTGTTATTTAAAAAAGTATGTAGCGTGTTAATTTGAAATGCATGGAAGCTGTTTTGGCAGCGCCAGTGGCAATAATCAGTCACATACTTTTTTGCGTGTCTTCAAAGGCTTTCGTCAGACGAGCCATGGGGTAACTGTCTGAGATGCTGTTATATCTGCTAATTTTATGCTTTGGAGATGAAAGGTCTTCATTAGTGGAAAAACAAAGTGATAAGTAAGTTATTGAGTTTCTCAGTAGATGAGAGCAAAGCAAAGACAATGTGAGCCGTTGATTATGCTGTGGCTGGCTTAAATGAAGACATTTATATTGTGTTAGGATACAATTTGTGTTATATATTTAGTATATATTATTATGTAATTATATTTTATTATACTTTTAGTATAAATTTTGTTTTTTGTTTTTGATATTTTTTCCAAAAATTGCTGAGAAGAAACTGACATAATAAGACTAACATAAATAAAAACAATATTTTGTTTTTAAAAGATTTTATGAAAGTTTATTTAAACTGTTTTGTTTAAACTCAACAGAAGACGTATGTGAGATTATTAGGGTTAGTTTTTTCAGGAGAAGCATCTGGAGACTTAAAGCTGCAATCTGCACCTAACCATGAACTGTGAGCTTATAATAACGATTTGTAAGATGTCGGATTGGCTATCATATGTAAAGCAACCTGCAATTTATTGTTTTTAACAGAGATGTCGATATCGAGACAGAAGTTAAAAGTGGAGTGTGTCATTTTTATGTTAAAAGTCTATTATTCATATCCCAGCTAATTATGCAGAAGATTCACACTGTAAACTGTACATTGAATCATCTGAAAATTGTAAACTTTCAAAACATTTACATCCTAGTGTATAGATGGCTTTAACCTATTTGGTCATTTAGAGCAGAACTACCTGTTAGCATCCAATTGCAGATGTTTTTTTTGCAAATTAATTTTATGACACTAGTGGCAAAGAAATAAATAACACACTTTAAGCACCATCATATCTCCATTAGATCTCTATTTAATCTCATTTCCCTTTCTAAAGAAGCGTATTAAAGAAATCTCACTTTTGGGTCATTTTAAGAGTATGAGGTCCTTGTAAAAGTAGAACATGTACAAGGCAACAATGTACCGCTAGCATTAAAATCTTCAATTCCTGTAGCTTCAAGGCTGGGGTCGTAGAAAGTTCTGCCAAAATGCTGCTATGATTCATGGTCTAAAAGCAAAAATACCATGCTTTGAATTAACACGCTGCCTTCAGATGCTTTTAAACCGATGCCAGGCTTGCTGGGCAAAGCTTCATTTCAGCTCTCTGAAGCATTTTAACATGCGTCTGACCCACTTGGGTTGCAGAAAGAAAATAGCATAATCCCTCACCCCTCATTATCTCAGGAGATATGGTGTAATGCTCAGGGGTCTTTCTGCAGATGTGCTTTTCTGCTCAATAACACCTTTCCAGTGTTTCAATTATGAACATGTCCACTCTTGATTGTCTAGTTAGAAGGAAAATGTGGTTTAATGTTATCTTCATTGTTGCTGTACCCATAGGAACGAACAATCCCAAATGAGATCTTTTTAATATCTCAGTTGTTTCTCACAGGCAGCAGTGAGATTAAACGGAGAGCAAATTGAGTCTCCAGTTTCTTAGATGTTTCTCCTGAAAAAAATAGATTTTTTTTTTCATTTTGGCCTATTATAATTTATTGTAATCCTATCTTAAAGTATCCTATATTTTTCATAATTTTAGAAAAGGTTAATATATATACATAATTGATACCTTGAACCTTGAAACTGAAAAATTACAATTTTCCTTTAGGTAAATCCCTGATTTCCAGCAATAACATTGAAGAAAACACTGTCACAATTTTTTAATGAGTTTTATAGTAACTTTGCATTGGTAGTTATATACACAGAGAATCGTCCCTAATTACCACCATTAGTATTCTGCCTAAAAGCGCTGACTGAATAAAAGAGTGACCTGCTTGTACCCTGCCTGATTAAATTACCTCAGATTTCCATTTATCACCAAACAAGCACCAGCCATTCAGGTCATGCTCACAAAAATAATATTCTTCATTAAGCTGCGCACGCTCATGTTGAATTAATTACAGACACTCTGTACTCTAGTTGGTTTAGACAGGAATGACAAACTTTAAAAGTTCGAAAACACAAATAGTTTTGTACAGGAACTTATCGTTGATCTTCTAGCACAGATCTGTTCAGATTTGACATTTCTCTCTCTTTCTCACATTCACTTGCCCCCTTCAGATCTCGAACCCTCCCACTGCTCTTAGAGAGATTTCTGGGGAGCGGAAGTGATTAACA
Source organism: Beaufortia kweichowensis (assembly GCA_019155185.1). Classification (NCBI taxonomy): domain Eukaryota; kingdom Metazoa; phylum Chordata; class Actinopteri; order Cypriniformes; family Gastromyzontidae; genus Beaufortia; species Beaufortia kweichowensis. The sequence continues at coordinate 8,481,186 of CM032807.1, forward strand.
ACCACTCCAGCAGCTATTCTGAGCCTTTCTATCAGTAATAACAGAAAAGACTAACATGGAATAAGTGCTTTCTAGATTAGTGCTTTTTTCTGGATCTTTGAGAAAGGTTTGTGTAATAAATGAAGGTTTTTGGCAGGTACGTCATTGTACCTGTATACAGTAGAAAAGCTTTGGATTGATTGTCACATACGCTACTTTTTGCTTATGCCTGATCTTTTTGCATCTTAATGTGACAGCCAGTGATCACATACATTCCCATTAAATGGAGCTTTGTCATGTCAATAAATCAATTTTGCTTAGGTTTGGTAGGATGGACCCTATTTAGATGTAAATAGTAAGTTCTGCTGCTGTGCTTTGACAAATAGGCTTTTTTCTTCAATAATTGTAATATATTTAGAGGGATGGATCATCCCAAAATTATGTTTTTCCATTTATTCACCCACATGTTTTTTTTTCTGCAGAAGACAAAAGATATTTTGAATAACAATGGTGACAAAACAGTATAGGCCCCATTGACTTCCATTGTATGGGCACAAAACCACTGAGAAACTTAATTATCAAAGAAAGGAAGTTAAATTTCAGATCCTCGTACAGTAGCTCAACAATCTTAAGGTGAATGTTAAAATGTGCTTGAAACATGAAAACTACTACACTCAGATTATAATCAATAAAGCTGTTTACACGATTCCTACTGTTGGGAGCATTCTGGGAGCGTTTTAGTCTAGTCACGCCACATTGCTTGCTTGCAGTGTAAGCACGATCTTAAGATCTAGTGCAGCTCCATTTAAAATACTATCAGGTAGTGAAACACAGTGAGACACAGAGGATTTCCAGCCTGTTGCTCATCTGGACAGGTATTTCAGCACGAGGCACCTTGTGCATAAATACTCACAGAGACATTTGGAAGTGAGATTGGGTTCACAGCTGAAGCTCAACCTAAGCAAGTCCTTAGACTGATTCACCAGGAGAATAATTAGTGGAGTGGGGCGAGTGTACAATTGACTGAGGCAAAATTATTTCATTAGCTGTATTGAACCTATTCACGGTCCCCACAGACTGCACCTGAATTGAGAAGACAGATAGAGTCAGTGTGAGAGAAAATCAAGTTGCTAAGCTGTCTGTCCAACTGACTTGAATTTTAAGGCATTCAGTCTAATGCCATACATATCAAAAGGCATCGGCAAAGGTGAAGCTTGATTGATATTGCTCTACCTCTTAAGAGCTGCAAGGTCTGTCCTTCAGAATCAATGTCTGAATGTTTGTTCAGCTAAAGTATAAAAGATTTGCTGGGTGTATTCTGCTCTTATAAACATTATTTAGCTTTTACCTTTAGGCTTTAGGGTATATGCTGGTTAGAAACACACACAACCTTTCTGACATGCATCAAAGCTCGCAGTCATTAAATTTATATGTAATGCATTCATATCTGCTTATATCCTAAAAATTATTTATGAGATTTTAAATGTTTCAGATTAAATTTTACTCGCTAACAAATGTGAATCGTATTTTTTAGATGGGTGACAAATAATAAAAAAATGCTTTTGTGAAGCCAGTTCTATAAATCAAGTACCATGCCAGAAAGAAAAGAATCGTAAAATGACAGTCTGTTTACCAGGAGTGTTTACCAAGAAAAAATCTTTCTATAGTTTGTATGAATTTTTGTACTAAAAATTTTATTTCCATCGTTTGTGCTTGCAAAATGGGTTTGTGCCATCGAATACGTCTATTAATCAATTGTGCTTATGTCGTTGGGTGTTGTGATTGGATTTTGAAAAATGACATCATCATGAGGCAATTTAGGTTTGAGTTCAGTTTTTTCCAGAATTACTCCCAAGTAAGTGTACGGGTACACTATAATTCAACTTTAAATCAGAGAGATCAATAGGGAACAGAAAGCAAAGGTTCATACATTTCAGCTGTCTGGACTGTCTTGTAGTTATTTGTATACGACAGGTTGATTTCCTCTCTTTTTGGCTTCTCCAGTTTAAGTGTCTGGACACACAGCTGGGAAAATGGACTTTAATTCTCATTCAGTGTTGAATGACGACAGAAGTTCAGAAGGTTTACTTTGGTTTTCCCGTGGTACCACTTACTCAGGTTGAACTTTATTATAGAACATTTGAAAATCATTTCCCATTGTCAAACTCCATAGAGGTTCTAGAACTGCTGTCTGATGTAAAAAAAACACAATAATTTATATTCAGACTTTGAAAGACAAAGGTTTTTGGCAAGGCATTCAAAACAAACCACTGGAGGAATGTCCTCCACTTTCTTTCTAACCGTATCGATGGGAATCCATCCTATTATCTATTCTTGTGGCTGTTATCATCTTGACATGATGGAGTACACAAATGTCATATGGGGACCGTTTGCAACATACCATGTGTGATCAACAGCAACAACTGTTCACAAATAAATGCGAGGAAACTGCACAAATGGAATACAAAATCTTAGCTGTTTACCCACTGTTTGCTTGACAAATCTACCATTTATTTTCGGTTGTAATGACATCCTTGGGTGCAACCCAGAAACGATTATTACATTAGACAACAGAGTGAACTGGTTGTACAAATGACATTTTTGTTTGAGTGCTGCCATTTTATCTTGTCTTATTATTTGGTTTTGAACAAAACATATAAATGTCTGCACTGCCGTTTTGCAAACATTGTAAGTCAATTTTGTTTTATTGCGTATTGACATTTAAAATAGACTGACTTTTACTTACTATATTAGTTACAGGATTAAAAGAGTATAATTTGTAAAGGGATAGTTCATCCAAAATTCTTTCCTTACCTTTATGTCTTTATGACTTTGTTTCTTCTGCAGAATACAAATAAGGATCATTTGTAACCAATCAACATTGTCGTCCACAACATGTTTTGATCCTTCTTTCTATCTTTTATGTGGCTGGGTGGGTCTGTGGTCTGATGCAGATTTAGGTTTAAACGTTTAGGCCAGGGGTATTCAAATACAATCTGAGAAGGTCCAGCCACACAAATTTCCTAAGTTGGAAAGGTCCGGGTAGACATGTAATTTATCAGTGACTAATACAGCACAGTAACAAATAAAGGACTATTATTAAATATATTACACAAAGCCATTCTGACACATTTTTAGGAACTACAAACAACTTTATTTATACTTTTCTGTCCATTCATCTTTGAAATTGCGATTTTCGCTATCAACTTTTCTTCTTTCTTCTCTTTGAACAAGCCCTACTCGCGTTCGTGAAGTCTGAAACCGGCGCAGGCTCTCTCTCCTTTTGCGTCTGCCTTCCCGCTTGCTCACCGTTGCAACGTCTTGCACGTGAAATATATTTGCATATGTGATGTGATTGGATGAAACGCGAGAGCTATTTGCATAAACGCACGCGGTTGGATAAGATGTAGAACTTGTCACTGTAATCATTTACATAAAATCATATGATTGGATCGGATATGATTGCGTCACTGGCAGACAGCGAGAGGCTGCACTGGGTGTTACGGCTGTCTTTAAATTATTTATTATACTTAATATTGCTTAATGCTGTTCGGTCCACATTATCCCTTTGCTGGGTCCGGACACGGACCGCGGTCCGCCATTTGAATATGACTGGTTTAGGCCTTTAAATCCTTGTAGTCCCATTATTGTTAGTTTCTTTAAAACATGGAATAATTCTGCACAGAGATGCAAACTAAACTTTTATTTTCCAGTAAAATCACCTTTTCGCTACAATTCCTTGTATTTTTGGTCAATAGCTAATGTCTCATCTGTTTGCTCTAGGATGGCAGATATAAATCAAGCTGAAATATTTGCTGTCTAGTAAGTTTCAGCTATAATATAGGACAGTGATACCCCAGGGGAACTTTAATCAGGTTTCAGGCGTATTTGGAAACGTTTAGATTTTGCATTGTTAAACCAGTATTTAAAAAGCCAAGGATGTCTTCATTATTAGTAATATTCATATTATTGTTGTTATGCAGTTTTATTTGTAAATATACAGTAGGTTGTTACTAATAATATTAATGAAACATGAGACCAAAAGATTAGGAAACACTAATTTAGGATGCGTCGCATTGTTTGGCTGAACAAACTTCAGCAAACTCTGTGTTTATCAGATGCTGAGTCAGCATACTCTATATGTATTAAGTGATACTGTAAATACCACTAATAGGCTGCCTGTCTGCAATGATTCAAACCATGACCGCAAGGTGAACAGCATCTCACCCGGTACCTCAACACACACAGCCGGTTGATCATCAGATGGCCTTTGGGTCTGCCTGCGGGACAGGCTGTCTGTCTCAGTCCCCTGCCTTTCATTCAGCATCTCTCTGCAGGCTGATGGAAAGCCACAACCAACTCTATGTCAGTCACCAACTGACACATACCCGTCTGACTGAGACAGATCATTCTGATTAAAGATGATTTCTCACTCACAGATCCTGACATAGACATAGTCTGGCACAGTTTTTCCTTGTTGAAATACTTTCCCAGTTTAATGCGCATACAGGACTAAAGTCTGCCATTTGTACGTTTATTTTCTAAATGTCAAGATCATGCAATGTTGTAATTTTAGGGCAAACGTTGTAGACCTTTAGACATAGATGCCACATTCGCACGTCAGCATGTCTACCATTTTGAAACAGTAAACATTTTCGTTTCTTTTATCACCAACAGTAAAAATCATTTAGTTTTTCGAACATTGCACAGCCACTGGTTTTAGAAATGCCACGGTTATAATTTCTATAAAAATACAAGAGAGAGAATTTGCTGGTTTGTGTACCCCAATTTTTTTTTCCATTATTTATTCATCCTCATGTCATTTCAAACCTGTGAGACTTTCTTTCTTCTGCAGAACACAAAAAAATATATTTTAAAGAATGTTGGTAATCAAACAACATTGTGCCCCATTGACTTCCATTGTAAGAACACAAAACCATTGAGACATTTCTCAAAATATCTTCTTTTGTGCTACACTAAAGAAACAGTCATATACAGGTTTTGAATGACACGAGGGTGAATAAATGATGACAGAATTTTTATTTTGTGGTGAACTACTCCTTTAACCCGTGTTTTAAAATGGTAATTTTTGGTCACTTTTTAATGTTGTGTTAGCTAACGCCTTTGTCTTCTTGTATTGTGTTAATTTAGCAATTTTAATATTTGGCTGTACAGTATGTTGGATGACTGGAGTATATTGGCCCATAGAAACAGCCGCTAATGAGGCATCTATGTATATACATAGATCTATATAAAGCTACTTCTACTACCTTAAATATCTACACAAATATTTCTCATGAATTATTTCAACATGAATTTGTGATAAAATCTCCTTTTCTGCATAAAGAGTACCTGAATTGGCTAAACCTTATTTCCAATCAGTAAAGAAACCTGATACAGATAATGGCCCTCTTGTGCTTCTTTTGTTGTGAAATTGGAACATTCTTCACAATCAGGCATGAAACAGTCCCAGTGGGGCAATTATTTGGAACACTGAGTATGCAAATGCTCTGCAGGACATACCTGCTGTACAGAAATCCAACAGCTATTACCAGGGAAGATGTAGACTAACGTTTCGTACCACTATTTTACCTACCACTGACACAACTCGCAACAAATGTCAAATTAGGGAGTCAGGACGTATTGTGTGCTGTCCTCATATTTAAGTTAAACCCAAATAAAATTTGAGTTAGAGATACAATTGGGAAAGAGAGTTGCCATAGTAACCTGCTCTATTCGATATGCACACTGCATTAGAATCCATACAGACGCATGTATACATTGTCGTGCCCTGGGTGTCGTTTTGGTTGCTGGTAATCCCGAGGTTGAAACATGTCACGGTGGAATTGGGAAATCTTCACATTCACACTTAGATCAGAGAGTGAGTCAGTGCACTCCAGGCTAACGTTCACACAACAGCTGTCGGATGGAGAAAAGGCACTAATCAGAATTACAGCTTCATCTCCGCTCTAATTTCCCTGCGACAGTGGAACGGGAATATTTCATCCGTCTGCCTTATTATCTTTTTGTTCCGAATCCACGCGCTTTCGATGCACAAGAGAGTTGGGGAGGGGGAGGTGTGTAGCCACATCATGTTCCCATGTTCAATAGAGACATCAACTTTCTCTTTTTCACCTCACACACTTGTTCACCCGTCTCCCACCCCCTCGACTCCCCCCATCTTTTTGTTGCGTTTTCTTGTGAAGTTGGCACACTTCAAAGCTCGCGGATTGACAGGGACGCCGACTAAAAGCTCCCATTCATCTAGCGGGTGGAATTAGGTTGCCGTCTCTCTCAAGAACTACTTCAGAAAGCAGCTCTCGTCTCTTTAAATATCTGGCCTCTGCATGACATCGTGAAAAGAGAGAGAAAGAGGGACTAAAACTTCCTGCTAGAAGTAGCTGTTTAAAGAGAATAAGAGGTTGTGATGGGGGAGCCGTATGGGTGCAAATTGCTAAGATATTCCCCTGCAGATTTGTAAATGGGTGATGAATGTCAACAGAGGTTTTTCTTTTTGGAGACTTTGATGTGAAGGAATGTGAATAAAGAGAAAGAAATGGGTACAAGGAGAAAACAAATGAAAAATAGAGGGACAGATGCAAACCAGAAAAACCAGTGGGATCTCTTGTAACACAAGTATGTGTGACTGACTGACTGACTGCCTAATAGGACACACATGCAAGGCCAAAAATGAAAAATCATTATTTACTTGCTCTTGTGTCATTTTAGACGTGGCTCCTATTATTTTTCCATGGAAACCAGTATTAGACTGTTAAGCAATCGTCACATAGATTTTTTTTCAAACAATGACAATTCAAAGATAGATCCAAGCTCCAAGACATTGTAAAAATACCATAAATGTGGTCTAGACTTGCTATATTTTTTTGTTCTTTTGTCTAAAGGTCCATTTAAGATAATGATAACTATAAAGTTTTAAAAATCTTTCTAAATTTAAGAATTGGCCTATAAAATATCCAAGACACCCAGAAACTATATTGTTGGGATTATTTTTTAGAGCCATATTTTGTAGGTAATAAACAATTAAACATTCATTTTGAGTTATAGAAAGTACTTCTCGAAATGTAAAGCACACAAGCTAGAATAAACATTACAAACGTTATTTGTTATCCATCGTTCATGAGTGTGGATGCTAATATAGGTATTGTTGTTAAAATTATTGTTCTTGTTGTTATCAAGCCTTTAGTCTAATAACGTGATAAACAAAATGGAAATTTAAGTCATTATTTACTAATAATCTTTTCCTCAGTTGCAGTGTGCAAATAAAATGGCACTTTTGATGGAGGTTGAGATGTCAGTAACATGCTTATGTTGTGACAAATGTTATGATATAAAAACCAGTGCCACATGTGTCATATTTTTTATTTTGCTTTGTTGGTGAAAGAATACTGACAGAATTGTCTTTTTTGGTGAGCTTTTTCTTTAATAAACACATCTTCAGTGTATGTATGGATACACATTGTCATACACAAGGTACAGTATATCACTTCTTTTGATGATATTTACCTAGGTAGTCACTTGAATAAATTGGGATGGAGAAGGTTGATGCTTCATAAGTTCAGAGACAAACACATTCTCTCTCTAACTACACCTTAAAACAACTGGTAGATGGAAAGATCTAGATGGAAAGATAGAGAAGAACTCAGGTGCAGGTTTGAATGACCACAATTTCAGGCAGGTGTCCTGTTGGCTGTATTCTGAGCTGTGGGAAAGCGTTCATAGATATTACACAGTCATTTGAAGACACGGTGAGATGTGTCTCCTGCCACTTTCTTTCTGGCATTCTGGAGTTTGGCACTAGACAAAACACGTATTTGCCAGTGCATTAGGTTTCACTGTAACACACACACAAACACTCGCTGTTCACACATCATGGCCAGTTCCCACTAGCTGCTCCCTCAGATGATCATCCCTAAGGCCAAGGACACCAGTGTGGACAGCTGTCTCACAGTTTTATATCTTTTCATGAAGTTCTCTCAACAAAATCCCTCTCAAACCATCCCCTGGTGCTCTGTAGACACTGCTTAAAAACTCACGCTTGCCCACTTTTAAAACCCAAACAAATACGGTTATTAGAAATATTATTACTTCCCAAGACGTAATAAATCAGCGCAGAGAAGTCTGCATAATATTTCATATAATCTTTCATTACTCGTCTTTGCTTAGCGTTACCATTGAATTAGCCCGTCAGCCAACCAGATGTTCTTCACGCAAAGATGGGAACTTTTTACGGCTCACTCATGTATTATTCGTACAGCGGTATTTAATTTTAGTTACGGCGCACCTGCCCGTGGTGCAACATATGCATTGAATCCAAAAGACAAATGGTAGTTTTGGTTTGGTATGGGGATAACAGTATCACAAAAAGAAGGCGAAGAAAGTGAAAGATGATGCCCAATAAGAAGCGAAGACAATCAGGGTGTTGTGACGGATGCACGTTTTGTTCCAGGAACTCCAATTGCAACGGCAATTATCCGGGCCTGATTACAGGACTAATTGGACACAACAGGGTAATTGTTACCTCCATAGAGTTGTTTCAGTGAGTGACAGTAAATGTAACACAACGTTGGGTAGATGTAGTGTTTAAAGCGGAGATAAAGTCTGGAGAGTGTTTGCGTTTATCTCTGTGTAAACTTTTATAGGTAAGTTGTCAGTTCGGATGGTTATAAATGTTTGTGCTGTGATGTTTGTGATGTGTAGTTCACAATTCACCGGCCTTTTGAACAGCTGTTGATTGTCCACTTGATGATGAGTTCACTCAATCACAACGGACCACAGATACTCACAAACAATTTCTGTGCTGTCACACACACACAAACAGTGAACACGCTGACAGTCTGTTGTGTTGCGCACCTGTCACGAGTGTGGTCCCTCAGGTAAAAACAACAAGTTCATTAAGCGTTATATTCTGGATGCATCTCATTTATTTGAGTATTATATCAATCAGCGGCTGACACAGCATTGAGTCGACATGCTGGAGTGAGTACAACAAAAGTTAACTTTTTTATTTAGTAGCAGGATTTATCTCCAGGAATTGATTTTCAGGGACTTTATAAAGGCATTGTTTTCTATTCTTTTAACCACTTCATTTGCTGAAATAAATTCGATCAAAACAATTATGGATGTTGCCTGTGAAACTGAACTGAAACTGAAGTATATAAATGTGAAGATGCACAAATGCTCTGCTAGAAAACAGAAGTCCAGTCAACTTGGCTTTACAAGTCATTTCAGATTATTATTTGTAAAATCATTTGAACTCATTGTTCATGGTTTAACTTAATTCGATGGGTTGAAATGACTTGAAAATATGTCAAAACAGTTCAAGTTGATTGGACTTAAAAATTTAAGGAAGCAAATAAGTTTAGTAGTGCATGTGATTTATTCCTATAGAAGCATTTTTGTCTCATAAACCGATTAAGGTTTTGACCCTGGCCTAAAGTATTAACTTAATAGCTCCCCTTAATATTTCCCCTTTAAAACAGTCTCTATATTTTGTTTCTGGGAAGTTATTTATTTTGATCTTGCTTCTATTGAACTTTTTTCACCACAGGCCTAGTTTAGTTTATATGACCAGCAGTGAGGATACTGACCCAAATCTGTTTTTTTAAGTCAGAAAAAGATTCCCTCGGGACAAACGAACAACCCAGATAATTTTGACAAAGCCTTTCTTGCTTTTTGTCTTTCTTAAGCTGATAACAGTCACTGCACATATTGAACATACACATTAATATTAACTACAGTTTTGTAAATTTTAGATGTAAAAATAAGTTTTTGTAATTTTAGGTATTTAAAAAAAAATATATATATATATATATATATATATATTTGGCTTATGTTTATTACTGTGAATATTTTCATCAATTTTTAGTTTGTCTTGATTAGAATTTAACTATGAAATATTAAAGTGAATAGTGAAAAAAAAAAAAAACCTATAAATAAAATGTATAGTGAAATAAAATTTTCCACTTTGCCAACAGTGACAGTGAACAGCTTAAGTCATATTTTTTCTTGCTTTTTGTCTTTCTTAAGCTGATAACAGTCACTACACATATTGAACATACACATTAATATTAACTACAGTTTTGTAAATTTTAGATGTAAAAATAAGTTTTTGTAATTTTAGGTATTTAAAAAAAAAATCATTAACATAAAATATATATATATATTTGGTTTATGTTTATTGCTGTGAATATTTTCATAAATTTTTAGTTTGTCTTGATTAGAATTTAACTATGAAATATTAAAGTGAATAGTGAAATAAAAAAATAAATAAATAAAAAAAACTTTATAAAAATGTATAGTGAAATAAAATTTTCCACTTTGCCAACAGTGACAGTTAACGGCTTAAGTCATATTTTTTTTACATTTTTCTGTACCCACACGAGCGGGTTTATGCACAGTAAAGTCTGGTTTTCTTGACATGTCTTCAGGTTATGTCACTTTGTTACGAGGGCCCTTCTGAAGTCTTGACGCAGCCGATGTGACCAGAATGAAATTCGTGTGTCAGAACTGTGAGACAGTTTAAAAGTGGGTTGATTCCTCAGATGTAATCTGTTTCTCCTGGATCAAAGACTCAAGCAGGGCACTGCTTCACAAGCTCATGAGGGCGTTTTTGAGCCTGCTCTGTAGCTTAAAGAGAGATTACACTGGATTTAGTGCTGATCTCCTACTCTCCCTATGCAAAACAACAAAACTCCCACTCTGGCAGGTCCAGGGGTTGGGTGCCTGTCCCATTGTGGCTGGCTTATGGCAGGTATGCAAGATTGGGAACAAACGTAACAAGCTTCAGAGCACTTTTCTTCTGGCCAATCAATGGATGTTTGTGATATCCAGCTTGTTTTCTCCTTCATTTCTTAATCCACACACTAACAATGAGCACTGAAATGAGGAGACGCATTCCTCCTTCCCAGACACTAAAGGGAGATTTGTATTTGTGGATTTGCCGATAATTACGGGGGCGAATAATAACAACCAGCAAACTTTGTATGACGAAGGTTATCTTACTGCCGTGCTTCTATTATCATGGGATAAACCTAGCTTATAGCTTAACTGATTCCAGTTAATTTGGGCACTGAATTGCAAATAATACCTCACGTAGGGGTCAGTGGAGGTGCGTGCTATGAGTAATGCCTCGGTTGAGTATAACTAGATGGAATTCATGCTCTTAGAAGAAACATTCGTAGCGCACAACATACTTCAGATTGTAAAGGTCACCTATCCAGGGACATAGCCGGGTTTGGACAATTAGTCATGTTTATTACTCTAAAGGACAGTAGGTTCTCCCTAAAGAATTTTGTGGAAATGGGTTTGGAGTGTGTATCGTGAGATTTATCATTTTATTTTGCCTGGGTTTTGTTTTCTTCCTCCTTAGGTAGACATTTGTCTTCATAACTGTTTCCTTAGTTGGCACATTTTTTTATTTACGGCTGATACGCTTTATTTGCGTTGACACGGGGCAGTTTTGACAAACTGCAGCGAGTCTGTGGTATAACAAGCTGTAACCTATGTCATATATTAGGCATATTATGGGATCTTCTAGGTAAACAGAGCCAAGAAATGATCCTTTAACACCTAGAAAGTGCATTTGGGCTGCTTATGACTTTATGACATTAAACTTCTGGTGTCATATAGAACCACAGTGAAATGTGATGACGCTAATTATTCACAAAAGCTTTTGTTCTGATGACTGTCTATTGTAGAGACTTAACAATATACTAAAAGCATGAAAGGGCAAATCTAACAGAAGGCTTCAAACGGGGGCAGCCTCGTCTTTGTATTCGTGAGCTGATTGAGAATTTCAAATGCAATCCAAAAACATAACCTTGCACAAGTGATAATAACACAATCCACTCAATGTAATGACATCTCATCGTAGCAGACCACAAAAAAATAATTGCCATGTCTTGTGGACAGAGTACAAAAATGAAAAGTAACAGATAGGGTGCAATTTGATATAACACAAGCTTAATGGTTTTGATGTGTTGAGGATTTAACTCGTCTGTGTAACAAAAAACTGATTTGTGTTATTGCTGGTATGTTGATTATGAGGAATTATAGTGAGCAAAAATAGCTTATGAAATCCATTACCGTTAAGACACCACGGCACAACAATATGGAGGCATCCTGAGTATGAAGAATCAATTATTATGAATCTTCCTTCCAGATTGACTTTTTTAAAAACGAATCTGTTTTTCATGCTCCTTGCTGTTGAATTATTGATTGTAGTTGTGCAAGTGCCAGTTCGTGTCTAATTAATTCCATTGATCGTCTGAGAGCATCATTGGCATTTTGACCTGAAGTAAAAGTAGTTACGATTTAAATGAAGAGTGTCATATTTTGTTTGGAATCTAGAAATGAAACGGGCAATTCCATGCAAATGTTAAAGTTTTTACCAAAGGTTTTCATCATAGTGATAGCTTAGATATCAATATTGAGTGGTTTAAATACACATGTAAGGTCTCTGTCAAAATTATTAATGCATTTTTTTGTTTAAAGCATGATTTTTTCATAGCCAGGTAAAGTCACATCCATAACAGTCCATATTCCTCATAAATAAACATGAAAATTACAATAAAATAACTATTTCCAGTTCTTTAAAGAGTCATCCCTTCTCCATTTGTTGGGTATTATTGTTTTTAGTTCGTGTATTTCAATTTACTGAAATCCCACAACGTATTTTGCCAAAAACGTGTCATATCCATACCGCAGTATATATTTCAATTTTTTTAAATATATATAACCTGTGCATATAGTGATATTTGTTTTATGTTTGGACTTTTTTTATATTGGTCATAAAAACATTCTGTGACTCTTTATATTTTAAGTTTTGTCACATCCAGAATGCTGGAATTGCCCTATTGTGGACCCTAATTAAACCCTAAAACTAAAGTCAAAACATGACTTTGCATTCATGATCTCCTGCTTGAATATTCGATATCTTCTTCCCTAGTCTAATTAGTGAAACGAACACAATATTTGTGTAGAAATGCTTTTGGGATATTAAAGTATGGGCACGGTGTCCCACAAAATCAGAATTGCAAGTGCGTGTTTGTATGTGCCTGTCTCCGGAGTCATATGTTTGTCATTTTTGAGAAAGAAAATAACAAACTGTGGATAACTCATTTTCATTTTTGGTTCACAAGCACAACATAGCAGCTACAGTGGCGTGTCAAGCTTACGACTGTAATCCTAATTAACAAATGCATTGCACTGGCTTGATTCATATTTACATTTGTGCATTTGGCAGACGATTTTATCCAAAGCAACTTGGAGGTACATCAGTATGTGTATTTTCTTGGATCAAAACCATGACCCTACAAGAAAAGCTACATTCATGTTGTTAATCATAGCCTTTCTGTCTTCCAGAAGTCAAAAATGAAGGTATTATTAACCTGGATAAGGTAATGATAGTAATCTGGTCAGAATGTTTAAAACACTGTGTACCCTATATACAGTCTGAAGGTGTTAAGTGCTGGTCAATGCACAACTTTGATTTAAGAATTAGGCAGCAAAGTACATGAAACAGATAAGAAAACACTTCAGATTTGCTAATCATTGTGACTGTTTTTCTAAGAGACATTTAAAATGGCCTTGCAAGGCCATACTTGCATTACACTTTGCATTAGACTCGCTGATAACATTATCAAAGCACAGCCACGGACAACACAACTACATTAGTTCTGCCGACACGTAATACTCTTGAATGATTAGCTGTGAACAAAAGTATGATAAGCCGCTTTTGAGTCTTTCGATTGAGCTGTGATATTAGCATTTATAGGAAATAACAATTATTGGCCAATGAGACAGAGCTGATGAGATAAAGTGATTTCATTGTTGTTTCCATAAATCAAGCAGACTAATTAGGCTCTTTGGTCACAGATTGACATGTATAGCTTTTAAATTTGCCGGAGAATAAAACATTACCAAAGCAGCAGGATGCCGTCAGTGCGTGATGTCAGCCGTCCGATTGAAACGCGCTTTGATTTGCGAGTTGTCATGCTGGCTTAGTAGCAAAGCTGTAAAGCATCACAGACGCATTACAATTAAAAAGCATCTGCTCCTGCAACAACAAAGACTGTCAAAGCTTTTACAACAAACTGTGAAACATTCATTAATCACTTATACAGGACGTTCACACACTCTTTTGTTGACTTTATTAAGCATAGAAAAACTTTTATGTGGTTGTTTTTGTCTCTTTTGTCTTTTTAAATGCGTTCATTTGTTTATTTTATAGTTAAAATTTATTTTTAGTTTACATGCTCTTTTTGAAAGGATTTAAAGTATGTTTTTCCAAAAAATAAAATGAAAAAATTTATTCAGCAAGGCTGCTTTAAATAAAGTTTTTATTGTCCCATTCATCCATTTTAGATAATTATACTTTACCATTTTAAGTGACATGTACTTCATTATCGGAAATAAAAGTTATGCTGAGCAATTCCAACTCGATTCTGTTCTCCTAACCCATTACACAGTGTGATAAGTTATGTGTTTTATATATGCATGAAACTGGCTGATTTTTATAGAACATGAAAAGTCCTCTGTCAGTCCTGCTGGTGTAATTTACCCTCTGCAGAAATATCATCTAATACTTTGTCTGTCTGTCGGTGATCTCTGAGTTTAAGTAACTGAATAGATAAGACACAAACTGCACTTATTCATTGAGGTGGCAGAAATGATCCAGGTGTTTATTTTAGGTTGAATAATTTATGTAACATTTGTCAATGGGAAAGGAAGGAAGTTCCCAGCATGCACCTCTATCTCCTGCAGAGCGATTCCTGCACCCTGATCTGACTATAACACAGCTGGGTAATAATAACTGCTTTTTCACAACTGATGCATTGCTCTCTCTCTCTCTCTCTCTCTCTCTCTCTTTTCTATCACACACTTACACATATTTTTGGCATGTTTGTTTGGCAAAGATTTTGAGGCACACACTGAAACGCTGAAGTTTAATGGAGTAACAAACTGTAAACATCCAGTATGAATTGATATTCGGATATCATCTGGATACACACACTAAACATGCAATAAAACGATACCTGATAAACCATGTCCAGATTTTTTTTTGTAAAAAAAGGATTGTGCTGTTAGAAATCATTATAAAAGTAAAATAACACTGTGAGTTAAAATACAGTATAGTACAGTACATAAGTCTGAGAAATGGCTTTTTTTAGTTATTTTTAGTTTTTTTAACAAATAACACCCAGTAACAACTATACTATGTGTACAATATTGCTGTAAAAGGAGGAAAAATAAAACAAAGAAATCATGGCTTACCCTTCCTTACCCCACATTTCAATATTCTGTGCAATCTTTACCTTTGCATTTTAAAATTATTTTTTCTTATTAAATCTCTTACCCACACTTTTACTATAGCCTTTGTCTCCCTTTCTTCCTTCTCCTCCCACACACACACACACACATACGTTTACACACACACATTGTTCTCTCTGAACAAACGTACATCAAGGTGTTGCAGTGTGCAGTTGTGGCTCAGCTGGGAATTTTTTTATTTTCTTAGTAATCTGCACATCTGATGAAACATATTACATAAAAAATTGTCTTTGGCACGTATTCATCGCCTGCGCTATAGTTGTGAGCGGAGAGCCAGCGGTATAATTTTGGTGAAAGCGGAGTTTGATGAAAGGTTTAACCGGCTTGAACTGAATTCACAACCTTCTATGCGCAGTGCTAAATCTCATCTATTCATCTCTGACACACATCTTTCATTACAGTATGAGAGAGACATCAGACAAATATATGCTTGCTTTGCATCAGCTGAGATATAATGCAATGTTTACTGTAGGATTGGGACATTTCGTTCACTTTTTTATCTTTGGATCTCCAATCAAGACTGATACTCTGACACTCATGAGATTCTCATTACGTTATTAATAATGATGAATTACAGTATTCTCCGCTGTACTTGGGTGATGTATTTCTGCTTAATGTGTGTATATGTGTGCCCACCTCACCCCTGGGTCAACATATTAATCATGCTAATCATATAGCTAGTAAAGGTTATATGCAGATTGTCTGTGTATGTGTAGCTTTGTATGTGAAAATTGTAGGTGATCGATGTGGCGTGCAGAACAGAATGTGAAGTGTGATTTTTGTCAGAGAAGAAGTGTGTTTTTTAACATCAGCACAGCTATGATTTATCTGTGGGATAAATATTATAAAGGTGCAGAATTTCATTAGCAATTCATGCTTTTGATTGACTATGTAATAGACTCAATAGACAATAATGAGATCTCTGCTACACTCAGTTACTGTACTTTTATACAAACACTTGCCCTGACTCGTGTAATATAAATAATGCGTATGATTTATATATATGATTTATCGTATTTTGAGACATTTTAACAGATGCAAGAAACTTAATAATATCTGTCTATGGAAAACATCCTCAATAACGCAACAGCTGTGCAGGATAGAAATGTACTGACGTTTGACAGAGAGCTCAGTTTCATCTTCAGCTTATGCCGTCTGACTCTTATTATCTATAATCTCAACCACAACTGCCGCTGTCACTCTTAAGGAACTCAAACCGTGAGAGTGAAACGAGAAAAGCGAGACGATATGCGTCGTTGCATGCGCGTACAACGAAACAATGAGACATTAATGCATCGTTTCTGCATGTAGAGTCTGGCGCGGAGGAAATTCTGGAGTGTCAGAGGTCGAAGGTCAATTCCATCTACAACACTGTGCCTGTAACATCAGGCGGAAGTTCTGCGGTGGGATGTCGAGATAGACAGCAAATGCATTTACATCAGCGACAGACTGTGCATTTAAGGACATTAATCTTTCTCAAGTCTCAAGTTCCTGTTGATGCCTCAGGGCGACTCTTGTCATCGCCAGCGAGTTGTCAAAAGTGTGTCTCTTTTTCGTGCTCTCTCTCTCTGTCAAAGTGGGTGCGGCTGGTCTCGAATGCACTATGGAGGTTGAAAGAGTGAAACGGTCTCGATTTAGATGTCAGAGGAGTTGTGACAGTTTAAAAATGGATCTTGATGAATTAAAAAGGAACATCTATTAATTGATGTTACGAACAGCTAAGAAAAGTTTTGACAGACGTGAGACAATTTTTATAGTCACTATAAATATTATTTATATTGTATATATTATTTTTTACATAATTTATAAAACAACACCTGACCTAGTCATTACTGAAAAAATGTTAAAAGTATTTCTTTTATTGTATTCATAAATTACTTTCTCAATTCAAGGTTCTTGTCCTCATCAAGGACAAGCTAGTTTATCCCCGTCTCACAAACTGCCAGTTTTACTCAATGAATAGGGCTAACGCTAATCAGAGAGTATATTTCACAAGGTAATCTTCCTTACTAAATATTCATAACATCACCAAGAGGCTTATTGTACTTAGAACATTGATTTCGGCTTGCAGAGTTCCACACAATTTAAGCGTATACCTGATTGGAATGTCAAAATCCTCATTCTCCATTGCTGCAAAAGTCTCATCTTAGCCAAGCAGAACTGATGCGAGTCTCCTGACTGATTGTATTACTAGTGGTAAACATGATGTGCTTCTCTGTGTGCTTCACATTTCCTATCGGTCAATTAGGTTATTTGCAGGTTTTTGTGGTCTCATATTTATTTAAAGGAGTAATGAGAATGAGTAATGTTAGTGTGTGTCACATATTACATTATGTGTACCATAATATTGTACATACATTATATAAAAGTGTTGTATAAATACCACAGTATTATAGTGCCTTTTTATACAACACTGCACAGAATTTTTTATTCAAATACTGTTCTCATTGACTAATTTCTCTGCTTATTTTTTTATATGCGGCTTCTTTTTGGTTTACTCATTCTGTGATAAGCTTGGTGCAATATACCTTGGTACCAAGTTTTAGTCTCTTTCTATATAACTGACAATTGACAACATTTGCTACTAAAATGCATCAACGGTCTGTTTTAACTATGGTGGTTTACACGGCAAAAGAAATTAAGCTTTTAAAACGACATTTGCATTTACTACTGGATTGCCTTTTGGACCTTCTTAAAGAAAATCATTAACATAAAATCAAGAAAAAACCCTCAAGAGCACAAATGTCTGCGTGTTCTGTACATGCTCCGTGTCACGGGTAATTCCACAGTTGTCTGTTCACACATGTGAACTGATTTAAGAATGACGACTCTTCTTCTGGCACAAAGTGTGTGTGTGTGTGTGTGTGTGTAACAGAGAGAGAGAGAAAGAAGAAAGAATAAAACACTGCATTGAAAATCAATTAATCAAATCAGTTGTCAACCCAGAATACATTTTTAATGCGTGTTCATAGCTCAGGAGACTCTTAAATTCTCAGTTACGTTCTTTAGGAGAAATTAAAACAGACACAAATGAGACAACTGCAGTACATTTAGTGCGAATTACACTAAATGTAAATTAGCTGTAAATATTTGACTTTGTCACAAAGGATTGGAAATATTTTGATTAAATCTTTCTTATGACTGTTATCTGACTCACAATGTGGAAATATTTTATTTTTTTATGTTAGCGTTATTAAAAACTGTGGTATGCTGCCATCCTTCAACTTTTAACTCTTTCATCTGCTCATTTTAGGTTATTCTGAGTTCAAATGGATAATCAATCCGATCATAAAAATGTATTGTTCTTTTTTTTCTCTGACTAAATTTAGGGAAATTTTCTTTTCATACTAATGTTAAAGTGTTAGCTATAAATATTTATTTTTGTTTGGAAAATAATGATACTGCATTGTGAAGTAAAATATTACCATACTTGTGTTACTGTTTTGTAAAATACAATATTTTATTATATTTTTTCTGCCCTTACTGTGTACAAGCTTAGCATTTTACAATCTTTAAGCAAACAATAGAAAATAACCAGGACAAACAAAACCACACATTACTACAGTAAAATAATATACATATTATTCAGTTTTAATCCCTCGAGGCCACTGTAATATTGCACATTTGTACACATTTTTCTTTTATTAGTTGTGTTTTTGCTGAGCAGTTTTAAGTACTATTACTGAGACCAATACTGAGACTGTTTTGAAAATCAATTGCAGAAATTTCAACAGAGATGAAACGATGATGCAACAGTAACAACATACATGCAATGCAATATGTTGCCAAAAAGATGGAAGAATCTTCAACATACAGTACTGTATGTAAAACAGAACTGCGTGAAAAGAGGCTGTTAGGGCAGATTTAAGAAAATCGGTGTCACAAGAATATCTTAAGATCTGGTGGAAAGCAAAGGTTTTTTAGTGACTGCCATGGCCTCATAAATTAGTCAAACTCATGTTCAGTACAACATAATCTACCCACAATTTCACATGAGAGTTGAACAATTTAAAGATATGTCTTTATTTCACAAAGAACGAAATCTTTTGTTAAATTTGATAACATTTTACAACTAACAAAAGTGAGGTGTTATTTAAAAACAAAGGGACTCTTTATTTTTGTAGGACTATGCTGCAATAATCGTTTTTTTATGTACTGTTTTACTAGAATTAGTAACCAAATGCGAAAGTGCTCACCGCCAGCCAAACCAACATGAAACACCATGCCTTTCTAAACTAGTTTTCAGCTTGAAATACATTAACTTTATTTTATTTTGGCTAATTTCTCCAAACAAACCTGCCATTGCGCTGTCTTGCGTGAGCTGTCTGCTTCAGCACATGCTGCAATCCCACAGGGATTCGGTCAGAACAATGACTTGACTTTCCAAAATATAAAATATCTTCTATTGCAGTTTCGCTTGTAATCGTGATGCTGTGTGATATGCTTCAAACATTTGTAACACTTGCTAGTATGATGCTGAATTTATTGTTGTCCGAACTGTGATACTAACATAATGTCACAGCTGGAATTCGTTCTGTAGAATAGATGCTACTTATGCTATTATTTACTTATGTGAATTTTACATTGAGTCAAAGTCCCCAGGCAGCTATTTTCTATCTACAGTACAATAAATAAACGAAATCTTTATATTTGCAATAAAATATCATAACAGTTATATCATAAGTTGTGTTTATTTATCTTAAATTACACAAAGATGGTTGTGCTTATGGCATAATAGGCCAGTGACTACTGTCACTTGTTGTTGTCTTAAGACATCTAATGTGTTCTATGGTAATTGTAATCAATTCAGATTTTGTCTTTTTGGAAATGCACCTATTGGAGTTGACATACAGTAAATGTATATTAATTAGGTTTATTTATTTACATCTTGGAAAAACATTTTTGTATGTAAAGAAAATGACATTATAGCTTTAGGTGTATTTAAAGGTCAAATAAATATTTTATTTTCAGCCATTTAGATGTAAACAGCAGTGCTAAAACCACAGGATAGTTTCAGAAAGTGATCAGAAAGGTCAGCTAATCCCCCACCTGCCAGTCTATAATCTGTACTGCTGTGAAACCTGTCACCTGTTTGTGACATTAAAGCCAACATACAGTACAGGTAATGTCTGTAATAAAGTAAATGCATACAATGTCATTTTTTTATTATTTTGTGTTAGCTGAATTTAAAACGATTTAATACACCCAATGTATTAAATCACTGTAAAGTCACCGAAGTCATTTCTGTAAAATGACTTCATCGTAAAATATACAGCATATTTTGACTTGTAGTAAGGTCAGATATTTTATTTTTAGGTGTGCAGATTTAAAAAAAACACTAAAATAAGGCCACAATATATTTTTTAATGATAAAAATGATCTAAATGGTCAGCTGCTGTAACACTCCACCTAACAAATTCGCTGCTGCAATGGTTGTAAATTGTCAATTGTCATCAGTCGACATTGAAGAAGCAAACTCAAAAGAACAATGAATAGTGCAAAAATGAAACTTGCTTAATTTAAGACATTGATCAAGTAATTAGTTTTCTTGTTAGAGATAATGAGGAAATACTGTAGATAGAATTCTGCCCACTATGTCTTGTTTCAAATCAATAGACATCACAGGCAGAGATCTGATCTGTCACCACTTCCACAAAAGAATCTTCACTACATGATTGTACTTTTTTCTTTTCAATTAATTACTAATGATTTGATTGTTAAAGTGTGAAACCAACTGAAGCATTTGCCATTTTTCTTGATTTTCTTGATTCCACATTGTCATGCATTTTAGATGCTCAATAACACTGTAAAGCACAGCATTTTTGTAATGTTAGATCACAGAACTTTGGCGAAGTTAAAACTAGATTGAATTTTATGGAAATATGAAAACTGTTGTGTATTTTTTGTGTCCTGTCATATATCACTCTCATTGGTTTATTGGTATATGTTTGACTTGTCTTATGCTAACCAACAAAATGCACATGCAAACAAATCTCTTGTGTTTCAGATTAAGCCCTCCAACGCTTGTATTTACCGTTGAGGTTTTAATTTGATCCTCAGCAAATGTTTTACATTATATCTGAGCAATGTTTTGAGAATCAAAACAGATGATACAACATGCCCTCACATGCATGATGAAAAACAAATGCATTTAGGATCACCACGGTGTCCGGGCCAGTTTAACGATTGATTTTGAAGGGGAAGTAATAGTAGATTAGCGGGCGAGCAGTGACCCTTACAGAACTCGCCTGCTGCGTTTAGTAAGTGGAATTATCACTTGGTAGAGCATTGCGTTAGCAGCTCAAAACAAATAAATTCGAATGCAAGGGAACACACATAATGATCAAATGTATAGCTTGAATGCACTATAATTCACTTTCAATTAAAGCTTCTGACAAAATAATAAAATAAATATCTAAATACTGCAATGTGTACAAAGGTGGTCAATTATACAGATGCTACACTCATCTACTTACGCTGAAGCTTAAATGTAGTGACAATAAAAACAAAGGTTATAAAATAGCATAAAACATGAAATTTTTTTTAATATTCCATATACCCACATCCTTTATGTTGGATATTATGGTGATCATGCGGGTGTCACAAGTTCAAAACCAGCTTGCTTGCAATAATACTACACACTGATTTTGTAAGTACTTATGTGTCCATTGTAATTGGACTCGTGGGAGTTGGATGATTGATGGAATGATGGATTAGCACACTGGTGCATTTAAAAAGACCTGCTCCATACACAAGGGGTCATAGTTTTCCCATCTGGACAAGCTTTCAGTATTGAAATGAACTATTTACATATGTGGATACATGTATGCACACAAACACATGCATTCTCTCTCTCTCTCTCTCTCTCTCTCTCTCTCTCTCTCTCTCTCTCTCTCTCTCTCTCTCTCTCTCTCTCTCTCTCTCTCTCTCTCTCTCTCTCTCTCTCTCTCTCTCTCTCTCTCTCTCTCTCTCTCTCTCTCTCTCTCTCTCAATAGTTTCAATAGTTGAAACTATGGAGAAAATTATTTTCTGCAAAAATTGGTTTGAAGTGTTGGTAGGACATTGTTAGACACCACTAAGAATTTGAAATCAGGTTGGTTTCTTTCTTTCTTTCCTACTTTCTTTCTTCAAAAATAAAATTTTTCCCAGGCTAGCTAGTTCCTGCCTGCTGGACACTTTAACTTCCATATCTATTTTTTGGTCATGACTTCATGGGAGAGCTCGGGAGTCTACGAGCTGATTATATCAGCAACCTTACAAACAATTTGGAGATGAGCTTTTAGATTAGACGTGACTTATATCTGTCCGTCAATGTACAAATATCATGCCTGGCACTGCATGTCATTTATTCCTTCATCTCATCCCAATTTTATTCATAGCAGCAGACTGGACGGTGAAATGGCTAAGACTATCTCATACCTTTCTTCATTGTTGCAAGTCTCATGAATTTTAAAGTTATATCTTTTTTTCCTGCATGTTGTTCATATGACGATCTATTCTGTCCTACAGTGCTGCTTCTCATTGATTTGTGACACAGTTGTGGGATTTTAATGTGTTGGTTGTCACAATAATAAAAACAGTTAAGTGTGATTGTACAGGTACAAGACAGCAGTTGAATTAAAAATACAGTTGTAAAAAAATACAAGTGCAATAAAATAAATATAGAAATATGAGTATGAAGTTAAAAGTCAGATAGCATCAACAGTAATGCAGTTAAATTACAATGATACTTTCAGTATGCTATTTCAAAGAAAGTAAACAGTGCATTGAATGCAGGTTCAGACATAGTATACAGTAGGTCAGTATGGATTACGGATCTGGGGGTTTGCGCACATCCATTGGAGTTTGAATGGACTTACGTTCCTTTGAATTCCTTTGAAACCCTTTGAATTGCCTTTAGCAGTGGGACGGGAGAGTTACCCATGAGGATAACTGGAATCGTGTGTCATAATAATATCATGATACTCAATCATCCCAAGAGCCAAAGAATAAGCAGGCCGTGCACGCTGTATGACCATCACATTGGTACTGTTTTCACAAGGAAGTTGTATATTTTCAGAACTTTAAGGGGGGTTTACACTGAGCGTATTTGCACAAAGAGAATTTGAAGTGAGCGACAGGGACTGTGGTGTAGTACAAAAAAATTATAATTTAGAGGTTTGGCAACAGAAACTTCCATGAGATTACAAGCACTGTTCTGTTAGTTGCTTTCCTATGCCTGCCAGATGCGTAAATCTAGAAACACTTACTAGTAACCAACATTACAGCGACTGCTTTGTGTTGCTGTCAAAACTCGCCGCTGCGCTGTCATTAAGGTTGTAAATGTTTCACATAACTATTGTTTCACAACATGTGTTTAATGAGAACTTTGATTTAATCACGGAGTGAAACTCTTTCAATTTCCTTTGAACCAGTTTTAAAGTGTCTTTAGAGATACTGAATATAATGTTGCAGTAATAAATAAGATACAGTTGTCATATTAGTTAATCAAATCAACAATATTCATAAAGCTTTTAGTGTTTATCTAAGGTATTATTCAAAAGGTGTAATGAATAAGGACATTACACCTAAATGGGGTTGAATGGAGCAATACTGTAAATTATACGATAACAATTACATACACTGTTGTCCAGCATTAATGTGCCTGCAGAACATAATCTGATCCCCTTATTTGGCTTAAATGATTTTCATTTAGAAAAAATACAGGCAACTAGAGACGTTTCACGTCTGCATAATTTAGAGAATGATTCTGTTGTTCATTGCGGCACCGCTGTGAATGAAATATGGATAAATAACTACAAGAAGGAAGGGAAGAGTCTCATTTGACATTTATATGACCCATCCCTGAAGTGTGGAGATCAGGAGTAGCGCATTATCTCTACTTTCCCCCCTCATATTTTTCAGCCATGATGAATAGATCAATTTGCGCTCTCTCACAAAGCTGAGATAATGACAAATGCAGAAGAGAGCTAAAAGCCGACAGTTCTGGGGCACTAATGAAGCATTATATCAGGGTTAGAAAAAAGACAAGAAGACAAAAACTCCTCGGGAAACGGTTCGTTTTGCGACTTGTGTCACGGGAGTCAGAAGTGTTGTTCAAGCAACGTCACTTTGTTTTTTATTTTAGTTTTCTTTCTTCAGTTTCCTCGCTGTCTGTTCAGCATTGTTTTTTATCCTTTCGAATTATGAGTGCCGGAAAAAAACCATGGCAGTATCTCCTGATGTGCCTAATGAAAATAGATGAGTGGATAAAATATATTGGACTGGACATGTGACAGTCCATTGTCTCTTCCCGTCACTGAGCAACTGCGCGTTCATAGCTCACCTCTCAGGAAATGAAGTCGTCGTGGCTAACGCGAGGCCTAATGACAGCAGACAGAAGGGAGCTCTCGCGCTTTAGTTCTGCCTTTTATTTCCATTGAATAATGAGGAGAAGGAGGGAACTGAGAGAGAGAGAGAGAGAGTCCTCAGCGTGCACGAATTTTATCAATTGCTAAAAATATTCTTTGCATGTGTCAGGCACTTGCAGTATACTGTATAGTTGCATTGCATGTGAAATTTTACAGCTCAATTTTTCAGAAAAAACACTATAGCCAAAGATATTTTGGTTTGCTATTTAAATATATATATAAAAAATTGTCATGACAAACTATACAATGGTCTAAAAAAAATAATATTTGTCAAATTTTCATAACAATATATTTTAAAAAAAGAATGTTAATGTTATTTTTAAAAATCCCTAAGATTAAGAAAAATTTTAAAATTTAAAAAATGTAAAGAAAATGCTTAATAAGCATTTTCAATGCTTAATATGTGCAGTGATAGTTAACAGGTTAATTATGCAGTCTACACACATACCTGTGAATGTTAATAATATAGTTCCTTTATATTAAATGCATAATGGTCAGTGTGTGCTTTTCTGAACATGAAATGAGCCACATCATAAGAAACTTGCACTCAAAAACCTAACCAATTTCTCAGAATAAGTTATGAATTCAATACCCAAAACAATGCAACCCCCAGCATGCTTAAACCACATTTCCACTACAGTAAAGTCAGTTGGAAAAACTGATTATTCTTCATGCCTGGAGACAATAGAACGAGTCAAAACCCAGGCCGTCAACCCACTAGGATCTGTACAACTATCTGAGCTGGTCAGAGGTCACTGCATGTAAAAATAGCAACTTGACATCCATCCTCACTGATTTATAATGCATGTCAATATCCAGAGCCGTTAGTGAACACAGACTGCACTCTCCTCCACAGTAAATACTGCAGGCATTGGCCCAGCATATTCTGTTGGCCACATTCCATCATCTGCAAGAAATAACAGTCTCGAACAAGTCCAGCAGTGGAGGGGCCGGGGTACGTGATGTGATTATTAATGATTTGGTTTTAGTATTTAAGGGGCTTTAATGATTACAGGCACAGGACTCATGGGGTCTGTTACAAAACCTTTCTGCCTATTGCATACTGAGGGATTAGGGGCTAGATGAAACCTCATAAGTGACTGATTTGAAGCAGCAACTTTGTGTGGCACGAAACACGTAGGAGAATTTGACATTAGCATGTTATTGTGTTAGCAGTAGACCTAGAAGGCAAAAAGCAGGGCACCTTTCTGGAACTGGTGTGATGCCCTAATAAGCATTAAAAGACAAACACTCTCAATATAGGATAAAAAGTCATTTTGAACTGTTTTTGATGCGTGCGTTGACTGTGTACTTACACTACCATTGAAAGTTTAGGGTCACTAATGTTTTTATGATCTTAAAAACCATTGACCTGAAGGCATCTATACACTGCAAAAACTAATTTCTTACTTTTTTATTACATATTTTTGGTCTTGTTTTGCGGTACAGATATCTAAAAATTCTTTAATGCGCTTACATTTACTTGATAACCAAGTCTTGTTTTCTGAAACAAGTTATCAAATGTAAATGAGTTTATGCTTGAAACAAAGTCAAATAAAACTAAGTTTGACTTATTTATTAAGTACCTAATTCAAGATTATTTTTCTTAACCCATTTAGTTATTTTTTGTATTGTAAGTAGAGAAAAATGTAACTGTGCCAACATTTACATTTCTTTTTGTGTAAAACAAAAATGTTATTTAATGAATGACCAGATAATGAAGATAAAAGCATCCAAGAATAGATGAGAACTCCTTTAATGGCACTTAAAAAGCATCTCAAGGTGATACCTTAAGTAGCTGGCCAGATGAAGTGCCAAGAGAACATTTCTGCAAATCTAGACAAAAGGTGACTACATTAAATATGCTAAAATACAACATAGTTTTCACTTGTTTTAGATGTCTAGTCAAAGCATAATTAGTATTATTACATTTGTGCTACTCCATAATTTGGATAATTTTAATATTATTCCAAAAGATTAATAATGAATAAGTAAATGACCCTAAACTGTTGAATGGTTGAACATTCAGGGTTTTTTTCTAAAGCTAATTACAGTGCATTAGGGGATTATTGGCGTCATTTCTGTAAAGAACACAAGTAACGCTACCTCATAATAGAGCAAAACATGTTGTCGTAGGAGACAGCATGAGAAGTTAAACATGCTGATTCACTAACATGAACTGGACTTTCCAACACTTGATATGAAAAGCGAGAAGTTTTGATCACAAGCTGTGTGTGAAATAAAATATGATGTTTACTGGAAAAGCTACACTATTTTTAACATGTTTGTGATGTATCTACTTCTAGTTAACACTTCTTAATGTAAACCTTTAAACGTATTATACAATATACGTTTTAAACACTTTCCTAAACTTTTTTTCTCTTTTAAAGGAATCCGATTGGTCACAAGTGAGTGTGGTACAATAACAGGTGTACAAGTCCATTTTATATTGTGTATATGTTTCACACTAAGCCCTGCCAAGTTGTTTCTTTCACATTACGGCCATCTGCTACTAAAAGTGGTGCACCTGTTGCTCTTAACTCTTAGTTGTTATGGAAACTTAAGCAGTGTTTTCTTATGTGAACACTGGTCATCGTGACAGCTCCAAACCGCTGAGCTTGACAATTGTCATTTATGAGAAATGGACCAGCGTGAAGACAGGCCTGAAATAGCAGAAGGGGGCCAGGCTCCTGTGCCCTCCATGAAACTGAGTCTCATCAATCAATGTCAAAGCCGCTCATCAGGGATTCCACCAAACCATAGGTCCCGCCCACCAGGAGGTATTATAGAAGTGCTGGCCACTGTCAGTCAGTGGGTGAGGCCACGCCCCTTTTCTCATTGCAAACAGTCATAGTCAACTTAGTGAAAATACATGCATACATCACCTTGACTCAACCTCTAGCATCTTGACATGCATTGATATTATATGTCATATGACATTTCATATGAGATTTCATGTTTCAGCTATATTTGACAGAAATTGATATCCTCTTGAAGAACGTAGAGAGTTTGTGTGTAGAGGTTTAATCTGTTAACTGTCACTGTTCCACAGGTTATTTCACTATTTACTTTAATGTTTCATAGTTGAATTCTAAGCTAATCATGACAAACTATATATCGATGGAAAGGTCTAAGACAAGGTCTAAAAAAATAGACCTTAGAAGGTCTAAGAAATAAATGTTAAACAAATTTGCATAACAATAAACATAAACTAAAATGAATAAAACATTTTAATATTAATGTTATTTATAAAAGTACCTCAAATTAATTTTTTTTTTTAAAACAATAAAAAAAAATTATAGGATAGTTAATTTTCATGTGTATGCTCAGTATTTACAACAGAGTGACAGTTATCAGGTTAACTTGTCTATTTTTCATTTTATTTAGTTTGTATTATTATTTGTAGTAGTAAATAATTAATTGTATTATTTCATCTCGATTCTCTTTTATTATTGCTATTACTTTAGCAATAATAAAAGAGAGTCGAGATGAAATGTCGACTCTATCGAATATCGAATATAATGGTATTTCATTAACCATTATAAAAGTCAGTTGGAGTTGAATTTGTTGTTTGCTCAAGTCGACAGCTAGAATATCATTATATTAATATCAATATCTATAGTAGCCCCTGAAAAAAGATTCAATAAATAAAAATAAAACTTCAAAGCAAACAAATCTTTCCTCTCCATCCACTTGAAATTGAAAGATGGGCCGCTCTTCCTCGCAGAGACTGATTCACCTGTTATTAATTCATGGTACCTACCATTTCCAACAGTTCAATAATAAATATCAAAAGAATGCACCAGGTTTTTTCACCAGGCCTGTCCACTGAAATAACCCCCGCCCCCTCTCCCTTTCTCTGCGAATAGCATAATAAAGAGAGGAAGAGAGCAGGCAGGATGAAATGTCTTGACTTGGGCCCCAGTTGTACCCCATGGAGCTGGCGAACAGAAAAATTGTATCATCTCATGCATAATTTATGAGCGTATATTAACCCTGAGTGGAGCTGCTACATCAATCAAGACAACCTGCCATAACAGGATTTGTGCGTGTGTGTGTGTGGTAACCGCTGTCATTTAAGGATAAAAGGTATATTAGTTTTTGTTTTGTTTTTTGTGCATGTGTTATTTGAGCGTTGTTTTTACTTTGAGAAAACACAATTGCATGTCTGTGACTGTGTATGTATGTGTGAGTTTGTGACTGTGGGGGTAGTTGTACCCACCGATAGCGTGTCTTGTTTGCACGTGCCATTTGCGTTGTCGTTACGCTCGGTTTACTAAAGAAAACATGCAAATTATGTAAAGCCACAAGAAACAGGCAGAAGTTTTGTGGAGAAACAAATGAAAATGACTCAACTGTAATTCTCACGACACAGCACTATTTTGCACCTGCTAGAACTGGATTGTGACTCTGATCGTTCTGCAATGCCATGCCCTGCAGGGGTGCAACTGTTTAGTGAGTTTTCCCCGTCTGTTTACGTATTCTTGCATGCATTATCAGATAAATTTGAGTGTAATGCACGTTTGGCTGTTGTTCAGTGTGAATAATCTCAGGCATTCTCTGGTTTGTGCATTGTATGTCTCTTTCAGCCTCTGTCAGTCTGAAAGCTACTTGAGGTCATGTGCTTTGCCTTGCTTCTGAATTAAGTGACCCATCCACTCCAGCAGGTGGTCTAATGCAATGGCAGACATACAAGATTCACACAGAAACATCTGAGATAAAGATGATATATATATATATATATATATATATATATATATATATATATATATATATATATATATATATATATATATATATATATATATATATATATATATATATATATATATATATATATATATATATATATATATATATATATATATCTCTCTATCTCTCTCTCTATATCTCTCTCTCTCTCTCTCTCTCTCTCTCTCTCTCTCTCTCTCTCTCTCTCTCTCTATATATATATATATATATAATCTCTTTCTCTATTAAAACTTTCCTCTTGGTCTCCGAAAAGAGAAACTAAATTCAAGAGAAACAGTCACGCTTATTTGGTTTGTCTTCTATTATTGTCACAATTATGTAAGCATTACTTTACGCTATGAATCATGGGTGCACTGTTGTTTTCTCTGTCCTTCCCTCACAGTTATTGTCTTGTTTACGTGGGTTGGTGTTATGGGTGAGTTGATTGAGTCAGAGTTAAGCAGGCATCAGCCCAATATATCACATTATCTCACTAATGGGTGTATCTGAGCGCGAGCACCTTGGCCAAGCATGAAGGAATAAAAAAATGTATTCTTCGATTTTATTTATTTCTTTGTGCTGGAGCCTGAAATGCAGGAAAATGTTTTATTGATTGGTTTGTAGGTGTATGGGCCAGGCTTTTAGCACCTGAATGCCATTCTGCTCAGACTGGGGTTTATGTGAGGATGCACTTGAAGAAATGGAGTGAGATATTCACAGAATGAGAGAGACAGAGGCATGCGAGACGAGATAAAGATTTCAGGTTACACTTTACAATAAGGTTGCATTTGTTAACATTAGTTAACCCCTTTAGTTAATATGAACTAACAATACACAATACTTCTACAGCATTTATTAATATTATTAATAATGTTAATTTCAGCATTGACTAATACATTTTTAAAATGAAAGTTTTAGTTAAAACACAATAAACTAACATAAACAATTGCATCAGCATTAACAAACATTAACAAATTATTGCTCATTGTGAGTTCATGTTAATGCATTTACTAATGGTAACAAATACAACTTTATCATAAAGTGTTTCTGAATTGTATTCACTGTTAATCTGTACTGGTTATCTTTGTGTTTTAGGTAGTATCTGTGCAATTTTTTATTCTATATTTAATTTAAGTAAATTATTATATATCACAGATTAGAATAATAAGATTCCATACTGGTCTAGACTGGTATTTGGTAATAAGTACCGGTTTAGAGTTGATCTAGCCGAGAGTGCAACCATGCTGCGAAACTGATCGACCAGAATGATTTTCTGATGAAGCTGGTTGACCACGGACAGAGTTAACCTTGTTAAGTAGCCTCCCGGGGACCAGCCTCCAAAACACAACATAAGCTGGCAGCGGCACCGCTCTTTTCAGCAGGGCAACCTAAGATTTGTCACCATTCCGACAAGTGTACTTTTGCTCTGGAGAGCAGTAAGTTAATCACATCTCATGTGAAGTTTGGGTGAGCACGTGCGAGCGAACGGATCGCTTTAGCGAGGCTCCTCGGAAACTGACCTTGACCAACACATTAGCTCTGTCCTTTGCAGCAACGTATCATCGGAAATGAAGTCTTTTCAAAGGCACGTTAAACTACAGGCCCTGCATACAAGCCACATTAGTGATTCAAAGCATTATTCAATGGAGTGAAAGGCTATTAACTCGGCTTTCTGGGACCGGTTCCAAGCCCGATCAGAATTCTGCTGCGGTTAAATCCCCACAAGAGTTTCTCAAACGGGTCCTGCCTCTTTCTTCCGCCCCACGCCACCCGCCGCATACACAGGACGTAATAACCTTATCCATGGTGGTCTTAGACTAAAATGGCTGTTTGTTTAACTGTATATTCATTGGCTGGTCCCTGATAACACTCAAGGCAGGCTCTCCTGAAGCAGGCGGGGAGGGGGATGTTGCGGAATAGACGATTGTTCCAATCTCCCAGGCCGGACACTGCGTGTAAACATGCGAGGGTGCGTGCATGCATCTGAGCCAAATTGACTTTGAAATACGTGGCACAGCTGGTGCGAGAGCGTGTCTTATAGATGACACTAGATACCAGTCCAGCACCATTTCAATGAGGGAGGAGAAAATATGCTGTTCAGTGTAACTAAAAGTAGTAGTGTGTTAACTGTTTGTGCTGTTTTTACAACTTTTTTTTAGCTATTTACAGTATAGTGTGACAAAATATATCACTAGTATTGCTAGTATTTGACATGCGTATATCAAATATATCAAGAATATCAAATGCTCTCTCCTAAAAAACTACTCTACTATATGAAGCATTTAAAGTTACTGAATCAGTTCAAAAATCGAAATAAACAAGTAAAAAACAATAATTATTAGGGATGTCCCGATCCGATCCGGTTTCAGACTCGATCAGAATCGGACATTACTTCCCGATCAGGACTCAGATATATATGTACATATATTCTAGTTATTTTTTTATAGGAAAGGATGCCAGAGCCAAGATTTTAACTCGCGTCGCCGAAGCGCAGTTGCGCTGTATATGTCTGGAGCGCTGTCCACTCAGCCACAGGCTCCGACATATTCTCGTTATTTTGAACACATCTATAGTTATGCAGTGGCACAGAGTTAGACCTCTTGACTCCACACAGAAACAGAAAGCGTGCGCAGTAAGAGTTAGGAGTGCAGTTCCTAAAAGCACATTACTGGCTTTGCAAACACTGTGGCACTTTTATTTTTTTATTTGTTTACATGTCTGTCGGGTATTTTAAGTTGAGATGCTATTTGTTTTTATATTAGACTTTTTTATATTTACTGTTGCACTAAAGTCCAAAAGTGAAGAATTTATGTTATTTATTACTTGATTGTTCAAGCTACCTCACAGAAGTGCTCTGTTTGTTAACAGAGTTGTTGAATGTTCAAATAAGGTGAATTAAATAAAAAATAAGGAACATCCTGGATCTGTTTCTTCGCTCTTCTTTATTCTTTTTTTATGTATTATAGAAGTATCGGATTGGGACTCGGTATCGGCAGATACTCAAAACCAAATGACTTGGACTCGAGGGCAAAAAAACCTGATTGGGACATCCCTAATGATTATTACTGCGGTTAACTGCATTTAAAACGGCAATTTTTGCCTCTCTTTTTGAAACTTAAAATTGCAAGTGAAGTTACTTTACTTATTGTTACGCGTGATGTCACAAATGTGATGTCACACTAGCTTTTGCCTTGAAATTGTACCCGACAGCTTAATTTATAAATGATTATTATATGCTTACTGTTGTGAATTATGGTAAGGTAAGGTGACATCTTGAACACAGATTTTTTTTTATGTGTTTAATACAAAATAAACATTATTTTAAAGCAAAATGTTAATGAACTGCCACTGAAACTACTATTATTTATGACTGGGCCTATTAAATTTCTTGACAAGCTTTAGTGTCAAGGTGGCTTCCTCGTTTGTGTTGAAAGCAAGAAAAGCAAATAACATAAATCTTTACCATAGTGTATATTTAAACCTGTTAACTGTCACCATTCCTCAGGTGAAACACTTTTATTATTTCACTATTTACTTTATTATTTCATAGTTTTAGGATTTTAATCTAATCATGACAAACTATATATTGGTGGAAAGGTCTTAAGACTCAAGAATAAATATTTGACAAATTTTTATAACAATAAACATAAACTAAAAAAAATAATTAAAAAAAAAATATTAAATATAACAATTAAAAATGTAAAAAAATCTAATTTTAAAATTGTAGTCTGGATAGTAAATTTTTATGTGTATGCTCAAGACGTTCCATGATTTTGCCCTGTCACAAATTTCTTCCAAACTCTGGGCTTACATAACAATACATCACCATTATTCTAACTGCAAACAAACATATTGCTTTCTGTGTCTCTCAAGTCTCCCTTGTGATTAAGTGTCTGCTCGGCCTATGACCCGAATCTGTCATTGCGCTTCTTTTTTGATTTATTCATGTTTGATTCCAGAGCACTGGAAAATAAAGCGAGTAAATGATAGAATTGCTAGCTCAACCTTTTGAACGAAGCGTTTGTCTTTGTCAGGTGGGTCCTCCTGATGCTGGTGATATCATGTCAGATATGAAGTTCTGTTGGGAGGTTTCGCAGGCTCGCCTCTTGCCCTTTGCACACAATTTTCAGTGTATTTTCCCCCTGAAGCTCTTACACAGAGAATTTGATTCAGTCTCATTGTATTATTTAGGTCAAAGAGTTGGCTACAGTGTGCACATAAGGAAATGCTTATAGGCACTTACTGTGTGCCGACTAGAATGATAAACACCAATATATGTAAGATATTAAATTACTAATGTGATATTTCTTGTGTTTTAAGTTACTTTAAGGATGGCAGTAAGGGCCAGAATGACATCCCAGACTGGTTTATACTGGTTATGTGCTGGTTGGCCATAAGGGTTGTCACTTGTTTGAAAAAGCTGGTTGATGGTAAAGTTAGTTAAAAAATGGTAGAGAGACAAAAACACAACATATTCTGGTCTTTTTTAGCAGTATGATGGACTGCCTACATGGACAGCTATCTTCCAAAAGAGTAAACCTGACATCCCACTAGCCTATTTTCAGCTGTTTTTCAGTCGTAAGCTTCCTTTACATGGATTTGTATTTCAGCAATAATGGTCGATAGATGTGAAATGTAAAATGTAGCTGTTTTGAATCGGCTAGCGAGACATCTGTCAAATCATAATGGAACCTCATAAGTGATTTGAAATGCTCTTCATGGGCAGTAATAGGCTGTTAACAGTCACTCATGTGTAAACTCACAAATATCACCCTCACATGACACATGGCACAGCTAGATTCCAAAAACTGACTCCAATAATCAGATG
Organism: Beaufortia kweichowensis; assembly: GCA_019155185.1. NCBI lineage: Eukaryota > Metazoa > Chordata > Actinopteri > Cypriniformes > Gastromyzontidae > Beaufortia > Beaufortia kweichowensis. The sequence goes on from CM032807.1 coordinate 8,515,485, forward strand.
TTAGCATATTGCACAAAATAATACAAGCTAGGACCAAAATAAGGCGTTTTTTACATTAGATACAATAGAATCTGTTTATACTTTTCAGGACTGTATATATAAAATATGAACATTTCCCTTGGGTCTGTCCACCATCCTCCAGGATAAATGTTTTCACCGAGCTCGCTGCAGTTCATTCTGGGATAGTCTTATCCTCAAAGGATACATGTTCTGTTGCCTTTTGGCCAAAATAAGATGTCTTAAAATTCAGCATAATTTTGTTACCTGCTGTTTGGGAGCATGGCTATGATGCCTAGAAATGTTGCCTAGGTGAGCTGCTCACAAAGTTTAAAACAGTTTTATAAATTATATGGATTTAGACATGTTTTGACAGTGTAACTTTAAACATTCAGAACTCTCCCACAACAATACACCCACACATACCATCAGTCTCTACCTCATAAATAGCATAGACCCAACTGTTACAAGCTCAAATGTTGAATTTTGTCCTTTTAGATCTATGGCCACTACTGAGAAGACTGGCATTGTATGTTACTGGGCTCCAACCCAGACACCCATCTGCCCTCTGCATGGGCACAAAGTTCATCCATGCCATCTAATTACCCACCACACCAGCTGGATACTGAGAGAGACAGAGAGAGAGAGAGAGAGAGAGAGAGAGAGAAACAACAGCACCAAAGATTTCTCTGAATGCCAATAGTCAGGGCTTGCTATGCTAATGAGAAATCCCAAAAATGTTTCTTACTTTCTCTTTTATCAACACAGATTTGATATTGTTTGGCAGTTGAGATATACGCCGGGCCCAGATGGTCCAGGCTGTGTCAACATCTTGAGCATCTTCCATCCAGCGGGTTCATTTATTGCATGGATGAGGGATGCGTGATAGTCAGTATGGCCGACATCTGTTAGAGGACTTAAACTGGTGCAGGCATATGCGTGTTGCATGGCAACCTATCGCTTTTATTGGTCATCCAGAATCAGTCACAGCATGTGGGGTTTATTAGATTCTTATTAAAACATGAATCTAAATTTAATAAGAAACACAGTTTGGTACACTTCAGATGCTGCTCATAGATTTACACTATTTTGATTTTAAGATGCAATCTGTAACTTTTTTTTGGTAAAAAATAAACAAAAATGAGTTTATGGGCAAGTTAATCTGTGTTGAAAAATTCTTTATTTTCTCCAGTTTGCAATGGTAAGAATATTATAATGATTTATAAGTTGAGGTGTTGGGTTGGATTTCGCTGGAAATGTCACTTTGTAGTCGTTTGATTTTAAAGGAATTTATAACTTTTTAGACAAAATAAAAAGGTAGTTACTGAAAAAGTACAGAAAAAATATGTGTTAAAAATGTCTTCCATTACCCCGATTTGCAATGATAAGCATATTATAATGATTTCTAAGTTGAGATTTTGAGGTTTTATTTTGCTGGAAATGTCAGTTTGTAGTCATTTGACTGTAAACATCCGTAAATATAAGTTACCCTGCAATTTTATGTTTTTAACTGAGATGGTTATAGAGAGGCAAAAGTTATAAATTGTAACTTTAAAAAATACCTTTAATTCTTTAAAAAAAAATTTTTAAAGTGCAAGTGACTAACATTTTTAACTGTAACGTGTTTCTAATAGCAGAAGCAAATCTGTGTGCAAGAACTACTATCAAAGTACCAGCAAGACACATTAGAAGACAAATTTGTGCTTCTGGTTCCTACAACAACATTCAAAAAATGTACCACAAAAGTTTTCAACAACACACATATTGAAACTGAGACATAGTTTTGCTAAGACATTTGTCTCAGCTGACAGAATTCCTTCACTTCAACAAACAAAAGCTGCAGTGTGAAAGTCTACTCTCATGGAACCACCCCTGAACAGAAAAGCTTATACGGCCTTCTTTCCCAGAGCTCATCTGCTGCCGTCTAAACCATAAACAAAGTGTAGGAATACGTGTGTCTACCTGATCCATCGACCCAACTGCCTTATCAATCAACCCTGAGTGTCACCAAGCCAATGGGGAACATCCTGTTTCTCCAGCACACTCGCAGTGTTTTGTGTAATGAAATCACGCCCCTCGTCACTCGCTGTATTTCCTGTGAAGACCTCAGAGAAGACTGTGTGTGTGTTTGTGACAATCACACAAACGGCCAATCGGCCGTCACATCAATCAGCCGGAGTCTGTCCGGCAATCACTCAAGCGGCCGCTGGTGGCTCAGGCATCAATAAGCGGAGCTGACAGCCGGCTTGGATGGACTCTAACGGATCTGTCTGCTATCTCCACCCCTTCATGAAGTCCGGCCCAAAAGAGAGGTGCCAGGCCCCCGCCAGTTATATGCTTTCTGCGAGACCCGGTACAAAGGACACACGGCCGGCGGTGTGAAAAGAGATTAGCATTTCACAGATTGGGACTCTGTGGCGAGCTTCTGCCATTGTCTTTAAACACCCAGACAGAGAGTTTGTTTGTTTACTCGGCTGCTTCAATGACAATTAGAACAATACGAAAACCCTCATTTTCTCAGAGGGGGAAATCTATTTTGGTTTTCGACGTCTTCTTTTGTTTTCTTTGCTGTGTAAATCAAGAAATGTAAAATCTGATGCTTGTTAACTTTGTTGATCAATGCGTTCTTTGTGTTCAATTGGGATCAAAGTCCTTGAATAATCTGGATGTTTTGTTAAAGAGGGTGGAATAAATTAAAGAAGTTTGGTTATCTTTACCTTTTCGGATTTTTGGAGCAAAACAGCATAGTTGAGATATCATTGCCATTTTTGTTTTATAAGTTTTATAAGTAAGGAATGACTAGTAACGCATGAAATAATCAAATGTTTAGGGCCTGAAATGCACTTTTAAAAGTCTTAAAAACTGTTTACAGATACATAAATGGTCACAGTAAACGGTGCGTGAACACAAAAGCGTGAAATTTCTCCTTTTGTGCTTCATATGAAACGAACAACATAGTGGTTTGGAACAACATAAGGATGAACAAAGAACTGTTTCTATAAAACGTACAGCCAGACTCAACGAATACATTCAAACCGTTCAACGGAGAGTTTGAATGGCACACATTGTGATACAACAATAATAAATGTGCTCATAATTTCCCTTGTGACTCTTCTCTTCACCTTAAATAACCTCCTGTGGGAGGAAGCTCAGGAGATGAGCTGTGACTGAAGACTTGTTCTCTCTTTCCCAGATCACTGCCTGTGACAGTGACAGACTCAGATGAAGAACTCGGTGTCCATTCACAGGCCAGCAGAAGTGTTGCATTAAGCAGTGCCACCAATGCACCTGTGCTTGAGCAGACACCCCACCTCACAGTGGAGCCTTAGGGCACAGCGGATCTGTTATCTGGCCTCTGAGAATGAACGAGAAAGGTAGTCATTTCATTTAATTACAGACATCACCAGTTAAATAGAAGTTCACAATAAAGATCCACTGTTGCACTAAATTGCAGATGTTTAAATGGCTGAACTATTACACTTTTGCATTATGCAGGTTTTAAACTTTTTGATTTCTCATCAGGATAAAATTATTTGAATTATTTTAAATTATTTATTGCCATTGACTGTACATGTATGTCAACAGTAGTGTTGTGTATTTTTATTTCTCTTGTGGAAGACAAAACGTTTGATACTTCTCTAAATAAGAAATCAGAGCAAGAACAAAAGTATCTGTTATATGTATCTGTCTGATGTATATGAATGTATATTGTACATATTGAGGGACCAAAGGGGCGTAAGTGACATTTCACCACTTTCAAACAAAAAAAACTTTGTTACAGTATGTTCAGTGTTAAGTCTTTTGACTTGTAATGAATAACTCCAAACTGATTCGCTTATATCCTTTAATTTTATTTGTATCTCTCTCTCTCTCTCTCTCTCTCTCTCTCTCTCTCTCAAGCAAGATACATATATGCATTAGGTCTGTGATGCTAAATATGATTTAAATGTTTATATATATTTTGACAGAGTTTAAAATTATGCCGTCTATATTACTAATTAAATGTAGAGATCTGTCTTTCTAAGACTTAATAAGCCTTCACATCTCTCTTCTTACTTTGTGCAATTCTTTAGATTGCACAAGGCTAATTTGCAACCATGGCATCACTTGTCAAGCACAATGAGAGAGAGAGAGAGAGAGAGAGAGAGAGAGAGAGAGAGAGAGAGAGAGAGAGAGAGAGAGAGAGAGAGAGAGAGAGAGAGAGAGAGAGAGAGAGAGAGAGAGAGAGAGAGAGAGAGAGAGAGAGAGAGAGAGAGGAGCATCCAGGCCAAACTGTTTGTGTTTGCTGGCCAAAGCTTTTGATGGCTGCCTTCACACACAATGACCCGTGTCCACAGTCTGTGGATTGAGAACATATTAAACTGCTATTTGTATAAATACTAAGACTGGCAAAATATATATTATATTCAGTACAGGATTTGTTGGTTAATTAATCAAACATACAAAGTATGTGTACATAGAGTACTTACAGGACAAACATTTAATGCTTTTACATGTTTTACATTTTGTAATGTATTTGTTTGGTTTGTTCCTTAACGCACCTCAACTATATGTTCTTTGTTCTAATTCTTAAGGTCTGATGTTTGTGACGTTTATTTTTAAGCTGATTTTTAGTACTGGATCACAGTGCTGGCCTGAGAGTGGGATGTGGGCTTTTTACAAGCATATGGGGTTAATTAGAGGGACTTTGCTCCTGGACAGTGTTCAGTTGAACCACAATAGAGACCTTCAGGATTGGTGGTCTCTGGCCATTTAGCGGGACCAGATTAGCCGTGCTGTGAGCCTGCAAGATGAAAGTATCAGGTGTTGGACAGCAAATGGTCCAGGAGAAGAGAAACATTGAGACCAGACTGGCTGGTCAAGCTTTGAGTCACCACAAGCTGCGGATGGGAAAGAAGTGATGGAGAAGAGAGGGACATGAGAAATGTTGCAGCGACAACAAATAGTCATGGGCCAAATTCATGCCATTGGTTGAGCCAATGTTGTCAGACATCTTATGGCTTGCATATAGTTGACTCAGCATATTAAACTTGGACCAACTAAACCAGATCCCGCATTTTCTCTGTGTACAGTAAAATCTCATTTTATCTTTGTGACCCTTTAATTCATTCAACCTGGTCATTGCTGACTTTTTCGAGAGGTCCCCGCATAGAAATGTCTGCGAGGAATAACTAAAAGCATACACGGTAGCAGTAAATGTCATTTTCTCCCATTTGTGGTGAGCTAAATTCCTCAGTCAAAACTCAAAGCTTTAGTCAATGTAGCCCACATAATATTCTACACATGCTCAGAGATCCAGAAATGGCTTACTGGTGTTGCATTTGAGGTAAATCTAATATAAAATAAAATAGAATAATGCATTCCATGAGACGTCAGTAGTGGCTGAGAGCATGTTTTGGATGTGGATCAGTTGTGGATTTAAATCAAATGCATGGCCCGGCCACGATGTATGTAAATATTGCCTTCATGTAAAATATGCAACATGCCTTCAAGTTCAAATAAACAAGGAATTTGTGATCTTTTGGGCTCCAGCGGCACCGCAAGTGTGCGGATATCTTTGGGAAATCTATGGGAGAGCGTTTAAGAGACAAAGCTAATTCAGGAGAGGCGTGCCAGGCAGAGGGGTCCTTTATACATCTGTCTTTGCCAAAAAGCTCAAGAGAGACAAGAAAAGAAGTGAAAGACTAAATAAAATTACCATTCTCTCTCGTGCTGAGATGGAAGGGTTTTGTTTTTTTATTTTTCAGTCATGACCTTTCTTCCTCATGCATCTTTCATGTTCCTCCTTTGAGAAAAAATGGGTTTGGAAATAAACGGCAGTGTACAGTACACACCTCTAAATCTCCACGTAGTCCTACTGTGTATTTTCATTATGCGTCTGAATGATAGGGGACGAGAGACCTGTGTGTTCCTCTGTGTGTATGAAAGAAACAGAACAGGTCAGAATATGTTTGTGTGGAGATGGAGGTAACATAACGTGTCGAAGGCTTCTGCTAGATCAAGTATGCCAATATCACTGCCAGTCCCCTGTCATCCCGACCCAGAAAAAGGCGGTATTCTGTAAAAGAATCTAAATGAAAAGTGCCTGCAGGTAGAGATGGACCAGAGAGATATTCTGCTGGACTCGGTGACTATTCCACCGGATTGCATTCTGGGTAATGTCTCCGCTCCACCCCCGCCTTCCGCTACGGGCAGCTTTGTCTCGGGATCACATGCTGTTCTAGGTGACCGCTCAGGAGATGCAGGGGCGCGGAATTCACCGCACTTCCCTGCTGACATTTAGATCTCTTTATTTTCTCCGGTTTTCAGTCCACCAACAACAACTGGCCACGGCGAAGTGGGAAATGCCAGGGAGTCTGGCCTGGATGAAGAGGGTGGGGGTCGCCTTCTCATAGGGGACCAAGAGAAAGAAGTCGCATACTGGCTTAAGCTTAATGCTCACTGTACAATTTGGTGATTTTTTTTTTGTTTAAAGCAAATTTTGAAAAATGTAAGAGTTCATTCGCTGCATAGTTTGAAATGCTTATCAGTTTTGGACTCGAGCGCTCCGCCAAATTTACAACCAATAAGAGTGCAGGGTTTGACGACATACATGGATGTGTGTCAGTATGTAGAGACAGAAGAGCATAAATGACCCTTGTGTCCTGATCCATTTTAGGAATGAAAATATTTTCAGTTCAGAATGCAACAACACTTCCCATTAAGTTCTCTTGTGCTGTTGTTATGCCGTCTCATGGACGGACAGCACGCAGGGAGATTTATTGCCTTTCTGTGCCCTCTTCAGAAAAATCCTGAACTGTAAATAATGCTGCTCTTATGATCCGCAGCTGTGCTGTCCAGACCAGGACACCTAGAACGGAGACAACTTCCTCCATAAAACAAAGTGTAAAACAATATACGCTCACAGCTGTTGGATATGTCCATCCATTTGGCTTTGTGTGAAAAGTAGAGCTTTTTAAATTAAAATAAATAAGGAATTTAGCTTGAATTTAAGATTAAAGTACCATCTTGTTCTCAGTTTATAAAGCCACTTTTGTCTTTTAGCAAATAATCTTTATGTGAGTTTTTCTCAGCAAATATTACGATATGTGTTTTAATAAAATTCATCTGCACATTATGTAATTCATTCATTACAAGCAACAAATCACAAAACCGGTGTCACAAAGAGGTCCTGATATACAAATGTCCTGATATGGGCTGTACTTAACAGCCAGATGTGCTGTTTCGCTGACAAATAGAAAAAACACAGATGTGATCTTTTGTTCCCACATGCATCACACACTTGTCTTGATGTTGGCTAACGAAACGAACACATAGACACGCAATCTCTCTCTTTCTCACACACTACACACACAAATTATGTGGATTTATGCGATAGATACCTGGAGACTTGAGCTGAAAAGCGGCGGTACGAAGATTAAACAAAACAAAAACAAACGAGGGAGTGAAATGAAAAAGAACAAACTGGAATACCTCATATCCCTTGCCAAATATGCAACGTTCAGTAAGAATGAAATCTTAATCTCTCTAATCTATGGTGACACTTATATCTACGTGTATAATTCAGAGAATGACTATAAAATACATTCTCTTAATGTGTTTGTCTAAAAACGATTTACAAATCTTTTGCTCTATTTACAGTTGTGAATTTCCTCGATGATTTTCTTCCAGATTCACCCACACAATCCTTCTCTGACAGAGAAATGAATATGAAACAGATACAGGAGCCAGCGTGGATCGCTCATCAAATTCCAGCTCTCTTCTGCTTCGGGGGCAGCTCGCTTGACACGCCGGCCTCTTAAGAATGCCTGCCATCTCGAGTGCTTTACTGACCGTGAGCTTATATCATTCTGTGTGTAACACGAGCCCTGATGGAGCACTGATTCACATTATATAGAGAGTCCTCTTCTCACTTCACATCAGCCGTGTGATCTCTCTTCATGTTCGCTCCATCATTTCAGTTCGTAAGTCAGGAGGTAAATAACAGCGATGTGGATGCTGAATAAGCAGTTGAGATGAGGATGAGTGATTGTCATATTTTCTGCTCTTCCAGTTGTTACTGCAGGTCTGGATACGAATGTTCAGTATTAACAGTTTGTATACCTCAAAGAGTTCGAGGGTTTTATGACTGAAGAATTCAGTGATTTTACGACCCTAATGATATTTCGAGCAACCTGAACTGCTCAACGATGAATAATAATATATTTGATGGAGTGTTAAAATGCTTAATTTTTAGGAATATCTAAGTTTGAAAGTATGACAATTTTTGCACCTGAAAAATAAAAATTATATCGTAATGAAGATATTATACAAAAAAATCTTAGTGGTTTTGTGTCCATACAATAGTGGCCAAAGTTGTTTGGTTACCAACGTTCTTTGAAATATCATCTTTTGTGTTGTGCAGAAGTAAAAGCCATAGAGGTTTAGAATGATGTGAAAGAGAGTAAATGATGAAATAATTTTTATTTTTGGGGGAATTATCCCTTTAGGTGACCCACTTGCCCCCGTTTTCTCAAGGTATAGCATATAATTGTATGGCAGAATATTATAGTATATAAAAGTGCTTCATTTTATACATTGTTTAATAGATAAGAAAACACTTTGACCCCCAAGTTTGTATTACTTTGTGAGTATAAACAGAAGAGCTGAAGTATAGCCTGTGTGGATCTATGCAGAGTAACATCTTACAGTCTTTTGAAACACCTCAAGGACAAAATGTGAGAGAAATCATTTAGAGTTTTCTTTACAGGAAAATAAGACGAACGATGCTCTTGAGGATGTCAGAATGGAATGTGCATACCTGAAAAGACCTTTTACATCTCATTTGCCGTCAGTCTGATAAGACCCATTTCACGGCCTGTTGAGTGTGTGTGCGTGATGCTGTAAGTATATCTGTGTGTGTCCAAAGCTTCAAGTATGTAGGTGCTTGTTTCTGTGTGTCCATTGCTCTCCTCTTTCATTGCGGAGAAACAGAGAAACTTTTCTGTGGACAGGCCCGTGGAGCTGCAGAATGAGTCTGGCGATAGGATCGGTTTACCCTCACAAGCCTGGCTTTGTTATCCGATCCGCCGCACGCAGGGACACGGTGCACAGTCAGACCCGCTTTAATTCACACAAGATGTCCAAACGGCACCGTCCGGCATAACGGCACGCCTGTGTCTTTGCTATTCTGTGCCCGCGACAGCCCCAGACCAGCTCTTGGATCGGAGTTGCGGTTCTCCTCACAGGAACTTCTGGTTTCTCCGTCAGTCGTGTAGGTAAACACGCACACACAGGCGCGTATTGGCGTTCCCGCACACATCGGCTTCGTTAAGTGTTTCATTCAAGCGTAAAAGAGCTGTGACGGCGTTGGGCCAGGTCAGAGGAAGGTGATACCTGCAGTTTGTCTACGCCAAGACTCACAGACAGCTTAGGAAAATGAAAAGTTTCACTCCGCCAAGGTGGCTCTTTGTGTCTTTTTCTTGTCCATTTCTCTCTTTTTAAATCGCCATTTCTCTCTTCTCAGAGTTTGCGCTGTAATGATTGAAATGTGGGCAGATTCTCAGCATGCTTAGTGCTCATTATCAGACAGGATTCATCAGCGTCCACTCAGCAGACCCACTCGACCGGAACAGCTGGCCCTCATACCTAACCTAATAAGTCCACATACATTCAGCTCAGTCTAACATTTATAAGTTCTGTCATGCCGATGAAAGATACAGACTGGAAGGTTTTATTTCTCTGTAAAAAAGTTAGGTGGTTGTTTACATCCCCAATCTCTATGATATTTTGGTTTCTAGATATGGCTTGAGTCCCTCCATTAGAGTCGGAAAATAAATGGGATTTTTCAGATGATTCGTCATTCAATGCTAACAGTACATTTCTTTAGAATAAGCCACACAATCTGGGGTATCATTCATGTCTGTACCCAATAAGGCAAGGCAGTAATGAGAATGAATGGATGGATTTATGTCGGTAGTTGAAATGGTGCAGGACACGGTGCAGGTTACATGCTTAAGTTTACGTTAACATATACAGAGAGACACTGAAAAGATTTTATTCACTTTAGGAAAGACAAAATTTAGATTCTAAAAGGGTCCAAAATATGTTTTTAGATAACGCCTTTATTGACTTTAAATTAAAATTCAAGATTTGACAGGGCAATATATGTTCAAAACAGCCTAAAGGCACTTTTTCCTCAGAGTTACTTATAAACTACATGAACTATATGTGACCCTGCCTGTAAAAACCCAGCTGAAGTCATTTTTTATCATTTACTGTTTTCTACATAAAATCATCCTACATAATGTGAAGAACTTTCTGCAAAAATATAACCTTAATATCTTTATACTGACTGAATAATCAAACTTTAATGCTTGTTATCTCATAATTGGATTTTGAGACTTAAGTCTGGTTTTCATAGACAGGGTCACATTTGCATCAACCAAAAAAACAAGCTGTATATTATAGTCACTTACTGATAAAGCATTATATTAAACACATCTTTTTATTTTCTCCCATTCAGTAATACCTGAACAACTGGAACTATTAGACTTCGAATGAGCCACGTAATAAGACACAGTAGCGGGATAAAAAACAAGCGAAAGACATAATCACAGAAATAATGGAGGTATAATGCTGGAGGTAGGGTGTGGGAATTAGTGAAGGAATCAATCACAAACCCACATCTGATTATGTGAAGCGGACCATCAACACAAAGCAGGATCTCTCTCTGTCAACTCCGTGGCCACATTAATCACAGCAGCCATAGCCAAGCTAAACACGAGAATACTAATGCCATTAGATTAGGGTTCAGAGACCGGGTGCCTAGCAGGCTTGCTTTCATTCGTTGCGCGAGAAGGGAAATACCGCAAGACAGATCCTTGGGCTGGTGCAAGGTTATCCCCTTCTCTTTTTTCCTTTAGAATTCCCCCCGGTCCTCTAATTCGGCTAATACCACTGGTTTCCAGGGATGTTATTAATCAATAGATTCCCTAATGAGACGAACAGCCTGGGGAGAATCTACACCAGGGGTCTCCGCCACAGCCCATCTATTGTGTGAAGTTTTTGTGTGAAGCACTTTTTGGCACTTTTTTTAAGGCTATCGGATCCACAAATCATTTTTTGTCTCATTGGTTAAATTTGAGCCTATATGCTTCACTGAGCACTAATGTTACTGTATAATCCCCAAAAATTTGACTCTTGAGAGTCTCACAATTCACTGTACAGTCCGTTTATACTACACAAAAAAATAATTGTCCTAGTATTGTTACGGTGGTAGTGGTCGCAAGGACGAAAGGAGCCAGGAATCAAATAGGAACAATCTTTTACTAGAAGAACTCAGGAACAGGAACATAACCACACAAACATAACTTTAACAGAAGACAATGAGGAGTGAAAAACACAGGACTTAAATACATGGGAGTGATGAAGGTGACAGGTGACAATGATTAAACAATAATAAGTCCGTGATAGGAAACAGGTGAGTGGAGTGCAAAGGATTATGGGAAGTGGAGTCCTTGGAACACATAGGGTTGTGACAGTACCCCTCCCGAAGGCGGTCCTCACTGCATAAGAAACAACAGAGGAGGGAGGGCGGGGTCCTGGAGGAGGGGACAGTGAGGAGGACGAGGGCACTAAACAGTCCATCCGCCAGGGTGGCGAATTGATGGAGGGAGGAGCCATGGAGTAGGGAGAGAGTAGGAGTGCCGGACCCGACCACCAGCACCACACCCGGGAAGCTGGATCCCCGGGCGGAGATGGAATGCCGCAGAGCCAGGGTGACGAGGAATCCCCATAGGGCCGAGGCGGCACCGACCGCCCGCCGACCGAAGCTGGAGCAGTGGGGCGGTTGGCTAAACCGGGAGTGAGCGAGGGGATGAAGGACGATCCGGAGGGAGGGGGAGCTCTGACGACCCAGCGGGCCGCGACTGGCCGACCGAAGGTGGAGAAGGGGAGGCCAAGGGAAGGGAAGGTCGACTCTCACCAAAGAGGCCGAGAGACGAGGGAGCCTGGTGGAGGGTAGTGCAGGGCGGAGCACGGTGGGAGGTGAGGGAGGTAGGAGCTGAGGTGGAGCTGTAGGGTCGGAGGGAGGAGGAGGAGTCTGGGTCTCGGAGGCAGGAGGCGGAGCAAGGGGAGCAGCACCCCATGTGGGCGCCAGGGCTCTGAAGGCCCGAGGTGAGCCCCAACGCCCAGGTGGTGTGACATGAGGGCGAGCAGAGGGGCTGAGGAGGACTGGGGAACGCAGAGGAGGAGGGAGAGGGAGGCTGGGTGGGAACCTGGAGTCGGGGTCAGGCGGCTCGGGGTCAGGCGACAGTAGCTCGGGAGCGGAGTCAGGCGGCTCGGGGTCAGGCAACAGTAGCTCGGGAGCGGAGTCAGGGAGTTCGGGAGCGGAGTCAGGGAGCTCGGGAGCGGAGTCAGGGAGCTCGGGAGCGGAGTCAGGGAGCTCGGGAGCGGAGTCAGGGAGCTCGGGAGCGGAGTCAGGGAGCTCGGGAGCGGAGTCAGGGAGCTCGGGAGCGGAGCCAGGTTTCCAGGGGGCTGAGACCTTCGCCTTGGTGGGAAAAGGGTGGCAGCCACAGCATAGTAGGACCCACTCCACATACTCCCTGATCCCACCTTGTGGACCCCTCCCAGACAGCTGATCCTGGACAGCCCTGTTCAGGCTGATATTAAAAAACAGCCTCAGGAAGCGGTCTGGGAGGTCCGACGCTTCACATATGACCAGGAAGTATAGGGAGTGGGCCAGCAATGGTCTCTCCCCTGGTTCTGGCGAAGGTATATGATCAAGCCGATGTACATGTCATCGATGTCTTCATCCATTCTTTGTTTTGGGTCTTCTGTTCTGTTACGGTGGTAGTGGTCGCAAGGACGAAAGGAGCCAGGAATCAAATAGGAACAATCTTTTACTAGAAGAACTCAGGAACAGGACCATAACCACACAAACATAACTTTGACAGAAGACAATGAGGAGTGAAAAACACAGGACTTAAATACATGGGAGTGATGAAGGTGACAGGTGACAATGATTAAACAATAATAAGTCCGTGATAGGAAACAGGTGAGTGGAGTGCAAAGGATTATGGGAAGTGGAGTCCTTGGAACACATAGGGCTGTGACAAGTATCTGTTGTTTTCTTAGTATTAATTTATTTTCTAGTGAAAATCATTCTTTCCACCTATCCTTAAAAGAAAATACGTTCATTTAAGAAGCAGAAAGTGATTATAAACCTTGCTTTCTAAGAATGCATTGTAAGTTTACTTTTCTCTGGTTTGTTTTAACGCTTCATTTTTTTGTACATTTACGTTTTATATGAAAACCAAACAAAAGCACAATTCAAGATACATTTTCTACAAACTTACCACATACTTACTTCTCAACCTTGTCTCAGGAAGAACACTTATGCTGTTTCACTATTTACTTTATTATAGTTGATATTAAATATTATATATTGATGGAAAGGTACTCACAAATAAATATTTCACTAAATATTGAAATAAATTGTCATAACAATAAACATAAACAAAAAAAGTTAATGTTATTTTTAAAATGACCTAAAAATAAAAGCTTTTAATATGTAATATCTAATATGTAAAAAAATTTAGATTAAGTTTAGATTTAGTGCATTTTCATGTGCATGCTCAATATGTGCAGTAATCAGATTAAGTAAATTCATCTTTTTTGAAAATGAATAAATAAATAATAAATAACATAAAATGTTTTTTATAGTGTTCTGCATCCTCACATCCTCATTGTTTACACGGCAACCGCATGACGAGTGCTAATGGCCCTCTCTCTCTCAGAACCACAGAACTTGTGTTTGTTTGATGCTGTCGGGAACAAGCTGTCATGATGGACGGCACCTGCAGTTCAAGCAGATACGGTTGCACTCGTGGTTGTTGTATCGGAGGGGGGGGAGATGTGCGTGTTCTCTGATGTACAGAGAGGAAAAGAGGACCACACATTTTTGTAGAGGGGGTTCTGAAGAACAAGGCCTTTAATGTCAACAACACAGCTGTGTTTACATAAATGCCATTAGAGAAAAAGGGAGAGGAGGTTAGAGAGAGACAGAGAAGAACGACAGGGATGGGATGATGTAATAAGCCTGGGGGAGAAGTGGAGAGTGACCTTTGACATTTCAAGCCTTTTTTTCTTTTCTTATTAGAGCTGTCTGCATAGCTGTGCTGGTTACCTTGGTACCTAAGCACACCTGAGCAGGTGAATGAGGTAATGTCGAGGTCAGGCACTTGTTTGTGTATTGTGATGAACAATGGAAGTCAGTAAGGAGAGAGAGAGAGAGAAAGAAAGAGTTTGATTTAGTGTCCAGCAAGTAGAAGGGAATTTAATTCCTGGTTTGGAGCACACTGTGTGCAAAACATTTGTATACCCGTGAGTTTTTAATAATTTTTCATTATCTTTTCCATAATGAATCATTTTTATGCAAAAGTATCTATTACCATGACAATTACTTTGAAAGTAAATAAAAATACAACTGATAGTCCATGAATATTCATTAGTGTTTCTTTAGGTTCAGCTGAATGTTTATTCTCAGGTAAATTAATCAGACTGTTCATTATTAAAGAAACAATAAATCCCACCTCTAATTAGCACAGATAGCATAAAATAGCTAATAAAGTGAATGAATGAATTTACATAAAATAAACAGAGAAAAGACAGAAAACAATTACAGGCCAAGAAAAACACAAGAGGAGCAAAGTTGCTGTTTTTCAAGTTGGCATGTTTTGAGAAACTGCAAAAAATAACAAAAACATAAATTAGCTAGTTTTTTCTTGCTCATCTATGCAAACATTACCATTGAACGTTGTGACACGTCTCGCTCTTTTTTTGAGAATCTGACACTAAGATGTTCTGTGTCAAATACTGTTTTGTGTCTATTAGTTTTGAAGCCATATGCTGGTGTACACGTAACAGGTGAAAAAAAGTATTTAGCAGATTTACAATTTATAGTCATTTTCTTTTGTGAAAATGGACCAAAAATATTTGATGACTCATCATGCACTACAGATTTTTGCCCAATCATATGCTTCTTAGCATGAAAATGCCCCTCCCCATAATAATGACTGCATCTGAGTAGTTAATGGAGTACCTAAACTTTAGGCGTCAATAGAAACTATTCCAATACAGGAGAGAAAACTGAAGAATGTAAAAAAGGGCATTTGGAGACCTCTGCATTTCTCTGTTTGTAAACTGAAAAACAAAGACACTTTTCATGCATTTAAGGAAAAGAAAAATACTCCAAAATGATTTAGCCTGTTTGTAACTCACAGTAGTCCTTATGGCTAGTTATAAAATCTTTAGTAGGCATAAAAACCATCCGTGCACATAAACATCCCTACAGACGGACAGCAGGCAGTAATTCAATAAAGGGACAGCGAGGGCTTTTAAAGATTTTACTGAGGAAGGATTATTCCTCTTACAGAACAGACGGGCACAGAAAGAAAGAAGGAACATAAATCTACACAAATAGGGAGAGCAGAAAGCAGGCGGGTTGGAATCAATAAAACAAAAAAACGATGAACCTGAGTCTAAGAAGGGCAACCTGTATAACAGGGTTACTCAATTGAGCCAAGGGATGTGAAGGAATGTTGCAATAGATAGAAAGTCAGAAAGAGAGAAAATGTAGTAAAATAATAGTTGTGTTAGATGCTTATTTTCTGTGGCTGTGTGTTTATTATCTACCCATTATGTCTTACAGCGTTTGCACTGTTGAACTGAACGCTTGACCATGCCCCGCTGTCTATTGTATTGCTGAGGCCGCAGCAAACCTGAGCCAACACACACACACACACACACACACACTCGTGCAGGTGCAGTGAAAGGGCCTAACAAACAGGCTGATCTCTCTTCTCTTCTATCTGTAGCCCATTCCAGTGTCCCCTCATGTGTTAAATTGGCCGTACGCTGTCCTTCCTTTCCTACCAGTGATCCTGATAAGGAGTATTAACTCAGATACAGCAGCTGACACAAAGTCCAGGTCACACATATTAGCTTTCTGGGACTTTAGATAGACTATCTATCTGTCTGTCTGTCTGTCTGTCTGTCTGTCTGTCTGTCTGTCTATCTATCTATCTATCTATCTATCTATCTATCTATCTATCTATCTATCTATCTATCTCTGTTTGTATATTATGTATATGCATATACATAATAGACAGGCATACAGACAGAGAATAGAGATGATTATATATTACTTTTGTAAATTTATTTATCTACCATTTAATGGGGACACTTTATGGACTTGTAATGTTTTATACACATTTATTAATATTATAATCTACTGCACTGTAACCCACACTGTAACCCTAACCCCAAAAGAAAACTTTCTACATTTTTATAATTTTGAAAAAAAACTTCATTAACTATATTTTTTTGTGTTTTCACAAATCAGCACATCCCCAATGTTAGATTGTTTTTGAATTTGTCAGGTTTTTCTAATTTCTACAAATTTGTCCCCAAAAGACTTGATATCACAATGGTGACCTTTCTCTTAACCATTATATTACATTTTCATAACATTTATTTAACATTATTAAATTGTTATTAAATTATTGAATAATTTCCCTGTGGGGATCATTGGCTGGTCACAGTGTATGTGATTTTAGTTTTTTTTCTGTTCTTGAGGAGACATTTGTAGCCCACACACTAATCTCACTGTATCTAAAATGTTTATGCCCTCAGTTTAGCCTGTCAGACGGCTGCCTGCTCCACCTCTGACAGCCTCTTCCAAACAACTCCTTGATAGCTGGATATCTCTGCAATAATACGTCACAGGCGTACACAATGCACACACACCCGAGTCTCTCACTCACAGTCGGACCCTGGTACTCATCTGTCTTGTTCACATTCTCTCTCTCTCTCTCTGTTTCTCAAGCTTCTAGTCAAGGCAGACGTCTCTGTAAGGGGCTGAAGTCTCCCCAGTCTGCCCTGGTGTATTTTTAGACCTTCAGCAACAGAAATATTCACAGACTTGACAGTTCGAATGTGCACACCAGCTTTCGGAAGATGTTTATAAATTTCTCGAGCAATTTGGCAAGAACGACAGGACGTAAGGCCGTAGAGAGTCAGAAAAAATAAAGAAAAAATTCCCTCACAAATACGTAACTCCAGACTGTTTTGGAACAGGGCAAAGATTTTTACACTTTGAGCATAAAACGGTCTCTCTGGGGACTGATAATATAAATATTTCAAAATTCATTGGGGAGAAATGGATTTTCTGTGTAGTATTCTTAACCCGGGAACACATCGTTTCGAAATTGCATTAGTAAGCAAAAACTGTCCATTTAATGCCCATCCACAGAAACAGTTGAAGCTGATTAATTTTCCATCAATGGCCGACCCCAGGCGAAATGGCCCTAAAGTAACGTTTAAAACGTCTCCTTTCAGAGGTAAATGGCCGCTATACCGCCACATTGCTTTTCAAATGGGGCTCAATTGAAACATCATAAACAAAGCATCGCTGTCTGACAGGCCCACAATGGAGGCAGCGAGGGGAAAGACTATATCAGCACACTCAAATATTGACTTTGAAACACATTAGCAAATCCGTTCACCCCCTATCTAAAAAAACTCTTATTTAGGGTCTGGCGTTCGGGTGACCTTTTCCTCATTTGTATGTAAATCCCCTAATTACAATATCCAAAGTCTTTAACCTTCTGCCACACACCACGCCGGATTAAGACTTGGCATGGATGTGTTTTGATTCAAACCTAGATTTGGGTTTCATGTAACGGGTCACTAATTGGATATTATTTATGAGAAATTAGCTCGTAAGTAAAATGTAATGTGAAACATGCACTCTACTCATAATTCATTAAGAATGCCTGTTTTTTTTCACCATTGGAATGAATTATTGCTGGCATGCCATTGCTTCGGTTATTTCACTGTTTACTTTAATATTTCATAGTTGAATTCTTATCTAATCATGACAAACTATATATTGATGGAAAGGTCTAAGACTCAAGAATAGATATCTGGCAAATTTTCATAACAATAAAAATATTTAAAAAAATGTAATGTACATTTTTAAAAATACCTTAAATGTAAAAAATTTACAATGCTCGATGTGTACGGTGACGGCTATCAGGTTAAAGACATCTCAATTAAAAGCTTTTCTTCCAGAAACCCCAGGGTCCTCCTTAGGCCCGTTTTCATGTGACAGTCACCGTGGAATGCTGCAATCTCGCATACAGGAATGTTTGAGGCCAGTTCGGTGTGGCAGCGAGAGGGCAGAAAGTCACACTCTCCAGGGGTCCTTCCAAGAATAATTTGGACACAAGGTTGAGTTTCACCCCAGTGGAATCACGGGAGGTTCAGGTCAAAGGGCGTTCTGAAGGGTAATAATCCATTAAAGCCCACATCACTCATAACTCACATATTTACAAACAACAAGCGTATGCAAAGTGAAGGTGGCAACTCAGGGCTATACCTGAGCGCTGATATGAAATAGCACACCATAACAACGTTATTCTCCCGGGGAGCGAATATGAGCAGAGCGAGTTCACAAAGGGCTGGTGCAGCCAGAGAACAAACAGTAGGCTGCAAAAAGACGTGCTTTTATTATAATTGAGAAATGAGCTTGCCGCCTGGCCTTTACAGCTGGCCTGAGATGACTTACCCTTGCACCGAGGTAAAACGGTTTCGTTTTGCATGTTTAAATTGCCTCCATTCTAATGTGTTTTTAAAGCCTGTCCCCTCAGCCTATCAGGTGAAATATTAATTGTCTGAGGGGGAGTTTGTGCCTATCAGGCTGAAATCAGAGCCTGTAGTTACTCCCTTCTGAAACACCAAAGGCTACGCCTCTTTTAGAAAATGTGATTGTTAGGGCAATGTGACTGTATGGTGACGTGAGAGAAACAAAGAGAGGCAGGAGAGATTTATGTGTGTATACGTGGGTTGTCAGTGACGCATCATAATAAAGGTATTTCCTTAAATATTGTACGGATGCTGCCGTTAATTTGATTTGATGTCATTTGCAAGGCTCAGAAATTGGATATTATGTAATATATACACCACGTGGCAATGATTTAAAAGCTACAGCGCACTGAACTGTAAACAGTCAATCATACATACCCAGAAAATGATAAACACCTTATTAGAGAAAAAGATTTTTCAAATGTTAAACTTTGGCGTGACATTATTGAAGTAACATTGTGACTAAACTAAATGTAAACATAAATACATTTGTATTTATAAAACACCTTATTATAACTTCCAGAAATAAGCCTGTTATTATCACAGTCTAATATAATGTAATTTTGCATTAGGCAAGAACCAATGAGCAGGCTAACTACCAATATCACATAAACTATGTAATGAGGATTGCACTAAAAATGATAAGTAGTACTTTTCAAATGATGTACCCAAACTCTAATCAGACGATATAAGAGGACATTAAAAAAGATGATCAGTGACTTCAACACAGTTCTGCTTTGCCATATTTGTTTCAATACATATGCAATTAAAGCTGTTGCCATTAAATCTATAACTTTATATTGCCATTTCTGTTTGAAACATAAAATTGCAGGTTACCTTATGTGGGCTGACGTCAAATGTCCAAAAAGCTCAACTTATGACAGCTTACCGCTGTGAATCACAGTTTTTTTGTACTTGCTCAAGAACTGATCTGTTTTTCATTTTCAACTAAAACGTTATGGTTTTCAGCTTTGAAAAATGTTTTGCATCGCTACTATTAAGTTTCTTTTTTGCTTGTTTTGTTTTATCTACCTATAACAAAAGTAAATGGGACTCTTACCATATGTTGAAACTCTCTAAACATATGTAAAATATCTGACAACACATAAATCAAGAGAAACTAACAAGACTGTGTGATTGTGCGTGTTGTGCGTGTGCGTACCTGCTGATTTGAACCTTATGCCACAACAGATTTTATCTCTGACATTTGACAAGGTAAAGGACACCCAAGATTAGTCTCTGGTGACCACAGGCATCACTACCTGACAGAAAACGCCGTGCTCATCTCATTTCTTAGCGGGTAATTCCTCCACCCTGCCGATGTGCCCGAGAACTAAAATCGAGTGAAGATGACACTGCCATGCCGGAGAAATGGTTGTGTTTTTCTCTGTCACAACGTGTCTCTAACATGCATTGTTGCAGTCTAAAGGAACAGCAGGAAGGGCAGGAACAAACTCTGTGGGTCTTCCGCAAACTTACTGCACCGTACGGAAAATCTGAGGATTGCCATTGATCGGTAAAGCGACGTGCCTTCGGAATAACTTGGAGAAGGTTTCCAGGAAGGCGTCCTCGTGAGCAAATCAATCTCGCTCACACCGTGAGCCAACCTGGAGCAGTCAGCTTCAATTTGATTCACAATGCTTACCCGCCAGCCCAACATTTCGTTCCCCTACATTGCTAATTGAGGGACTTGTGTAAATTACAAACAAGATTATATTTGCTCTTTTTCTTCTCTCTAGCAAGGGGAATGGCCTTGTCTACTAAAACATGCACTAATTCAAACCCTTGAATAAACCGACACCCCACATTTGAAACTAAAGGAGAAAACAGAGACTGACGGTTGTGACACTGTTAGTTTGTGCGGACAATAGGAGACAAAAATGAGATTCTGTTCGTCTTTAGTTCGTTGAGTCGACTTGTGTGCAGTGAGAACAATCACTGAATAGATGACAAAGGGGTTTGTTGTGTGTGTGGGTTACAAACAGGGCTCTGCAGCGGGCTCTGGGCTCCGGCTAACTGCAGGAGAGGAAGCAGTGAAATTGCTGCACGGGAGATCAACAGTATCTGGTGTGAAACATGAACGTCTTCCAGGCTAAACTGAGTTTTTCATGTTTCCTGTGGCCCGGGCAAGTAACACACACTCACGTCGCTCCCTTCAGCTATTCTCAATCAAGAGAAAAGGCAATCAGAGAAATGGAGGAAACGGTTGGCTCTAGGGAAAATCCTGTCTTCAGCTGAATGACAGAAAATGAGAATTGACTTGAAACATCTGTCGTTGGAGATCTGGCTACTCAGTGTTTTAAAATGGTAAACAAACATTTATTTGTGTTTTCAGAACGTCCCATAGGAAAGAAAAAAACTAATAAAATTTGAGTGTCACGTTTTGAAGCTGTGAATTAACCTGATAACTGTCACTGCACATATTGAGCATGCACATGAAAATTCCAACTATATTTTTTAAAATTTGAGATAATTTAATTGTTTTAATTTTTTATCTTTAAAAAATATATATTGTAAGTAATTTTTAAAATATTTTTTTATTATTGTTTTTAGTTTATGTTTTTTGTTATGAAAATGTATCAAATAAATTATACCTTTCCATCAATATATATTTTGTCATGGTTAGATCAGAATTCTATGAAATATTAAAGTGAATAGTAAAATAATGTTCCAACTGTGGAATGTTGACAGTTAACAGGTTAAAGGACAAGTTTAGTCTTATGCCTGGTTCAGACTACATGATTTTTTTGTCTGTTACGATAGTCACTGTGTCACGACGCGCGTGAGAAACAAGACCGTAAACAATGACTGAAGCGGCGTGTTTTGTACTGGCTGTCTTATGTTTAGAAAAGCGCAACAAAAAAAAAGAAAACCCGAACATGGACAAGTTCCTGGCTTGCTCAAAGAGGACAGTATGGGCTGTCAATCCTCCAAAGAGAACTTGAGGTAAAATATCGTTCTTTTCATATTAAATATTTTGTTATTAGCCAGTAACAAACGCAAGATCATCTCTCTTGCGTTTCGCCATGTTTGAAAGTTTGCTCCGTTTGGTCAGCGTCACCCATGTGACGGAACCCGTCGTGAAGGACCGCGAAACAATTCAACATGCTAGTCTTTCTGTCGTGACGTCGTGAACTATCGCAGACGCGGTTTCGGTTGTCGTATACTACGACACACTATACGAGATGAAACAATCAATTCTTGTGTCCCGACGTCCATTGTCGTTTACGAATCCCTACGACACCTTAAGTCAAACAGATCGTGCCAGATTCGGGCTAAAATCGTGTAGTCTGAACCAGGCATTAAATCTTCTGCGAGAGTTTCAAAATATACCTCAACAACATCTCAAATAGTGTCAGAATTTGTCAAGACACCAAAGTTTGCATTTAAAAGCCAAATACTTCAAAACGAACTAAAACTCTTAAACATTTTCTGATATTATCTGAGCTATGCTATCCACATTAATGTTAAACACTGTATTATGCATGCCAGACCAGTAGTTGGCGGTGTCACTTTGTGAAAAACGGTTTGCAGTTTGAAACCCATTTTCAAAAGTTTGCATTTTCAGGCCCCCAAAACGCTTTTGCACAAAACATTTTCAGTTTTTAGTAGAAAATGGTGTCTGCCCTTAAAGCTCTACTGTGTATTGTATGTAACAATTGTCTTATTTGTGCCTCTTTTTATTTCTGCATCACAGTGAACACCTAAACCGAGATCTCCATTAAGTCTTTAGAGCTATGAAAGAGCGACACAATTTAACTGTGGGTGTGGGTGAACAATACTAACGTCTGTTTTTATTTCTGCAGTGGCTCAAGGGAAGTGTAATATTGATGCGGCAGGTAAGCAAACATACTAATCTTTCGATGATCAATACAGCATTCCAGTGTTTCTTTCTCTGTGCGCCCGCTTATCTTGTTTTTGTCTCAAACAACTCTTTTTCTCTCTCTCTGTCTCTCACTAAACCCCTTTCCTCATACCGTTTCTTTCTCGCATCTCTATCTATGGAAACCTGCTGCAGTATCATGGCCTTGGGGACCGGATGCGGTGCCAGAGGCTCGTCTCTTTTTTGACATCCAGAACAGATGCCTTATACTAACAAACACAACAGCCTATCTCGGCCTCCCACATAAAAACACCTCACATACTCTCTCACCTCACCAGTGATACTGACACTCCAGGAAGTCCCCTAAAGCCGCTAAATGTGCAGCTGGCACAGCGGGAAGGCCTCATCCCAAAGCTAATCTGGACAGGTGACGTGCAAAACAGCACAGCACCTCTGGACATGTTTCTTCTTTATGTTGCTCTTTTCTAAATCCCACACTGAATGGCTCCGCTCAAAGTCTCCTGGCAGATATTCAGGGTCTCTGTACCGGGATGTCACTCAAAATGCATTGGCTATTTTTTCCTTTCTTTTTGCAACCATTTTTTCTTATTGTCTTTTCGACTGCACATCAGAGATTATTTGGAAAGTATAAAGAGCTCACTTGAGTATATCCAAATATGCTAATCACTAAGCTTAGTTCCAGCACACAGCAGAAAATGTTGATGCCACAGTTTTTAGCTGTATTTAACTGTATTACCCAATATCATAAAATTAGATTTTCTATTAAAAATTAATTCTTACAGAATAATAAATGAAAATAAATTCAACAAATGGTTGGGTAAAATATAATAATTTTCTAGATTAATTTAACCTAAAGGTTGAGTTTGTCCCTTTTTAAATGCAAAGTAGCTAAAACCTGCTTGAAAAGTCACTAAACATCACCAAATGATGTCATACTCGATACTATTTAGCATATGCATGATGCTATTACATAGTATTTTGTTTAGTGTCTGCACTTTACACCTGTTTTTCTGTAAACGCCTCCTCTCTATGCTCACATACTGTGTTTTAATACAGTTGAATGTCCAATCAAACTGCTCCTGATTACATATTTTCTGTTTCTGTTGTCAGACAATGGAACCAGTGTGAAGTATTATCTGAACGTGACCTTAGCTGACCAGGTAAGACCAGCTGGACCAGTTAAAAAGTGTTTAAACTTCTCTAAAACCAGCCTGCTAAACCAGCTTAAACCAGCTAAGCAACTTAAGCTGGTTCTGGCTGTTTTTGCAAGCTTATTGTCAATATTTATGAGAAAATTTGAATATTTCCAACAGAAAGAATGCTGATATCACACATGCACAGACACTAACGTAAACACTATGTTTACCAACTTATATACTGGTCACTTTATAAGTTTGCACTCTCAAGTGCAAACTTTATATTTATTGGGTTCGGCCAAAGTTCACAAAGCCCCTCGAGGCCATAACACAAATCACAAACACACATTTAATTAATCTGCCACGAATGTACCCACGTACCCTACTTTAAAGCTGGGTTATTATTTAGTATCTGCCGCTATGGTTAAATTAAGAAGAGAAACAGGCGCAGCTTGCTTGCATTTTAATTATCCCCCCTCTGCAGGCGAAATAAACTCACTTCTCATCCTCTGCCAAGTGGTCCACCACCTACAGGAAAGCAGCAATGCTTCAGTTCTGGAGAGAGCTACTCAGATGAGCTCCAGCTCCCAGAGTGCCACTGCAAATGTGACCTGCAGATGGGCGGACTGAAGCCGATGGTCTCCAGTGACAGTCCTGATGCTGCTGGGTAGCAAAACATGCATTAAAAACCACCGAGGATGAATTAAAGCAGCGGAATATATCAATCTGATCACTCACATGAGTATCCTGAGGCTTATTTGGTGGAGGTAGTATTAAAACATGCTGTAGAATAGCAACATAATATAGTTTGATGTCATATTAATGCTGACCACTTTTTATGTGGTAGTTTGAAAGTACAGTGGCATTGCATAAAAAAGATCTCATTTAAATCTCGGTTGTTTCTACTAAAAAGCAGTGTGAGCTAATATAGACTAGTGCTTATATTTAACAAGTCTGCAATCAAAATAATAACTTTCCCAAACCCAAATTTTCTGTGTAGTGTTACACACAACAATTTGATAGTTCTGTAACTTTTGCTACACAATTTTAACCTTTGGGCAATGCAAATATTAACCATAAAAAAGTCAAAAAAATAAAAATAGAGTTTTTACCAAAAGGTCTTTAACATACTGATGATTTCAATATATGTCCATATTTGATGCACACGTTAGGTCTCTGTCACTTTTTAAAGCATTTTTTTTATGTTTAAAGCATGATTTTTCATAGTCTGACAGGTGCCGCTTTCATAATTTTAAATTATTTAGCATTTTCATGTTCTTTAAAGAGTCATCTCTTCTCCATTTGTTGGGTATTATTGCTTCTGGTTGGTGAATTTTAATTTACAGAAAAACTACAAAATATGTTATCTCTCAAAAACATGCCTTTTTTGTCACATTCATAATGCATGTTTATTTTCCTCCTTCCTAAGCAGAAAATGTATAGAGTGATATTTTTCTGATGTCTCGACTCTATCAGTAAGGGTTTATGAAACAAAAGATAAACAAATTGTTCAATATATTGGTAATAAATACATTCTCTGAGAATTTATAGTTCAACTGCAAATGTCACATTCATACTGCTGGAATTGCCTGTTTTTTAATTTTCTTTTAAGGAATTTTTAAAGAAAATCCTCCATGGCTACCCAGGAACATCTGCCCTTTTGTTCTGCTTTAATAACAAAATGAATATTGCCTCTCTCTCTCTTTACCTCGTCACCTAGTTTGGGTATTTTCGTCTTTTTTAATAAGTTATCATTTGTAACCCAGCTGCCTCTTGAGCCCGTGAGCTCTTGCACAAACATGCGCCTCGGCGTGTCGGAGCTTTCCAGGACAAAAGCAGAACTAGAAGGAGCAGCGGAGGTCGGGCCTGAGTGCTTGTCTCGTTCCCCTTCTGTTTTAAGCTCATTCACAAGCATTCTAATCAGCTTAAGACCTCTGAGAACTCGGCATCTCCATTCACACAAGCCGAACGCTTTCAGTTCCGCCTGGTTTGATTGAGATGTAAATGTGTTGGAGTGTATCTGTTATTTGCTCTGCAGGTCTTCGGGTGTCACGTCAAGTTACACGGCCGGTCCAAACGTCTCTCTCCGGCACTTGTAAGAGCACAAGGCGTTGGTGGTGGTTTAATTGATAGTTAAGAGGAGTTGCAAACGGGGTGAATTATATTCTGATTTAGTTACCTGCAGACTGATCTCCACAGTGATGACAGTAACAGCACTTGAGCGTGTCCCAGGGCACAATAAATCCAGTTGTTGACACTCCGACTATGAAGAACTGTGACCATGAGTGTAATCCACTCATAAGAATGTATTATCTTCTTTGCTGATGACTGCATTGAAGTGAAGATGCCATGACCTTCATATGAAAACATTGTGCCTTTTTGGCGCCTGATTATTGCACAACTAGGGGTGTGTTCCTATTTTGGTCTGTCAAAACTAGTCCTTGGATGGTAAGGCAGTTAGCTTTTCCAACTGATCAGCCCTCTAAAACCAACCTACAGACCAGGACGATGTACTTATTCTGCTTTTCAGGTGTTTTTTCAGTATTTAGAACTACCTGCCTTGCATTATTCAATCACATTCAATTGTAAGATTGGCTGGAACACAGAGATGTCTTATTTCCTCTTTCTTTTTACTATCGGTTATATCAGGACGAGAGGCAACCTCTCATCTCCTAGATAAGATCACAGGCGTGCTTTTTCAGAAACATTTGCATATGCTATTCCGATATCCCTTTGGCACTTTAGCCTGCTGGAGAATCCATCTTAGGGCTGGTTTACAAAACAAAATGTTTTATTTAAGTAAAAATTGAAAACACGAAAATGGCATTTTGGGAGTCTTCATGTGCATGTGTACTACACGTTCAGTTCATCCAAAACATTTTTATAGTGTGTATAACACATAAACACTATAAAAATAAAAGATCCCCTGGGAACCATTTGAGATTCATCCCTTCTTCCGGTGGAACCGTCAGGAGGACCTCGAGGCACAAACCTGCTAGAAATCATCCTCCATGTTTCAAAACACAACTTCCAGCTGAATTTCCAGCAAGGTAGGCCTCATTTCTTAATTTACACTTTCTTGTCATTGTTTCTACACATATCCTTATGTAGGCAGACTCTGTATTCAAGCCTTCAGCATGTTCAGCATTTATGCCAGCGTTCCACTGACAGCACGCCTTTAAATTGCAGCAAGATTCTCCACACACACACACCAGGATACGACTATGGAATTCTAAGATGCATGTCTGAGACAGGAAGCAGCACTACGCCATGACAACTGCAGGCCCAGAGCTTGACGTGATGTCAGCCACAGTGACAGGAGGGTTCCGAGCCTCTCCGGGCTACAGACAGGCCGAGCTCAGCCCCTGACAGGATCTGTCTTTAGGGGAAAAGCCGCCTCTGTCCAGACGGTCCGGCAGTCTGACCTCTGCGCCCTTGCGCATGTTGTTTACCTTCAGAAGTTGGCACGCAGACAAACACAGGGTTTTGACTGGCTGGCCAGGGCTGGAGGCTGGAATTGACATGGAAGATGGGGGATGGAGCACCTCGACTCAGCCTGCGGGTCCCCCTGGGTCTGACAAAAACTGGAGGAGAGAAGTGCAAACCTACTGACCGCAGGGTCACATGAGACTCGCTGTGTGCTGCATTTCATAAAAGGATGGATTTTGTCTAACATTTAGAGGTTTATGGTTTTCCTAATGCTCTTTCTGATATTTATGCATATTTATTATTTTGTGCTTGATGGAAAAAATAATGTAAAAATAAAAAAAACTGTTAACTGGTTTACTGGAAGGTTTTAATAATTGTACATTTTGGATGATTCACATCATATGTTTTTTTACAAATTGTCCTCATAAAATAGTGACATCAGATTATACATTTTATGATACATTTTAGTTAATATTTAGTTAATTTTTACTTTATTTACTTTATATAGTATCTTGTATATGATTAAATAAATACATTGACACCAAAATGTCATTCTGTAATGCCTGAAACATTAAAATTCTGGCTTTAGGTTTTCAGTTGTCGCGTAACTTCTGTATATAAAGTACAGATTGCATATGGATTTATATTGATAAATTTACTGTTTGAATGCATTTGTCCTGTCACTGTAACAGGTTAAAGAGAATGGACAGAAATTATACACAAACACACTCGGTTTTCCAGGTTTATGATCCATGGTTTAGATTCTCACGGGGAACATTACAGCATGAATTTTTATGCAAATTTATTCAAGAGACGCGTAATTATGCAAAGTTATTTTAAATGACAGTCAAGTCTGTTGCTTCACGTTCATTGTTTTGCAAATGTGACTGATGATTCTGGTATCTGTCTCTTGCTTAGCAACACCTGTTTAGTGTAATTAATACAAACTTTGACATGCGGATTTGACTGTGGCAATCAAGACAATCTTAAAGTGCACTTAATGCTTAATAATGATGGTGTAATGGCTGCCCAAAGATGATTTTTCAAACATGCATTTTCAAGTTTCGACAATGCCTTTGGCTTCATCACTCCTGCATCACAGAGCAACAGAACGAGCTTTACAAATATTCACACGGCTTTGCTCTGGCTAGTTTAATGATGAAGTCTTTCTTTTACCTGCGGCACCGAGCTACATAGACTAAACATTCGCAGACAATGAGTCACAGTGAAGTTGCTGTTTATGTTGTATATATTATTAACTGTGATGTTGATGTATTATGTCATTTACTGTATGAATGATCAGGTATGTGCCAAAAAAATAATTCTAATAATTTTCAGCCAATCAGAAATAAAACTGAATAAAATAGTAAATTTTTCTTGCACAATCAATTTTATTTTGTAAAGTATTTTACAGTAAAAACTGAATATTTAACTATTTGGAAATTGGTCCATTTTTGGTTTCATATTGTCTCTGAATCAGATTTTTTTAACATGAGCGTATGTATAATATCTTCTGTGTCCACATAGTTGAAGCTGCCACATAATTTTTAACCTTAGTGTTTTTTTCACATTACTTTGAATGCAGTAAGAAATATGACAAGTCAACATTTTCATTTGAGTTAAACACAGCTAAAATACACATTTATTGACATATTAATTTAACAACATTTCAGCACCCAACCCCATGACGTGTCTACTGCAGGCTACAAATGTTGTCAAAGTGTGAAACGACATTTTTGAGAGAACATCCAGTGACAACTCTTTAAAGCTTTCCGAGGGCGAGGCACAGTATGAAAGAACAGAAATAAAAGGAAGTTTGATAATCCCGCAGGCTAAACAGTAATGTAAGTTAAATCCGACCTAATGGCTCAGGCCCAGCTCTCGAAGGGTCAGAGTCAATAACCTATTACATGGATTAAAGGAGACCCTACCTCTCACATACGCCTCTTCACCAGCCAACAAATAGCTTCTGATTTTTATTCATTGGTTTCTATCACGGGGAGAAAGTTGGTAAAGAATGTGTCAGAATCAATCTAAACTCAGACACAGAGAACCCCAACGCACGCCAATCCCATGCTGTTCCCTTTAACGCCAAAACCTTCACACAAGCCCAGACAGAAAGACAGAGAGACAGGGAGCAAAAATTAAAGTGAGAGACCAAGAGAATTTGGCTACTGTGTCGTGGAGCTGATGGCAAACAGTCAACACGATTCCAGCAAGATCAAGATGTTGAAACACTTGAAGCACCAAGAGTTTAAAAAGTTTTTGCTGTTTTAAGTTCTTAATACTGAAAATGTAAGCAAGACTTTCTGTTCTGATCTAAGCTGGTTTCTAATGGTTTGTTGCAGGTCTATCTGGTGGACCAGTGTACCCATTTTGTTCACCAACCAATCATGACAAACTCTGTATTGATGAAAAGGTGTAAAACAATAAACATAACAATGTTCATAACAATAAACATAAACTAAAATATTAAAAATGTTAATGCTATTTTTAAGAATACCTAAAATGTAAAAAAAAGATAAATAAGAAAAAAGATTGTAGTTCAGATAGTGTATTTTCTTTGTGTATGCTCAATAAGTACAGTGATTAATGAATAAAAAAATATACATATAGTTAAAAAAGCCCCATCTGACCACCCATAGGGAGGATTACAGTACTTGTTTTCTTCTTTATAAGTTAAATTCACACTAATGTATGTATAAATTCATCATAATTCAAGACAAAGTAATAGATAAATCCTCACAATAGCACACTGCTATTTTCTACTTGGGTAAAAGCTTACAGTAATTACAAAAGCCTTCCAATAATTTACTCTTACTATTTTATTACACAAACAATATACTCCATTTGTGCAAACAGTTCATTGTCCACTGGGCTTGTAGTGGCCGATAATTGATTCATGTGGGTGATTTTCTTAAATGACTCACTGGTCTTCTGGGAAAGGTGCTGCTATGGGCTAATTAAAGGAGGTGATTATTGCATAGCTACAATGGGATAGTCAGGTTGGGAAAGGGTTGCGGAGCATGCAAAGGTTAATGATTATCTTCTCCAACACTATAATGAGATCACTAATCACCTGAGGCAAGGAGAACTTCAATACTCCATCTGGTCTCACAACTAATATAAGTTGCCTCGCTGTATCTTATCGCACAAACAAGTCATCCAAAACTAACTTGATGTAAACATGCTCTTGGTCATTCGGAACGCTACATTTAGCGGCTTTTGTGTTCAAGCGCGAGGGGTTTAGTTTCACAAGCGACGGTTTATCACACTAACATCCTGTTTATGACTTTGTGACACGTTTTGTATATGAAATAGATTAAAGACAAGGAAAACAAATCTCATAAAAGGAGTAAACAAAGCGAGGGAGGAATATGTTTCTGCAAATGCTGCGTCTGTCTCAAATCTCAGAGCAGGAATTACATCTACGGGAAAATAAAATGCATTGATAGGTTTGAATGAGAGCCAGGACTTGTGCCTGAAATAACAATCTAGTCTGCATCTGTACCGGTAAACACACATATAAGAGTTCAGATAGACAGATCCACAGTGAGCTCAAAGTTTCAACATAATCTAAATCACAGTGTAAGCACGGCTCTAGCTATAGGCCCAGTTCCAGTATAATTAATGTAATGTATTTCGTGCTAAAAAAATACTTAATAAAAAAAGGCCCTAAAACGTATAGCTATATGGCCTTGGATGTACAAGAGAAACGTTTATGCAGCAAAGGGGCGACTAGAGGAAAATAGAGGAAAGAAAGAAAGCCAAGGAATAACAATTTTCAAATTTGGTATTGCTAAAAAATTGATTTTCCATCGTAAAACATCAGTGAGAACCAGTTAGATTTAAGAAACCTTAGAAGAAAAACTCACAGTTGAAAAACCACAGTCATAAGAGCCAAACGAAAATAACAGCTTTCATTCATAATTTGACACCATGAATAAGATGGAAAATTAGAAAGAAACTTCTGAACTCGAGTTGTGAGTTGAGTACAGTAAGAGCTGGAACAGGAACCCTGGGGTTGGGATACGGATGTGGACCTTTGAATTCTGAGACAACGTTTCTTAGCGATTTCTACCTGCTGAGAGAGTTGGCAGAAAAATCTCTGTTTCTGCAGTTTTCTTTCGACTTCGCCAGAACCAGCAGGACTCTGTAAACTAAAAATCACAGGTGGGACGTTGTGTGTGGCTACTGCAGGCCTGCTGTGGCTTTAGAGAGCAGGGCAGAGCTGGAAGATGCTTTTCACTGCTGAGCTAAAACGTACTGATCATTTCTGGATGAATTACCTGCTAAATGTCCTGCTTCTTCTTTTTTCTAAACCTTATCAGCTTCTGCGCCGTCCACTACCTGAAAGACTGTGGCTACTTTCCAGAAGGACAGCGCTCTCTGCCAAGACCGAATTATCATATTTGCCAGGAGGGCTGCATATTATTTACTGTTTAGATTTGTTATGCTACAGCCACGTTCTTCGGGGTTTCTAGGGCAAGCAGTTAATGGAGAGTTAATGGGTGGGTGTGAAATGAGCAGAGCAGACTGTATGTATAAATCAGTGAATTCCTTCACATTTGAATTTGAAACCTGTCTCTAGTGGTCTGTCAATGAAAGACAATGGAGTGTGATTGTATGTGCCATTATGTTTTAGTCTGTGTTTTCTGTAGCAGAAACACCCAAGGAGGAATATGAATTATATGAATTATATGAATGTGTTGATCCTACCAGTTTATTTGGTCTTAAACACAAAGTATTAGCAGGATCTTAGAGATGGAATGATGTCACATTTACATTTAGAAATATTGTAGCTAGTGTCATTTTATTTTAGTTGATGCATGTGCTTTCATCCTGTGAAATGCACTTGGTGGAAATCAAACAAATCAAATTTCTCCATAGATCAACATTGATTTTTGTATCTTTTGGCATTTTTATAATAATCTTACAGTAAGTTAAAACTGACAGCAAATCCGTTTAAATCTAAAATGTCTGGGTTGGGACAAATGAGCTGTGAGGTAAAACTTTACAATCATAATAACAATCCCATTGCAGTTTGATTCCCAGTATCCTGTTTTTTGCTTGGTAAAATAACATTTTCTTTCCTTTTGCTGTTTATTGCATCACATACCACACATTCCATGCCCTAACCTTTCTATCTCTCTTTGCACATGCAATATATCCAATTGTACTTGCTTAAAACACCTTTTTGAATCAGTCAACAAGATCATATATCTAATGTGATCTTGAATCCAGAACTGACAACGAGTGGTGATGATATTGTGTTAAGATGCAATTGGTGTCTATTTAGAGTGATCAAGCATGTGTGTTCTTAACACATGATCCGTGAGCTGTCATACAACCTTACAGTTGCCGAAAAACAGAATGGTATGTTGGTATGCGACTGCAATGCATCAAGGGTAAAAATGTGGGCCGTGCCCTCATAACCATGCTTCAGTTTTTTATGTGTGACCAAAATGAATGCTTAAAGCGATGGTTATCAGGATCTGAAAGATGAGAAAAGATAACAAATCACAAAAATGAAAGAAACATAACGCCACAAGGTTGTTTTATGTTTCATTTTGCATGAAACCAGACCCGTAAGAGAGTTTGTTTATTAAATAATAAGTATGCAAAGTAAGTGCATTGATACACAGGTATCATGTTTTTTGTTTATTTATTTATTTTACATAGTTTTTCTGATAAAATTCTGAAAAATAAATCCATAAAATCTATCTATAATGTAAAAGAAAGCTTAGGGGCATTTATTTTACCGCATGCTACCAAACACATCATACGCTTACAGATTCAGCTCTGATGG
The DNA here is from genome assembly GCA_019155185.1 of Beaufortia kweichowensis. NCBI lineage: Eukaryota > Metazoa > Chordata > Actinopteri > Cypriniformes > Gastromyzontidae > Beaufortia > Beaufortia kweichowensis. Next base: position 8,548,387 of record CM032807.1, read on the forward strand.
GATGTTGTTAGGGGCTTTGTTTCCAAAGCATCCAGGGGAGTAAACACTTATCCAAACAAATCTATTTTCATCCTTTTTTCTCACAGCTATCTAAAGATATTAACTCAGGGATGTATGGGGGGAAAATGAGGGCTAATACCTGACACTTAAGTGTCAATCAAGTGTCAAGATTTGACAGAAAGTACATTATCCTACTGCCCTCCGAGTCTCGCCGTGTCCACGGAGCTAGAATGAAGCTTGTGGAACGGGAATGGCTGATGAGCTGTGAAAATGACTTATTAAGTTTTCAGATGCCATATCTGTTATGTCAGGGGAACTGGGTTTCAATTTAATAGCAGAAAAAAAATTATACCGTTTCAGAAGTCCAAACTTGGAGTACGTTTGTTACATGCAGCTAGCTAAGTTGAAGAGTCTTTCGGAAAGAGAAATAATTGCTAATCTTGCCCTTTATACTGGAGGGTTCTCCGATCTTCTGATACGAAGCTATCAGCGGGATTTAAAAAAGATTTTTTGTGTCTTTGTGAGTGGCGTTTCAGATTTCACATGCTAAATCTGACATTTTAAGAAGACATAAAGCACAATTGTTTCTTGATTTAATTATCTGATATCATTGTGTAGGCTATAATTCTGCAATTAAATCCATGTTTTAAAGCAGGCTTTGCCACTCATGATCGGCACCAAAATCTTTTCCCATCCCCATAAATCACATCAGTTTTCAAGGTCTTGCAGATTATTACTTTGCTGTGCTTGTCATCACTGACACATTTCTAAAATATTCTTCTTGTCATGTAACACAAACCTGCTTTTAGATCAAAATCCCGTTCAAGGCCAAGCTTTGATAATTTGTGGAATTTAAAAGTAGTGTTGCCATGTTTTGCTATCCCAAGACACCTTTATCCAAAGTAATGCTTTTAAGATAGATTTATATCACTACATGCATTCTTTGAGGCTCGAGCCCATGACCTTGTCATTGCTAGTGAAATACAGGAAGACTGTATGTTTGTATAAATATAGTACTGCAACTGACCAAAGTGTGCCAGTAAATCACCTGCAGCTCCCTCTGCTATGTAAATAGACAATGTTTGCCTGCATTGCTGCAATAGTGCCTATTAATAATTTAGCTGTGCAGCATACTGCATTTGCCACATGTTTTATGACTCATCACACCAAACTCCTTTAAGAGTATAAGTTTGAATGATGTAAAGTTTTAAACAGAAGGTTTTTCATTGAATAAAGGCCTGTCTCTCCTAATTTATCGTCATACAATACCACCCTGTCATTTAAAAACAGCCAACACAGACATTCACTTCTGCTGAATACAATGTGCAAAGAAACATAGGTATATATGTCAGTATGTTGAAGTAAAGTACTTTAAAATACAGACAATGCCATAACAATGCACATGACAAAAACTGGTCACATGACCAGTTAAAATAACATAAATAACATAAAATGTTATATACAACAACCAAATACATACAGCTGCTGAAAACAAGTTGATATAAAAGCATTGTCTTTGTAATGCATAATGCAGGGAAAATCTTTTTTTCTTTTCACTAATTAAAGTGGTTCATTCTAAAAAAATCTAACCAACAAAAACAACATAATTTTAACAATATTTTAATATTAATATTTCTAATAATTAATTTTAATGATTAAATATATTATGAATATGTGTGTGGATATGTAATTTATTTTACATGTATTTTATATATATATATATATATATAAAATACATGTAAAATAAATTACATATCCACACACATATATATATATATATACATATTAAGTTTGTTTATACATATTTTATATATTTTTAAAACATACGAGACACAAAATTGCTTAATACTAAATGTGCTGTGTTGTCATATCTTATTACACCATATATGATAATTAGTTAACCTTTTTTACAGTTAACCAATGTATGTTTTTACAGTAGCTTTTATTTGTTGCTGTATGATGTTGTTAAACAGTTTCTGAGTAGTTATTGTGAGCACAGACACTTACTGTAGGTGTCACAGAGTGGGGTCAGCTGTGCCTATTTCTACACAGCAGTGTGTGTGGAATAAGCCTGGGAAAATGAGGTGCCGGCTAACTTGGATGTGACTCTGGAGTCTTCCTGTCAGCATCAGTATATTCTACCCCACTGTGATGGAAAGAATGAGGTGCGGAGAAGAGCAAACAGTCTAGGCAACTTGTGAGGTGACAGGAGGAACAAAAACAGGGAAAATATAAAGTGTAAAAGTAAAACAGCATCACATTTAAAAATGAGAGGCGACTGGGGTGTAGAAAGGGGGATGGGGAATAAAAGCAGGAGAGAAAATTGAAGGAGAGAAGGACATAAAGAAAAGAAGGGCACAAATGAAAGAGAGTCAGGCAACAGTCAGCGCTTTCACCACCTCACAAAGAATTAACTGAATCAAAAGATGAAACAAGGCGGAGGAACTGGGCTATACGTCCTCCAATCCCCTCAAAGCTTACATAATCCCTCTTTTCATGCCCTCAAGGAAATTTTACCTGTGCTTAAAGTCAAAAGTCTATGTGGGTTTTTTAATGATGACGACGACTCCAAACTTTGCCAGCGTCTCATTATTGGTGCTCAGTAAGAGTGAAAGATGTTCCCCTCCCCACTCCCTTGCCTTCCTAGCCTGTCACGGGTTCATTTTTTATCCAAAAAGCTACAAAAACTATCATTTGAAGGGCCTTAAACTCAGAGAAATAAGATGTTACAGATGTTTTGAAAATTGACAAAGTTCGCTTGTAAAGCAAAATAAATGAAGAATGAGAAATGTTAGCTGTTCATGATCTTTCCTGTACGCGCTAAAGCAGCTGAAATGAAGTCGATGAGTAGCATGTGCCAAGATTCTGTCACTTTGGCATCAAAATAAATATTGTGGGTATTGTTAATTATGGTTTGAATCAATTTTGCAGTATAATAAGCATATTTATTACTGTAAAGAACAGACAAAATAACCAGACATGAATATCACAATTCAGGCACAATATGTTGGCTATTCTATTTTTAAAGAATACTCGTTTATGACTCTTAAAAACATAATATATTCCCAATAATTTATCTTAACCTGGAAATGTTTTTTCACACTATTGCAAATGCACAGACTTGTCTTTTGCAATACACATATGAGCAATAAACAATGTTTATGGGAAAATGCCAATTTATATGAAAAAGGAATAAATAAATGATGATGCATTTTGTAATAGAATGGAACTGTAAGAGACATGTCATATTGTTATTGTTAAAATGATATGCCTGTCATAACTAACAGCTTACAGCCGCATTCAGATGGTCTGCCATTTATAGATATAAAGCTGGCCGTACAACAGACAGCACATCTCAGAAAAACTGACAGCTCAAGGTTCATATGATATCATCATTTGTGATTCATCATCAGCACAATTTCATTTGTTTTAGGAGTGCCAATAAACACTGCACATTTGTCTAAACCGCATGAAGATACAACCAAAGCAATTTATTCGTAATAGGCCCATGTGAACCTAAAGCCTATGGTAGCAGGCAGTCTCTGAAACCTGGGTTGGTGGGAACCAATTGCATGTGGCTTGCCTTCATAACAACAGATGCTTCAGTGGATATCATTAAAGTATGTGTTTGTGTGTGTGTGTTCAATGGCTTCCCTAAAGTAAACTCATTCGAGCCTGTGTGTTATGTCATTAGCCTCCTGATTGAACAATAATTGCTGAAGGTTTCTGGATCACTATTGGTGGTGCTCTTGTGAAATTAAAAATCAATATACTTCATATTTGCTATACGCCTCAAGGACAAATTCACACCTATTTTCTCCCACTCCGCTTGATAATGGCAGCTGTTGTTATTTCATGATTTGAAGTTATTATGTTCACACATAATAAATTTAGCTAATAATTGTAGTCATAAAGTGAAACTTATTGTGCTGGTTCGTGAAGTCACGGGGGAGATTATACAAAGCTGTTGATGTCTTATCGTGCAGCATATTTGCAAAAAACAAATTAACATTAATTCCAAGGGAGTGATGTCTTGCTAACACACACATAGCATGTTTTAGCACGGTGAGGTGATGCAATACCGGCTGGTGGGTCACGGATCGGCAAATTGACCACCGTCAGCATTTAAATGCTGCCACAGCAGCTGGGGTAACACTGAAATTATACACCTTTCAGCTATCCATCCTTCACATTCAAACAGGGCAACCTTCTACCATTTCCCACCATGGAAAACCCACAGACTGTTTTCTCTCTCATGGCTGATTGATTTATAAGTCGGCTGAGTAATGTTAGACTGTTGCTACATTTGGTTGGTGCCTGTCTGCTGTACCTGGGCAGGATGCTTGTGTGAAAGGTGAGCTATGCACCTTCTTATTTTTGGCAGCCAAGCAAAATTTGCTCTATGGTGAACAGCTGCACAGTGTTAAGCATCTGAATAACATCAATGGAAGCTACAATTGATGCATATTAACCTCTGCAACAATATTTAATCGTTCAGTTCACTGCATAATAATATAGCAACAGTAGCAGTGATGAGTTGCTTTTAAAAACAAAATACATCATCTTTCTAAAACATGTTATGGCACTTATGGATGTGGTTTGCAATCCTAATGTAATAGCGAAACGCAATCCTAACGGAATTTTTCCGCAGGAAAAAATAGTCCCTGACCGACTGTAATATGTTTAGGGTGGTTGCTAAGGGTGCCGCTTAGTGATACGCGTTGCGTGTCAATGCGTGTTAATAAAACATTAATATAATATGCCTTTATTTATTTATGTTTCTGCTAAATTAATAAATAAAATGTAACTAAGCACAATCAATCACAATTACGCCAATAACGTACTTTAAATTGAAACAAATTTTTTATTTAGTGAAGTAGTTTTATTGTGTGCGGATGATGGTAATTGTAGTTCTTAAGTGGGTGCATGATGGGTATTGAAGTGTATCAGCGCGTGTGGTACGCTGTCAGTTTTACAAAAACTGTTACCTTCTAAGTGCAGACACTACAACTAGGGATGGGCGATACCAATTATTTTCTTTCCGATTCGATACTTTCAAGATGAGTATCGTCGATATCGATACCGATACTCCTATGAAATATTTTATGTAGGTGATTTTATCATTATTAATATTAAATAAACTGCAATAGACATGACTTCTTTTTTACATTTATTAAAAAAATACTGAACTCTATCAATTAAATGAACATACAATGTATATAACAAAAATATAACGTCACACAGAACTTTTTTCAATAACTGTCACATAATGTTTTGCCAAAATTTCAACGAACATGTATCCCTCGATATTTATTTATGTGTACATGGACTTCTGCTTGTGCACATTTGGTCGTTTATGTGATATATTTTTGCATAGACAGTGGGTTTGATAAGCGTAATCTGATAATGATAAATCTGCTAGTGTGTTGCTGTAAACTGGTCTAGGATCAGTTTCTCTTCCCCCAAAACAGTGGGAGAAATGGTATTTCTAAAACGATTAATCGTTAAACGTGCTTATAATAATTAATTCGTGAAAAAGACTTTACATCGTGGTGTCAATTAATCGATTTTTTTCAGGTTACAAATATGCGTAATATACCCTTGAATTTGAGGATTTATTCCGCATTGTATTTTAGAAAAACTTTAAAAAACAATACTTTACCGAATATCAAGGTAGGCCTCATGCATTACTTTTAAAAGGTCATTATGGAAACGAATAATAACATGCATAATAGTATAAATAATAAATAATGGCATTCACTGCTCCATGTCACCACCAATTCTTATGTCACTCTCAAGTAAGGTTGCATGTTACATTATTTTATAGCATTTTTAAAGTATTATAATTTTCTCTCTGTCAGACTGCTGTTGGCCGTCTCTCTCTATTATACATTATTATTAAACGGGTCCAGTAACATTCTCCCTGTAGCACCAGTCTAGGACTAGGTATTACTTTTAATCTTATCAGGAATTCGCATGGATCTACTCAGAATGATATATGTGAATGAGGTCCCATATCTGATCAACTGTAAATCACAATTTTACTTTCCATTCCCCCCTTTCATTTCCATTGATCCTGAAGGGAGCCAGACACGGCACATGGGTGGGAGTAGAACTTTTTTTACAAATCACCTTGATGAAAGTCCAGATTTCTGCTTGTGATTTTGAAAGACTCACTGACGTGCTTTCACATGAGCATTAAAACTATTCATCTCCAGATGTGCGTATCAGACGCCCCCACACTTGCACTGCAAAATGCGATTTGGCTGTTTATCCAGGGACTAAGTTGTAACGAAGCACACTGAGCTTGTAGTATGACAAGGAAATGTTTTCAAGACCATTTTTTTCTGGCCGAAACAGACATTATGGAATGGCCAGAACCTTTCTTAGTTCTGCATACTGCTCTAGTGTATCAGGCTAGTGTGACTAACTGCTCGTGGCCATCTGGTTGTCTTCATCTGTCAACTTTAAAATTAGTGTACAACTACACAAGTCTCCCTGTAGTCCATACAAACCAGGAAAATGACACAAAGGGAAATAAAGATAGTCATGTTGTTGACACGGTAATCATGTGTGGTCCATGTGCAATTATAGATTTGCAATATGCATTTTAATTTATGCATTTGGCAGAAGCTTTTATCCAAAGCAAGTTAAGAGTGCATTTGTAATATACTTTTTTTCCATTTTAAATCAAACCCATGATCTTGGCAATGCTATGCTCTGTACCATACTACATTAATCTTTTCATAAATGCACATTATATTTCAAGCTCCAAAGAATAGCTTCCCATTAAGGATTTTTATACACACTTAAACGGAACATAGCAGGTAGTACATAAGTCTCCAGCTAAAATTAAAGTATTATAAGTCAAGCAGACTCCTACAAACTTTGAGCACCTTTCTCCCAAAACTTTAGGTTTTGTTTTTACCCACATTTTGTGCAAGCTGTGTCTAGGATCTTAAATCACTTTTGTTTGAGTGATAATAATGGTCACATAAGAGACATGAGCAGGCTTTAGTTCTTCTTTAATGAGCGCAGATCAATCAATGCATGGAGTTTATTGCCGCCTCTGGTGACAGACTTGCATAGCTCAAGATTCATGCAGTCCCTCTTCTGTCTATGATTTGTACTGCATGGCGACTGATGCTCTGTACATAATTGAATTACAGATAAAAGAGCTTTGTTTTTCATGTTACTCTGACAATTAGTGGAGTTAAACAGCCCTGCTGTCTGAACTGACAGATCACTGCAGCATGCTTTCACCGCACATAAATGAAGTGTCATTGTCTTTCCCTCAGTCAGACAAACACTTTGGGAATGACCTGCCACAACAGAAGCTTTATATTGATGCACATGTTCAATTTCATTAATTGTACATTTGAAAAGGGCAAAGTGAGATATGATTAAATTCCTCCTGTTTGCTTTAGCCTGATAAGTAATAGTTAATGTGCTTAAACGTGTGCTGTTTAAAAGGCAATACACGATTACCCAATAGTTGTAGTAGGCCAGATATCATATATATTCAATGTGTATGTACTTGTGACTATATACTTGCCCATATGTGAAATATTAAATACATAATCTTAGGGGATTCAACTGGCCTTGTTTTTAAGATTACAGTGTGAACTTTTAAGACAGACTTTTCCTTTAGAAGATCAAGCCGATTACTCAAATCCATATTAGTTTTTTGTATTTTTCCCCCTGGCCTAATGTATGACTATCATCTTTCTCATCAGTTTACATATCCACGGGTCGGGTTTAGCTGTTTTACAGACGCAGATGTAGACGCTTGCCTACATCTCTGATTACACCAACAGACAGTGTCAGGTGCAAACAAATGTTATTCAGGCCTCAGTATTAATCCAACATTCGTCTGCATGTGTATTACCAAACTATCAAGAATAAAATTTGCTCGCACTCACCAAGCCCATGTCTCTCCAGCCGTCCACCAGGGTTTCCGTCCCGCTGGATATTAAATCTCCGGGTGGTTTTCCCTTCAGGCCCTCACAGAATTCAAACGGGCCGACAGTGCTCCACCCTGCCTAAATGGAGAGATCAGGCTGACAGCCTGCTGCTCTGAAAATGTACCGCTCTTATTATGAACGAGCGAGGGTGGAAAGAGATAAAAAAAACATACTTTTTAAAAGGTACTTTTGGCCTATCCCTTTATTCCTTTCAGCTCAGTTGTGTAGCTGCTGTAGAGTGAGTGAGAAAATACAAAGAAAAAACATGAAGTCCTAAAGGAGAATCACCTCAATAGAACAGCATGTGATTGTTTGCTTATAAAAAGATGCAAAACCAAACTCATTCTACTGTGAAAAATGTAGAAAACAGACGCAGAAGATTAAACACAAGAGGAACACGTCTTCTGTATTTGTTAAAAACACTTCAGTATATGGCAAACATTTGTAAGGGTGGTCAGTTCACTCACTTTAAGAGTCAGCCATCTGGGGTCACAGTGTTTGTGATTGTTTTTGGAGTACTATTGCTTTCTTAGTTCCTAATAAACATTTGTATAACCCCTTGTGCATGATCACTACTTCAAAGAATGCAGCTAATTTTTACAATACTACTGGTTGTCTAGTACACTCAACCTCTCTCATTTGATTTGATTTAAAACAAATTTAGGTAAAATTACAATAACTCTCAGTTTTATCTCTGAAGTGCCGTATTTCTTTTGAGGAAAGATGCACTAAAGACCTACTCCGAATCAAGTATCCTCAGAAATGATTAGCTCTTTGTGAGGGCTCAGCTTGGAGCCCTATGTGAAATCAGGTACAACTTTACTTGATCAAAGTGTCATCTCCACATGCCTACTACATACTAATCTCAATTCAAACACAAGAATTCAATTAACTGATGCCATGGCAACATTAAGCCAATGAGGACTTAATGCACTAGCAGTTAGTAATACCTAAATGTGTATTTTTAATTTCAGTATAAAGATTTGGGGATTTTTTTTGTAAAGTAAAACAAAACTGTTTTGCATATACTGAACAACATTTAGGGGACCTGAAAAGCCTGGTGCTGTCACTCGAGATTTAGTTAAATGAGAATGTTAATGAACATTTTGTTGGTTATAAATATTCAAACGTGAATTCATACATGTTTACATGGGTCTTTTAAAGTAGGCTCTGGCAAAAAACAAAAATTTGCTGAATATGTTTTCACCCCACATGCCATGCAATCCATTTGGTGACTCATTTAGGAGATTAGTAACTAAATAATTTCTATTAAAACATTAATAATTAAAGGTAGCTAGCAGCTAGTTTAATACGCTAATAATAAGCAACATGGAAAAATGCAACACAGGAGCCTTTATCAAGGGTAAAGAGGATTAGAAATCATTTGCATAATAAACAGGCCAAACAACAAAAATAAATAAGAAAACAGAAGTAAATAAACCTTGAAATGAGTCCTTGTCTACCTGCATCCATTTGTGATGTACAGAGTTTATTAATCAATATTTGTGGGGCATAATTACTGTTTTTTTTACTCGTTCTAGGAAATGGAGATTCATAAGTGACCTGTAACAAATGCATTATACGTTCGGGGGGTAATGAGGTCCCTTTCATGCTCTCATTTATCAGTGATTTGGCAAGTCATCTGAGCAGCAGGAAATTAACTTTACACTTTTTAATTGTGTTTTGTTTTTATCTTGATTCCTTGGCGCCGCTTAAAACCCCAGCAGTTCAATCTTCAAGTTTTTTTGAGCAAAAACGCATATAATGATTCAATGCATCCACGCCCATTGCCCAGAACCAGCAGGGTACTTCCCTTCATTTGGCGACCTTCTAAAAACACAGCAGTCAATGTTTATCTGTCTCTTATCTGTTTCTATGTCTTTGTATCTGCATAACAGTTCACCTGCCCTTCAGTCTGTGGATACAAGTTTTTGCTCTTTTAAAAAACGTTTTTTTATCAAATAACACAAACTGTATATGTGTGTGTGTGTGTGTAGTTTTGTTTTTGCCTGTAAAGTAACATGTGCAAACCTATCTTGTTTTTTATCCATCACTGTTGTCATGCCAAAGTCAAATAAATGTAAAAACAAATTCATTTATTTTTAAAATTAATATTTGTTCATTTGTAATACATGTAAAAAGAAAACATGGTTGTTGTGATTTACCTAAATACATAACACATAAAATAAAAACAAATAAAAATAAAATATATACATTTTACTATTTTTACATTAACAAAGAAATTATGTTTTAAGAAACACAAAAACACTAAAAAACACATTGTTTTACTTTCTTTCATGTAGTATGTCAAAATATTTTTAAATTGTGCAAATTCCCAGAATACATTAAATAGAAAAAATAATTTTGACATGACCAGGCCTCAAAAGTTAGGTTGATTTATTCTTAATGAATTAATATATTTGATTTACTCAACACCGATTAATTAAGATATTACAACATAAACCGCATAATAGATTTTAGGTGGCCACCCATTTTTACGGCGCAGGCTATGAGTATGCCATGTGTAAGCTGTCTCAAAAACAACTGCCAGACATACAGTCACGTTTCTAAAGTTTGCAAAGGTTTAATGCACTTATGATGATGTAACATTCTTCAATGACTTGGGAAAAATTATAAACGTTTTTTTCCTGGATGTCGTGACATGCTTGAGTGCCCTGCCCACGGTTCAAGTCTTATCTTGATAGAGAAGGCTTTTGCATTGAGCAAGTGGTTCTCTCCTAAACCACCGTTTGTGTCTTTTAAAGTTTGTTTTTCTCGTCATTAAATGAACAATATTTCAAATATAAAATACGTTGCATAATAAGCCAATTTACCTTGTCTATTTTAAACAGTATTTTTAAAAGCAAAATGGCAAAAAAATCACGCAAACAATTTAAAATACTTTTTCGTCCGCCCTTTTCTACGTTGTCCGACAGGGTCATAACAGCGTATAATCCTTTAGAAAGTTTGTCAATGCACAGTTCTGTGTTTTAGTAGAAAACTAAAGGTCCGCCTTCGCTACAGAATGATTCGTCCGTACATACACACGAGGGCTTTTCGCGCTTCTAGTGTGGGTGTGCTCTCTGTCAATCCACATGAGTGACACCCCGAATGCTCCACGCCCCGCCCCTCAGCTGCTGATGCTATTTGAGTGAGAGACGGCTGCTTTATTCACACAGAGCTGGTGCCCGTGCGTCGTCAATGGGAAGGGAACGCGCCGCGTTGGAAAAAGCGCACAGTGTTTAGACAACTTTTAACTGCACCATGGTTTGCGCCTCAGTTTCGTGTTTGTGGACTATATTTTGCCTTCATTTTTGTTTTTATGTGAACACTGGAATAGCACAGAACACAAGAGAGGGTGAGTGGTAAAGTTTCCTTCATTGCAGTCCGACCATTACATCATGACAGCGGAGCGCGATGTGTAACAAACAAATCAGTAGTCCAAAGTGAAGTACCGTAACATTGTTGCCATGAGATGTAACATCATTACAGCAGATACAGTATCGGCAGTAACAGCGCGGCGTGTTACTTCAGTGCGCACGGTCAGACAAACAGACAGAGCGCTCCAGCAGTTTTATCACACGTTTTACACAACGATTCAATACTCAGGACCGAATGTGTCTAATCTAATTTGACTGTTTAGTTTGACGCGCAGACTTTCGCTATTCGGATACGAAGATGAGTGATTTACAACTGCAACTACACTTGAAGACGTGATAACCATGTTTAATCTGGTTAAGCTCAACCCTCGTGACCCTATATCATATATTGACTATCGCGTTCTCGCTTTATCAAATAACATTACGTGCTTTAGATGTAATTCAAAGAGATAACAGTAACACGACGCGTTCGGGTAGGTTTTACACCAAACTTGAAAAGGATGTGCCTTGTTAACCAACCGGACAGCGTAGAGTAAATTTACCAGCAGAATTGAGACATCATGCCTATTTTTTGTTGCATGATCTGTGAAGGCAGTCTTTTTTATGGCTAATACATTTGTGAGCGATAAGCTTCATTTAAGTAGTAAATGAATTGTCCTGGACGAAAACCATCGGAAATCACTAAGCGATCGAAATGCTTCTGTATTCCTACCAAGTTGTCGAGTCCAGATTTGTGATAATTATAATGTAAAAGCCCTGTTTTCTGTAATACATGTCTGTTCTTCAAATCTCTACCATACAGAAACATACACCACATATCCTATATGCAGTATCGATCCGTATAAAGATCCGTATAAACGCACAATACCTCCTTATTTCAATTCTGTCCATTGTTGCTTATCGCTGTTTCTTGTAGTTTAATAAAATGTTATAAGCATTACACAAAATACGCAGTTAATTGTTCATTATTTAAAACTTGTTCTTTTTAAATTATCATGCTGTTTTCAGCAAATGCTCTTTTGAGGGTTTTCGTTTTAGGTGTTTTCTCTAATTATTTTAACAACTACAACGGCCTGTTTGTCAGAGCTTTATTAGTCATTCCATCGTGCGTAAACTATTTTAGCTTCAATAAAAGGTATATGAATGGAAATATATGTGTAATTTCACACGTGATGAAGTCTGTCTTAACCTGCGCGCTCGCATGCGTGTCCGTGAAATATTCTCAACGGTGCAGACAAATAAACTTCATCGCAGTCCACCAAAGCAAAGGCTTGAAATAACACGTGTCAGTCAGTTATATTGGCACTGGAACAGGTGTCGCACAGGTTTCAGAGGTGCGAGGTGCTTATTGTCATAAATCTCAACCGCTGTTGAAAATGGGTCAAACTCGCTTTCTTACACACACACATACTGCCTTTGCGCTCATTCACGATAATTTTTACATTTCCACAGGAATAAGATTACGGTATGTAAGAGGTTACAAACATTAATCCCAATTAAAGGTGCATATTTTAAGTATACGCTTTATGTCTCGTCGGCAGTGATCCTGTTGGATTCAAAGGCGCAGCAGACAGAGCTGGAATGGATATCGTCTCCTCCAAGCGGGGTAAGCTGGAAACTTTAAAACTTTCTCTTTAAACACAAACATTTTTTAATTTTCATCTCTTCTGTAATTTGCTGGCTGCTTGTTGTATTTTGAGCGGAACCTAAAATTACGTGGCGTTATAGCGTATTGTTCTTTTTAATTGTCAGTGTTCCTACCACATCACAACGCCGCATGTTTCACTAAGCGATCGAGATGCCTAATTTGTTTTTAAAACGTTTGAAAGTTGTTTGTGAATCTTGAACTCATGATTTTGAAATAGTTTAAGGAGGCTATGAAACTTAAAAAGCCGAGATATTTGTTGTGGAAGGCCTTAACAGAACTGGGCTTTAACTGAAAAAACAACAACTAAATACGCGTTAGGCTCTGTTGTTGTTTATTCAAATATTTACAATAAAAACATGCGTTTTATAGCAATTACAAATACCCAAAAGTTATAACAATAACTTTACTGTAGAAGTTTAGAACTCAGACGTTTTACTTTTTTAGTTAAATGTGAAGTAAATGATATTTTTATTTGCAGCATATAAGCATATAACAAGTTTGAGAACACAAAATTTACCTTTCTTGTGATCTTAAAAAAACTTCAAATCTAAAGGCCTAAAAGTTTTACATTAGTTTTGTATGCATATATTTGTTGCTCCATTTATAAATATGAATGCTAAATAATTGATAAATTGCTAAAACTTTATTATTTTTATTTTTTGGATGAAAAGCAACCAGCTAGTGTGCAGCATATATAACTCTTTTAATACTATTAGAAAACATTCATGGTGTGCCTCAGGAAGTTAGCTGAGAGAAGCCTGCAGGGTACAGAGCTGTGATCTGCTGTACACAAAGGGCTGCTACTTTGAAGAAACTAAATTTTAAGATTTTAAGATAAATAAGCAAAAGTAATTGTCTATAAATAATTTTGGTTTACATATGACTTATTCATGGTTTTGATAAGATTATGAATAGGAAAGACCGAGTAGGTGTCTTCAAACTCTTGACTGTTGGTGTATTTTATTACTTGTTGGGCTTGCTTTATTTTGTGCAATACGTACATGAGTTAGATTCAATTTCTTATGTGTACTTGTTTGTGTTTCTGTTGACTTCAGTCACTAATAACTCCTACAATTATCAGAACTGCACACAACAGCAGACTGATCTAAAAAGAAATATTTTTCTTTAATTATTCTCTTAACATTTAGAAAGAAATTTATTTATAATTCAAGCAAATAATAACATAAAAAATCAGGAACTGCTAATTAAATTTAGATTTTTTTTTACTTTACTTTAAGTCCGGTTTTTACATGCTATAACATTCTCACTTAAGCTTAGTTCTGAACATTTTAGCGTCACACACAATATAATGTTGATGATTAACTTTGTTTTCTTTTTTTTTTAGTGGGAAGAGATCAGCGGCTTGGATGAAAACTACACACCCATTCGCACATACCAGGTCTGCCAGGTCATGGAACCAAATCAGAACAACTGGCTACGGACTAACTGGATTGAAAAGGGCGATGCCCAAAGGATTTTTGTGGAGCTGAAGTTTACCTTGAGGGATTGTAACAGCCTTCCAGGGGTGGTTGGCTCTTGCAAGGAGACGTTCAACTTGTACTACCAAGAAACCGATATGGAGGTGGGGAGGAATATAAGGGAAAGTCAGTATGTGAAAATTGACACTATAGCTGCGGACGAGAGTTTTACTCAGGGTGACCTGGGGGAAAGAAAGATGAAGCTGAACACGGAGGTGCGTATAATCGGGCCTCTCTCCCGCAAAGGCTTCTACCTGGCCTTTCAGGATGTGGGGGCCTGCATCGCTTTGGTCTCCGTCAAAGTTTATTACAAGAAGTGTTGGTCGATTATTGAGAACCTGGCCACGTTCCCAGATACGGTGACAGGGTCAGAGTTTTCATCACTGGTGGAAGTGGAGGGCACATGCGTCAGCGACGCAGAGGAGGAGGCAGACAACTCTCCCAAAATGCATTGCAGCGCAGAAGGAGAGTGGCTGGTACCCATTGGGAAATGTATATGCAAAGCTGGATTTCACCAGAAGGGAGATGCATGTGAACGTGAGTTATTTTATTTACACTTTCTATCCTCTACTTACTTAAAATCTGTTTCACAGGTTGCATTAGATTGTCACTGATTTACCTCACACAAGAAGGACAGTTATTTAGATTTTATTATGTGTAAGACACACTTACATGTCCACTTACCAAGACAATACTTGTTCCAATTGTTTGACTGGGTACGCAAGCACAGACTTATTCCTGCGCGAGGTAATTCATATGAATTAAAGCAAACCGATGCAACAACAAGACAAACCATGCTAAAAAAGTACAAAGCGGCCTTTTTTAACAAATGAAAAAAAAGCAAAGTAAAAAAATTCTTTTTGGGCGGAGATAATAATGATGGATTAAATGTGGGGGCAAAAATCCTTGGCACAGTAATTGGAATCCCTGTTAATCGTTTGATTTGTAGGCTCTTAATTTATAGCCCTAGTCGTGTTGACACTGGAATTAAATGATAACTAGCACTTCAGCTTAGCTCACCGCTCTTCAGTACGAGCCCGACTCCCTCTTGCTTTGCTTCTTCGTCTCATTTCTTCTCTTTCCAGTTGGCATCGAGCCAAACCAATCACTCGCAAACGACACCAAGTCATGCGAAGGTTCAGCCGTCGCTCAGTCTCAATTTAGACCTTTAAAATGACCCCGATAGAAAGAGAAAACAAACAGCGTACATTCTGTTACATTTAGGCCCGGGGTTATTTAGGAAGTGTCCGAACAGGAAACGCAATTACAGTTGCTTCTGATACTCTCTCTGCATAGTCCTGGTTACTCGAGCTGTGCTTGCAATTAAGACTAAGACACTTTCAGTCCCATCAGCTTCACTAATGGTGCTAAACGTTGGTTTTTGGCAGTCATCTGACTCTGGTGATTACAGTTTGGAGAAAAGACCACTTGGTTTTGCACAGTTCAAGTGGACTGGCTTAGCCATCCACTCAGTTTTTTTCTACCCACGTGGGTCATCTCAGCCTCTATAGATTATTAAGTGCGTGGACGAGTTGTGATTTATCAGAATATCTCCGGGAGGTTTGGATAGCTTTTCCGCTGTGCACGTACACGTCCGCATCATTAAGTTATCGTGTAAAGGGTGCTTCAGAACACTATTACGTTATCAAAAGCTAAAATGGGCAAGCCGTCTGGCGTGACTGCTTCACGCTGAGAGGTTTGTTGCAAAGCTGAAAGCCATTTTAAAATCCAGAGAGAGAGCAAAGGAGAAAGTTGATGGTGCTTCTTTGTAATATAGGTTATTTGTCACACAGTGAACGTAATAAATGGATGTGTTTTATATTTTATGTTATATATTTTTTTATTTTTCAACCTATTGATCATTTCAAAGTAGCAAAAACACATCTGTGCTTTTTAAAGCAGTGATCCTCGCATGCGAATCTAGGCCACAGCGGACACGTCCTAATCGGAACGCTCTGAAATTTCACATACTTCAGAGTTTATCCTTGTTCACAAAGCCATTTTACATTCTTTGGAAACAACGTGGCGTGTTTCTCTCGCAGTCAACAACAAACAAACAAACACTGTTACCCATTTACATTTCTGCCCTTCCATTGTCACTTTATGAGATGTGCGTCGCTCCTGGCACGAGTGGCTGTGATATTACCGCTGTAGTTAATCTAAATAAAATGAGCGTGAGACTGCAGCATCAGCACTTCCTCTTAGTGATTCTACCGATATTAAATTGCCTATACAGAGTTCCCCCCCGAGCACCAACCAGACTTAAAAATACTGGAGTTTTTTTCCCGTTCTGTCAGAGAAACAGTGGTGCAGTGCGCGGTATCTGGGGTTAAAGGCCTGTGAGTGACAGGGGTCTCTTTAGTATGGAGGGCTGATCTTTTCAGGAGCTCACAGCTCATGTTGCGGCTCCTCTTTCTCTCTTTTGCTCTCTCTCTCTCCTTCCCCTAAAGGGTCGGCTAAGACATTGTGACCCTGCTGCCTTGGAAATTTTTTTCGATGTGTTCTGTTATAAAAACCGCAATATTTATGTACGGATATAAGCACAAACAGACGCTCATGCATACAGAATCGAGTCTAAAATGTCTCGCATTAAAAATTGATCGGGAAACCTGAGGAGGGCGACCGAAATGTGTGTTTTGACGGTCTCATTCATCAGATGCCTTATGGGGCATTGTGCGTCTTTCGTTTCTTCATTCTTTTTCTCTTTTCCTCTTCCTCCAAGGGGCCGTTTACACAGGACACGTCCTTGTGTCCGTCTGCAGCGGTTTTTAATTGTTTTTCTATGGAAATATTTGTTAAGCAGATGTCTTTGCAACTCGTTTTTTTTTTCATGTTGCTTTGGCATCATGCGGCACGACTCAGTGTTTGCGAAACGCTGCGTCAAGATAAAAACAGACCTAGTTTTGTGTAATCTTTTTAAAACACCTGTATTTTTCTTTCCAGTTCTTTGCGCACTTTCAAGAAACCCTCCTGTGTGAACGGCCCCTAACTCTAACTTTCTTTTACCCCTTTTCTCTCTCTCTCACTCCTGCTAGACTCAGTCCTTTCTGCTATTCAAAGATCTGCTCCTCACAGTCAAGTGCTCAGTGTTGGAGAAAAGCGATCTGAATGTTCAGCGGCATGCTGGAGTTTATTTGCATAGAGCTCAAGTAAAAATACTGGCTATTCATTTGTGCAGTTCTGTCCAACAGTGGCTACTTAGAGAAAATGGACACACTAAGTCCTTGTAGGCACACATTGATCTCTTTGTGTCCGTTGAGCTTTTTCAGACAATCTGTGGAATGTATGTTGCTCAATTTTAACACAATTAACCGTATCTCAACCGAAAAATATTCAGATACTTGACCTACTCCTCCATTCTGTGTTGTTTACAAAGCAAGCCGTTGAAGAAGAACAAAAAACTAAAATGGATCTATATTTCGCATTGGCTAACATGCAAACAAACGCAAGTTTTGGCAACGGCAGGCGCAAGCACCATCCATCTCCCAGATGTCAAATAGTTGGACAGAAGTTAGTCAAAGCTTGATGGATTGCCAGAACGCAGAAGGAGGGAGCTAGCTGTGGAGACAAGCAACGAAAGTAGTCAGGGTGGAGGGAAGCTAGCTAGAGGATTGGCCCCAGAGCAAGGCCCAAGCTCAGGGAGAAGATCGTGCTTTGCATTTCAAATGATGCCACCAGGAGTTGGGGGTGGGCAGATTGCATAAAGGCCTGACACTCGAGTGATTGATAAGGTGTGAAAGTAAAGGCTACAAACGGTCATCCGTTAGAGAACTGTAAGTGAGCTTAATTATTCAAACGGAGGTAAGTTCCTCTGGGAACCCTGTTGGGTCCGAAGCTGTCAGGGTTAGAATCATCTGCTGATGGATCACGCTCTTCTCGCCTGGTCAGGGACTCGGAAGACAGCGGCGTGCTCCCAAAGAAATGTTTATTTTTGTCCCTTGGTTTTGTCAGATGGACGGTGGCTTTGAACACAAGAGGAGTTGACGTTCTGTTGTTGTGTTAGTCAGATGAAACAGGGATGTCACTTAGCGATGTGTTGTAGTGGCTTTATGTTTACAATCACTTTCATTAGATCTTAGTTAAAAAAAATCTTTGGTAAAATGAATATTATTTAACATGAGCTCATTCAGCTGGTCATGTGATCTCAGCATATCAGCACATGATGTAACACGCTTTATGTAAAATCAATCAGATTTTTAGGCTTTTATGAGCTTCAGTTAAGCTGATGTGTTTGCCATTTTTCATTTTTATTTTCCTTATTATCTTGATGTTCCTTGTGTGAAATGTTTTTATTGTGGGGAAAAAAATGACAGTGTTCACCTTTAATGTAAGCAATAAACAGTCGACATGGGCCTTTTTATCATAAAGACACAGTTATCATAGTAAGGCAAAGAAAAGAGTATTTTAATAGCAGAGCACACCTCCTCTCTCTCTCTCTCTCTCTCTCTCTCTCTCTCTCTCTCTCTCTCTCTCTCTCTCTCTCTCTCTCTCTCTCTCTCTCTCTCTCTCTCTCTCTCTCTCTCTCTCTCTCTCTCTCTCTCTCCCCGGGTAAAGGAGAAAAGTCTGCAGTTATGTAATAAGTTATTGATTTTGCTCTTAGGGAGAGATTGAGCTGCTGAGTCTCCTGCATTGCCGGTTTCCCAGAGGAGCGTCCCTCTGACAACACGACCCTCCCTAATGTTAAGGCCTTCAACCTGGTCACATATCACTTTCACCCGGTCGCCCTGGGCCAAAGCTGCTCCAAACACACACACACGCAGTCGCTTTGTTGCTTTTAACACAATGTCCGCTTGTCCAATTCCATCCATTAGTACGGATGAGCAGAGAGAGCAGTCCGAAAAGAAAAGCGTGTGTGCCAGTGTTTAGACGCTTAAAGAGATTTGTGTGCTTCTGTACGTAAAAAGAGCGTTTTGCTGGGTGTGTCAGGCTTTTTCCCCGGCTATAAAAGACTAAGCCTATCAAAATCTGTGCGTGTTTGAGGGTCGATGGAGATGTCGGGACCTGTTAGTGTTGTTGGAGATGCAAGCAGGGCGGTTACTGGTAGGGGGTCTTTGTTTGGAGGGGAAAGAAGCCATAGAGTTGGCTCCTCAGGCAAGCCAAGGGTCAACTGCTTGGCTCATCCATCTTCCAGCCTGGCAGTGACCTGTCAGCCTGGCTGCTCACGTTACTAAGCAGAACAGGCAGACCTGCATTGTGCAAGCTGCTCTGTTTGCAACCATGTGTAAATGAAGTTAATATTCACTGACCTCGTGCCCAGCCCGTGAGCGACCCTGGTGACACCGCGAAAATCACGGCATTGCTAGCAAAACGACAAAGTTCACATAGGCTATTTATTTCACATTGCTTAAATGTTTTGCTTTGTTTTGTCTGAACACGTGCGTTTGATCTAATGCCGCTTTTCACTGCTGAGTCACAGTCGACTTTGTTGGGTGTTTTTGTCAATGCTAGAGGATCGGTGCACCTTTTTTGCTTTAAGCAGGAAAGAAATAACGTGACACCAAGTGTTGTCAACAGGTGGTGTGAGCAAGTTCGTGCTAAGAGTGTTTTATACTTTCCCATGCGAAAGGCTGTGTAGTGTTTATATGTTTGAAATCGTAAAGTAGCTGTTTATTTGTTCTCAAATTCTTTGTGATAGTGTAAGCAAGACTTTGGAAATTGAATTCATCCAATGACTTTGTTTAACTTGAAGAAATAGTTTATAATAGGCATTTAAATGTGTTTACATGAGGAATATTGTTTACTCATTTCTGAACATTAAACCAGTAATTACCATTCATGTTTTTCTCAATTCAAATAATTTATTTATTAGTCTTGACCTATAATTATTTTTTTCATTTGGTTATAATTACATATAGATCAACAGTGATAAGGAGAGTGTCTTGCATTTGTATTCCCATGAAATCGCAAAAATAAACATATTTTGTCTGTGCTGTTTTTGTGTCCAAGGCAACGTTCTGGCGGCATGTACCTAATTTTATTTTTTCGGAAGTCACAGTGTTTCCCCCCCCATAGAATCCCTTCAGATCCGACGTTTAAACAAATGGCTTGTTTATCGAAGCTTTCCAAAATCACATTCTGAATCGTTCCACATTTGCTGTGCTCTGATCGTGCTGTGGGGGCAGAGATGCCGTTTGTTAATGAGAAGCAGACGAAATTCTCTCCTGCTCATAAAATGAGATTATGGAGAAGAAATGTCACACACATACAGACTGTTGTCTTTCATCCAAGTTATTACTGAATGTAACTTAAAGTGAAACGTTGTGCCAAAGGAGAATCGATAAAATTAGAAAGTCATGTTTTTCTTTATTTTTGCGCAAATAGCTAGAAGCAGCGCAATAATCAGGACCACATGAAAGGATTATTCTTCTGAGGGCTTGATTATTGAAGGCTATAAATGTGTGATGTATGTTAGTCTTTCATGGATCACCAGGACCGATGCTGGGACTTGCTTGAGTGTCTCTAGGCCCCATGTTTGCAGGGGTATAGATGGGCATTAGTGTGTGTGTGGGTGGCTGTAGCGTTGCGTGGATGCACGTTTGTTCAAATTCATGTGCGATCATGCATGTTTGAGCAGGTCATTGCTCTGCCTGGCTTTAGTGAGGGACCTCTGCTGGTTTGCCATTGTGCGTTCACACAGTCACCTTTGTTATAGCTGCAAAGTCATCCAGGCTGTGTCACAGTCACAGTGTGTGTGTGTGGGATAACTTGCTGATGGTGAAGGTTTTTTTTAGATCTGATTAGTTGTGGTTGTAGAGAGCTCTTTAGGAGATTTGATCTTTAGGTCTTTTCACTTTTTATCTTTCAAAAAAGCTTTGTCTTCTCAAATTTTTTGGCCTTTTACCCTCTCTCTTTTTCTCTGCATTCAGGGTAAGCACTTGTGCTTCGTTTCGGCGGTACTGTAAACACACAAAGGCCAGACATAAAATACGATTAGGCAGGGATATGGAACAAGTTTACGGGGGAGGAGCTAACTCGATGATAAATGGTCGTTGTGATGTCGTAAATGCAATAACTGAACGCACATTTTTATGTTGTTTCGCATCCAGGCAGAAGCGCTTTCCGCAGAGGCAGATAGTTTCTGTAAATGATGCGTGGCCCCTTTTATTTATTTAATGGTAAAATCGTCTTTGTTTTCCATTTGCCAATCTATGCAATAAGTCAGGCTGAATGATCTAAAGCGGCAAACGCAGGTGCCTCAGGATATGCTTATTTTTCGATTTTGAAATCAGTCACAAACAACAGACCAGCATTTACACTCCCAAGCAGGCATTTTACCCAAGGCATTTTAAATTCGGGTAAAAGCCCAAAACTTTTTCTTAAAAGGGTGCTTTGTTCTAAAAGCATTTCTTTTCTCGGGAAAAGTGACATTTTGTGTTTTATTTTTTCCACTATCACAGAACATTTCGTATTCCCAGAAACCCATCTGGGCAGATGCTTCAGGGATGTGTCGAGCTGCTGTCTTTAACAGATACAGATCTTTTTAGGCCAATTTAACAGCAATAACACTTTTAGAGATCTTTCTTCCATATTTTGCCACAATGCCCTGTCAATCCAATGTGATCGCTTTTCTTTTTAATATTGTGCCATAATTACATTTTTTAGCAGTGGCTTCACATGAAAAATGAGGAGCTAGTTGAAAGATCTGTTGTTGGCACGCTGGATGACCACATTTAGCCAACACAAATGTAACTGTGAAATAACGCATTCAACAGTAGAGATGCTGCCGTTCTCCTTTGTTGTTTCAGATGTATGTGTAAAAGACAGCCAGAGTATTGTTTTTCTATTGTTCAGTGCATAATGGACCCCATTAGAAATTGTGCTTAATTTAGGTAAAATGTATTTAGTTTAGCTACATGCAAATTATTTTAACAGCTGCTTTTCCTCAAGGTTTGCGGTTTGACTACGCCGACCGTGGCTTTTTCCTCCACGTTTTTTTCATCCTGCCGGGTTTTTTCTATAATATCTTTCGCAATTAGCTTTTTGTTAGCGCTCTATTCATAGGCCTAATGTTCCAGAAAACTCTATTGGCAAATTTGCAAAAACACAGAACCTATTTTTACATTGAGTGTAACTGGCGGCAAGAGAACAGCTGGTTTTTGGCACGATTCATGATGTTAACATTTTAACTATATTTAGGAGAGGGTCCTGACAGGCTTTGATCTTCTCTTTCTTTACTAGTCTTTCTTGTTCCCTCCGAGGGCTTCAGAGGGCATCCCGGTGTGTCCTTCAACACAGTGTAAGAGAATGCTAATCTTCTCTTTGTTTCTGATGGAAAGCTACTTATCTCTTCTCCACACAGGTAGCTGCCATGAATGAGATTCTTGTCTGTATGTAAGAAACAGCCTTAATCCAACCTGTTCGCTCTGAGTAATGCGTGGGGCACTATGTGGATAGCTTAGAACAAGATCCATTTTAATCTGCCATTTTCACAACCTTCTAATCCAAGTGTCTTTATTCTGTAACATTTATACCTCGTCTCAGTCTAGCAGTTGTATCAGAAGTGCATGCTGGGTAGGTCCAAAACTGGACCCCATCCTGGTTTGTTGCTTTCTTGTTGCCTTTTGATTCTTTGTGTCCTCTGACTGTTTCCTGGAGTTGGGTAGATTTCTTGGCCTCTTAGGAGGAAAGATTAAAATGCTTGCCACTCAAAGGCTGACAGCATGGAAACCGACTCTGGGTTCTTTCAGAAGGCCTTCATCAGGGGTATAAATAATAGTTTTTATAGATATATATATTTCCTTTTCATAGACTAGTATAAAGGAATATATAGAGCAAAATCTTTATGTCAGTTTCCTGCTTTATAGATGTCCTTGTGAAGTAAACTAGATTTTAATAAAAAAGTGTTAAAGAAAAGAATTAAAGCAGAATTAAATGCAAAATGCCTATTTTATTTGAATCTTGAAAATTTTATGTCACTTACATGCAGCGTGATGTCATGTAACAACAATGCAGCATATTACTGTTTAGAGTGCGTATTGTGAACTAATCCCTGTGGATAGAAAAATTGAAAGTTGTGTAAACTATGCAGTATTCACTTTAAGTATTAAGTATTTTATTCTGAACGCTATTTCAGACCAAAAAATAATATACTGAGATTCATAAAGCAGACACTTTCTCATTCTGCTGACAGCGAGGAATGCTGTAATAGATAATTCTTTAGTCACCTGTTCATACAGTTTAATTAGACATCATTTCATTTTATATCTTTGAGTTGTCAATAATCTTTATGTCAATACTGCGTCTTTAAAATATTTTAAGAAGTAATTGTTGTTGTAACTTTCTGTTTTAGGCTGTACATTTTTGTCCAGTCTCCAGTGCATCATCATTCATTTAAAGTATTTGGACAGATATGTTGAGAAGCTCAACACAGGAGAAAGAAAAGAGTGCCAGTATCAAATCTCTTCAGACGCTTTGTTGTTTTGTGTCTAGACGCACAGAATACAGATTTTCACTGAGATGTTTTAGAGTCCAGGTCTGTCTTAGCAGCGTCCTCCTATATTACCAATGCTGTATAAGAAACGCTGACTGTTTTTTTCCTCTCACTGAAACGCAGAGTTTGACCACTGAAAGGTAAATTACAGACGTCCGTGCCCGCTGCCTGCTAGAGAGCCTGCAAGGAACGTCAGCTTGTTTTTATCTCCTTCTCTGTTGTACTGTTTAACCTCATCTTGTGTTTCTAAGGGGCCGACTAATTTCTTTGTGCATTAAATGAGGTTGGCGTTGCCTGTGCTACGTGCCCGTGTCAACAAGCACATCCCATTAGCTCGCCTTCATGCTAGCGGCAGCTCAAACAAAGCCGTTGTAACCAAGTCCTTCAGATAACTTTTTAAACCTCTTAAGCTACTGTTTTCCTTTCCGTTTGGTAATTTAGCAATGAAGCAGCTCTGTTGGCAGGACATGTTTTCAATTCAGAGCAGAAATAGGCAGTTAAGTGGAGGATATTGTCTCAATGTCAGTTTCATAGATTGGTTAGCATGCTCTCCAGAACTGCTGGCACACGAGGTCATGTAGCGCTAATTTAGTCATGATTACATGCTAGCAGACATTATGCAGCATGGCAGAAGGAGGCATAATTGGGCAAGCCTCATCTTTTCCTCTCACAGAAATAAAGCTGTCAGGAAGAGAAAAACAAAGCTATCATTTATCTCCTCGGTGGAGGGTTAGGGAATTAACACAATAGTAGCGTGTTTTAGCTAGCGCAGCACTAGTATTTACCCGTTTGTGTCGGGAGGGCAGGAATTCGGGCCCCTGGAAATGGCCGTGTTTGTGCATGTCATTCATGGTAAAAGCAGCGAGTTGGAGTGGAGACAGGTTCTCAGACAGGCCCCGTGTCAGCGTTACGTTTGATTTGAGGCCTAATTTGCTGGTTGGTTGCTTGTGTAAACAACTCGGGGATACTTGGGCGACTCAGACGCCGCAATAAACAAATCCCGATCACACGGATGTAAAAATAAACCGTCCCTGCTTCAGGGACGTAAAAAGCCAGCGCGCCGGCAGTCCTCCTGTTTTGGTGATTTGTGATTGCGCTAATCTTAGCGTGTTCGCAAGAGAGCCGCTGGGTGCCGGTGGCCTGGTCGTGAGCTCTCAGGCTTAGACGGGATCTTTTCCCCATACAGATCAGCTCAGAGTTGAGTCCAAAAGCTAACAGACACACCAGATTTCCAATGAAATTGTTTCTTTTTTCTTTTAATTTTCTTTTCCAAAATACAGTGTAAAACTAACTGTGCACTAACATATGGGGAGATTTTAATGCATTATGAAGCCCACTAATTAGCAGATGTTTTGCCACTACAGGTTGATTGTGTTTGTGTTGACCTCGTTTACACAATCAAAAAAGAAATAACAGTTAATTGAAAGGTATACCTCAATCATTTTCTAAACCACAGCTATTACAGTGCAACAGCGTCTTTGTGCAAAACTAGCCTTACTGCTTTCAATTACAACTTGTCACTGCTAAAGAAAAATCCCAGATAAAATCACATCCCTTTCCTCTTCTTCTCAGCCTCAGAAGGCTCTTGTTCTGCGCGTTGCACGGCCACGCCGCGCCAAGATTGTGAGCTAAATACACAGTGACAGGGCTTTCATGTGTCTGAAATGGGGATACCGTATCCCTCAGCCACCCCCCATCTCAACAAGGTGGCATTTAAAATGAGGAAACGGCGCGACCTCCTGCACGATCTCCATTTTAGTCTTGTCACGGAAGCCTGCAGTGATGGAACTACTGAGATCTGAATACTGCGATTTGGAATTGAAAATCACTAGCGCTTTGTCCCTGGTAATGATTGTTAAAATGCATAGCAGTGAACAAAGTAATATTTATCCTGGGGATGCGGGCGTGGTTGGAGAAAAATCATGTGGGGCTGGTTCCCTGTTTAGGCTGAAGGGGGTTTTAAGAAAACAGCTGCTAAGTGTGGATTAGTGTCTCTCAGCGGTGCAGACCAAAAGGCCAAACTTAAAATAGCTTATTTCTCTCTGCTTATAGACTTAATGCGAACGAGAAAAATGCTTCTGCCAAATCATCCTAAACTGGTTTTCAATACCATTCTTGTTGCAGTGTCTTGTTGTTTGCAGTTGATTAACACAACAGTAGCTGCTGATGAATTATCACGTCGGAACATAATCGTAAAAACACTGAAAAAATATGTGATTGTCTAATTATAATGCAAATAGTAATATATGATGATAGCTTCATTGGAAATTCAGCCCATATGGGCATATGAAATAAAGTGTGGGAATAAATGACTCGTTGTCATTGGAACGTGTGAGGGTGATTCTTGTGCATAGCCTAAAGCCATCCAGCCCTAATTTCTGCTTTGTCTCTGATCCCCGGCTGCCTGTGGGATGTCCTTTTTTCCCCCTCATAAAAGGTGAAATACTGAAATAATCCATTTAAGTTTCCTATTTTCCACAGTAACCTTGCCTCTAGGACATTTTTGACTGCTAGGGGTGATGTAAAAGCAGGCGTGCTAGTGCTTATGAAGAGATCAGGAATATTAGACCAGAGCAAACATATGCATATTTGCTTCTGGTTGATGCAACATATGAATTTGTTTGTGCGTGTCTGCTTGTAATGATGCTAAAGGGGCAGTTTGATCCAAACACCAGATGTGCTAAATGTGAACACGCTTTCAGTCTTTTCACTGTCCGTTATATGCATGTTCACCCATGTGTGAATGCAGGGTGAGAGGAATAATCTAAAGTTGAAGACGCATTTAAAACATTATTAGTGTGGCTCATGAATATTAATTAGGTGGAGTACCATAATCATTGCTGAAAGGCAGGTACATAGATGTTAACCTTGTATGTTTATTTGGACTACTGCTAAAGAGACCTGGCTTCTGCTTGCTCTTCAAATCGTTGTTTTTATCTTCACATTGACTAAAAGTGACAAGAACAAACTATATTTTTCATAGTAGCTGCTAACTTGATACTGCATCAATGACCATTTAATTCCACTCACACTTTCTCTCTTTCTCCGTCACCATCCAGCCTGTGGTCGTGGATTCTACAAGTCTTCATCTCAGGATCTTCAGTGTTCCCGTTGTCCTGCACACAGTTATAACGACAGAGAGGGCTCGTGGAGATGTGACTGCGAGGATGGCTACTACAGAGCTCTCTCCGACCCTCCTTCAGTCGCCTGCACTAGTGAGTGAACTGTTTTGATACAGATCCTCCCTCTGGTCTTATCTCCTATATGTTTATGTGATTAAAAACCATATTACTAACAGGAATGACACTCAAATTGTCCTGTTCATAGAACAGCAGCTTAAATAATCGAAAACCAATAAATGGGTTCAAGCCCCTTTCTGTTCTGTCTATTCAAATTTAGATATTTAAAGAGCTGTTACATCGGATGAATCACTGAAATCCAGAACTGATAATTGTATATGTATCTTGTATGTCTTTATGTTTGGCATGTTGGCACGTCTAATCCGGACTCCAGTAGCTCATGATCAGCCAAGCAATTGTCTGTTTCCTGTAAAATGAGAACGTAATTATATGCAGAAGTAACGGAAGCAGGTCCCAGAAGTACTTTCATCTCTCCTCCATAACTTCTTTATGTTCTGTCATGTTCTCCTCCCTTTCCTTCTAATTTACTCCTTACCTCTCGGTTCCTCTGCCGTTTCTCCTTGAATATCACAGTAATGCCATTGATGACTTATTTACACAGGCCAGACTACAGTAAAAAGGTGGGGAGGGTAGTTATTCTTTAGGGTCAGGTTGAAGTACCTGGAAATATGCTCAAGGACAGGTTCGGTGGAGCAGAATCACAGGTTGTCCTGTGCTTCTTCAAAACTAAAGAAAAAGGGAAGATCACAGCTTATGATTTTTTTTTTAAAGTAAGAATTAGACTGCACTATTCAGGAAAAAAACCTGATCCTAAATCATAAAAATCTGTTTTTGCTGAGATATCAAGGCTGAAGAACAAAAAGGCGTCACTTTGAAACAAAAACGGCCAATAACTTAAAGCATCTGACTCTAAAGTCAGTCATGTTTGTCCCATGCTTTCCTGCCATTAAAATTTACTCCTACCAGTAGATTTACACTTTAAGAGTGCGCACGCTTAAAAAGAGTTAAACTCGTCTTTACATTAACAAAGTTCAAGCCTCCTTCAGTTTACCAAACACAAATATTACAAAGGCATGTATAGTGTGTTGTTTCTGTAATTTTCTCACTGCACGTGGCTTTTTAATTCAATTGCAGTAGACTGTAGTAGTACTGCTGATAGACATACAATCCAGATCAAAGAACAGATGAGACAAAAAGAATAGAGACTAAGGCATGGCACGCATATAGACCAGACGTGTGCTGTTGTTTGTAAAGCAGGTCTATTCTATGATGACACGCACGTCACGCAGAAATGATTTGCTTCACTCCATCTCTACTTTCCGTTCTGTCTCCACCCTCATCCCCTCTTTCTTCTTTTTTTTGTTCCATTGCAGTAACTCCCAGAATTAGCCTCACCGCTGCCTTCCAAAAGAGATGATCACACTACAAGTGATTTAGTCTAATTGTTGCCCAATGCCCTCCAATCAGAGAACAGAGAAAACACAGGCTTAAATTCACCGCACAATACTGCTTTGGTCTCGTCTGCTTTCCTTCTTCTCTCTCCAAACACACAAACGATCTGTCACTACCCTGACCATGGTCTGGCTGTGGTTACTCTGTCTGGGCATGAAAACGTTGACTTTACTGTTCCACAATTGCGTCTTTTGTTGATCAAGGGCAAAGTGCCACAGCCGGGAGGGATTAGGAATCATCTTGTTTCTCTCTATAGCTTATTGATGGCACATAATGGAGAAGTCATGCAATGTTGGAACGCATTAGGACAAAGGTTTTTTAGAAACACAATGCGTTACGAGGATGACAAAGACCCGCAATACGCAACAGTGCTGATGCAAAAATACTGCAGAGATTATAAAGAATGACAGTGTTTTATACAACAGCTTGCAATGTTGAGATTACATGACCACAGAGGCGTAACTTTATAAAGGATATACATCGAATTACCCAGACATTTGAGAAGGGGTGGGGGGCTAAATTTCCGTGGAACTGGTTAATTGGCATAAAAAGTTTGGCAACAAATCACCATCTTATCTAAAAGTAACATGGCAGCTGTGTCAAGTCCACTGACCTCGGAGGTAATTTGTGATATCTTTTACACGTTAACTAGATTTAGAGAGACTTCCTTGTCGAAAATGTTGTTTCTAAGGATGATATCATTATGTTCACTTTGATAATATTATGAATTTAATGTTTACATTTTTTATAATGTCACACAGATTGTCTTTCTCTCGGGGGGAGCATTGCCTGCATGAAATAAAAACGAGATTTGAAGTTTTGTGGCCTGCGTTTTAAAGAGAAAATCAGTGTAATTTAACTTCACTTTGAATGATGTTGTAAACAATTGGCACCACGGCTGGATCACGGTCTCACAAGGCCCTGGGTGCACGTGTTTGGAGATCAACCCACCCACCATTACTGCCTGCGATTAAAAACAAAACAAACAAACAACAAAAAAACCTCTTTATATAAGGGCAAAAAATACAGCCAAAGTGTATTTTATCAAAAATAACTTTAGACATGACTTTAGCCTTAATACTTTTTTGAAAGGTTGTTACAGGAGTTAAAGAAATGTAAATCAAGTTGGTAACTCCTAACAAACCTAAATTGCATCGCTTTTGAAGTCACGCGACAATGTAGTGCGATCGAAATACTGTCCTTGGCAGACTTGTCTTAATTATCTCAGGATTAAGTTATTGTGGCCATCTGAATTGTCTGAGATGAAGATTTCTTTTTGGGATTTACAGCCGCATGGAACTGAATGGTAATTGGGGGTGAATTTACATTCGCTGAATAAACACCCTGATGGACAGCTTTTTAAATGAGCGAGGTGTAAACCTACAGAATCTTAAGCCCCGTCAATACGCACTCAGCTCTTCAGAACATGGATTAAGAACGGCCTTAATGAAATTCAGATTTCAAGAGCGAATGGAATTTGGATTCACTTGTGGTACGCCGATGTCTGTCATTGTCGACGAAATAGTGTAGTTGTTAAGGAAATATCAGTTTTGTAAATATTTCGGTACTGCAAAAATAATAATCCCAATGGTGTAGCATAAATTCGGTTTACCAGAACCTGTGAGCTGCTAAGATAAATAGACGAACTTAGGTGAGCCTGCTGTGAATGAGGGGGGTTTACGGGAAGTTTTCTTCCTCCTGAGATAGAGCGAAAGAAGGGAGTTCTTGACGGGTTTCAGGGATGACATCAATCATTCGACAGCTGCGTGCGGTGTCGGTGCTAGTGAAGGTCTGGAAGGGGCGGGAGAAGGGTGGAACTTTGTCAAACGGAGAGAAAAAAGGAAACGGGAGTGTGTGAGACAAGACGAAAGGTAGAGAAACGTTACCAAAAAATGACTGTGGTGGTATTATGGTACAGTGATGTTGTCAGTATATGTGGTGGTACTAGAGTAGTTTAAGATATACCACAGTACTTTTGAAGTGATATCAGTAATATCAGATGGTAAACCCATGAAACTTATATAACAATACCATATGTACCATAGTTCTGAAGTTACTGTACAACGGTATTTACTTGCAAAATACCATGGAAATTTAATTTACCACAGTGATTTTTAATACTTTATTGTGAGTGAATGTAAGTGAAATTGAAAGAGAAATTAAAAGTGAGAGTGAATAACCTACATACTCTATTTCAGCTGTCTTCAGCTCCTCCAACCCTCCGGATTCATCACCTCCATTTGTTGACGTGTCCCTGTGTGAGACTTCCTTTCTTCCCACAGTTGCTAAGGGACACGAGTATAGTAGAGAAACCGGCCTCTCTCACCCTTCTCCCTGGTTCAGCCCTTCATTCTATCCTTGACGCTTGGTATGAGGGAGGTCAAAGTTCAGGCACCATGTTTGTAGATTAGGGATTAGTGGCTAGACCATTTAAACACGGTTCACAAGTAGCAGCTATCTGAGTCTGCCTCATTAGCCGGTTGAATCTTAATAGGTGGAGAAGCACTAAGACAGCCAAGAGCTTCTCAAAGTGCAGATAAGAACTGGATTCCTGAGTTAAGCTCCGGGACTGCTTGGCCTGAGACTTCAGGCTTTACACACACATGCGTACATACGCTTCCCCCACACGCGCACATACGAGATCAGCAGGTTGACCTAATTAACATTCTCTCACAGGAGAACAGCAAGTGTAGAGCTATAAGAGTCACAGTCACTTTTTTATGATTTTTGATGCCAGATTTGGTCGCGTATATTGTAGATTTCCTTTAGCTACTTCACATGTTGAAACATAACCCTGGCTGTTGTTTAGACATTATTTGGCAAATTATACTTATATACCTATTATACTTTTTTATAAACACTGATTAAAAAATAATGTCTGTGCCTTTACTTCTGATAGTTGCATAAGGCTGGCCAATCAGCTTAGAGCGCAATGAACTGCTTCACAGTTTTGTGCGCATCACAATACACATCAGATAATGGACTTTGGCCAGTGGGCGAGTTGTTTTGTTTCACTATACAATCTCTATATAGCATTTGTCTAGGAATGAGGGTGTGTTTTAAATAAGGCTATGTTGGAAAGGAACAGAGATTGTGCAGGGGGAGGAGTGGGCCTGTGCTTTAAGCAAACTCCATATCCATTAACAGAATAGTTTGGTTTGCGGTGCAGAGAACGAAACTGTCTGTGGCAGTTATTTGTCCCAGTTTCCCCCAGCCTTCCTCCAGCGTCCCTGCAGAACCGTCTCGCAGCCGAATGCAGAGGAGGTGACAGATTACTTATATAGAAACGCATATATGCACTCGTATGTGAACGAGCACACGAGAGCTGTAAACTCGGAGCGTATTTTCTTGTTAACCAATAGTTGATGACGCTTATAACAGCGTACAGAAATAAATGCCGGTAAAAGCTACTGGACTTTACAGGCAAACTAAGCGGACGCCTTATCCTGGGTATAGCCCCGTCCACAGTAAAAATTTACAACCCATAATTATCCATTAAAGGTGAGACATCTTTTAGCTGTTAAAATATATTTTTGTCTTAATTGAACAATTTTCACATTTTTGTAATATCATATATGTGAATACCTACCCTCAAAATATACTGCATCTATGTTAATGAGGTGTAAAGGAAGTGATGTCATGTTTCACAGACCATTAAAGGTAGGTTTCTTGTAATATCTATAATGCAGATATTACGTTATATACAGATAATATGTGTATATCTAATGCAAACTTTTTAATCTTGTTTAACTGAAATTTTTTGAAATGCAAATGAAGACGCTGAAAGCTATTAAGACTTT
This sequence comes from Beaufortia kweichowensis, assembly GCA_019155185.1. Classification (NCBI taxonomy): domain Eukaryota; kingdom Metazoa; phylum Chordata; class Actinopteri; order Cypriniformes; family Gastromyzontidae; genus Beaufortia; species Beaufortia kweichowensis. Next base: position 8,580,679 of record CM032807.1, read on the forward strand.
TTTTGGATGACGGCCGACTCAACGGTGTGAAAATCTCACTTTCCCGCATTAATCCTTCAAGTGCATTCCACACTGCATGACATTTGTTTTTGCCTGACTTTAGCTATTCATGGATTTAAAATAACATCATAGATTGTTATTAGATACAGTGCTTTTATTAAATGTTTTGTGTGAATTAAATCAATGGGGACTCGCTATAGTAAGTCGTTGAGTAGTGATTGCTAGAGCTGGAGTCGTTGAATAGGTCTGCTCAATGACAGCTTGACTTAAGTCCCTTTTCTGTCTCAGCTGTCCATTTAAAGATAAACAATCCCTTGATCTCTGCCACTCAAGGCAGAATGAATCAGGCAGGCCAAATGGAGCTATTAGTGTTATTATTATTATCCTTAAAGGTAGCCATGGAAATAGAATGCTAAAGCCCTAGAAGGATAAGTGTGCGTGTGTGTCTCCCTGAGGGAAATGGAGTAGGAGGGACCTCATTAGCATCAGTAGGTGAAGTTGTGCTTCTAGCTTAAGAGATAGTGATGAGGAGAGAGAGAGACAGCGTCTCTTCACCTGCCACAGGTGGTCCTTTCATGTCCTCTGTCGTTCTCCTCCTACTATGATGAATATGGATGGATGTTTGTCTGCCATTAGCCTTAATGAGGAGCAAATTTTAAGTGTCACATTAACCATTCACACAATTCTAATGCTTGCTCTTTCCCCTCATGCATATGCATCGAGTTTTGTGTTAGTAAACGTCTCTGGTTTAGCAGACGGGCACTGACAGCACATGATTTGGGAAAGAAAATGACTTAACTGTACAATTTTACCACCCAAGACAAATTTTGGGAAGTGTAAAGGATTTTTTTTTCATTGTAGGGCAAAACCTGCAGTCTTTGATCACTTGGTGTGCCATCTGAACAGACTATTAGGCCCAGACAAAGTTCTGACAGTGTCATTTAGACAGTCTTCTAATGAAGAACCAAAAAGAGCACAACAATTGATGATGTGGTGTGTGTGAGAGAGAAAGAGAGAGAGAGAGACAGAAACATTCAGTAAACATTGTTTATACTAGTTTGTATTTATGTAAAAACATCTGATTGTTTAGCTTTCTTTTGCATAATAATTGCAGCAAAATAATCTGTAGTTTGTTCTAGGCAAAAAAGAGAGTTTGTGACCTTTTTCATATTTTCCAATATTACCGCAAAAGCTACCTTTGGTCTATGGTACCACATTTCAATTTTGCCTGTCATTGACGATGTCAAGTCATGACATAGATTGATGATGTATAAAACCCAGTTAATATTGTCCATCTTGACTAAGGTCATGGCTAAGCTGTAAATTGTATAGTCTGACAAAAGACCAATGATGTTACACCGTCTGCTAAAATCTCACCAGGCTCATATCGCACAATCTGACATGCAGCGATCACAAAACACAGAAAAAAATCACCTGGATTTAGTTGTTTCATTTAGAGGGACCAAATTCGAACCGCTCCAAAACTGTAAACCTATGATGCAAGACCGCCACAAAGACGAGTTCTAATAAAAGGGATATTGAACAGGCAGTGGTGCAGTTATAAAAACATTAGGGTGATAAAAGCAAGAGCTTGGTGGTTGGATAAAAGTAGCAAAGTATAAATCATTGCTTTATGAGACACGCCAGATTCTTTGGCACTGGCAGGGATTAGGGGATGATGGGTTGTTTTCCACTGTGGTCATCCGTCTGTGAGCTGGTTATTGTAGGCTGAGTGGAATCCTGTGCTGTTTCTATTGTCAGGGGCGATAACTCGCTCATGATCTGACTCTTAAATTCTGAAAGTGATTTCCACTCCCCGTCTTCACGCCTTGGACTCTCCTTGTCACCCTGGTGTCAAAAACATTGGTTTTGCCAACGTATCACCTCTATTGTTTCCACAGAAAACGCATTACCCATTGACCCTTTAATGAAATGCTCCTGTGAGGATGAGTCCCATCAGTATCTTGTTTTTATTTGTAAAGGTATTTTGGTTTTCATTCGTACAATCGCTCGCTGGTCTACACTGACCTTGGCAGCGCTCATGTTCGACTCCCCAGCATTCTTCAGCATAACATCTCTATGTATCTAGGTTACAATATAATTGCATGTCAGGATTTGCAAGGAACTGGGGTCCTCATATCTCCTTGGTGTTTTTGTCTGAAGAGAGGTGAAATAAGCAGAGAATATAAAAGTTAGTGTACTGCTCGTATATTTATCTATATCTCTGTCTTGCTTACAGGGCCACCATCAGCTCCTCAAAACCTGCTGTACAACATTAACCACACCACCGTGAGCCTTGAGTGGACCCCGCCGGCCGACACGGGCGGCCGCAATGACGTTACGTACCGGATTATATGCCGCCGCTGCACCTGGGAGCCCGAGGAATGCTTCCCCTGCGGGAGCAACGTTGGCTATTTTCCACAGCAGAGTGGATTAACGGACACCTACGTCACCATCACCGACCTGCTAGCTCACGCAAACTACACCTTCGAGGTCGAGGCCGTGAACGGCGTGTCCGACCTAAGCCGAACACAGCGACTGTTTGCTGCCGTCAGCATCGCTACTAGCCAAGCAGGTAAGAGGTTTGGACATCATGGGTTTGATTGTCAGGAACACTACGTACTGATGAAATGCGTACTTTAGTTATTTGGATAAAAGTGTCCAGCATGCATTAATGTAAATGTGAGTTGAGGTAACTATTGGACAGCAGATTCAAAACTGCATTTCAAATATATGATATTTTGTATTTTTGGCACCATGCTGGTGTGCTTTGGAGGCTTCAATGATCTTCCGGTTTATATAGTCAATATTTTATTGTGCTTAGGTGGACAACGCTGTCAGCTGGGCCTGCATAATTTCCAGCAGGCGCTTTTACAGAACAGGCCCCACTGTAGTTACCGCCGTTGGGATAATTTAACAAATTATCTGGCAACCGTTTTCCTGCAGTTCATAATTTGTGGTTTTGCGGTGGGGATGCAGCAGCGAACAGCAACGGATGATAAATAACAGAAGTCACGCACAAGAATACCTCTCGCGTTTCCGCTTTCATTTTTATTGCCTGCCAGGAGAACCGCCACCTTTAAATATCACTTACAGTCGCCAAGGTTGACATTTCTGCAAGAGTCTTTGTTGAATTGGTGATAAATGATATGAGCTCTCGCTTCATCCTATGAAATTAAATGGGTGGCAAATGCTTGCACTGGTGCTGAAGTCATAGCCACAAACATTATTAGCTCGACGGGAAATAGTGTGTCCCTCTTTTGTCTGTCTCTCTCTCTCTCTCTCTCTCTCTCTCTCTTTCTCCATTTCTTATGCTTTGTCTCGGTATTGGTTGTAATTTAAGAACTGTTTCTGAGACCGCACATGCTAGAGAATCTCTTTTTTGTTTGTTTTTTAATGATCTGTTTTTTATGGATCTGCAAAACAAGATTTCTCTTTCATGCCCAAGCATCCATGAAATACAATTTGCTATAGAATGGAGACTGGATGTGGTCATTAACAAGAGGTTAGTAGTCACTGATATCGTAGCAAACTAGTGCTTAGACTGCAGTGTTTCACATGTGCCATTTAAGAATATTTAGTTGAGAGAATTTTTTTTTTATGACATATAAGGCATTTTATCATTATAAATATCACATACAGTTTTTCAAATCAATCCTAGCATGAGGTTAAATCATGGTTAGGATACTGCCTCTGAAACAATTTGCCTGTGTCGACACTAGACACGATCTGTATCGAGGCAGATTTGTAGTTTTTGAAACAGCGCCGTACAGTATTTGAATACTACCGAAAAGAGATCACACCGTAACTGACGTGTCACCCCACCTGCATTCAAAACTCATTTTCGCATTTGCATTCTGTTATTTCTATGGTTTGCAAACAAAACAAGGTCAGTGGCAGGGAAATACAGGCAGCTCACGCATCCACGTTCACAGCGAGATGAGCAAAAATACAGGGGAAAAGATGATAATGACCGACAGGCAGGAATATAGAGAAATGGAGCCGTGGAGAAAGGGAAGAAGAGGTGATATATGTTTCATGACAGGGATCGTGACAGAGACGCACGCTGGAGTAAGAAGCCACAAGGACACACGGACACCTTGGTTGGTTAGGAATGAGCGAGCGAGCGAGAGGGAGAGAGAGAGAGATGGGAAAACAGAAAAGAAGGAAGAGACCCTTGTCTCAGGGAGAGAGCTGTACGTAATTGTGTCTGGCATACTGACAATAGACAATTACACCAGCCACCCTGGGCAATATTTAGTCATTAGTTATTGTCAGATTGAGAAAATATATTAGTAAAGCTCAGTTGTTCTTTTGTGGTGGTGGTAGTTACCGGTTTCATTTTCCATGTCTATCAAACTATAGAACAGGCCATGGAGACTAAAAATGGAAAGAGAATGCAAGTATTAATAGAATTAGACACATAGCTTTGCAAGTATCTTCATTTCTTTAAAAAGGTTTGAAATGGCTGTTTACTTAACTCTTAGTAGATTTATTGATTGATCTTTAATAATTTAACCCAGAATCTATTTGACCACAACAGGTTGACTATGAGGGCAAACTGATAGGACCTCTGGACAATCAGGCCCTTGTTTAGAACCGAGATGGAAGAATTTAACCCTATCTGAACGCGCTCAATTCTCTGCTCACCGGAGCCTTACGGGCGCAATTTTACCCCTGGGTTACCACGGCATTGGCTGACTACCTCATAATGGGCGAAAATGGAGCTTCCTGAAACAATAAGTTGCCGGCCGGTCAAACAGAGCAGGACACTCATTAACACTGACGACTTCATCAAGACTAGTACAGTTTTAGAAACAGCATAGTTTGAGCTCCAAAGGTCCAAATCTTCCTGCTATATATGGCTTTGCATAATTAAGTCCAGCTCGAGTATTTTGTTCCCTGAGTATTTGGTTAAATAAGTTGTAAATACAGTTTTATGTTGATTTTATGATGATAAGGAGGTTTAGAAAAAGAGTAGGTAAGCCATCTAAGATGATATAATGTTAAGTATACAGTTGTAGTAATAAAAACTGCAGTAATACAGCAACGGGAGGCAACGCTGAAAGAAAAAAGGTGTGCAGATGAAAGAGAGAGAGAGGGAGAGGGAAGGGTAGTGAGACACTCTCGTTGTTCATCTCCATCTGCATGTGAATAAGTTGCTGCTCTAGGCATCAAGCGTAGGAGTAGAAGCGGTAAGAAGAGCAGAAAGCAAAGGTGCGGCATCCGAATCCAGATGGCTGTGCATCTGATGAGTAATTCGCACCTCTCCTTAATTATCCTTCCACTACTGAGAGAAAGCGAGAGTGCACAAAAAGTGACAAAAAAGAACGCAGTAGAAGAGCTAAAGAGATGTGTCTGTATGAGAGAGAGGCTACTCGAAGTCTTCATTGTTCCCCCAAAGCCTAATTACTTCCCTGCTCTGCCTGAAATGGGTTTAAATAGCCACCGCTTCTGTATCGGCAGGTTCATAATCATCATTTCTTTTCTTATTCTCCATTCACTCTCATCTCCACCTTTGCCGTTTCCCCTACAGGAGATTGTAAATTCCTCTTTTTGTTTTTTTATGGAAATCTTTGTATTCGTTTTTCTCTTTTTCTAAAGGACTGCAGTAGAAGTTTTGATGAAGAGCATTTCTCTCTCTCTCTCTCTCTCTCTCTCTCTCTCTCTCTCTCTCTCTCTCTCTCTCTCTCTCTCTCTCTCCCTCTCTCTCTCCCTCTCTCTCTCTCTCCCTCTCTCTCTCTCTTACACACTCTCTCTGTCCAAACAACACCCATTGTTCTTCCTGATGCTCCCGAGCAGAAATAGCTCAAGGAATAAGCATTAATATTTATTCAGGAGAGTGCTTCTGAAGAGAACAGTATGGAATCAGTCGCTCAACAGCCCTTCCGTGGCGTGGAATTCGCAGCAGATGCGTGCGAGCGCCCGGGCACGCGTGGTTAAGATGCAAACAGCATGCGTGGTAAACAGAATCAAAGCGAGGGAGAGCGAGAAGCTGTGGAAATGGATTTTTAATGCTTAGGTTACATGTCAGAGGTGCACGATGTGCGTGTAGCCCGCTGATAGCTGCCTCTGACTGCGACCTGCTCCGTTTAGGATGTTGCAAAGTTGTTTGAGAGGGAAGCACATTAACCCAGGAGTCTGCCGTGCTGGCTTTATCTTCTAAGAGAGAGTGAGAAAATAGACTAAATAAGAAATTTTATTGCTTAATGGGGCATATAGTTTCTGTATTTAGACCCGTATTCTGACAGTGTGAAATTCTTTATTCTTTTAGCTGAGTGCTTGAAACTTGCAGAACCTTACATGGTCTATTCCTTCTCATCTCTCAGAGAGAATCGCTGTGTAGCGAGCATCTTACTTTGATCTTGTAAAACTTTTTGTTTTGCATTCCTCTTCAGGGTAGTCGGGCTGGTGTTAACAGGGACTCGTGTGACTCCTTGATGGCATTTGTGAAATGAAGCTGAGCTCTGAGAATCCAAAAGTGCCTCATATTTCAGATTAGAAATGTTTCAGGCGATGTCTAAATGTGTCACGAAGCGTTATAAAGTGCGAGAAAGCATTCTCATGCCCCAGACTGAAAGATGATCCTCCAGCAACTCTTCTGTAATTAATACGGCCACTTTTTCGACACGTTATCACTGCAAAATAGATCCCGTTCAATACCCCTGAGAAGAATCACACTTTGGGGAACAATAAAGCCATTGATTGATCTCCGCAAAGTCCTAATCTGTGGCAGGGACGTTAAACAGAATGGATTGATTGATTCCCGGGTTTCCCAGTTGGCCAGTGCTAGGTGGTGTAATTTTCTAGTTAAGCGGATCCCGCAAGACTCTTTTGTAGCATTTGTATGTCGTTTTATGTTACCTAAGAGCCCTTTCTCCCTCCCTTGCCTCCTCTCTCTCTCTCTCTCTCTCTCTCATTCTCTCCTCTTCCTTTTGGTAATTCCATCTGCGGTAATTTGATAAGAGCTGGACCAGTCGCTGCGATTCAACAGCTGTGGTTAAATCGCTGGTGGTCTGGCTCACGGTGGCCTCAGTGGTCTCACTCTGGGCACTTAACCTGTGGCATTGTTCGAAATGCCTCCCGATTCGTCCGTCACCCAATCCGTCAGCAATGAATAATTTTCATGGAAGGTGCACTTTAATTACGTTCCCATTTAAATGGCATTGCGGTGGCCTATCTAGGTCATTAATCTCAGCGAGGATCCTGTTGCAAGCCTTTTATTGCCGACAAACGAAGCCCCTCAAATCCCCCAAAATCTTCTCTGCTTGACTGAGTGCCGACTCCCAGCGGCCACTGCTCCGCTGTGTCCTCCCGTACTGGCCGCTGTTTCACGGAAGTGAGAGAGAAAAGGACTAGAGAAAGAGAGATCCACACTTGTGTCTCAGCATGAGGAGAGAAAGTTTGCCAATCAATGCAAGGGTGACTTTTTATGGCCTGCTTGTAAATGAACAAAAGTTTTTGTATTTGGCATATTAATAGGTAACAGGAAAAATAGAGCTTGATTAGGCGCACAACCTTGACAACAAAAGGTATGGAAACAAAAGAAATGGAAACCGATTTATCCTTCCTTTTAGAAGTTAATGAGCCCATTTATTTTACTGTTCTAACTATGTGCGATTCATTGCATGTTATTTGCTTTAAGTATTGCTTTCCCCCGCTGTTCATGACGCTATCAAGATCAGACCCACCAGTTGAGAACCACTCCATTAGTTGATATTTATGACATAACACAACGTTGCTATGCAACAAAAATAACAATCCAGTATGGGTGCTGTGCAGTGATAAGGTGAACAGGTGTTTTGCTTAAGCTGATACTGTATCTTGGATGTCTGCAGTGTTATATTGACCAACTAGCATCCACGACTGCAGTGTTTTTTAATGAAAAACTGTATTTTAGAACAACATTGTTATTTTGTTGTTGCCTACTAAGTAAGATAACATGAATCTGTTTTTACATTATATATTTAGTAATGAGAGTATAAGAAACTTGCTGTAAGCAGTTGCTGTAATAATCAACAGGCTGTGAAAACCATTGTTATATATTCAACTGCATTCTGTTCTTCATTGTCTCTTGTTTGACCCTCTTCCTCCACCCCTCATCTTTTCTCTCCGTCAGAAGAGCGGATACCAACTCGTTTAATTATTTAGATTCCTGTGAGGCTGCAACAAAGTTTTCAGACCAAGTTCTCCCACCTTCTCTTCTCCCCCTGCATTTGCCATAAAATCCGTTGTTTCTCAGAAAAGTGAATGTCAGACGCACTTTTCAAATTACCATCAATCTTTTTTGAGTTTTAGTTGACAACCATGCGTAACAGTCGGACTCTTCTACTCTCCCTTTAATTGTCACCAGCTATTGAACTCTTAAGGGCCTTTCACCTAAACGGTCACAGATTTGATTGCAGCGGAGAGATTTAAATTGGAACAAAACTGAAAATGTCCCATCATGCCGGTAGCCGTGACGGTGGGTGCTTAGTAACGGGCAGTTTTAACTGACAGGCGTTAATTGAACGGTCTTACTGGATAATTCATATAGGCTTTGAGAAAACTGTTTCTGAGAATGGATTTTGATAAGGAGGTTATGTGGATATTTTTAAACCCAGACGCAGTCAATTGCGTCAGACGCTTCATTTTCCATAGAACCACATATGGTTTTCACAGATTGAATGGAGGAGCTTTTTAATTTATTTTTTGGACATTTTTGTCCTATGAGTCATTATGTAAATATGTGATTTGTGGCTATAACGAGAGCTAATAGTGGTTTTTGTTCTACTTTTTAGTATTAATAGAATAGAATAAAAGGAAATTTTGAGGAGATTTGGGCTTTTTTAACTGTATGTGCACCCATTAGGCCACAGCTCCAACCTGATGCAGCATTTGCAATTTTTGACAGGTTCACACACACACACACATTCACACATACAGACCAGTGCACCTGTACTGCTTGTTTCTTCTGTTTACATGCAACGTGTGCATGTGCTGTTCTGGGGTTAAAGTGTTTCATTTCCTGCCACAGAAGGGTTGACATAAAGGGGAGGTACTGTGGCAAAGTGAGACTAAATCGAGATACGCGTCGCCCGTGCCCGAGACCAGCTGCCACATCTACCACTCAAGAGCCAACTCAACACCTTAACAGCTCACAAATTGTGTACACGTGCGTTTTAAGGGGAGAGGGGAGTGCGTGCGTGTTTACAGTGCGTGTCAGAGCGAGTGCATGCTGGATGTAAAAGTACATCTGTAGTGCTGAATCCTTGAATGCAGTCTTTTGCTAGTGTGACAAGTGCGTATCTAAGTGCCAAACAGACCAGCTTCGCAAGTCTGCTGATGTTGGGCCCATCTGATATCATACCTTTCTATAGCAGTCTTTTCAAGCACATCAGAACACACTCAGCGAAGGCGCCAGACTTATAAACACGAGGTTTGGAAGTGAACTCTGGTTTTCCATATGACATGGCTGTCTGGAATACTTGATTCTGATTGGCCAGTTGCAGCATTTTAGAATTCTGTCAGGTGATGTAATGTAGAAAAAATGGCAACTCATTTATTTACTTATTTGATATGTGACCGTGAAATAAGCAGAATATATGTACGGCCATTATTTTGTACCGTTTGTACGTTTTATTTTACACAACTGTTTACAGATGTAAAGCAGAACCTTAATGTTATTTAACATCATAGCTTTCCTTTTTTTTGATGCACTGGGCTATTTTTTGTGTGATGAAGGGCCAGAAGATGATGGAAAAGTTCTCCTTTTCCTCATTATTCTGTTGTTCATTGTCTCATCAACGCACCGTCTCCTGTGGAGAAGGAAACTAATTATGTCTTCATCTCTTCCTGCTCACACCTCCTCTTATTCTCTCCATTAGCCATAGAAATTCTAATGAGTTTTAGACCAACTACTTTTGGCTTGCGAATAAGCGAACAAGAGAAAACAGATGAATGAAATGAAAAACATTTGCTCCAGAATTGGCACCTGCATGAAACTGTCAACTTTTCGAACGACTTTTAGCTGTTTCATAAGCATAGCGTGACCCTAAAAATGATTTTCCTCATCAAACACCTCCTCTTTTCTGTAAGATGTATGTGATATTAACACACGCAGGTGCACAAACACCTTTCCTTTCGGCCATATAACTTCAGTGTCTTTTCATCAAAGCTACAGGATGATATGAGGGCCATCTGGTCTCCTGGCTTTTAATGTTTGTAGTATAAAACAACAATAAAAAGATTACAGCATCCATGGACTGAGACTGAGACAGAGATCTATACTATAGCCAGATGGAGGAAACAGCCGGAGTGGACAGTGTAAAAGTCTTAACAGGAGGCAGAGGGCATGCTGGGACGGTGGATAGTGACCATAGAAAAACTAATTTCTGTCTTTTCCAGAACCAGGTGTTCTGTCATTTGTCAAGAACATGTTGTTTCGTGTTTTGAACAGCCTTTGATTTCCAATTAAAATCATCTCTGTTAGTTTTGATACATGCCAGAAGGCTCTTTTAGTTTTGCGTCTTTGTGTTTTCTGAACCAGGGAGGTTTTTTTTATAGGGATAGCATACTCAAAATTCAGTTTGTTACCCTTGTGTTGTTTTTTTATGACTTTCTTCTGTGGAACACAAAAGAAGAAATTTTGATAAATGTCAGTGCTGCCTTTTTCTTATTATAAAATAGAAACGAAGGGAGTCTGACGCTGTCATCCACTGACACTTTTGTGCTTTTGTGTTCCATAAATAAGAGAGCCACATAGGTTAGGTTTAAATGAAGACAGAACTGAGTGAACAACCCGGTGAAGTATTTGGCTTTATTTGTAAATGGTGCCAAATAAGGTGATTTGACAAAACCACATTCTGCTAACGACCATGTGGAAAGTACCGGTGCAGATCTGAGCAAACTAACAATTTCTAACTCAGGGGAATGTTCACTTGTTTGCTCTATTGCTGTGTTTCCAACTTTTCTTCTGGTTTATTTATAGGATTCTTTTCTTTGATACTTTCCTTCGCTGTGAAGAATGTGATTTTTCTTCTTTGACAGTTCGGAGGAAAAACCTGAAATTGCAAAAATGTAGAGGATCATTTTTTCCTGCTTTAGAAAAGAGTGGGCGCCCACTTTCACATGCTGTTGAAACAAAACAAAACACTAACTGCCGCCTTTGTGTTGCTTTGTCTGTTTAGGCTGACCTCTCCTCTGTCTCTGTAGGAAAGAAAGAGAGATTCTGTGTGGTCTAGACAGGTGTGTTTCCTCTTTCACAGACGGTAGACAGGTTAAGCTTTCACCACAGTCTTCAGTGCAAGACGAGGAGGACACATATTAACTAGTTAAAATCATATTCTTTTATTAAAAACAATTATCTGTTTATTGGCTGTTTATGAAAATTGCTCATTCTGACAGTTCTTTATATACAGTGAATAAATGTCAGTGATTATTAACTTGATAACTGTCACTGCACAATTAATCATGCACATAAAAAATTTAAACTCTTTTTTTACATTTCAATTTTAGGTATTTTTAAAAATATTTAAAAAGAAATTTGCTTATTTTTAGGAAAATGTGACAAATATTTATTCTTGAGTCCTTTTTCATAGTCATAATTAGATTAGAATTAAACTATGAAATGTTAAAGTGAATATGAGTAACTTCTTAAAAATCCTGAGGAACAGTGACAGTTAACAGGTTAACAATTTAGTCTATTTTTTGGCTTTTTTAGTTTAAATTTTCTTTTAGCATTTTTAATAATTTTTTTTTGTTAAGATTTTAAATATTCCATGTTCATATTGTATTTATTAGTTATGTAAGTGAATATATATATATATATATATATATATATATATATATATATATATATATATATACTATATATTCCATATCTTTAACAGCATTATATGATCTACCATCCTGTACTTTAGATATCAGAGCATCAGTCATTACCCAGTACCAGTCAATCACAAATTCTGTTTCTTTCCAAGCAGAAAGTGTGATAAACGCCACATGTCACTTCAAAAGAAGGCCTAAAACAATCTGTCAGGCTGAAAGCTTCCAGCTCCCATAATGTCATAAACATGTTTCTCTTACCCCGCGTTCTCCATTCCGTACTCTCAAAAGTGATGGCAGCAAATGAGAGAACTTCCCAACATTTCACTACCACAGTACTCTGATTCCACATTTTTGTGAACCTGACAGTACATTGTGACCACCCAGTCTGATTTCTGTTATTAGAAAGGGAAAGCCACAATGCCGGCAGGTGTGGGAACGGAGGTCCACATTGATAGCATTCTCACTCTTAACTTACAGAAGAGGTGGATTGATTTAAATGAAGTGAAAACTTTTTCATTTGCATAATACAAAAGCAGCATCCTTCCAATTAACTGCTGACAAAGTATATTTTGTTCCCTTAAGAAAACAAGTTGAGAACACAAAGGCAGGCCTAAGCTTCGTTGTGACCATCATTGTGCCCTGAGAAGTCGGGGGTGGGCTTGGTGACAATTAATTCAGCATCTTAAAAGCAAACAGTGGTGCTGGACCCCCACCTATGACCGGGCTCTGTCCTCTAACATGTAAAATTGCCAATTACAGTAAATTTCTAAAGCTTTTCAGTTCCTACAAAAATACCAACACCTGTTTAGTTGTTACCGTGTGGATTGGCTGATCTATGGCTTTTTTCCCTGGTTTTTACCCTGACCCATTATCTATGTCTTGTCTGTGTCTGAAAGCCACAGGAGCTACAGTGATGGTGGTCCTCAACTTCTCTCATCACAGAGACTTCCCGTCTCTGAATCTTGATTGGTCCAGTCTGAAAACAGGCAGGATTATAGATTTGAATGGCTATTGGTCCGGTTTAATAGTGAGGGATTATAGCAATTCAGGCCAATAAACAAAGAGCAGACAAGAGCAGCTTTTGTTAAAGATGTGTACTTTGATTAATGGTGCTTGTGTAAAGCCGACCACTTTAAAAGACAGCACCATTAAGAGTGATTCAAGACTTCGGATACTTATTAGTTCCATATGGATAAGGAGAGTTCACTTGACCGGAAATGCAGAGACATCTTTGTTATCTGTGCGTCTTGTTCTCTGCATCTGCATTTTAATGTATCGCTATGTTTTCTTTGAGGAAAAAAACAAAAAAGCTGAATTTTTAAACAGATAAATTGGGTTTTTTGAATCTGGCTGGACTCCAGACTTTAATCAGCTAGGGGGACTTCAAAGGATCTTCACTGTTTTTCCACTTACATCTCAATACTTTCCACTTACTGTCTTTTTCAATTTATAGATGTACTAAGAAAGCCAAACAGAGAAAGAGAAAACGAAAGAGAGAAAGATGTGGAAGGGGTTGGAAAAAGTATCGTGATTCATCTGAAATGCCAAGCTGAGTTTTATTCGACTTCTCCCAGGTTTTGACTTTTTAAGGAACCTGCAATAACGTCCTCCTCCGGCCAGTAAGAAAGGCTGGCTTTGATCTCGAATTAGAAAGCATTATCTATTTAATGGAGCAATTTCAGCAAGTACCTTCAATAATTACTTAATGACACAAAGTATGTTATCTAGAGACCACCATATTTATAGGGCTATTTGTGGAGTTCTTCAAGTGGACTCGCACAAAGCCTGTCACCGCTGTCCTGGGGCGTACTTTTCTCTTTAGATGTGTTATGACCAGTCATTACCTGGTGTCGGTTCAGTCAGTTTCTACCTCTATCAACTTTTTCACACGTAGCACGCTTCGTACCTCATTGTACCTGTCGTGTGAAGTCTGACCGTTTAAAAGGGACTCGTTGCTGCGTTCCTCATAAAAGAATCTAATAATTAAAAACATAAATGTGCTTGAAACACAGACCTAGTATCTAGTCCATTAGTAGTGACGAGCTTTAAAAGATTAAAAAGTTTATTGTCTTCTGACTTTTGACTGCTTTGTTAATATGGCGCTCTGAGTTATTATACCATAATGAAATAGTGAAATTTGACACTAAACGCTTTCATGTCTTAGACCCATTAAAAATGTCAGAAAACCTGCCTGGCGCTCTGCTGCATTATGGAAAACTGGTACGACGACTGTTTGCAGAGGATGTGCTAAAAACAGAACGGCAGGAGGAAAATACAGTTTTTGTGAGATTCTGTCTCTTTGTGTCAAGATAAGGCTTTTATATGCAAAGTTCTTGTAGCGTCAAAATGTTGTGTAACCAGAAATGATAATGATAACATGCATATTTACATACTCGCATACAGCAAGTTTACCAAAGAAATAACTTTATATATAAAATATGTATAGGTCAGAATTCAGGCTGCTGCTCACCTTCCAGCAGTGAGATGCATGTTGCCACTGTTTTATCTATCAAAATTGTTATTCTCTTTTCATAAAGGTACAGAAAATAGGATTAGGGCCAGCTATCCCGGGGATGAGAGTCAACTGGCCTTCTCTTTTATCTCTGTACTGTGTGTTGGGAGCTTGGACTGCTCACAGGCACTTTGAATTGGAGCGATCAAGTCCGCTGAATCTGCAATGTACAGAGCGAGATATGGAGATATGAAGGGACAAAGGAAATCGAGGGAGAGAGGCTGGGGGATATGCTTTGCCGCCTGTAAGCCAGGACAGAGTTTTTTTAGCGTAATGTTTTGGCTTAGAAAACAGAGAATGGAAAGACGCATGAAAGGGAGAGGAAAATATAATTGGTTATATTTTGGTTTATATAAACGTTTGAGACCACAGTGAAAATCTCGGGGCTGAAGTTAATTCTAGAAAAAAAGGTTTTGGATTTTGAAATATTTAAAGTAAGGAAGAGCTCTGACGTAAAATGAAAGGAAATATTTTAAGGGTCCGCACTATTTTGACGTCACTAATCAAATTGACCGTGATAGCGGTTTGTACTAAAGTTCAGATGTTCACAAGATGTCCTTGGAGCATTCTCAAATCATGCTGGGATAACATGGATCATCAGGTTTTTCACAAACGTGCCAGTTTGAATGTATGCTTTTGTTAAAAAAAACAGAACACAATCTGGTCTCAAAAAATATTGTTTACAAAAAAGCAAATTTTTAAATAGAACCATTTTCACTCGCGGTGTCACACGTAATTTTCTAAGAGAAAGTTAAAGCGCAACAAAAGTTTGGTTTTCATGTTTTTGGTTTGACTCATTTACTAGGAAAGAATGAAAGAGGAGAGGTTGGGTAAACCACGGCTGAGTAAGAGAGAGCTTTGTTTCAGCTTGTACAGAATCCGTCAGCAGTCCTCAGGTTCTCACACTAAAGCGAGCCAGATGGATACTCGAATCCTCTTCTCTTCAGTCAGAGAGAATAATCAGCTCTTTCTCACTCTGATCATCCTATTCTCAAACCAGAGAGAACAAAACCAAGGAGAAGAATAAAACCACTGAAATCAGCTTGAACCTTTCGCGGCCGGTGCGTAGCGCAGTTCTCTCAAACGTCTGTTTCCCACAGCCTGAGTTAATTGGCCCATGAATCATCTCATTTAGGCTATTGTAAACATCTTGTTAATTGATAACAAATCATCATTACAGGTGTGATCAAAGTGGGAATCGCCATCTACCGATCAACCAATAAAAACTCGTGTGCTGTATCTCTCTTGTATTTTCAGGATTAAAGCCTGATTAACGAATCTGTTTGTTTCTGCTTCTATTTCAACTGGACATTAATCACAATCAACGCAATGGTTCTCTACGCTAACAGACCAGAGCAGCGGGTCTTCCCAGCCTTCATTATTCGCAATCCGACGGACTGTCGCTGTGGAGTAATATCACAGGGCAACAGAAGCAAAAACTTACTTTTGTTTTAAACACGATGAAAGGATGTGTTTTCATAACCAGCTGTGTGTCATACAGGGGATTTCTTCACACCTTTTTTGCCACGATGTGTCTATAAAGACGTCAGGTCCTGATGAGACATCACAATGACAGAGCGGCACACCTGCAGTGACAGATACACGCAAACAAACACGACTCACATCCACATGACTCAGGCAGAAGTCTTGCGCAATGTTAGCCGCAGTGACAGACGAACAGCTGGTGGTGGTGTGCGAGCGTGTCTGGAATTAGTTTAGTGTTAGTCCAAATGACCTCCATCAAAGCCTGTTCACCACAGCTGGAATGAACGAAGCCAGACGCATCTCAGGAGCGTTCTTGTAGCACGACTGGTATGGTGCTAGCGACTCTAAGGTCATGGGTTTGAATCCTAGCGAAATTGTGTAGTGGCGTTACTACATGAAAATGCATTACATAACAAGCCAATTATAAAAAGTGCTATGTTGTAACAGTTAAGGATGGGTCTAGTCTAAAAAAAAAATAAAAATTTTGTATTAGCTTTAGTATTTTTGCTGTGGTGCTTTAACCTGATAACTGCACATAATGAGTATACACATTTTTTTATATTAGATATTTTTTATTTAAGGTATTTTTAGAAATAACATTAACATTTTTTTATTAATTTTTCATTTGTTTATTGTTATCAAAGTTTATATTTATTTTTGAGTCTTAGACCTTTCCATCAGTATATAGTTTGGGATGATTAGATTAGAATTCAACTATGAAATATTAAAGTAAATAGTGAAGTAACCTAAGTGTTCCTCCTGAGGAACGGTAACAGTTAACAGGTTAAACATATGAATTTGGAAACACAACTTCTCTGAAAGGATTTTAGTCTGAGAGATTTATAATGTTTTAGTGTGTTGTTAGACTGTTCTCTCTAAGAAGTTGTGTCTTTAAATGTATGCCCTGTAAAGCACCACTGCTTCAGCCATCAAAACACCACTTGTGTAACATCCACCACCTTCAACAATACATTTCAAGGAAATTGCTGTTGGGCTTGAAATCACCTGCTGTGAGCAATATTCCTGTTATTATACATAATCCAAGTTTTTTCATGTTTATTGTTTTGTGCAAGAAAAGGTTATACATTTTTAGACAATATGTATAATTTGAATAATTTGTTTGTATTTAGTACATGTAAAGTACAAAAACAAAAGGTTTACCCATAGTTATTTTGCATTTGTTTAAAAACAGCTGAGCACACACACATGGTTATATACCAGATACACACATTTGATATGCACTGTTTCTGTTTTGCTGCCTAGTGTGTTTGCATGAACGAGTGCCCGTATTGCATGTCCGTGTGCATGTTAACCACGGGACCAGAGCGAGTGTGTCACTGAATATCTCTGTGTAGTGACCGTGACAACAACCTGAGCAAATGTTCCCTCGATCACTTGCAGGATAATAAGAGGTCATTAAAAAGAGAGAGAGAGAGAGAGAGAGAGAGAGAGAGAGAGAGAGAGAGAGAGAGAGAGAGAGATATGGACATGAGTGGGGGGTCGAGACCGTAGGTTGGAAAATAAATTTGGCGGCTTAGTGAAAGGAAAAAGTATTTTCTTTTGTTTGGTTTTTCGACCTAGGCAGCCTCTTCTGTTTTTCATTTCATATTTTCTTTGGCCACAAGCAGAAGTGGAGTGTTTGTTGAACAAGAGCAGCTCTCTCTTACCCTTCAATCTCTCATCTGTCTCTCTCTCTCATTTTCTCTACCTCGCTCGCTCGCTTTGATGCCAATTTGGCTGGAGCGGAGCATGTCCAGGCCTTTGCAGATGTGTCCCTCTCCTTGCCTCTGATTGCTGTGTTCAGGCCAAATAAAACATCACATACAGGATACAGGCATATCTCACTCTCTCTCCCGCTTTCTCTTCCTCTTCATCTCTCAGCGTCTTAGAAACCAGACATGTTTAAAAAAAGACAGAGCATCCATTAATTGCACACGCGTGTTCCACGTTAGTAATTTCTCCTCCCGTTGGGGGAGCACGAGCATCTGTGCGTGTGATATGGTTTGATCAGCACATATGATGTGCGTGATTTTGTGTCTAAGACTGTTTTTCTCATGTCAAGTCTCCCTGCGTGTTCTCTTGAGAACGACCCCGATTTTCGGTTTAGTCAGCCCTTGACAAGTGACTAAACCTTGGCTCTCATACAAGCCTTAATCAGAGGAATGCATGTAACCAGCGCAAATAAAGAGAAACCTGTTTCCCTACGGTAAGAGTTGGATTTGGTAAGCTGCTGGATATGGTTCAGGCCGTGTGGACGGCATCCAAACCTGTGATTAAAGAGCATATGAGATCTGATTAATATGATCACATTCCAGATGACAGACGTTTTTGTATAATAAATGATTGTTTATTATGGCATCAGGCTCCGAAATTGCTTGTTTTATTTTGAGATTTTATTATTTATCACTGTAAATAAATTTTTTAAAGATTTTTTTAACGGAGATAACAGAGGAAAGATGAGGAATAGTTTATATCACAAACTTTGCACATTTGACCATTAAGGTATATATTATGGAATGTTTAGTGTATTAAGTAGTAAGTTAAGAGTATCTGTAAGTTTATGTAAGCAGTCTTGTAGTTTTCTGCGCTGTGGTTTTCTTTGACACGTTCATGACAGCAATAGCTGGAGTAAATAATGACCGAATTTTTACTTTTGGGTGGAACTGTCACTTTAAGAGATTTTGAGAAAAATGAGACATTCAGAGACTGTCTGAGCAACTGAACTGAACTGTGGGTAAAACTATGATAAGTGGCCTTGAACGCATGCAAAATCTAAAATAATAGCTTTTGTTATGTGCTTCTGACCCTGGAAAAACCCATCAGTTTAAAGCGCAGCTTGTTTCGCGAATAATCGTAGCTTTTCCGTTCTGCCGCGGCTCAGATATGCAATCAGTGCGGCGTGCGTGTGTATGTGTTACACGGCCCTGAGGCATTACTTTAACTTTTTAGAGTTGAGGTCCTTCTGCCTGTTTAGCGAGCCCTTCAAATGTGAATCGTCACACAGCCCTTGTTTTATTAAAACAAACAATAAAAAGCGCAGGCCGTGTTAACACGAGTCTCTGTGCAGCTGAGAACATCTTGTAGCTTCTTGTGTAGCCAAAGGTCAGATTGGCAGCAGATAAGCTGGAGGAGTGAGGTGAAATTGGCCTCTGTCCCGGGATGTTCATCCCTCATTTAAATTGAGCCTCGCTCAGGGTCGGGTATTTGCTCCGACGGCCCGTGCGGGTGGGAATCATTGTATGAATCGGGCCAGCGAGAGAGGGGTCTCTGTGCACGGACATATTTTTATGATTACATTGCAACCTCTCACCTCATCATAGCTGAAAAGTTTGTAATGCGAATGATGCGTGCGCGTTTGTGCTTGTTTGTGCAAAGCCAGTCTCAACATGAGTGAGCTTCCAGTGAAATACAGCTTAAGAAGAATAAAAACATGTGAATCACAATTAAATCTAAAACAAAACAAATTCACAATATTTATTGGTTGGTTTAGTCTTGATTGGTGACTTGCTGGAAATGACGTGGGTGACTTTTGGCCGCAGGTGGGGCGTTTAATGTCAGGAGTGGTCTGAGGGTTTCTTAAACGGAGGCTGCGGTGATGTTGGAAATTGTACGCGGAGCGTTGATGTGTGTATTGCGGAGATGATGAGGTGCTTATGGCCGAGGCCATCACGCTCGAGTGGAGGGGCTGCTGGGTAGCCTGTTAAAATCCAGAACGCTGTCGTTTCCAGCACATGGGAGTCGAGTCATAATCACACAATTTCTATTCGTCCTTTCTTCACACACAGCAGAGACTTAGGGATGCTCGAAGATGTCTCTCTTTCTCTCCCTAAACGATTAGTCATTGCAGAAAATTAGAACATAACTCAGCCATCGCTTGTTTTGTAGTGTCTCTTTGTTAATAATGATTTCTTATCATGCTTATGTACATTATCTTCCAAATCTTTTTGCTTTGCTATTAGTTCTTATTGATCAGATGTCTAAGTGTTTGTATTATGAAAAATATCTTCTTTGTAATGGTAATGTATCACACAGACCAATGTACAGTCACGGGAGAAATTAATTGGAGTATTGAAATACTATTTTATTTATTTTAGACCTATAGGATAGTAATCCACCATTGAGAAGAGTTCAATATCTCAATTATTTCTCTGTGGCAGTGAGGTTAAATGAGGAGTAAATGGCAACGTTTTTTTTCACATAAGTCTTTTCTTCCGTGATATTTTCTGCTTCTTAGATCTGCATCTAAGAAAAGTCCCCATCTGTGTTATTTTATTCACATTAATTGTATAGCTCTATACTCTCACTGTATGGTAAAATTGTCTTATTTGTGTCAGGTTTTATTCACTCCTACAGATCTGCAGTAGAAACAGCTGCGGCAAAGTTGATCCATTAAACGTTAAATATATGAAGGCTGTCTTTGAAGACCATAAAATATCAATCTTTGAGCAATACATTTTTACAGTGTGAGTGAGACTGTATTATTATACATGAGTAAATGAATAGGTCTGATCTGGGGTCAGGTAGCTCTGTGTCTAGGGCTCAGAGGGTACAGTTGGGAGGGGTTATGGCTGAGAATTGGGTGCCAGAGCTGGACAATGATTTGGACGTCTGGAGTAGATCTTCCCACTAGCTTCCCTGTAGGTATCGGGCATTCCTGCGCCTGCTACACGAGTGAATGCTATTCCAAACTTATGAGAGGGCTCAGGGCACAGGACATCTGGTCTGTTTATATGAACCCCAGGATGTAGATATGAGATCGGGGGCAGTTACTGTACATTATTAAATGAAGCTGTTGCGCTTTATAAAACAGACGTCCCTTAGAAATTAGATGAAGTAAGTTTAGCCTAGTTGAGTTTTTATAGAAAAGTGTTTTTCACATCATCTAAGAACAAAAAGATTTTTTGTATCGTGTTTGAGAGGCTGTTTTTTTATTATGTTATTATAAAAAGTGTCTTATTGTTATATATGTTTTTAACATTTTTTGTTAACATTTTGGTTAGTATTACAATTTGTTTAAGTTTGGCACTGTTTTGCTGATTTTTACAGTATATTTTAGTTTGAATATTTTATTACAGAACATCATTAAACTGTATGTATTTTGTTTAAAAAAACTATTTATTTTTTATGTAAATTTTTTTATTTTCGTTAGCTGAGACTGGTTGAATTTTTAGTTAGAAAAGTGTTTTTTACAGCAGGGGTTTTTTTTTGTGACATGAACCAATAAGGTTTTCACATTGTTATGTTTGAGAGGCTGTCCATTTCTAATTTTTTTTGTCATTCCTGCCAACAGCAGTCCAGGAAGACTACTTTTGAAGTGCTGTTCTCTCCAAATCCTCTAGGAAAGTTTTCAAATCCTGAGACATTCCTAATAGCAAAAACACCCTGTTAAATCACAATGTGTCATAAGGGACTTGAAGAATTCTTGCCATTAATATTAGAGAGAGGGCGATGTGGGAGAAATCTTTCAGCCTGTCAGGTAGTACAGCAAAACATTATAGAGGATTTATAAAGGCTCCGAGGCAAAAACAACTCGCTGCTGTTCTTTACATTTACATTGTTTAAAGGAATCGCCAGGCAAACCAGTCCTGACTAGATCTAACTCTGTACTTTGAGATTTAGTTGTAAGTGTGAGCTGCAGTGGCCTTTTCACTTTTAAAGCGTCTCACGGTTTGCCGAAAAGCTCTGGCTTTGATCCCTGAGAGAAATGAAAGCGTTACTTAGCAGCTTGAGCGCTTCCCGCACGGGCCGCCTGGTTCGGAGCGTCCCCTGGCCCCGCTCTAACTGAAAGTGACAAAGCTCTCAGTAACGGTGGTTGGAAAAGCACATTTCTGTTTGGTAGCGTGCAGCGGGAGGACGCCGGGGCCATGGGTCGAGCGACACGCAGGGATAGAAAGAGAGATAGACAGCAAAAGAGAAAAGGTTGTCACGGCAATTCTGCCGGTTCCCTCAACATTGATCAAAATGCCCGGCCGTCATCTTCTGCCTACTTTATTTTCTGAATCACTGAGCTTTTTCTCTGATGGACTGAATTTTTTTCTCTACTTGCTTTCTTTTCTTTTCTGACTTCTGTTTCCTTCTTTCTCTTAATTTTGTTTTTTTACGACCGTTTTTCACCTGGTCACACTATGTGGCTGTCAACTGTCTATTGATTAAATAACTCACTATGAGGCCGATCACAGCCATAGACAACATTATTATATTATATGTTTTATATTATATTATATGACATATATATTATATGTCAACTTTTCAGTTCGTTTTAGTTAAATTTTGGCAGCATTTTTGCACTTTATTCATGTTGGAGTTTTTTAGTATATTTAGTTTTTATTTTAATTTCAATATTTTAGCACTGCAAGAACGTCTTTAAATTGTATAGTGTATCAAAAACAAATATATTTATAAATAGTTTTGAAATAATTAAAATGTATTTTATTTTCAATTTGGAGGTTAGTTTATTTTGTAATATATCTATTTAAAACAAAAGGACATTTAAGGTCCTCAAGTACATGTTTGATCAATTATATCCTTAACCTAAACCATATCTGATGTATTGAGTATTTTCAGTTAACAAAATGTTTTCGTTAACGATTACAACACTAAATGTAGATTACACACCTACACACAATCCCAAGGCTGAGATTCATTATGTGGGTTAGTCTAAATAGAACACAAACACACGTCCACACACTCCCGCTTCTTATGGATTGTGAAGCTATCAGCAACAGTCAGGAGGAACACACACATTCACACACTCTTTGGTAGCCACAGGCAATAATGAGGCAGGTCTAACACCCACGCTGTCTGTCTTCCTGCTCACATATTCATTTACACACACTCACAATTATTTGCTACTCTTTCATGGGAGATGGCAAAGAGTGAATCTAGGGCCTTCTTTCTTTCGTCCTCCGAGTCAAAATGTCAAGCAATGCAGCTTTGATTACGTCAGGCCTCGTTAGCGCGCGTCCGGCGAGGGCTCCGTCGCCGATCTTGATGTTTTCATAGGCCTCTGGAAAAAGCATCTGTGGGAGGCCCAGCTCTATTAAAACCTCGTGCTCTAGTCGAGTGATGTCCGTAAAACTAAAAAAATCCAGCTAACGACCGGAATCCGTGCAGAGGACAACCCTGCGTGTCTGCGGCGTCTTTTTTCCTGCATCAAACTGCGTAATCTGCCTCACGCGTCACGCAGCTAAATTCTCCATCGTCTGGATTCCGTCAAAGAAAGAGAACTGCAGCGGAGCGCCTAAGAGCCAGTTTGTGGTGTCGTTTCAGTCTGCGTCTTTCGATAAGCACTCGTCACCCATGTAATTTGATAGTTTTGAGATGAATAAAAAAAAAACGCAGACCTGAGAGTGTCAGCCTTGACTTAAGTGGCTCGATAATTAAAATACTTCAAAGCTAATACAGAGCAAGCAAAGCAGAGTGGGAAATGATTTGTCTTTTGTAATGAAATGACATTCTGGTGCTTTTTGCTTTCAGATGCTCTAGAAACTTCACAGCCAGACAATGATAGAGAGAGAGAGAGAGAGAGAGAGAAAGAGAGAGAGTATATAAAAACATCCATGCATAATGTATCCCTAATGTATTCTAATGCAGAACATGATAGAAACTTGCTTCTGCTTGAATTAACTTACGCATTAGGAGGTTCTGGAGGGTCAGTAAAATCTGCTTTTATGTCACCCACACACCGAACATTCTCCTCTTTAGGGAAGATGAAACAATTATACGATTTTCTGCTGCGCTAGGCCCCTTACGTGCGATAAACATGGGAGCGAGTTGACTCGATCTGAGGTAAGCATGTCATTAATGGCAGTTATAGGGCAGTGGTTAAACATACCATAGGGAAAGTGGCACGGAGAGGGAGTGAGGGACACATTTCCTCCATATTAACACCGAACTCAAGGTCTGTCATCCAGCTCACAGATTTGTGTCGATATGAGGGCGGTCACAACGCTCGATTCTCAATTACCCGGCTGGTTCTCAGTGGAGACGGGGGCACCGGCCATTTCTGTTTCATTGCAGTGGGAGACAGCGCATTATGATGAAAGTTTGCTGTTAAATTTTGTCAGGTGTGTTTAATCTGAACAGTGGTTAGATAATTTTACCTTTTAGCTCCATGAATATATTTTATATATATATATATATATATATATATATATATATATATATATATATATATATATATATATATATATATATATATATATATATATATATATATATATATATTTATATATATTATATATATATTAGCTCAATGTTTCAGTCAATATAGTACAAGTTAAAAGTTTAGACACAATTAACAAAAATGTTTCTCATGATCTTCAAAATCTTTTCATCTTAAGGTATATATTTTAAGGTGTATAATTTTTATTACTTTTGTAGACAAAAATATAAGTGTGCCACCATATTTCTTTAGTTATTGGAAAACTAAAATTTATTTAAAAAAAAATGGATTACTTTGAGCAAATAAAGAATAAAAAGCAGCCAATAGGAGTCCAGCATAAATAGAAATTCCTCCAGTGCTTGGCAAAGTTGTTTTATTTGTAAGTGGTAAGGTCTGGTTCTTCTTAGTATTAAGTGATGGTATGTTTGAAGAATAATGCTTTAGGTCAAAGAAGGTCTACTCTATCACTTGAGGAATCTAAACGCAAGCCACAAGTCCGACACGTAACTCCTTCTGTGGCATGCTTTAAACATAACTTTCGGCACAAAGATCTCTGATATACTAATGAAGGACTCGAGGAACATCTGGAAAGTGAAATGCTGTCTCATTAAAGAGTTAATCTCAATGAGGCTTTACGGCACAGATGAGACTGGAAAATGCTGAATCTGATTTTGTGCAGGTGGTCTGCGCACACAATCTTAATAATAAGCCTCTGATATTCTTTGTCAAGAGAATAGTTCACACAAAGATAATAATTGTGGAGAATTAAATTATAATAATGAATATAATTTTTTAACACTGGTGATGTCACGAGTCAAAATTACTGTACATTCTTTGTTCCAGATACATTCATTGCAGTGTATGTCTATAAATTGTATCTAGATTCAGAGGACTGATATGGAAAAAGATATACAAAAATAACAAGCAAACACTTCACTTGCAAGCCTCTTCGGGAAAAGTAACACAGCAGAGATACTCGCAACTTTCATTTCCCAGATTAGGTTTAAAGGACTGACACTATTATTCCCAGAGACAGTTCGGCATCTCATACAAACCACTACTGAATGAACAGTCAGTTGAAAGGGCCAAAAGATCCAATTACTCCAGTACAGCCGGTTCTGTGCCGTACAAGTGTGCTCTTTAAATTGCTGTGTCCTGACTGCGTCGCCCCACTCCTCGTGGGTAATTGACACTCTCTGCATACAATGAATGTGGACAGAGGCGAAAAACAAACAGATTCTGAGACGTTCAGACCAGTTTGACTGCTGCTGAACGTAGGAAATCGTTCCTGTTTGAGCAGTCGCTCTCGTTGTCAACACAGACGTTGTAGTTTCCAGCTGAGGGGAATAATGGTGTTGTTAAAATTCTTAAATGCAACCTTGCTGTTAAATACTATCAAGTTGTTTAGATTGAAGATGCTGAAGTATTTTGCTGTTGTAGTTACTCTGTAGGCAGTGTGGTCTGTCAATGTGTGTTTTTTGGCTCTAGTTAGATTACACTAAATATGTCAAAACACAATCCCAATGTTGCGGCTTTGGATCCACACTGGTGCCATCAATTTCCCGAAAAAAAAATAACTTTAATGAGTTTTCAAACTTTATTTGCTTATTACAATAAGGTCAGCGCCCAACAAAATTCGAGGTCAAACGGGGTCACGACCTCGGATCCTTGCCCTAGACAGTTCACCGAGCACGATATGGAGACATCACTAGATCCCTCACTCACTCTCTCCTCTCCCACTGAGTCTCTCTCTCTCTCTCTTTCACACACACATCAGTTAAATTCCTCTCAAAGACTAATTCTCTTTTTCCTTTCCGTCTACTTGAGGGAATTCTGTCTTTTCTTACTTTAACAGATGTCCGTCGAGAGTGGACACACTCATTAACGGTGTATGCATGAGTGCTACATTTCCATCCACTCCTTCCAAGATGTCCTCAGCCAAAGGTTACCCTATGAGATTTGAAATGGATCTTATTTCTGAGGTTATTAAAAACAAGAAATTTAATTTGGGTTACCCACAAGCCTCTCATTTTAAATTCGTACAGCACTTGGAAATAGTAGCTATAGTACAAAGTGCGCAATAACTTTGTGATTTAAAGACAATTACAGCACACTGTAAAAAAACACAGCACACACACACTGTTTGGGAAGAAACGCTAAAGGCAGAGAATAAATGAGACGACAGAAAGTGGATGGCGGGTTGTACGCGTGTATTTCTGTAAAAAGCATTCGGACGGGCTCACTCATCTGCTTCCGCCTGCGTCGGCAAAATTAATTTGACTTAATTGACATTCATAAGCCAGACGTTGCAGTTTTACTCTGGCTGGGATAAGGCTGTATTCTGCTGTTTGCTCAGTAATTGAAATTTCCATTATGAGGTGTAAACATTTAGGAGCCACCAAGTGAATATTCAAGGAGTAGTGACTGAGAGACACAACATTATCTGTGTGTGTGTGTGTGTTTGAAACAGGTAGTGAATTTGCATTACTGCAAGGGAATAGTTTTTTGTTTTGTTTTGGTTTTATAATGTGGTTATGAATATATTAAGCTCTTGTGTGCTCAGTGTGGTTTTTTGTATACTTAATGAAAACACCCTCCAATATTATTGTTTGTTGTATTTATGTGTTTTGTTAATACAGGTTTAGTCATAATGTTTATATAGAGAATTATGTTTAGAAAACAAATATATTTATTTAAATAAAAATCCAATATCATTGATCAAATTTTTGATGCAATACACAAAAAGTGTTTTAAAAGTTAACTCTAAAAGAATGACTAAATAACTAAAAGTTCGCTTATTTATACATTTTTATGTATAAATTACATTTTTATTTATTTCTAAATCATTTGTTCCATGGCTGTTTGCAATGCAGTGGCAACGGTAGCCCTGTAGTATTAGCAAAGAAAATGAAATCTCAGTAGTGCAAAATAAAAAAATAAAACATGAGAATGAAATGAAGTAAAAGTGCAACTTTTGTTTCTGTTTCTTTCAGCCCCGTCTCAGGTGAGCGAGGTGATAAGAGAGCGAGTACAGCAGCACAGTGTTCAGCTCTCCTGGCAGGAACCAGAGCAGCCCAACGGCGTCATCACCGAATACGAGATCAAGTACTATGAGAAAGTGAGTGCGCACCACCTGCTCCACAACCCAAGCTATTAATGAATTTGTGTGTGTGTGTGTTTCAAAAATGATAGACAGTGGTGAAAGTGAAAGGGAGACTGCGTGTCTGCCTGTCAAGTTTTCAATTCCCATGCAACCTCTTCTGATTTTATCATTTTTCTATGATTTGCATTCCGTGCGTGCGTAGCTGGCAGTCAGACGCTCTGGTCTGAATGCCTTCTTCTAGCCTAATTGCTTTAATGAATGAGACACTTAAAAGACTTTAATTAGACTGAGGTCTTTCACAAACATACACAATAACGTACACAATAAGCCTGAGACCACTTCATAAAGCAAACGCAGACTGCCACACATACCTCTTAATGCCTGGGATTGTACCCGAGCATCTGTTCAATAAAAACAACCCACAATCCCTTGCAGGCATGCATGCTCTGTCACTAAAACATTAATCACAAGTGGAGTCCCAAAAACGTGAACATAAACACACACACTTACTTGATTTCTTTCACCTCAGCCTGCATTTTCCTTCCTCTGCCGAATCCCTCCATCCATTATAAAGCACAGCTTCATGGTGTACATGCTCAAAATCACATGTCAGCTAGCCAAGCATGAGCAGGAAGGTCCAGAACATTTGCTCACCGGGCCTCAGTGCTTGGCCTGTTGGGTTCTGCTCTCTTAGGTAATGTGAAAGCAGAACCGGTCTCCAGAGCGGCTCTCTGGCTGTGCTCCGTCCAGTTTGAAAATTAGACGCAAGCTTGACTTCATGTCTAACAGCTTGTGGCATTCCATTTGAGACTTTTTCATGCTGAGTTCAAGAGAGATAATTTACAGATCAGTGGATAAATATGTTGTCATCTGAGTCATGGCACAGCATTAGCAACGGTGCTCATGTTTGTGGTGCAGATGACATTGATATAAATGTATCATTTGATGTAGGTGTTATAGGGTAATTCCATGCATATGTCAACCTTACCATGAAAAAATGGGTACGTTTTCACCAAAGTTTTTCACCATAGTGATTGTTCAGATGTCAATATTTGGTGGTATAAATACCCATGTGAGTAAAGTTTTAAAGTATGATTTTTCATAGTCAGATAAAGTCTGTCACATTTGTCACATCCATAACAATCCATATTCCTCATAAATGGGCACATGACAATTCAAATAAATAAATCTCATCTCTTTTCCATTTGTTGAGTATTATTGCCTCTGGTTTGTGTTTATTTCACAGAAATCATACATAAAGTATGTTTCCTCTCATTTTTTACTTAAAATTTACTGAATTTTTTTAAATTACGTTACTTAAAAATCATGTGTCTGAGCATATTTTTATATTTTTGTGCAACTGAAAAGTTTAGGAGAATTGTTTTAAACTTTTTGTTTGTGCTTATGAGCAATGTTAGTCCAAAAAGCATAAACAAGTGCACAAGCAAAATTAAAATACGATTGCATCTAATTTCTAAACTTTATGATTTGTGATTCGCTTATCCCAATCGGAATGGACAGTATGCCGATTGAGATTCAGCCTTACACTGCATGTGTTTGTTTCCTCAAACTCTCTTTGACATTCCAATTGTAAATGAAGCACCAGCTCCTTGGAAACAGCTTGCTTCCGGTTACCTAGGTTACGGATGAAATACTGTGATATTGCCTCTGCTTGAACTCTTTGCGTGTGAATAGGGCCAAATGCTCCGGTATTCGCTGCCAAGCACTTCACTGTAACCAGTGTTTGTAAAGAATTCTTCAATTTGCTCTTTTGATATCCTGTGACAAATTTTTTTGTTTTGTTTTTTAACCTGAAGGACCAGAAGGATCGCATTTACTCCACGGTGAAGTCAAAGTCCACTTCAGCCACAGTCAATAATCTAAAGCCGAGCACAGCGTACATCTTTCAGATTCGGGCCTTTACTGCTGCCGGGTACGGCACGTTCGGCCCCAGAGTAGAGGTCACAACCAAAGAAGAGTCCACGGGATCTGGTGAGCAAAAGAGTATGTGAAACAACTAATTTTAAGCTTTTTCAGCACTAATTTAGTTTTAAATCTTGTTTAACTGAGATTAAAATTAGGTTAATGAGTGATTTTAAACACTTTATCTGGTGATCAGACTGGGAACCCGGCTAGCTGGCCAACCAGGCCATCTGAACACTAAGACACTGTGTATTTTATGCGATAAGATGTTCCCTGCTGTTTTCCCTGCAGTTTGTCAATGAGCGCAGTATTTTAAAATCCGAAAAACAAACCTAACAAGAAACGATCCAACCTGAATGTGTCATTGTTTCAAATGCAGGGAACTGTATTACCATCTGGGACTATTAAGCCCACTTTCAGAAACAGTAGAACCGTGCGCTCAGCGAGACCCTAAAATAGAGCCAGCCCTCCCTCCGCCGCAGAGCCCCCGTGCTTTTAAAAGCTGTATTTCTGGTTTCAAAGGAGCACACGATAAAAATGTTTGTTTTTCAATTTGCTCCAAAGCTATCCTGCTGTCTCCTCTTGTCTTGTGTTTTATAAACTAAAATTATAGGATTACCACTGACAGCTTGTTCTCATTCAGTTCTATCATCTGTGTTCTTTTTGTGCTTTCATCGCAGCTACCGTCATATCGAGCGAGCAGAACCCGGTCATCATTATCGCCGTGGTGGCGGTGGCCGGCACCATCATCCTGGTCTTCATGGTTTTCGGTTTCATCATAGGGAGAAGGTACGCTCTCGCGGCCCCCATTGACTCTCCGCTACTGTGAGTCTCGTACGCTCTCTCGGTTTGCCTTTCTGTTCCTCAAGGGCCACCATACCTGTGGAGTTCACTTCTCACACCCTCGTCCACTTGCGTGTGATCACAACCACCCTCCATCATGTCGAACGCTGTGGGAATCACCTCTGATGCATTTTCCCCTGTCACACGCTCATGCTGTTCGGCCAGGATGAGATTCAGAACTGTGAATTCTCCCTTCACAAAAATCACACCTGTTTACCTGTTACACTACAGAAAATCTTTTTTTAATCAGTGTTTTTGTCTCTCCAGTAAACATCCTTAAGCAAGATAAACGTACAATCATTTACAAGATGAATGGACTAGTGGCAAATTTATGTAAAATATTAAGATTTGTTCTCAGAGACTAAAATTAGACTCTAAAATTAGATTTTTTACTCCATTTTGTGTGTGAAGCAAAAACCTCAGGTAAATTTAGTAAAATAATGGAAATTTACAATGTTTTGAGAAAAATAATCCAATTATATGTGACCCTGTCTTTAAAAATCTAATTCTGAGATAATGAGCATCAAAATTTGATTTCACCTATTAATTTCACTATGATTTCAATTTTGACATGACCTTACAATATTAAAGATATCAATGTTAAATTCACACAGAATATTCTTTTCATTGTGTAGGATGATTACATGTAGAAAACAGAAAAATAATGTTTTCACAGACTGGGTCACATTTTCTCTTAACACAACTATTATCTTTTTTTGTATAATATTATCAGCCTCATTATTTTTCACAGTTGAACACAGTTATTATTTTTCTTGGAAGGATGTTAAAAAATACCACATTTTAACAAGTCAAAATACCGATTAAGAAAGGATTTTTTGCGGTGCATGTGAATGGACCGGAAACGCTGGTGTTTTCTCATCTGAAAAATTCACTCATGATGTTTGTCATTTTACTGAAGTAGACTAATTCACGCAAAATCTTAGTCACAAACACGCATATCACTCCCCTGCATGTCCATCAACACTGAATGCTCTGAATGTTCTGGTATATCAGTTTAATTCATTACGGAGTTATTCCCAATATTCAGATGAAAAGATTTCCAGATGTAGGCAAATAGAAGATTATTTACATATTCCTGTAGTTTATTTGACTTCAAAACTTTTCGTTCAGTCTTTCCAAAGGACAGTGAGCCAACACAAATATTTTTGCATTAAATTGACTGATTGATTTCAGAGCTCACAGAACAGAACGAATCACATTTCCAGCATTTCTGTTCCATGACAAAACATGTTTCGATAAATTTCACACTTCCAGGTAAAATTCAGGTTGAGGGTCAGCAGAGACTCCTTGCCCTCCGTAGCCCTGTGATGTATGAAATCATTCTCCCGATCACTGCATGCCGTTAATTAGTTTCTCTTTGTTTCCCGTGCAGACACTGTGGCTACAGTAAGGCAGATCAGGAAGGAGACGAGGAGCTCTACTTTCAATGTGAGTGCCAGCTTTCATCAGCTCATTATACACATACACATCATCGGTGCTCGGGCGAAGCTCCTGGAGACCCACCGTCCTGCCGAGTTTAGTTTCAACTCTAATCAAACACCTGAACCGGCTAATCAGGGTCTTTGGGTTCAAACTTGAATTACAGGCAGGTGTGTTGGTGCAGAACTGAAACTTGCT
Source organism: Beaufortia kweichowensis (assembly GCA_019155185.1). NCBI lineage: Eukaryota > Metazoa > Chordata > Actinopteri > Cypriniformes > Gastromyzontidae > Beaufortia > Beaufortia kweichowensis. The sequence continues at coordinate 8,612,155 of CM032807.1, forward strand.
TTACATCATTGGCCACTTTCAGATCGACCGTAACGCTCTCTGATAGGCTACAGTTTTAATGTAATACCTAAAACATCGTCTTGTGTGTTAATCTGTCTTTTGCAATGAGAATGACAAAATCTTGCTCAGTAAATGCAAATGATTGATAAAATTGCTTTTATTTGGAAGATGCAGGAACTCCAGCCAGCTTAACCACTATATCCATGTACTGTATTTAAACTGTAACGTCATTTTTTATTGAATATTTTATAGAATATTTTATAGAATAGTCTATGGTAAAAAGCTAGGCCACAACCCTTATAAAAACGAGCCTTTAGTAGATATCGAACTGCCAAGTTCCTCCGCTCCAGATCTAAATAGAGCCCTCATACGTTCCTCTAGATGTTCGACTCCTCCGGATTCTAAACTCCTGCACCCAGACCTCTCGGCCAGTAAGATGTTTCCTCTCAGCAGTCCCTAATGAAGCCCCTGGAGATAAAGCTGGTGATGGCCTTCCCACACTTGCTGTGCTAATGATCAGTGCTGTAGGCAAACTGCTGATTTGGAAACGAAGGTTCAAGGTGGCACAGCTTGCTTGTACAGGGCCAGCGCAACCTCTTCCGGCTTGCCATATTCCCGCTGTGGCAAAACTCTGCCAAGAACAGCACCAAAAGCTACAAATAACATCTGTCAAAACGTATAAAGGGAAACTACTGAACAACGCAAAACCACAAGATTCTAGCTGCGTTGACAAAAAGCAGATAAGGCATGCACCTGCCTCGAAAGCCCAATTTGTCGTGCCGTGTCATGATAAACAAGTTCTATCAGATTCACTGACAGCCTAGATGGACAAAGCAATTATAGCGGGCGAGAAAAAAGAAAATATCAGATGCCACTGGAGCACAATGTCGCCCGTCTGCTTATGTCATATAGTAGACCGAAGAGATGGGAGATATTAGGCGAATGCTCTCTCTCTGTTCTTCAGCGTGGCTTTTGTTGCAAATTAGTAATTTAATTACTCGTTAACAACAGTCCGTTTTAGTCGTTTTCATCGCAGCATGATGTAGCCTATTAGTTTTTGCATCTCATTAAACGGGGCTTAATGTTGAAGTTGACAGGTAGCGATGTAATTATAGGATTTGATTAGATGGTAAGACTCGGTGAACACATTAATTGGGCCTAAAGTGAAGTAAAGTCTTGATGTTGCATATGGATAACATAAAGTTAAATATTGCTAACCGCTATATGACTTTTACGATGCTGGATGAAAATACCTGCCAGGTGGACCAGGATAGCAATATTCACCAACAAAAAAAGGGTTTATTAGTATCGTCTCACTCTTCCCTCATGCAGCGTAGAATCAAAACCGAACTTTTGGCACACTGAAACAATAGCTCAGACTCATAAATCCCATTACCCATTTGAGTGACAGCTACAAATGCTGTTGCCATGCAATACAGCTAATACCGTCTCAGCTCAATTCTGAGAACGTTAACAAGAAAATGTGTGCAGAGTATAACAGTTTTTATTGTTTGATGAAAGAGATCTTTTGACATGCTATCTTCCATCACACCAGGCTCTTTAGCCCATATCCCTGTGTTTCTACCCTCCTGTAATCGTATCCGTCCATCACGGGCTCTGTGTATGTGCTGCATGCATAATTAATCGTAACAGTAATCCTCTTACTTTTCTACAGTTAAATTTCCAGGCACCAAAACCTACATCGACCCCGAAACGTACGAGGACCCGAACAGGGCTGTCCATCAGTTCGCCAAGGAGCTAGATGCATCTTGCATTAAGATTGAACGGGTTATCGGCGCAGGTGAGCGTCTCCTGTCTTCTTTGCTGCCTCACTTTAGTCAAACACCTTTCTCATTTATCACAATGACAGCCAAATATTTACACTCTCGATAGCGGCCAGAGCATCTCTCCAGCCTCTGGTTATTGATAGCGCCGCCGTAGGATTGGTTTATAATTAATATGTCTTCTCTTAAGGCCAGGATGCACATAAATGTATCACCGTTGATAAATTGCCACCGTATTCCTTTTAGTTACAAACCGTAAAGTGCGTTAGCGTGTCCTCTATATAGCATATCCAATTATGTGCTCTCTTGGTTGCACTCCCCTGTGTACTGACGCATACAGCATCATCATATAATGCCGAGTCCTGCCGCCAGCTTGACTGATACGCATTAGGTAACGCGGCGCAGGTAGCGGTGTTAAAGCCTGTGTGGATCTCTGTAGCTCAGCTTGTGGGTGGTTGTGTGCATCACAGGAGAGTTCGGAGAGGTGTGCAGCGGGCGGCTGAAGCTGCCGGGAAAGAGGGACGTGTCCGTGGCTATTAAAACGCTGAAAGTAGGCTACACAGAGAAACAGAGGCGGGACTTCCTGTGCGAGGCGAGCATAATGGGACAGTTTGATCATCCGAATGTGGTTCATCTTGAGGGCGTGGTCACCAGAGGTGAGCAGTTCTTATGCTTTTTTTATGTAGTTCCGTGACAAATGGTGCAGTTACGTTGGATTTTAAGATCTTATTTATTTATTTATTTATTTACCTATAATAATTATTTATTATTTATGTATTTTACCTTAAATAATGATTTATTATTTATTTATTAATTTTACCTATAATAATTATTTATTAATTATTTGTTATTTATTTATTATTTATCCATTATGTGTTATTTTGTAATTATTTATTATTTGTAATCCATTTATTTAGATTAGATATTGGTCATGTGTTTTTCACTGTCTAGGTGCATGAGTGATATATAGTTTGAATGCAACTTTAGGAAGTCTTTCTGAATTCGTTTGTAATTTGATTGTATTGTTTTTGGCTCAATTTCTTGTTTTAAAAGTATTGTACTCCCTGAAAATGTTAATGAAAAACTCCACAGTTGTAGAATCGTCTCAAAATTGTTTCTCATTACTGCTTTGGTACGGCGCGTGTTGGCTGCGCTTCATTTTAATAGACTCTGTTCTTTGCTCTTTCAGGAAAACCAGTCATGATAATAATTGAATACATGGAAAACGGCTCATTAGATGCCTTCCTCAGGGTACGTATAAACCACTCCAGACAATCCGGTCAGCGAACACAATATCTTTTCTGTTCTGTTCATCACACCCACTGGATTTTACTATTCCGCTGCTCGATCTCGAGTAAAGCGTCGTGCGGCTGGATGAATAGACAATCGTGTTTGTCGTCTTGTACAGAAGCATGATGGGCAGTTCACCGTGATACAGCTGGTGGGAATGTTGCGCGGCATCGCGGCAGGAATGAGGTACCTCTCCGACATGGGTTACGTCCATCGCGATCTGGCGGCGCGGAACATCCTCGTCAACAGCAATCTCGTATGTAAAGTGTCCGACTTCGGCCTGTCCAGAGTGATTGACGACGATCCCGAGGCTGTCTACACAACGACGGTGAGTCAATTAAGCCGCCGCTGTCTCGCCGTACCTGTCTTAAAAACCCACGGCGCTGTCAGAATAAACAAATCAACTCGTGCATCAGAGAGAAGCAAATATAGATGCCGCCTGTGGCTGCTTGTGGGAGATATGCTAAGAATGGTATTGAACCTAGTGTGACCTGAATATTGTTGTCACAGTACTTTTTTATCACAGTAACAGTACATATAAAATGTTACGCTGTGCTTTCGAATTCTTTACTAGTTACTAGTACTTTTATAAAATGTAATAAACATATTTTTACTCATGTCTTTGATGTGCACTCTTCTTAACAGGGAGGAAAGATCCCAGTTCGGTGGACAGCGATGGAAGCCATCCAATACCGTAAATTCACATCAGCCAGCGACGTGTGGAGCTACGGGATTGTGATGTGGGAGGTCATGTCCTATGGGGAACGACCTTACTGGGACATGTCCAATCAGGATGTAAGTTTCACTGATACATACAGTGTTTTACAGAGATGAAGGCTAATCATGTAATGCAGATGTTTCATTACATCATGCACCTGTCAAACCAGGTTCATCATATCATGTCAGTATCTGTTAAGATCACTAATGCTGAAATTAACATTGAGGGCATGTGGAGGTTTGCTCAACTGTATGCAGTCCTACAGTGTTTATTCAGTTTCAAGAGCTGTTTCTTTTCCAAAAAAGGAAGAAACCGAAATCTTTTCAAGAACCAGGCAATTGTTATTAAGAAGTCTCTTGTTAGTTTGTCTTACTTTATAGTCTTGTAAAACTAAAGGCAGCACTAAAATTCAAATCACCTCAACAAGGAGGCAATCTATGGGTATACACGTATTAGGACAATTATCTAAGCGGGTCTGATGCCTTGAAATTTCAAGGTAAATGTCAACACGGTTGTCTGGAATAACCTCGTACATTTTGAGGATAAAACGGTTTAATGGATTTCCGGAGAGTGTTTTGCTTGTTGAGTTTCTTTTTGTATTCCGGTACACCTTCAACCCTTCTAATGAGAAATGATAATGCGAGCCAAATACATCATTAGCAGAACTCAATCAATTCAAAGATATCTGCTTAGCCATGCAAAACCTTCTGAATGATCCGCAGGCCGAGCTTTTGTCTCGAAGAAATTGGTACAGCAGAGCGCTGTTCATCATTCCGATCACAGCCGTTCAGGGTGTTCCACTTGAACTGGATTGAAATTCAGATACTGTTCGGGCTAATGATATGTATGAGAGAAGTGTTGTTAATCCGTCGCTGTATGTAGGCACTCGTCTTGCGCTGTACGCTGCTCTGTTAGGCTAATTCTTTGTCAAAATTACACAGGCTTTTACATCCTGAGAGAAGGTAAACAACTCTTATCAGTGGGACTAATGATGACTTAAAATTTCCTGGTTTAAGTCCATTTAAGTCCAAATCCTTCTTGATCTGATTGACTCTCTTTGTGCAACATTCACAAATAGGTCTTTATGTATTTTTTTGTGTGTTTTTCTGGACAATTGTTGACAAAAGTTTCGCACCATTAAAATCTTTAACAATAGGTTTTAGGAATTTATAATCATTTTGCCACAGCTATATGACACAGCCAGCAATGTAATTAATTTACATTTATGTTAGCATTGGCTAGTATAAACAAAAATGTTATTAAATTGCGTTCGAACATACGCCTTCGTGAAGTGTTGATACTCGTCACGCCTCAACGCTAGATGTTTTTATACCCTGTTGGGCGAAAGGGAAACAACTCCTTGAGGGCTCCAGAAAAGGAAAAAATATTTACATTTCTTCAAGTTTTCTGTTTTGACACTTTTCTTTCCATAGCTCAAGCTTTGTTTGGTGAGACACGACAAGAATAGCAGATGAGGATGCGGGGAAAATAAACATTCTACTTTCGCTATTCCTTGGGAGTAGATGAGGAAAAAGCATAGCTCTGGACGACCGTATTCCCAGTTTAGTTACCTCATATTTAAATTGTTTAATCAGTTTGAGCGCAGCACGCTGAGTGAGAAAGCAGGTGGATTTATTACTTCACGGTCCCGTTGCATTCATAAACCCAGACATGTGGAGCTAGTCAACTACACAGAGATCCAAGCATCAATGCAATCATCCCTGGTTTAGACCGTACCCTTGTTATCTTGCTTAATTACATGAGCTCGTGGTGGTCACAGACAGCTGTTCGACAGACCCGTCTCATTTCATTCTTACAGAGTTTCAGCAGTCTGTGCCCTTTCCGCGTGCTCAGGCAAATCTAATAACCGGAGCAAGAATAATCACATCTGGTTAGCCTACTTTTCTCCTTCATAATGCTGGAGGTAAACCGCAAAAAGATTTAGCCGGTAAAGCTGCTGTTTACAGAGTCCTGATTAAAGGATGAGCAAAACGGAGAGAGGATGTAAAGAGAGAGCTTGAGGTGCAGGAAAGGCTTTGCCTTTGTGTACGTTTCAGTCTGGATACTAATGGCTCGTTCGCATTCCTCTTTGTATTTTAGCATTTTCTCCGGGGCGAATTCACCCTATGTCTCTCCCCCTACCTCTTTGTCTCATTTCTACAATTTTCACAGCTTTACTCATCTCTCACTGTGATCTTGCAGGTCATAAAGGCTATAGAGGAGGGATATCGTCTTCCAGCCCCCATGGACTGCCCTCCTGGCCTCCATCAGCTCATGCTGGACTGCTGGCAGAAAGACAGAGCGGACCGACCCAAATTCGACCAGATCGTCGGCATCCTCGACAAAATGATCCGCAATCCCAACACCTTAAAAACGCCAATGGGGACGTGTACGCGGTGAGGACGCCCATTCGTTTTTTACACCCGCCATTATCTATCTGTGCTGGAGGAAACGACGCTGTTTACGGGACAGATTTGCTTTTATGACGTTTTGAAGTTGCTTGTTAGGGTTTTTTACCTTGTGCGTCTGTCTGAAATTTCTTGCGGTTCTTTTATAGCAAATTACCAAAAAGAAAATCCGGTCATCCAGTAATTGATTTATTCGTTTACAGATGAAAGATAAATCTCAGGGAATCAATAAGGCGAAACAGCTTCAATGCCCTTATGTTCAATAACAAGGACTTTAAATCAGTCATAATGAGTGTTTGAGACGTTAAAGCCTTGTAGGAACTCAACCCCTGGTGTAGTATTAGTCAAAAGAAGTTCATTGGCAGAATGCGTGTCACATTTTTTACCTAAACATTTATCCTTATTATTATGGAAGGAAGCTTTGGTCCACTTAACAATCACTAAACTGTGATTACAATAATAGTTGTCTCTAAAAATGAATGTCTGTTAGGGTTATGGGTCATTTGTACTATAATTCAGTTGACCAAAAGGCATTTTTTAACTGCAGAAGGACGTTAGAACTTGTGACATTACAGTATAGATAGGTGCAAAACTGCTATTTTCTAAAATCCATTAGTCCCTAAGAGGGTAAGAGCTTAAGCACAGTCATAATTTATAACAGTCATTGTTTGTTTTTGCTCCACAGACCCATAAGCCCACTGCTAGACCAGAACACTCCAGATTTCACTTCTTTCCGATTGGTCAGCGAGTGGTTGGAAGCCATCAAAATGGAGAGATACGTTGATAACTTCACAGCGGCTGGATACAGCTCACTGGAATCCGTCGCCAGAATGACTATTGAGTAAGAGACCGCTGTCGTGATTTTTCTTTCCCGCTCAGTCACAAAGCTCTATAGAAACGCATTATTTCACCTGAAGAGAAGCTTCAAAGAGTGAATTCAGCTCTCATTCACAATATGAATCTGGCATTGCGCTGAATTTTAATCAGAACACTTGACTCATACTCAGCCTTGTCGTGTTGTAGTTAATATGGCGCTTTTTCCATTTCCTTTTGCTCCATTAATGAATTACCTCTCAGGCGCTTCATGCTCCATTGCTGTGATTTATGAACGTTGTGTTTCTGCTTTAGGGATGTAATGAGTTTGGGAATCTCCTTGGTGGGCCATCAGAAGAAGATCATGAGCAGTATACAGACTATGAGAGCCCAGATGCTTCATCTTCACGGCACGGGCGTTCAGGTGTAATGGGCGTCGACGGCCCCTCCCCCGCCCGGTCCGACCAATCGGAACTCTCCAGGACAGCACCGCAGAACGCGTGACCACAGGAAAAAAACACTAGAAGACAAATCGACAACAAAGAAAACACTTGCAGCGCCCTTCCGGGTGCGATTAACCTTCCAGAACTGGCAGAACAGAATCATTCCTTTGTTTTTGGCGAAGGATTTTTGGCTAGGGTGCTGGAAACCGAGAAACGGAGAGGACACGGCAAGCAGGCAAAGGAGAATCCTACATGGACATTGAACTCTCAAAGCTCCTAAGAACTCATGTCAACACTTTGAGACGGAGCATTTGAGGGGATTTTTATGCTTTGTACGGACTGTCCTGACTTCACCGTCACAAATGTTTGCGAAATTTGCTCGTAGTTGGTATAGATTTCACAGATTTCTGTTTTTTAATCAAAAAGGGTGAATATAAAAATAATCAAATTGGAATCTTATAGAGAATATCTGAAGTGAATTTGAAGAGATTTTTGTTTTGGTTTGGAATAACTGCATTTGGACGATGTGGTACGTTACTCTTCTGCTCAATTAGTGTTAGATTTTTTTATTGGATTGTGTTACGGAACTGACAACAGGGTAAAATGTCTCATCTGAGGGAAAAAGAGACCGAACCAGAGGCTGAAAGTGGACAGAGGAGGTTTGTCTTCTCCAGCCAGCACTATTTACATGAAGCTCTCTCCAGACTGAAGCATTGGCTGTGAGTCCATCTGACCTGCAGTAGTATTTTATATTAAATCAAAATATCCCACAGTTTTTTACAGACGTGGTTATATGAAGCTCCCGAGGGTGTTTTTTTATCGGTTGCGTTTAAGAATAGCCTGAGCGGACAGTTTATTTTATGGTCCTACATGACAATTCAGATGTGAATTAGTACAAAGACAATTGAGAACCACTTCAGGTGGATTTTTTAAATGTATGAACAACTATTACGGTGGCAATATTCTTTATAAGTTTATATTTACCACATGAACCGATTTGATCTTATCAGTGCTGTTGTTGAATGTGTCCTTTTTAATATTGATATTATTTACCACAATACAGATTTCCAGAAACAAAAAACAAACAAAAAAAATTCTTAGGCTATTTTATTTTAGAAACAAATTCTGTTTCAGCAAGAAGTCGAGTATTTAGTTTTACTTTGTTTAATATCAGTTATTCTTAGCGGCTGACTGACTTCATTGTTGTGTGTGGTGTAAAGGAGTAATAACTGCCTTAAAAAGTCAACTATTGCTCTTATTTTTAGGTATTATGATGTTTTTTTGTGAGATCATGGTTGAGTTGGGGAGAGACTGACTAATATGAGCAATAATTACTCAAGGCTGAGACATTTGAGGTGCTGTATAGACTTTTAAATGTACAGCTTGAAAGTCACTCATCAGCGGCAGTACTGTAAAATTTAATGCGTTTGTCAGAAGTAGTTCTTATATGAGGTTTGAATGTTAAATTACTTCCACCAGAATGACAATAATTTTTCTTTGGTGCCATAACCGCCTTCCACTTTAACAACAAATGTATGTGTTTTAATGCTAAACAGTTTGTTCAATTGTATTTTGCTTTACAAAATACTTTTCAACGTGTTTGACATTGCATAGATTTCTTCCGTTTGGAGCACAAAGTATGTTTTATTTATTCTGATATCAGGAACGTGTGACATTTTAAACATTTAAACAACACAGTGGAATGTTTCTCATTATTTTGGCCCCTTTTTAACCCACGAACAGCTGCACAAACCTGTGCCACTCGATTGTGTCAGAAGTCGTCACGGCCATCAGTTCAGGATTTAGCTGAATATTTGGCTAGTTTGTTTTAACGTGCCGTCTCCGTTTTCCATTGTGAAGGCCCGAACCCAGCTGGTGGTGTGTGTGCGTACGGTACGTGTGTGCGCTGATCCCTCCTGGATCATACCGTGTCCTGGTTAGGGGCCCGTCTCCCATCCACTCTCCCTCTATCCCGCTAACCTCAGCACTGAGCCCATGCCAGGCCTTTGATTTGAACGCAAGCGGAAAGGCTCTCGGTCAGCACAAACCTCCCGAGCTTCAGCGGTTGCCGCAGTCACTCAGTTCCCTCTCCCCACGCTCTGATCTCACACCCGGGGCCCCTCGCGGGCCCTTACCCTCTCCGTATGGATCCGGGGCCCCTGTAGAGACAGCAATTTGAGCCAATTTGAGATTAACGCCTGGATTCAATCAATCCCGCATTGAGGCCATCGTACGGGTCAATGACAAATCTGTCAATTTTTCTTCTTCTTTATCGCTATTTCGGACTTTTCTGGTTTGAGAGTAGCAGAGGTTTTGTCGTGACAGTCCGTGCTGTGGATTGATTGAGTTCACGGCGCACCAGGGTATCCTATTAAAGAGACCCCACCTAGACAAACGTGAAATGGAATATTCCAAAGAGTTCAGCACTGTTGATTGTGTCGGAGTAATCACGAAACCAGAGGACAATTTGTATATGTTCTAACTGTAAAACTTGTATATTTTATTTATAACTGTGGTTTCTTTTTTCACTTAAGTACTCTGTAGTGAGCTCATTGAAAATGCACTATATTTTTCTATCTCACACGCAGCTGATTATTGTTACCCTCATTATTTCAGTTGTACATAATTTCTCATTTAGGACCAAAGAGAGTTAATAGGTTTCCATGTTAGAATATGAGTTTTTCTTTTACTATTTTCTCTTTTAGGTTGAAAATGTACAGTTGAAATTGAATTGTCAATTTATTATTTATTTTTCTGTGGCAAGAGTATGGAGAGTATTCATTGGTCAAAAAAGTATTTTCCCCAACTGAGAAACTGTATGGTCATTTACCTAGACGATTTCTTGTTACATAGACCTCTTTTACTTTTTTTGCTTTGTAACCTTTGTAATAGACTGTACATATATTTTTGGAAATATAATGCAATCTCTATAGCTGCGTCTGTGCGTTTGATTGTTCTGAATGATCATTTTATGAGTTATGAGTTTGACCCCCTTATGATTTAGTGCGAGTATAATTATTCAGATATTGGAGTTGTGCAATTTAGCAAACATTCAAGAAGATTTCAAAGGGCTGATCAGATCACTTGGGAATTTTTTGCGTCCCGCTTCAACCTCTCTGACTCTCTGAATATTCACATCGCGTATTGACGAGAGAGAGAGAGAGAGAGAGAGAGAGAGAGAGAGAGAGAGAGAGAGAGGAGAGAGAGAGAGGAGAGGAAGAGAGAGGGAGAGGAAGAGAGAGAGAGAGAGAGAGGAGAGAGAGAGAGAGAGAGAGAGAGAGAGAGAGAGAGAGAGAGAGAGAGTTGTTTGATGACCCTGCTCGTGACAGTATCCTGGATCGTGTCATTATAAAGACATTATCCAAAGCCCCAGACATGGGAAGATTAAGCCGTGGCCCCTTTGGGAGTAAAACAAAGAGACTAATGCATTTACAAAGATTACATCTCAGCAGATATTCTGATATTTATTTTAATAACTCAGGGGGAAACTTAAATTTATCTTGTTGAAAATGCATTGCTAATGCATTTTGTATATATTATATCTGATATAAACACAACAGTGAAACTGATTTCATGACATTGACAGTTTAGTATTTGAGTCAAGTTTCAGCTTCCAAATCTTTACTCTCCCTTAGGGGCGCTCAGATCAAGGCTTATCCTGTAAAAGAAACGAGCTTTTGCAGGTAAAAAGCACATTTCCAAAAAAAAAAGATAAAGGGAGGGAAAAACACAATAAACTCAAGCTTGAACAATCAAATCGTTATCCTGCAATTTACATCTAATAAAACCCTCAACAATCAGATCTAATTTTAGAAGCTAAAATTGCCTGGAAGAACATGGAAATGAAAATCTCACCCTTTCCTTTTTATCACGTCTCTGAAAAAAGGATCACGACCCTCTGGTTTAGATAACAAAATGCACATTGGATGGGGTATTTGGGAAAAGCTGGCGGAGAAAATAACAATAAAAAAGTCTTTCTACATGTGAGGAAAAATTAGATTCACCGTAGAAGAGGAACTTGATAGGGGATTTGATGGCGAATCAAGTGAGATCTAAAGCAAGATGTTGGCCAGCTGTTGCTTTAAGCTTCATGTCTGGATTGTTGTTTGTGTGTTCTGTCCAATTTCACATTCTCCAAAGTGTGCAGTACCACGCTTAGATTTCTGTGCAGGTTTTTTAATGTTGTTGTATTGTATTTTTTTATGTTTGTAGGAGCGATTGAGCCTTTGAACAATTTTTACAAAATCAACAAACATGAAGAAAAGAGGTATGTATCTGTTTAATAGTGTTTCTGTGTTTGTATTTTATTTGCGAGGTGGCTAATGCATGATCTCATTCATATGCTTTAGTACGATTTACCTTTGTTTGATAAAATTGTATGAAAAACTTTATACGAATAACCACCTCATAAAATAGTTATACAATTCTCATGAGATCGTCTGGCATATTTTAGTGTTGTGGCATCTACTATACATAAAAGTAAACAGAAGGGCCAGTAATTGATACTGTTTACAGCGCTGAAGCTTAGACATGGAGGTATGTGTATGTTTGACATTAATGAACTGAGTAGCTGTCGTAAACCGTTCATTTTGTCAGGTGTACAAGAGCTACACGGCTTTAACGCGCTCGGATGTCAGATTCAACTAATGAAAACAGCTCAGCTTGAAACCTGCTGAAACTTTCCCTGGAGAATCAGCGCAACTCGGCTCTACAACAAAACGCAAGTACATTTAAAGTTACAACATACAAAGGGCAGTTGATTACACATTTCACTAAGCACAATTAAATTAATCATCAGTCATTCAGTTTCATTAATATCACTGTGTTGTCATGCGAAACCCAAAGGGTCCAACCACAGTAATATAGTTTGATGCAGTGTATTCATATTGTGTGTGTTTTATTATTTTTTTCTTTTTAATATACTTATTTCTTGCTGGTTATACAATACCCATGGGAATGTGATGTACCGTATTATTGGCAAGGTGCAGAAAAGTTTCGGGGTTGTAATTACCGTCCACATGCAATAATGATAGTGAGGTCTCTTTTTTGCCAGGGAATCCAGCGTGCCTGTTATAAAAACATTAATAATCAGCCATTCCTATCAAAGAGGCATATTTCCACTGCTGTCACATGCCGGACATAGCCGCTCATATCAAAGCATGTGCAAAGATAACAGACATATCCATTTACAATGCAAATGTAATATTTCTCTCCGTGGAACTAATGTGTAGGTCAATGTTCAAAGCTTTCAGTTCTTTTACAGTACATGTGACTCTGTTTTTGAAATCCATACGTCTCAAATCTAATTATGATAGCGTATATAATGAGCATCAAAAAAATTAAAGCCAATAATGATGAAATTGGGAATGTGTTTACTGCTGTAATTGATAAATTATATATTTATGATTATATTTCTATTTACAATACTGAAATTTATTATATTAAATTAGTGATTTATTATGCAATACCGGAATTGGCTTCCTAAACATTGATTTCAATTTTGTCTTAGTCAATATTAAAGATATGAAAGTTATATATTCACAGAATGTTTTTTACATTATGTAGAAAAGAGTAAATCACAAAAATGACTTTAGCTGGGTTTTCACAGACAGGGTCACGTATATTGAAGAGTTTAGTGGTGAATGGAGAGTTACATCACAGAATCATGAGTCTTATAGCCGTATATCAGAATTTGAGGAAAAGTTAAGTGTCCAAAAATTTAATTCGGGATCATATTCAAGAACCATAATGTTTATTAAAAGCCTTTTAGATGTTCTTTTCGTATCGCCACTACACCTAAAGGCTTTTAGACCAAGCAATTTCACTGGCGAAGATACATTTCCTTTCTTCTCATGGCACCTTATGGCATTAAGTATTTAAAGGAAGCAGTAAAATATGTGTCCCCTCTCTGCCATCCTCTCCCATCTCCTGAGCAGATGATCAATTTCACAGTCTGCCTGATGCCGTCTCTGATGGATCTGGCAGATACGATGGTTTCCTCAAAGGCATGCAAGACCGGGATGAGTAATAGGGTTGCCACCATTATCCGGCCTGTGGCATGGACAGCTTATATTTGGAAGGACAGAGATTTCATTTATGATGGTGAAATGACTGCAGGTGTGGATGGATCTGAAATGGCTGCCACAACAATGGCACTTGCATCTGAGACCCGAAGTGGTTTCAAAGGTCAGCAAGATAGACGGATTAGCATTTTATTTTCAAAACAGGCTCTTATGAATTTTAGACGGTGGGAAGTGATTTTCATTTAAAAATATTTTATTTGCCCTCTTCCCCTTTGATATTAAATCACACCGCTGCTGCCTGATAGAAAGCAGAGTGCTGTTTATGAAGAGAAATTAAACAATTATTATTAATCGAATTAATAAATAAATGTGTTCGAAGAAACTCGTATTGGGGCCAAAATGGCAATGGCTGGACAGCAAAAGAAATCTGTCAGATGTGACCTTCGAGTTGAATGGCTGGATCTGCGTGGGTTTTTTGGACGAAGAGGGTCAGAGATGGGGGCAATGCGAGCGTCTCTTCTGCCTAAGACTTCAGCAGACAGTAATGCAAGGCACGAAATGCTCAACAGATGGGAGAATAGCCCATTGTGGAGATGTGTGACAGCATTGTGACACCATTATCAGTTCATCTCGCAAAAGATGTGGGATATTACTCATAATAATAGACAGAGCATGTAGAATCCCAGAGGCTTTGATGGTCCTGGATACGAGACGAAAAGAGAAGATGTGTCGATTTCAGTATCATCTGATCACTGAAGAACAATATTCACATGACTGACAGCAGGTTGTGGTTGATTCCAGGCGGGTTAATATTGTAGACAATAAATAAGTTTGGTCATGTTTTCCATTTTGTGAAATAATAACATTATTAATAGTCATTCATTCTTCTGGCTGCTATAAACTGTAAAGTGAAGTGTAAAACAAATCATAAGTTGCTACATATAGCTAGATACAGTAATACATAAGCATGCATGAATGTAGACAGCATCATGTTTGTAAATTATTTCACTTGTCAAACCAGTTATTCCATTTTTATTTTAACCTGATAACGGTCACTGCACATACTGAGGATACACATGAAAATGCCATTTAAATTTTAGATATTAATTTTTTTTTGTCTTTTATTTTTTATAAATATTTTTTTTTAGTTTATGTTTATTAAAAATGTTATAAAAATGTCATTTTGTTTTTTAATTGTAGGGATTTTTATAAATAACATTAACATTAAAAAAAAAGATAATTTATGTTTATTGTTATAAACATTTGTAAAATAGTTATTCTTGAGTCTTAGACCGTTTTTATTTTAACCTGATAACTGTCACTGCATATATTGAGGATACACATAAAAATGCCATTTCAATTTTAGATATTCGTTTTTTTAAACATTTTTTAGTCTTTTTTTTATTTTAGTGATTTTTATAAATAACATTAACATTATTTTAAATTTTGTTTAGTTTGTTCTATTGTTATGACAATTTGTCAAATATTTATTTTTAAATCTTAGACCTTTTCATCATGATTAGATTAGAATTCAACTATGAAATATTACAGTGGATAGAGAAATAACCTATCCAGTGTTGCTCCTGTGAAACGGGTTAATTTTAGTTACCTACTGACACATGACCCCAACTGTTTAACTAATCACGTGTCACTAAAATACTTGAGCACATACTCTGGGATTATTCTAGAAACCCTTTCCTTTGATTAAAAATCTAACCGATCGGTTACAGTTTAATTTCACCAAACGGCCATGTGAAATTTAAGCGTGGATGACAACCCAAACTGATTAATTTCATTCCTACTCAACAGCCATCATGAACGGCACTGTGAAAAGACATCTGGTACATTGACACAAAACTGTTTCGCAATTTCTTATTCCTATGTCTGTGCAATTTGCCTTGTTTTCACCCATCTCAGTAATTACACGTCGCTCTAAAAACCACAAAACAATCAGCCCGAATGAATGGCGGTGGAGGAAAACGACAGAGAGACTCTTGAATATGAAAGGATTTATCTACAGTAGTAACAGAGGCGCTAACAGATGTTTGGCTGCTGCTCTGATAGGATGGCAGGTCCAGAAAAACCCAGCTGATAACAACTCGACTGCAGCAAATAATCACAGCGTACTGTATCATCAACAGTCACCCACTCATATGAATAAGACAGTCATTAAACAAGAAAGAAAGAAAGAAACAAAGTCCACAACCCGCACCCAGTGAGCCGATTGGGTCGATACCCTGAAGCCTCTGTAGGGGGTAGTGATACTGAAGCCATTGATTGGGTCCCAGTGTGTTACTGATGTGTTTAAATGGGAACACAGCTGAACTCTAAGAATGGAAGCGGCGTTCTAAGAGGCAACAACAGAGATTCAGTATTGATTACTCCCAGGGGTACGAGGCAGTGTAATCCCACCACAGCACGAGGGAATTTGCCATAACATTCTCTAAATTGAGCTATCTTCAAGATCAAGAGAGGACTATTATAGATCTTAGGGCTGGAAGCGTCTAACTACAATTGTAGCTCTTATTGTTTTTAGGGTTGTGGTAATAGTAACTGAAGCACTTTAGCTAATTGATAATCGGTAGTAGTAGTAGTAGGTGAAATAAATCATTTTATCCTTGAACTGGTTACAGTATTATGTGATATTGAGTGTGTGTTACTATATGCTGGTTCTGCTTTCATGATCCTTTGAGCACAAATGTGGGAATTGGAGTCTCTTCAGTTATTCTACAAATTAAAATTTGTGAAACTGTCTGTGAAATCAATGCTTAAAGTTTCAAAATCTATTCATGAGAATAGTAGTCATAGCCATAAAAATAACAAAAATAGGTAAATGTGTGTTTATTGCTATTATTGATTGATTAAAATGTTACTGTAGATTATGAGATACAGTACTTACATTTTAATTTATAATACTAAAATTAAAGATTGAAATGAGCGATTTTATTGACACTATATTTAATTATGTTGTACAAAAAATACCAGAAGTTGGCTTTCTTCTTTAACATTGTCTTACTCAGTCAATATTAAAAATATTAAGGTTATATTTTCCCAGAATGTTCTTTACATTATGTAGGATGATTTTATGTAGAAAATAGTAAATCACAAAAAATGACTTCAGCTGGGTTTTCACAGGCAGGGTCACATTTATGCCTACAAGGTCCAAAGAGCTCATAAAGTCTGGCTATGTCATTCCTGCAGTTAGTGTTTGAAAGTGGGGTGTATGTTAAAAAGATCTACAGACTATGCCAAGAAGCTTAAATCTGAGCCTTTACCCAAACAGAACCATCACCAGAATTGCAGAAAATCCATGCTTTCATTTCCATGCTTTCACAACAACGTAAAAAGCATTTCTGCATCGACCTCCAGTGTATTGTCCTCCTTTAAAAAACTGCCTTGATGATGTATAGGGTACATATCCCCTTCTAACCTTATATAGTGTGTTCGTTGTAAACTAGGTTAGCTTACTGTCACCTTTACCTGTGGCGTATTGTTCTTAGTGATAAGGATCATGGGAAATCACGTCCCCCATGACCACAGCTCATGATGTTCTGGGTCTAGCATTAAAACCTGACCTAAGCAATACAGTTACAGTACATCTAACAGATCAGTGAATACATGCTCTGCTTGTACCTTTGGGAGGTAACGGATAAGAAATTCTTCAGAAACTGTGAAAGCTACAAGGAGCCAAACTCTCAGTTCATGATTTGGCTATGAGTCGGTTACTCGGTTCCAAATCTTAGTGAGATACCATGCCGCCTAAAGCCTAAATACAGAGTCCTAGTAAGAATCCTAACCATTGTGGAAACTCATAAGTGACTGATTTGGAACGATCTGAATAAACAGCTACTTCACACAGCTATACAAATACAGTAACTAACTGCACGGGACACTTAATGGCAGGTGATTTTAATACTGACAATAAAACTATATCATGTTGTGAAGCTAAAGTATCATAGTTTATCCTGTTAGCTGTCGCTGATCTTTAGGAGGAACATCTATGTTATTTCAATATTCACTTTAATATTTTATAGTTGAATTCTAATCTAATCATGACAAACTATATATTGATGGAATAAAATAATAAATATTTGACAAATCTTCCTAACAAAACATAAACAATTTTTTTTATAAAAGTTAATGCTAAAGATATTTTTATAATGATATTTTTAAATGAAAATACCTAAACTAAAAAAGATAAAACTGTAGTTAGGAGTTTATTTTCATGTTTATGCTTAATATGTGCAGTGACAGTTATCAGGTTAATAACATCGTACATGCAAAATTATTATGTTTTCTATTTTATTACAGTTTTATTATTACACTATTTTAATAATCGGTTATTAGTATTAGTAACAAAAAATACGTTTATTTAGTTATACTTTATTTTAAGGTGTCACAGTGTAAATATACATTCACTCAAAGTACTAAGTAGTATTAATTAACAATATTCATTACCTTGCAGTTACCATAGGGTTAGGTTACGGTTTTGGGTTGAGTGCATAATTATGCATAATTTACTGTTATTACTATAATAAGTAACATGTGACGTGTACCAAAGACACTCTAAAATAAAGTGTTTGTTAAAGTAAACCATTGCAAAATAAATATATAGTAAAACATAATAATATATATATATATAAAAATGTTCAAGATCAAGAGAGGACTATTATAGTAGTCCTCTCTTGGACTATTATAGTATATTATATGTTTTTAGGGTTGTGGTAATAGTAACTGAAGCACTTTAGCTAATTGATAATCGGTAGTAGTAGTAGTAGGTGAAATAAATCATTTTATCCTTCGAACTGGTTACAGTATTATGTGATATTGAGTGTGTGTTACTATATGCTGGTTCTGCTTTCATGATCCTTTGAGCACAAATGTGGGAATTGGAGTCTCTTCAGTTATTCTACAAATTAAAATTTGTGAAACTGTCTGTGAAATCAATGCTTAAAGTTTCAAAATTTTCTATTTATGAGAATAGTAGTCATAGCCATAAAAATAACAAAAATAGGTAAATGTGTGTTTATTGCTATTATTGATTGATTAAAATGTTACAGTACTTACATTTTAATTTATAATACTAAAATTAAAGATTGAAATTAATGATTTTATTGACACTATATTTAATTATGTTGTACAAAAAAATACCAGAAGTTGACTTCCTAAACATTGATCTTTGACTTTAACTTACTCAGTCAACAAAACATAATAATATATATAATTTTTTTGTAAAATACACTTATTTATTAGTATTATAATCAATATTACCCTTTTCTTTTCACCTTTAATTTTTTTTACTAAGCTCTCTGCAATGCATTGTAGGATTGTCACCTCCTGAAACGATAAATGCAATGCTACCTTTAATTTATCTAAAACAAGGTATCATGCCTTTAGGGGGCTTGATAATTAAGACATCTTTCCTGCATTGGTTTTGAAACAGAGCAATTATGCTTTAAGTGCTTAACTTTTTCTTGGTTATTTTTCTTTCCATATTTATGTCTATATATGCCAACATCTACAAATATTCCCTCTTGAAACACATTCTGGGTTTTTTCATGTGGTGAACATCACCAACAGTTTACGTAATTCATTACAGCTCCTATTTATGCAGATTCCATGATTAGTAAATTAACCTCTTGGCCTCCATTCAGAACTAATTGTTCAGGAGAAATCTTGATTTGGGTTGCGACTGTTGATGCGGTTCTGGTGAGTAACACAGCTGTCAGCTGTGTTGTACATCTGCTGGAGATGGGGTTGACGTGGGGTACAGCGCACGGACATCATGGCCATGAAGGAATGTTCTGAAACATAATACAAATCGTTTAGTGACAGCTCTTAACAGATGAATGCACAACACGTACAGTTGAGATTTATGAAAAACTGTTAGCAAAGAATTGAGTGAGATTATTGGAGGGTCACAAACGTCGTACTTACCTTCACATTTATTATTACACATTATTTTGTTCCACACGACTATATGGCGGTGACGGAGAAGCGCAGTGACTGGTGAAACAGTTTCCTTTTCTCACTAAATAAAGAATATGATCCAAAGCCTAAAGTTGTCATCCATGAAAAAGAGAAGCGTAATTTCAGATTCTTCGTCTTTGGTTTCCATGGACACAAATACAGCGTATTGTGGTATATTTCCTCATCGCATTCTCGTGACAGTTTTCATGGCATGCATCCCAGGCAAAATGAAGCCCCTAATACATCTCTGAGATTTGCATATGATTACTTCCCCGTGCTTGCGGCCATATGTTCTACGCGTGTTAATTAGTTTATGGGAGAGAGATGGAGAACTGCTGCAAGGGAACAGTTTGCTGTCCAGGAAGCCCTTCTCACACAATACATGTAGGCTGGGGGGGTTTAAAAGATGCTTGCCGGCCAATCTGAAGTGAAAGGAAACGAGATTAGAAGCTGTTGTTGGTGTTTTATCTGTGCTCAGTCCAGTGGATGTGTCAGAGTGAGTCGGGCTGTTGGCTGATGGGTCATCTCTCTCATTCAGGCTGTCACCATAGGCAAGCTGATCTGTGACGTCGGGTCTCTGATCCTTCTCTTACCTCCTGCAGTTGATTTTTTCACGTCCTATTTTATTCGTCTGTTCTGATTTCATCCGTCCTGCTAAAGAAACCTTGACTTGACTGCATTTAACCCAGTGGGTAGATTGCTTTTGCTTTGCCTTTCACTGGAATACACACATTATAATGCATTAGTGGTACTGTAGCTACTGTAATGCATACCTTTGTATACGCAATTCAGTTCAAATGATTTCTATAGCACATTTTGCATTTTTGCAAATCATATTTACACACACATAGCTTTATATAAAAAAGTTTAAAAAATGTAGTAAACATAGAATACATGATGTCAGAGTACATGGTATTATAGCAATTAAACCTTTTGAAAATAAATCAAAAAATTTTCATCTGAAAATATTTTAAAAAAAATAATTTTTTAAATAATGTATTTTTTAAATAACCATAACATAAAAAATTTTGGTTTATGTTTATTGTTACGAAAAAATTTCAAAAATTTATTCTTGATATGATTGATATGCAAGTGAAGTCGCCATAAAATCGGACATTTTTTTAGATAAACAAAATTCCACAAATATAGTGTTGTGCTGTGTTTTGGTTTGAATTTGTTTTTCCTAGTTGTTGCATCATTGTAATACTTAATCTGACATTCATGACTCACTCCAGCCTCCTGTACATAAACACATTGTAGCGCGCATGTTCTCTCACTGCAAAATCAATACGATATCTGACATGAACAGATATTATAGCAGAAATTCTGCATCATGTACAGTTTTTTAATTTAGCACTCTTGTGTTTACTCTGAGGGAACTCGCTGCGCTCAGAGAGGAATAGCGATCAGTATGCTGTGAGGCATCTCAGAATGCAATCGCCTGATCTCTGAGCTATTTCTGTATGTTGCCGCGTGTAAAGATGTCTATTGTTCTGCAGGGAGACAGTCTTTGGTTTGGCATCTGTGGGTCACAGGAGGTATTGACAGAAAATGTTTCCTCGCACATAAGCAGTGTTAAGTCCCCTATTTCAGAGGTCAGTGCCGCAGGACGTCTCCGCCCATGCGTTACAGAATAACAATGTATTAGATTAAAATGTGTTTTCTTTTCAATTTTCCCATATTGTTTTGAAGGGATTCTTGACCCAAAACCTGAAAATTATTGCGTTTTTGTTGTTCCAAGCCATTCTGACTTCATTTCTTCCGTGAAAGAAATTAGTAAATAATGATGGAATTTTCTCTCGTGTGTGAACGATTCCTTTAAGGTTGCAATTACAATAGAGTTCCCATGCTGAGCTGTGAAATGTGAACCAAAACATAACAAAAACTTAACATGGCTCAAAATTCCACCCGTGGCACATCCCAAAAAATAAAACTAGTAGGTTTAAAAGATCAGCCGTTAAGTATCGCTTGATTCCAGCCAACGGGCATCACCATCCACCCTGCCACGCAACGGCTTGACGTGGAGAAAAAGCGAGATTTTCATTGGATACACACAGTTTGTTCTGGATACTAATACTAATTGTATTTTAATGTGTCATTAAAATAAACCCATAAATCACCAAATAGTGCAGTAATTGGGGTTTAGAGATTTACCGGCCTCGGTGGAGACGTAATCCTACTTTTCTGGACAGGAGTGCATGAAAGGGAGCAGGAGACCTCTGGCAAACATGAGAGAAACAGACTTTGTTTTTTTTTCTCTTTTTTTCCTCTTCCTACAATTACCACTTTCAGTGCCACTACAGTTGAGAGGAATTCCTCAGAAGATTGAAACATGGGTACTGCAGAGGGAAGCCAATGTGTCAGAATGTAATGTGAATGGAACATTTTGCTGCTTTCAAACCAAAAATTGCAATGAGAATTGTTTCAGTACAAACAGTCAAGTATTCATTCTTGGATTGCACAATGCAAAACGCCTATTGGACTTAAACATTCCCATAGCTTGGCACGGACATGGAAAACATGAATATAGTAATACGTGCCTGGTGAATAAGGGTAGTTGGCAGAAAAACCAGGTGTGGGCACAACTCAAACGGTTTGGGTTTTTGATAGAATTAAAGGCTTTTTTGGGCTCTGTCTTCAGCTTCGGGCGAGTGGCTAAGAATGCCAATGTCCCTTAAATATTCCATGCATTTTTGCCTAGGGTGGATAAGTGTGCTAGAGATTCGTGGTTTTATGGAGACACATTTTAAGACAGCTGGATGTGGAATGCACAACACTGTCCTGCTCGGCGGGAGCTGCTTTAATTATATGAATACATATTACAGCTCACCCCATGAGCCTGAAATTAAATACATTCCGTTCTGATTACAACAACAATAAAAAACACTGGCTAAGGAAAGATTTTATTACTTTATAATCGTTGCATGCATCTTTTGCCGAAACTAATCAAACAGTTATTTGGACAGATTTGTCCGAGGTTAAATCATGCTTTTTTTCCCGAGCTAGCTCATTTTGTTTCTGTAAGACATCTGCAGGCGCTCTGGAGGTGAGGAAGGACATCTTTGGAATTCACAAAACGGTTGCAGCAATTATGCATGGAGCTCAAACATATGTGTAAAGGGTGTTTTGTTTTTAAATAGTTTGAAATTAACTTTTAAGTTAATTTATGGCAGCAGTTTATTTAATTATGGTAAAGAATGTTAAACTGGGCAAAAATCTAGAAAACTTCTGTGTAATTTGAACATTTTATGAAGCTGATTTAGGTGCCTGGATCATAGTATGATCACATAAAATTCATAAAAGTACAATTAACTTGGCTTTACAAGTCATTTCAACACACTTATCTTGAATTATTTTAATCTATGGCCGCTGGTGAGCTGCTATAAAATTATGTTTAACTGTTCAATTTAATTTAATTGTTTAAATGACAAAGCCAAGTTGATTACAGTGTGTACAGTCCCCGATTGCAACATTTTGCTGGCTTGTCTATAATGTTGCATTCAGAACCAGTCAGCAAGATGAGGATTTACTATTTGCAAACTGCATTAAGCACTGATTTTTTGGCTATGTTTGCATTGTAACTTAAAAAATTATTTGTTAAATATTTGAATTAGATGCTAAACCACGCAGACAAACCACAACTACAATAATTCCTAGTGAATTCCTGTCTTAGATTTTCTATTATAATTAAAAATGACATGAGCTTATTTTAAAAATGTAGATGTTATTATGATATTTGTTCATGTATTTTCATTTTATCATGATGTTTTACAGTAACCAGCATTTATTATTAATAACCCTGCTGTCAGACTGTTGTTGCTGCTGTGGAACAGTCTTAAGGAGCGCTTTGAAATCTTCTGCTAACTAACATTAATAATCAACCCTCTATCAACTTATAAGAATTTAAGCCAATATACTTACTGATCTGAAACATTCCTCTGGAATGTTTCAAAAGTTATTTATTTGATGAGCTGTTGCAGGTTTTGCGTAAATCCCATTAACCGGCTTCAGAAAAGCATATATTTGCGATCCAGCTGATGCAAATCATTATGATAAATCAATAGTGCATTAGAGTAAAGTTCAGTGTGCTCGAATGAGTGGGAGTTTGTCTCCAAGCTCCAGACTGGGCTAAATCATTAATAAAATGTTTGCAATGGGGGTGGTGATGTATCGAGGTGCCATTTCCCAATTTTCTCAGCACCCTCTCCTTGAGCTATGTTATGGCTGAACGGAAGAGGAAAAGAGAGATTTCTATTTAAAATTCGAATAGTATTTTATTTGTGTCCCAAAGCTATATATCTCAGTCAAATTGTTTTATCTGTCAGGTACGCTCAAGTCCAATGACAACCTCTTTTTCTCTAGAGGATTTTACTGTGACTTTTCTTCTGTCAAGCTCCATTTTAAAGTTGGAGGTGGGTTGAAAGGCATCACAGCTCTAATAGGTGCACAGTGACAATAAAAGCACATTAACCTGCTTGCATGAGCTCCCGGCTCATTACTGCTGTACAGCTTAGCGGGTCAGGTTTGGCAAGGCCACCGAGCTCAGCACCAGCGCTGCGTGACCTACTGCTGTCGGCCGCTGGAGATCTGCAAGTCTGGCAGAGACTGCTGAATGAAGATGTCAAGCGCACTGATGGATTCCAAACCCATTTCAAATTAGCCATAACCGAGAATATTAAAATATGAAATCCACAGCTGCCCGCACCGAAACCACCTTCTTTCCTAAAGCTGTCAACAAAGAGAGGATAAAAGCTGACCACGGACAGGACCCAGGGTCCCTTTTCCCAGCATGCACCTCTCTCCACAATAGCCTTTTCAGACACACATCTAAAGACTTAGACACTGTGATCCAAAGGGGACTGCTGGGAAATTAAATGCAGGCGAGGGTAACAATGCCATAGAAGATTTTGGACCCGTGAGTGGAGACAAACTGAGAGCTCCATTGTCCGCCACCCAAACTTTTGTGCTTGATTCCTTCAAAAATTTGGAATGTCCTCAATTACGATGCTCCGAGGGTCTTCTCCACCACAGGGGTGGACTCCGCCTCCCTCTCACCTCGCTCTAATCTCAAGCTATGCCGACCAATAAGAAAGAGCGTCCCAGAGCCCCCACAACCAGGCAGAACTGAGATAATTAGCCCAGGATTTCTCTGATCCCCAGCGTTCCTCACGTCTTCGAGAGAATCGGCCCTTTGTCAAAGGCACACTCACCCTGCCTGCAGGAAACATAATTACACAGCCTTGTTTTTCCCCACGGAGCCCTCCACTTTACAATAGGTTTAAGGCGAAGGGCGGGGTTCTTTTTTTAAAGACATGCCTCTGTGTAATCCTTGGGATGACTTCATTTAATTATTTCTTGGACATTATTCAATCACAGTTTTGCTTGGCCCAGCAGCTCAAAATGGAGTTAGCACCTCAGCCAGAATATGTGAGTGATGTGGAGTGGAAACGGAGTGGAGTTGAAGTGTGATTTTGCCTGGAGGGAATTTGTTTGGAGTGCGGTGTTTTATCTAATGCTCCAGGATTGCTTAAATACTGCTCCATTGTGAGAATAATACACTGTTACATTATTTATGCTGCCTTAAATTTTTAGGCACACTCAAATTGGCTTGATAAGTCATTTAAACTCACTATTTTACATTTTGAAATAGTGACTTGTAATGACTTTTAAAGACAACTTGTAATGACTTGTAAAGACAACTTGTAAAGACAAATGTAAGGCATCAAAAACAACGTGAACATGTGAATTGGGAAAGGCTAGTAGTAACTGTCTAAATTAAATAAGTATGTAAAATTTTTATTACAATATTTTTGCAGAAATATATATTTTTGTTAGTTACATTTAAAAAAAAAATTTGAGCAAGTACACTGTAAACAATTCTTCGATTCTTCTGCAAAGAATTTTTAACAGTGTACGTAAAGTAATCTGTAATTTATGCTTCAAACAGAGATGGCAATTTAAAATAATATATGTAATATTATAAAAAATATAATTTCTTTATAAAATAAAATGAAAAATATATAAATAGCAGAAATATGAAAACTACTGTATGATGTGTAATAATAATCAGAATTTTAAAAAATTAAAAAATGTGAAAGGAACACTTCATCATGTTTTTCATCTAAAGATATGTCACTCTCATCACTTAATGCATCTTCTGCTCAGACATTCATGATTGAAAAACAATCTGGGCTGTCAATTTAATGTTTTTGTTGAGAGATTTATTACAATAAAACACAACGCAATCAAATTAAAGGTCGGTGGACGGTGTGATTGCAGAATGCTTTGTGTCGGGAGGAAAGATTGCTGTTGCCTTGCTCTACTCACAGATTCTGGCTCAGGCCAAAAAAAAGCTTTGCATCTACAAACTATAGAACCTTATACTTAGCAAACAACTTTAGCTAACTAATTTAATGGTAATTAATATCCCCTAGCTTTAAATTAAAAACAAACTAAGATCCGACAATAACGATACGCTCCCCAACTCCCTCCTCGCTCATTACTAAGCGCAGAACAGCACAGGAACCTGACAGATGATGAAGAAATAGTGGGACTGGACAGGGAATGTGGGAATGATTCCTAACTCTAACCCACAACAATTCATGCATTTTATTATTTTAAAGGGCCTGGAATTCCTACCTACAGCAAAAAACAACAGTGGTGCAGGTCTGCGGTAAAAGCGAGACTAATTCCTGCACAGCTCATGCAACTGACATCTGAACATCTGAGGAAAGGTGAGAGAGGGACGGGTCTCATAGGAGTTTGGCTCCTGCCCCTCGGCCACCTGAGAAGTGCTCAGCGAAAACTTCAGTTCTCTGCCGGAGCTTCGAAACTGGGTCAGCCAGCTGCTGCTCTCGCCACGCTTCTGCATGCATCTCTGCAGTTCGAGAAAGCATGCAGAGAAAGTGCTGCAGCAGCAACTGCACGCTTCGCCCCCTGCTCGTATGCGTTTTGCATGTGAGTGTATGTCTATACAAACCGCAACTTTCTCCCGAGTCCTGAGGCGGTTAGCGTGCTGTAATGACCCAGCGTGCTGCATATAAATCAGATTACCGCAGCCCTTTGGGAACACCTGTATTTGTCTCTTATTAAAAGCTGTTACTGCAGAAAACACAACTTATATGTAAAAAACACAAGGTGATAAGCCATCTGGTCCCCGGTGGGCTTGCAAGTTATTATAGGTGAGCTTACTGTACCTACAACAGAGCAGGAACAGCTGTGCAGAAGAAAACATCTGATTGGTTCATGAGATCACAAAGTGACACCTGGCATGACATTATAGGGAAAACATTGAACGACTCTGCCAGTATCAGTTTTACTTTCCCAGTGCACTTAAGAGATTTTTTTCTTGAAAGAATAATGAATTTACCACAAGCTCTGTTTTATAAGATTCTTGCGTCTATTTGGCAGTTGGAAGGATGTGGTGTGCTGTAAATCCCAAATGAGACTGTTAGTTAGTTTAAGAACAGACTGCCGCATAAGGGCGCAGTCACTGTACAGGAATGCTACACGCCACATCTAAGATTTTCCAAACTGCTAAACTCTGCATAGTTTATTTTTCTGTGACCAAAGTCGTCAGCCTGTCAGCCCACCACAAAAGTCACAGCAGCACAATAAATTCCAGCGCCAATTATTGCAGCAAAATGGGTCTAACTGATTTTTATACTGCAGTATAGATCTCCGTTCCCTGTCATGAGATGTCTTTTATGTTTTTATGTATGTTCTTACCAATTGTAAGCTTGCCCTGTTTTAAAAAGACAATTTATTGGTGTTAAGGGTTTACTGGGGCAATGGCTGCGAATGCGTTTGGGCCCAAAAGAGAGGGTGGGGCATAATTAAACGGTTATTTCTGTAGCAGGTCCATATGTGCACTACAGTATAAGTGTTGTATGCAGCACTAAAACTGTGTTTTAGGGGTAATACAGTATGTATAGGTTGTGTTTTTATTAAATGTGTGTAAATGTAAAAAAAACTCTAGTTACAATATACACATCCCAGCAAAGATAATACATTTTTTTAATGGTATGAGAACAACCAAATTAACATTGATTTAACGTTAAATCAATCATATTTGCTACCTGGGAAACTTGTAGGATGTTTTCATGTCAATCATAATTAAGATGCTCGATACAAAGGGAAGTTCTTTACATTTATCATTACATAAAAGCCATTGTATCTGCTAAATATTATGTTTACAGTTTATGTGAAGTCAACCATTCATATTTACATGAAATATGTTATACTGAAACTCATATTTTAATACAAATACAGTATAAACCAAATTCTATGCCAAGAATAAAGATAAACTTGTTAAGATTGAGATTAAGAAGTGTAAAGATTTTTTTACACAGACTACTTTTATTCTTAATCTATTGATTTAATTTAAAAGTGTTTGTTTTGTACAGAAGACAGCTCTGTATGCTGTAAAACACTCAGCAAGAAGTTGAAGGAACTGATTAAGAATTTAAAACAGAGATGTTGTTTTTCTAATATTCCACTGAGAACAGGTCCCCATAGGCATGATTTTTTTCATTATTAATATTCCCTCAATTAAAACATAATGGCTCAATCATCAGAGCTCCTTTTGAAGATGGTTTCTCCTTAATGTATCTGTGAACATGCCTGAAGAGTCTATATAGGCAATAGCTGTAAACCACTCAAATAATGAATGTACCCATTTACAATATGTTTTCAAAAGATAATTATGCTGAATTCTTTCCTTAAAACCACATGGGGTTAATCTAAAAATGCCTAGGGATTTTTACCAACTCAAACTTGGATTTCAAAGTAATCCATATACTGTATCTGAGAGCATATTATGTTTCTGTCTTTCTCTTGGAAAGATGCCTATACCCCATAAAAGTCTGTGATACAATTGAAATTGCTGTTCACTACACACAAATAAACCGATATGGTAATTACACTCTTATGTGGGTGAAGGAGATTGGCAAAAGCTGGACTAACTTCTGTTTTTCTCATGACCTGCACAGAAGGGCCACAAGGCTTTTGTTCAATCCCACCACAAAGGCTTTGAACAAACATCCCGAGATGAGGGAGCCGAAGTGCCGAAAACCAAACATCGCTGTTGAAACGCTACGGACATTTGAATGTGAATGACGGTTTAATGACCACTGTCAAGTACTCCCTCAATTCAGCTCATGTTTTGTTGCCTTTGTAATTTGACTTTCAGTCAGACTCCCTAAGATCTACGCAATTATGGCCCATAATTAAGTTTGTGGCGATGTGATGCACAGCCAGGTCTTGGCTGAACATGGGGGGAAAGCTGAGCGCTTGTAATGTTTGTGGCATGCGTTGACATTGACGCAGAGTTGCAAAGACAACAAGTGCGGTGCTCTATTTAAATGTTTGGGAGAATGAAATGAGAGGTGACACTTTAGAGTTGGAGAAAAGGGGCGTTATCGACCGCTGACTCGCCCCGGGTGTTTGTAATTAACTTTCCAGGGATGGTTTCACAATTAACGCACTACACTGTTTATGACACATCCACTAATGTTCGCACGCTGAGTCTACGATGAAAGCTTTGGGCTTCTGTCTACCAGGTTAAAACCTTCTCAGCAAAGTTCCCACAACAACAAAATCTTGACATTTTTGTGCTATTGGGCTTTCTCAAAGAGGCAGTGAGGAACCAGTTTGGGACCTACCAGATCAAATGGGACCATGGGGGTCTTGGTGTCCGAGTCCTGGCAGTCTTCCCTGTGGTCGTTGACCGCCCCCTGAAGCAACAAGCCCTCAATCTGGTCCTCTTCCAGGTCAATACCCAGCTGTACAAATGGGTAAGGGAAAATCCAGCCAGATAACAGAAAATAAAGACTAACCTGTCTTTTTGAGCTATTTGCCTTCAGCAGGGTCCCTGCCAGTTCCTCGCTCAGCATGCCAAGTGTTCGTGGCAAACTCCCTCGGTCCCTCATTCTGGGAACATTCTGGGTTCAAACAAGACATATTGAGATGGGCCACCGCTGAACTTTTGCACCGTCCCACGGTTGTCCAGAGAAAGCGTGAGTGGACAGATAGGTTACAGAGATTAACCATTAGCTTAGTTAATTGTGTGCACAGCTGTCCTTACTCAGAGAGTCATTCGTTGCCATGCACAGCGGGGCAAAATAATGACAACCCTGCAATTGTCTTGATACTTCTGGGTCAACGTGGAAGAGCCGAAATGCTTTCTGGTCCTGTCGGATTTGGTTCATGTCCCCCGAGAGCTGATATTTTTATTGTGGGCCAGCATGGAGTGAGATATTAATCCTAATTAGGTGGTACTTACGTCCCTATTGACCATTCTGTTCTCACTGTTTGACTGGAGGATATTCCCTTATGAATGATGTTGAGAAAGATTTTGCAGGCCATTTGAAGCCAAAGGGAAGTGTTCAGATGGGCTTTTATTAGGTGAAAGGAAGAAAGGTAAGACATGTATATGTAGATGTTTCTAATGAAATGTCCAGGCTGTGTATATACCTGCTACTCTGTTTAATAAACATACTGTCTTATAATTGGGTAATATATTGTATGTGATTTGTGCAGCACTTTTTTATTTCTAAATATTTTACCCAAACATTCATGTTTTTCATTTTTTAGTCAAACCTTTAAA
Organism: Beaufortia kweichowensis; assembly: GCA_019155185.1. Classification (NCBI taxonomy): domain Eukaryota; kingdom Metazoa; phylum Chordata; class Actinopteri; order Cypriniformes; family Gastromyzontidae; genus Beaufortia; species Beaufortia kweichowensis. The sequence continues at coordinate 8,642,210 of CM032807.1, forward strand.
CTCGGATGTGTTGGCTTACTGTACATTTTAGTCTCCGAACATCTGAGTAGCTGATATTCTAAAATAAGATATGTATTTTATCAATGTAAAAATAACACGCTTTATGTTTAAAGTAGCACTCCTTTCAGACATTTCAACATCAGTTACTCCTCAACATTTTTTTTAAATCTGCTGCCTTTTTCAATTAAATTAGTATGGCATGTCAGCTATTCCTGCATGTGTGGATTAATGCATCATGCATCTGGACAGAATTTGCGTTCTTAATTGCTCAAGTAATTCCAATGTTAGATAAATCAAATTTTAAAATCCTTCCATTCCACAGCTATTTTCTGAGAGAACTCAGCGCTCCAACTGTGCCGATTTCATCTGGTGTAACTCACATAAATCGTTCATGACTGATGACAAGGGGTTTTTAAGCCTTTGATTTCCTCACCATAATATCTGGTAATTAGCCTCAATCCACTGGTGTTTTGTTCTGGAAATGAGTGGGACAACAATTACTCCCATTCACCAAAATTTGTCAGGGTTGACACAAGTCTGTGCATACAGCAACAACAACACACTCCATTTTATAAAATCACTCTGTGCCTGATACAATTAGCTCTGTATGTTTTTCACATTTTGTCCTAAATTATTAACAATGATTTGCATTTCTCACTGCCTTGTGTAACTTATAAGCCTCCAGCTGTAAGCGTAGTGATTGAGACATCAAGGTCATTGGTTTAATTTCGACTAAATGTATATACTGTAAAATGAAACAAAATGCAAATTAAATGTATGTTGCTTTTGATGAAAGCCATCTGCCAAGTGCGTATACAGTATGTAAAAACATATTTTTACAAATATACAACTACGTCATTTTTAGAGCATTACGTTCTTAAGGCCCACTTTAAAAGACAAGCTCAAGAAACCACATAAGGGCAATGGCAATGTTTCATGTACACCCAAATTAGTTAGAAGGTTATTGGTCGCATGCATTAGAGGTGAGCACTCGGTTTTATTCCAGGCCAATAGATGACTGATATGCATGGCTTACTTTAGTAATTGTCTTGGTGCACTGGACCCAGAGACAGGCGTAGCAATCTTTGCAGTCCAGTAATGTACGCCCTAAAATGCTTTCAGTGTGAATTATCACTTCCAGCTTCGCTTTGGGCAAAAGAACCTGTCCAGGGATCTCAGGAGAACATCAAGGTGAGCATCACTAACAAAAAACAAGCATTCTGCTCAATCAAACAGGTATGTAATAAACACAATCATGTACAAGATTAGAAATAATACAATTATTCAAGCAGGAATAGCTAAAGATCATTTGCCACAAACAGCTCATATAGTGTTCAGATGACAGATACTGTAAATAGTTAATGCAACATTTTACAAGTCTGTACAGTATGTGTGAGATTTACAGTGATCTGGTCTTTCTATCTCTGGTTCACTGGCCTTTTTACATAATGAACCAGCTTATTATACGTTTATCAGTAAGTAGTGTCCATTCTTCTGGCTCTGAGCCAGTGTAAGGTCATCATATTCTAGTTTCACAACTCATTCTTGTTTTATCCGCGGCTCACAGTTTCTCTGTGTGCCTGTGGGGTCTTCCTGAAGTTTATCTCTGAAATGTGTAGGATCAAAAACATTTGCTCACAGAATTTCTACAGACTCACTTCAGTTCAAAGCTTAGCTGATGATTTGAGAGAACGATGACAGCTAGAAAATGTAAAGATATATATATATATAATTCTTTCAACGTTTTGAAAAAAATTTTATTGGAATCGCAACAAATGATATACGAGAACATGGCGCATTGCGGGAATTTGTTTCGCCTTTGATCTTGTAATGCCAGTGCATCAGTATATTGATATGAAATATTTATGTGGAGAGAGAATAAGGCAAACAGAGAGAAAGAAAAGGAAAACAAAAGGCCAAGCAAGTAAGAAATCTCCTACACCAATACTGACATCATTACGGGCCTGAAATTCCTTTTCATCATACAGCATGTTTACCTACGAACACAGTCACTCCTGTACCGGACTCATAAAGATTGATGCTGGACCTTGTGATACAAGTGGGGGGACGGATGATGAAAAATGGACTTGTTTATTTCCTGTTCTTGCCGGCCTGTTCAGTGGGTGTTCACAGCCTTCAAAACATCTGAACACAATGTCCGAAACATTCAGTAACTAAATTATAATTCACTCTGGAATGTAGATATAAAACATTTAAAAATAAATCATATAAAAAAGTGAACTGTGCGTATTCAGTTAATAAAGCTGTGCATCGTTCATTTTTGAATTTGCTATAATCTGCTTTTTTTGCCTCATTCAGTGAGAGTAAGTCGAGTGGAATGTATTTCAGCGTTTTTAATCCTGTTACTTGTGCATTTTAGTTCAGAGCAGTAAATGTTTGAACTCTCATAAGTGCTTGGGTTCATGGATTAAAGCAAATCTAATAGGATTTATGTTACACTTCCTCCGACATGTGAATGTCAGATACACTTTAGGGAAATTATATCATTATGCTTTAATTACATCATTTTTCAGTTAAGCGATGGTCACTGTTGGATATTTGGATGTAACTGTATTTGGCTTGCCATTCGTAGAATCTGTTTTTGTATTCTGCCTGGAAATGTTTGGCGGATTTAACTTTTTTTTTTCTTGTAATATCATGCTTAACATTAGAGGAATGCTAACAATCCAGCTTGATTTCACGTGAATTTGTACATATTTTACAAAGTGGCATTATATGAATTTGCATGAAATATCAAAACATTAAACCTAACATCAGTAGAGAAAAGGCAAATTGTGCTACGAATAATGTATGACGTATGGGTATGAATTACCCAACAATATAATATAGTTTAAGAATAACAAACTCCTACACTTAAGATTACTTTTAAATGCACAAAAAACATGAAAAGTGTTTACTATAAAACTGCCTGTGACACCACATGATCATGTTTAGGACTGTCAGAAAGATTTTACTCACCTAATATACAGCTGCACTTTGCATCTCTGCGTCTGACTTAATCTTTCTCTGCGACAGACCCCTGCAGGACCAGGTGCTGCTATCCGTTCCTGGGCGACTTCCTGACAAGCCCCATTTTGACATGCCTGTCCAATGAGAGAGAAGCCATCTTGAGATCTTCATTCTGCCAGCAATCAAACCAGAATTTCCCATGTGCTGTCAAGCCAGCTATTTGATAAATGCCATGCTGCCATACCTCCATCTCATACTGCGCCAAGCAGTCAGACAAAAATGTGTTTTCTCAGTGGAGTTTTCTCTCGCCTTATGTTCTAAATGAAGAAAATAAACAAGTCGTCTAAAGAAAATAAAAGCAAAAAACCTCAACCTTTTTGGGAAATGATTCTCTTATTACATGACACCCCTCACCGCCTTGGTCCCTAAGGAGGTCTCCTTGCATTCTCTCTGGATTCAAGAACATTGTTTGTCCTTTTAAACTGATAAGTGAATCAGAGAAACATTAATTATTAATTTCACATTGTCACACAGAGAAACAAGGCCTGATCAAAAGAGCGAAATGAATCAGAATGACTTTATGCGGACAACAAAGGGCTAAAGCACTGAGTGGAATACAAATGAGCCGCTGTGTTTGACAGGAAGTACAACGGCCATGTTGAGGCCCTGCAGACTTGTATGCTAATGATCTACTGTAAGCTTGTGAAAATTGCTGTTGCCGCTGTAATGGGACCAATAAAATGGCTCCATCGGTCAGATCAAGAGAAATGCAGTTATGGTGCTTTGTTTTTAGCTTTCGAGGAGATGCTGCTTCATAAGAGCATTCTTCTATATGGGGACATTCAATAACTGAATTAGGATTGATCGTATAAGCATGTAAACTGTATTTTTATCGATGTGGGTCACCACTAAACAAATTCTTACGCCTCTTCTGACCCGTGAATCATGAGCTCCAAAAGTCTGATACAAGTACTGTAGCTAAAAATGCTTTTATACTATTAAAGATACTTTATTAACAATTTAAATTATATTGTATCTAGACTTTAAAATATACTTTATACCCTAAAAGATACTGTAAATAAACTGTAGACTAAATAATATTGTAACAACACCATAAAAATACTTTATCTATTCTGTAAAATATATCAAAACTTTAAATGATATTGTATAAAATGTACAATTTTTCTGTCAAAATATAATGTATATATACTGTAAAATATACTGTAGCAACACCTTTAATGTATCTACACTGAAGAAGAAACTATATCTTTACTATTCAGTGAAAATGTGAGTTGAAAAATGATCCAAAGTTTCTGAATTCTTTGCTTTTTAGTACATCCTTTTATTTTAATGACAGTGTGCACTTTACACATGGACTTCACATTCACAAGTATGTGAAAAACCTGATGATCCAGGTTATTCCAATATGACTTGAGAATGATGGTGCAGAAATTTAGTCAGCGTTCACTTTTCACTACATGACAACGTAAAATAAGATTGATAATATACATGTATGCATCTCTACTATACTTTAAATGTGTGTCTGTGACTATGTATGTATACAGTATGTGTGTGTGTGTATAAGGTCAGCATCAGTAAATACTGTTTACTGCAAATGGTGGGGAGGGGGCAGTGAATGGAAATCTTGGTTTGGAGTGTCTCACACAGGTCCTGATATCAACATTCATCTTATAATAATTTCACTGGCCTATTCCACACCTGCATGGAGAGGTGGGGAAGTGCCTTGTGGTCAGCCGTGATTAGACTCTGGGCTTCTGATGGTTACAAACACACACATACACACAGACTACAGGTCAGGAATATATACTACTTTTAATCTAATCTGTCCTGAAGGATGGTTTGGAAATAAAGTTGGTAGTACTATGATATTGATGTGATAAAATAGCAGACTACTTTTAGTCAAAATTGAAATCTTAAATGCTGCCTAACGCTTTACACTTCTCGAGGAATACAGGTTGCAGGTCACGTTCTGTAAAATAAAGCAAATGGCTGCTATGTAATGCAAATCCTCCACTTGAGATTTGTTTGGATTGGTGGCCACAAAGGTCTAGACATGAATAAATCAAGCAGACAGTGGTGTTACTGTGAGAGTAAGGGGAAAAAGGAAGAAATTATTACAACCATATAGTACACAGTACATACATAATGTACAATTTTGTGTGGGATGAAACAAAAATTCAACACCATACAATATTATATTTTGTATGAGATGTTATTGTATTGTGTTATTATTTTATAGATGTGTTGTCACTGTGATTCCCACCAACCAGTCTTCGGAAAGATTAATACTGTTAAATGACTAAACACTTAAAAAGAAATATGTATTAAATTAATGTGAATTCATTTCATTTACAATAAATACAATAAAATCATTATAAAATCAAAACATTCACTCCTCAAAATGAAGGTGCTACAAAAGGGTTCAGCAGTTCCATCATAGAACCATTTTGGTTCCCTAAAGAACTATTTCTTTACTTTTTATAGTCTAAAAAATCTTTTTCACTACAAAAAAATATTTACAAAAAGGTTCTGCGGATGTTGAAGGTTTTTATGCAAACATTTACCATAGGGCATGTGTATATGGATACTTTGTACATCCATTTACATTTACATTTAGGCATTTAGCTGACGCTTTTATCCAAAGCGACTTACAAATAGTAGGAGACAACATTCCTAAACTTGTTCCTATAAAAGGTTTATGTTTTGAATTATATGCACTTATGTGACTCATACGCAAGGTCTGGTAAATGTAGCATGCTTTTTTAAACATACTCTATGCATACACATGCACACACATGTGTCTCTGTACATGTATATTGGCCACAGTCTCTAGAGAAGCAAGATTTAACTTTCATTTCAGCGCCTTAATTGTGCTTTAATATTTGGGATGTGAGATAAACAAAGTGTTGTAATCTCTTCCTGCAGTAACAGACACACCAGGGGAGGCAGATTAACAGCAGAGAGGTACTAATGGAGAAAGACCTCAAGCCCCTCCTGTTCTCCATGCACGAGAACACTCACCGCTCTCTTTCAGGGGATTTGAGGAGATGTGCCGTGTGTTATAAATGATGTGTGTGTAGAGATGAAGAAAATTAATAAGGTGAAAGAAAGAATGTCAAGTGTAATTTATTTAATCTAAGTTCACAGATGTTCAATTGTACCATAAACTATACCTTGGTTTATAATAGTGGGGATATGTTGTACTTAATGGATAACACCATATCTAAGTAGCTGGAAATTCTTAGTGAACTGAATCGACTTTTAGAATATGTTGGTATTTAAATCTAATGCTTTCTTAGAATGTGTTATTGCAATCATAAATGCAATGCATTTTTTAAAACTATATACTGTATTATTGTATTGCATTCTAAGAAGATAAGTGAGTATTGCTTTAACACTAAAATGCTATGTAGGGCAATATGGGTGTTCTGTGTGACATGGCATCGCTATGTGGGAGCCCAGGTGTTGTGAACAGTCTTCAGTTCTAAAGTGGTTGTTGCTTTCTGTATTTGTCAAAATTGGTCAAAAGTAAAAAAAAAGAACCCACCACCAAGTCTTTATAATGTTATACACTTGGTTGCAACAAACCACATACAGTAAGGTAAAGGGATTAAACTCTTTTTATTAAAATATATATTATTAAGGGGCTTTTCCTTACTTGAGTTTGTTTCTCAATTGTTGGAGAAGAGCAAAAGCAATGCCAAGATCATAGGTTTGATTTCCATCCCACTTATAAAGCGTCTGCCAGATGCATTAAGGTAAATGTAAATATGGCATTGGTCCTGTGGCTTACAGCAAATGATCAAGTTTTGCATAGAAGTTTTGAACTTGGGGTTTGAAAACCCATAACACTAAGAATGAGATATACTGATAATCATATTTGCATTAAAAAATAGCTGACTTTACAAAACGTGACTTATAAAATAGCTTAATAGAATAATCCAAGCATGACAGCTAGGTTACACAAATAACACCAGAAATCGAGGAAAGAAATATAATTATTGAACAATATGGTACAGATGAGCACAATAAGGGAATGTGTGTGAAACACAGAATACTAAAATACCTGACTTAGCGTTCTTGTTCAGTCGCAGTAGTTTCTTTGCCCGCATATTGGTGCAGTTTGTGTTTCTTGTCCTCTGCAGTATGGCTGATGTTGACACATTGCAGCAACGGGCCAAAGTGGTCAATTCATTGTCTTGAAACAAACAACAGTGAACCAAATGATAAAGTGACACAAATCTTCCTAAAGGATATATAATGTCAAAATAAAGGATAGATCTGATTGCTTTACACAGGTGCAGGCGACTCTAAATCCAGACATAAATCTTTAAAATTTACAGTAGACTAGCTCAATTACACTTTGAGAGAATTTTAATGCACCTTGCTAACACTAGCATCTGAATATCTTATGAGAAAGTACATTGACCTTTCATCAAATACCCCTAAAATGAATGCTTTTGGTATAAATCACAACCATGAGAAAGCAGCATGCATGATTGATTGACTCGTGACTTGAGGGCAGTTGCTGGGAGCGACTCTTGTTTCCTTTAATACACTTTTTGGAGCTAAGTCAAAAATGTTTTTAGAGGTCTAAATTTCAACAGACGAGAAACTGGCCTCTAATTTACGTCGTCTCTCAACTATCAAATGCATCTCTAATTCATAGACTCTGACTCAACACCAACAAAACAGATAAAATTCATATTTTCCAAACGTTGAGCGCTACATGAAAGTGCTTTACCAGACAGAAACAGAGAGTGCAGTTGATTAAAGTAAGCTAAGATGCTAATATGTGTTTTCAGAAGAAATTATTTAAATTCAATTTACAGTCGGCCCCTTTCCAGGAAAGCCATTAAAGATTGTTTTCTCCGGCGTGCTCTCGTCTGATTGTCGTGAACAAAGTGACATGTTGTCGACGGGAATTCCGGTGGTAAACAAATCAACACCTCGGCGGACGGGATTAACAAGGGCTTGACTTGATCAGAGCAGGACTCCAGATGATTCTTGTAAAGAGAAATGCATTATATAAACTGACTAAGATGCTCTGGATAAGTTAAGACTCAATATATACATACACATATACAAATATACAAATACATTTAAGCACAATCTTGTATCATTATATGTATTTTCTTCCACTAATTAAACAAAAATTTCCATTTCTATTTTTTTAATGGTTGTAGTTGTGTACCTTATTGTAAAACAACACCAATGACAAAATATTAAAAAATCCCCTTGCTGTTCTTATTTATTCTGTATTTATTGTGTGTGTTTTGTGTGTGTTTAAAAAAACTCCCAGCCATTAACAGCTGTTATACCTCACAGCAATCTCGCAGCAAGATCTTATAGCTGCTGATGTCACAAGTCTCTGATGTCATGTTTTATGTGTTGCACAATACATAATGTTCCAAAGCAGATTTACAAAGAAAAGTGCCGCACAAACCCCCAGTGAGCAGCCAAAGGCGACTGTGGCATGGAAAAACTCCCTAAGATGGTTAAATAGAATGATGGAGAAACATAAACTCTGCTGTGGGAACCCACCTCCTCAGGCTGCCTCATATTTAAACAAATATTTTTCAAAAAAATTATTGCAGCTTCGTTTATATAAATTTTCCAACCTTATATGTAGGTTAAAATACATATTTTTCCATTTATCAATGCAAGCTGCTCCTTATTTTATGAACTTTTAATAAAGAGTAGATGAAAATGTACTTACTCTACCGTTCCTTGTATTCGATGTCAGGAAAGCTATTCAATTCCCTGCAATTAAAAGCATTTCCAGTGATGGACATGGCCTTTTGGAATTTCCACATTTCTTTCCGAAGTAGGTTTATGTCTGTCAGTGGTTGTCTAATGAAATACAGTCAACAGTCACTTTTGCCAAGGTTTCTATACAGCTCAATTTTTCTTTCTTTCTTTCTTTCTTTCTTTCTTTCTTTCTTTCTTTCTTTCTTTCTTTCTTTCTTTTCTTCTCTATTTTCCAGGGCATGAGGGCAGGTGAAGCACCGGGTCACATTGCATGAATTTCGCTTTAAATAATTCACATGCAGGTCTAAGGGTTAACTACCCTGGGGCAGAGGAACCATGGCTGTTTGAAGGCCTATCATATTGCAATATTTGTTGTCTCAAAGGTAACCTTGCCTTGATTGAGGCAGTGCCCAAAAAAGGCAGATCAGTGGTCTTTTCAGCATGGATGAAATCACAACTTTAAAATTCAATAGAGGTAAACTGGAACTCATCTTTACTGCTGAAACCAATCCAGTCCTCCAAAAAAAGACAGAGCAGTCCAGATCGGTTCTTATTTCGGATTAGAATGATGAACTGCTTTAATGTGAAAATCATAGGCAATTATTTGCACACAGGAAACAGATGTGCCCTCTGAATGCAGTCACAAAGATACATTGTGTTGTATATATTTTACAGAATATCATCCAGTTACAAACCTCAGTCTGGATAGTCGGAGCAAAGTGGCGATGTGTCAGACTCTGTGGTGTGGTAAAAAAGCAATTGTACTGTAATCCATATCTCTCACTGACTGTAATTGCTCCCTTGAGTCTCATACTCACACAAGTATGTGAGAACATGTGGTCAGTGAACCCTGGATACAATGAAAACGACTTGGATCAAAAGAGTCATCATCGACAAGCTCATGGGAAGGAACTTGACATGTCATCTCCAGTTATAAGACGTCCAGAAATGTTACAGGGCCAAAAACTTTTGGGTTTACCGTTGAAAAGTACAAACCCGTAGGCAAGAAAATCACAAACAAAACTCTTTGCAATCTCATTTGTTCTCATGAACAGGACTTTTTAGTCTCCTGTTTTACAGATGTTACTCCGGAAAAAAAAAAAAACTAGTTTCAGAAGAGATTTCAACAATGTGCTCAGATTTGCCAAAGTCTGCAAACAAAATTATTTCCGCTATGCTTTAAACATGTATTTGTATGTCAACAGATGAGACATGATGATATCTGCTGTAAATGAAACATAACTGAAAACGTAATTCTCCACAGCAATGAAAAATACATTTTCCACTGGAAAAGACATGACATTCAATACTGCATGTGCTCCTGTTTACATTTAAGAAGTAAACATCTAAACTGCAAGCCAAGAGGAAGTTTGTGTGTCTGTGCTGAAAAAACAACAACCACTTTTGCCGTATTGTTTTCTGCTAACTAAAACTGCAGGGAATCTTTTCTTTCTGTCAGTTTCACAGCTGGGTTCAAAAGCATCCGTCTCCAGAAAATATTCAGTTAAAGCAGTTTATAGCAGTACCTGCAACTGTTAGTTTTGGACAAGCAGAGGCATTGCACCAATGCCATGCGGTGAAAAGACAAAGTCTCTTCCCTGCATTGATTTCTTTGTTAGTCCAATGTAAAATTATGTTTCAATTCACTTTACACGGTTTTTGAATTGAGGGCTTCTGAAACAACAATAACCTAAAACGTGACTATTATTAAGAAGTCAATAATAGTCAGTAATAGATTGGCGTGTTTACATTTCTCTTAAAAACAACACAGAATAGTATTATACAATAAAAGCATAGTTTTGGTTTACATTTTTGATACTTTAACCTGATAACTGTCATTGCACATACAGTATTGAGCATACACATTAAAATGCAAAACTACACTTTTTTAAAATTATAGATATTTTAAAATACTTAAAACCTTTTTTTAGTTTTTTTTTTTTAGGTATTTTTATAAATAACATTAACTTTTTTTTATTAATTTTCTGTTTCTGTTTATTGTTATGAAAATTGGTCAAATATTTATTCTTGATTGTTAGACCTTTCCATCAATATATAGTTTGTCATAATTAGATTAGGTTTTAACTATGAAATATTAAAGTGAATAGTAAAATAAGTGTTTCTCTTATGCGGTGACAGTAAACAAGTTAAAGTTAAACAAGTTTAAGACCCTATTGACATTAATTTCATGAGACATTATTAAAAACATTACTTTGTTTAAATACAAAGAACAAAGAATGAGCAAATGATGACATAATCTCTATTTCTGAAATACAACATTGCTGAATGCAGTACAATCAATTCATACAAGTTTGTCACATCCTCATCCATGCTCTTCAGCTAAAACAAAGAGAACAGAATATGTGATGAGCCAACATAAATTTGAGCAATAGCTTCACTACAATCCCGAGGTGTCCACATGAAGCCTCCGACCACCTGGGAAATCATCCTTTAGGCATCTATAGACTTTCTCGCTTCACTGCTTTGTCTGTAGCAGGCGAGGCCAAGCGGTTACAGGCAGGCCTCAGAGTGCACATTAAGATGACGAGCCGAAGGGATGGAGGGGGATGCGTTTTTTGGTGGTGAAGGAGAATGCATATTCATGTTGTGTTGCCAGAATCAGGAAGTTGAAACAGCGGAGGCTCATTGGAGAGGCTGGGAGCCAACACGGTGGCAGTTGTCAGGAGCGAGACTCGTCTCTAGATGGAGATCACGGTGATGAAAGATGAAGTGTAAGCAGCCATCTGAAACTAACAGACAGGCTGAGCACTGAGCACAAAGCTGCCAATGCCAAACCCTCTATACACACACTCACAAATATCTTTTCCTCTTTCTTTTCTTTTTTGTCTCTTATCTTCTCCTCTCTTTCTCACACACACACTCAACTTAAAAGTTCAGCTTATATGCAGAGTTCATTTGCTCCTTCATCAAAATCAGCGGCAGGCATATTAATGAACAAAACCCAGACCCAATGTTTATTAATCATCTCTCTGCAGACCCTCTGTACCACAATCTGTCTGATAATCCTCTATTCAGCATACTATTATACTTAAAGGTTATTACGTTTTACAGTCCCCAGTGATTGGGGTGCGAGAATGCAATATCACGATGAAATGCCTTTGAAATTTGAGTTGTATTTTTCATGTTTGGTTTATATAACATACTTTATGTATTTCATAATAAATGTTTCTATCACACATCTTTCGCAAACTCTTGTTGACCTTACTGAATCAATAAATCATTAAACTACTCCGTTCATCTCCTACACTTCAGGGGCAAAAGCGTTTGAACTCCTTCACGCCACGTTATAATTCCTGAAGGATTAAAAAGCAAATTACGACCAGCACAACACGAGTGACCTGACAGAACAGTTCAAGACACGCAAACACGCACACACAAGGGCACTGCAAATCTTCCCGGTTCAGGGTGAGAATCCGGAAACCTGTCCGTGACCCCCCACCTCCTCTGTTTTGGAAAACTTGCGCTTCCAGGACACGCACGCTGAGGAAGATGCAGTAATTTGATTCAGCGTGGCTAAGGGATGTAATCTTAATTAATTTCACTATGTTATTTAATTAAAAACCTGTGCATGAGTGAAATAAATCTGCTGATGGTAATTATTTGCAAATGATCTCGCAAGCAGATTTGGAGAGGCCCAGATGATATGAAAATCAAATAAGGCTCTTGCCAGCTCGTTCCACCACCTTTCTCACAGGTTAACAAAGTCATGTTTGTATTTTGTCTGAACTAACATAAAACAGCAAAATAAAACACTTATATAATATAATGCTATAAATAATACACAAAAAGTACAGAAATTCTTGACCACTAGTGCATGTGACCAACCAACAAGTTTTTCTTTTCGAAAACATATTTTGTTCATATCAGACGCCTATGTAAATCTTCTGTTATTTAAGTCCAACATCTGAGACCTAATGTTTGATAGCAGTTGTTTATAGCAGGTGAGCGTGTCATATTAGTGTTGCATTTGATTTATGAACCTGATGAGTGTTTCTGTCTGTGTATGTGTGCGAGCTAGTAACTACGAGATTAGATCAGCACATTATATTAACAACAGCCCATTCACTAATCAAATATCGCATGCATTTGTTTATAATATGTTTTAAGCAGCAGAAAGGTCTCCTATAGGCATCAGTCTTTCTCAATTACAGAAAGGTTTAGAGGAAATGACTGGTTTGATAAAATCAGCATCTTGCGGATACGGGGTCCGACTGATTTTCTCTCACGGGGAGAGCAGAACTAAAGCTTGTTTCTCTTTCCCAGGCAAAACCTGGATGCATTTGCGATGGTCGCACTGGATACCCCATTTATCACGAGCGGCCCGCAAGAAACGAGGGGCAGGCAGTCAGAACGTATCTGTTCAAATTTAATACCGCAATGACAATACATTTGATTAGCGTGACATTGATTAAACTTCTCTGCCTTCGCATATCCATGACTTTGCAGAAGTAGGGACAGTCGATTCAGCACATTGTGCATCACTGGTGGAGCTCGTGGGAAATTTGAGGACTAAATTCGTAAGCACACGTTTGTCAGACGTTTCTGGAACGCTACACAAGGCCGCCCTCGATCTGAAAAGCCAGCGTTTTCCTCCGTTCGGGCGAAACTGTGCGTGAAGCTCTGCGATCTTTTGAGGGTCTCTTTTTCAATCACCCAAACTTTGTCACATAAACACATCCCTGTCGATTGGTCATCCGTATAATCACAGCAGGCCCGGTCTGAACTCGCTTTGGCCTGAAGACATCAGCGAGCTTCCTCCCTCACTCGATCCAATCCATCATGCCTCCGAGTTCTCTGACCTGCAGCTTGGGTTTGCCGTTTCATAAACACAACTGGACTTTGTTAAGAACTGGCTGCTGCGACCAGCTCACCATGAAACCTGAGGAAGGGAAATTTACCACAAGCAGAATTCCGGCAGCTGGGGACATTTAATTCCTATTTATGTTTTGCCAATTTTCTAAATTCTTGGGACGCATCCAGTGGGATCACTCATCTACAATTTATCATTACTCATAATCTTTCTCAACCCCTGATTGGTTTGAAATGTAAGGGTCCAGATCTGCTGAGAGGATCAGGAGGGTTTAAATCTTGGACACACTGAATTTTGGCACAAAGACGTTTGTTCCTCTGAAACCTTCCTTCCACTGGTCCAAGTCAAAAGTGCCATCGCAATTATGATTAATGTATGCCTGACAAACTAGGCAAATACTGGATATATGAGCAGCGTTTCTTTGATTTAAGACAGAGAGGCCGGGTGACAGCAGAATTAATGACCTGCGGGTTTTGGACATTATTTGTTTAGAAAAAAAAAATTAAGTTTGACCATGAAATCCATAGAGCTGAGTGACAGTTTGTTTTGAGAAAGTAAAAGAGAAGAGAGAGAAAATAAAGGAGATCGGGTCAGGTATAAGATTAATATAGCAAGATCTTAAAACCTTTTCAATAGCAGGTTTATGTTTTACAACAAGAAGAGGAAAATTAATCTCAAATCCCTTCAGTTTTACACAAAAGATAATCCTAATCTCAGCATCACAAATAACCATATGACTGAATGATCTCATGCATATTTCAGAGATTCGGTCCAAAGTAGGTTTATTTTCCTTATTCCTTATTATATTAATGATATCGTTATTATTTAACATTATTTAATATTTTATAATGTATATGATATAAAGCCTAAAATGTGTAGACCAATTTTTTTTTTTTTAAATGTTTAACTTAAGGTTAAAAATGTCTTAAGATACAACAAACCAAGTACTTCCTGCAAAGATGTGATTTTAGATGATCTTTTCATGGATTTCAAATAATTTTCACTCAGGCACCCTAGAATAACCACATGTGTACAGTAGTTTATCACATAAAATATGCAAGTATTCTAGTTTGACTACCAGAAACTTTTAAAATACATTCTTTTAATTTTGAACAAATTTTTTTTATAATTTGATACCTACACTAAAAAACTGAAACTGCTGGACTGTTTTAATACATGGTCAGAACGGATTTGGAAAAACCTATAACCCAAAATAACTAAAATAAGTTTTTGTGGATTGGATTGTCCATATTTGAGCCAACAATAAGTTGAAAAATTTGCTTCTAAAAGTTTTTGTAAAATCTTCTGCTTTTATGTGTGTATGTGCTACATTTGCTTTAATAAAAAATGCCACTTTTTGTTTGATATTTGCTACCCGTATAGTGCTAAGACATTTACACATCTTAAGTCTTTATTGTCTAAATACTTTTTGGACCACAGTATATCATCACTAATTATATAACAGAAACATGGTGTTAAACAAGGCACTAATATATTTAACAGATTCCTGGTCTAATTTTTCCCAGCAGCTCATCAGCCACCATTTCCCAGAATCCTCCAGTTTCTTACATTCTGACTTCTCATCATCACTCTACACCCACAAATACTTATTTCTATAATGAAGTGAGGCATTGAGTGATAAAACTCATCAATGTATTTTAAATGAACAGTATTGTGGCCTTTCCCTGTTAGTCATCCAATTCAACACATTCCTAAATCTATTATAAATCCACAACCCCAGCTCCGAGAGCCCACTGTACACAGTTCTGCTGCCCAGCTCATTTAAAACACATTTGGAGGTTTCTGTGGTCTGGCATCCTGCCGTACAGTCCTGGTCCTTCATGTCACCTGCTGTAGGGCAGCTTTTAACACTGCAGCATCTGTGTACAGTGGCCTCCTGCCTTACAGCCCTGCAGGCCCACCGCCTGATGGATGCTGTGTGTGTTAATGATGAGGACAGCATTGCAGGGCAGGAGGGGAGCATTTGAGCTACAGCTGGAGGACTGCAAGGGTGATGTGAGAGATCTTAGCTGGGGTCAGTCTAGCACAGGTGATTATTGTCACTGCCAGCAGGTGGAAAGCGATGGCTTGTTTGTGTGCATTTTGATAAGTAACTCTACTGTCCTTGTACCAATACTGATAGATGTTTCATGTTAAACACACAAAAAGTTCTTTATCTACTCATGTACAGTATATCCAACTAAAATGCTTTTTAATAGCAAAAATAGCATTAAATGGTTTTCTAAATAGCAGATTAGAAATAGAAGCTGTTAATGTATATCACAGCCATTAAAATTTGCTATATATAGTCAGGTAGGTGAAATAAGGGGGAGGGTCATTCTTAATCTAAAAAACATCTGATTGGACAAAAATCTGTGTAGTGCAGGATGAGTCATCAATATTTTAAAAAGAGTCATGTCATCTCTCTCTCTCTCTCTCTCTCTCTCTCTCTCTCTCTCTCTCTCTCTCTCTCTCTCTCTCTCTCTCTCTCTCACACTCTCTCTCTCTCTCTCTCTCTCTCTCTCTCCTCGAAAAAAAAAATATTTTCCATAAAATAATGTAAAGTAATGGTAAAGACAAAAAAATGACAATAGCTTAAAATTGCTTATGATCATCTCAATGCAGAAAGTTCATTCTGACATCATTGTGAGGTATGTTTTCAGATCCTGATTTGTTAGCTTGCACAGGAATTCCTTTAAAGGCCCAGCATGACCTCTTGATCCCAGGGGTGCTGTTATGGCACCATTTCTTTTAGCAAAGCACGTACATGCCTAAAAGACAGTGGTGAATGCATGTCTCTATAAGTGACAACCCATATCTCTCATCAGCATCCCACAGGCCATTAGTGATGTTTTGTAGCAAGATACATGTTATAATAGACAGGCCAGTAAAGACTAGCATACACTGCAGTCAGGGGAAATAATGAACACTGTTTGTATTTGAAAACAGAGACTAAAGCTATGCTTCACCTATGCTGATAACTAGGCGACATATAATATTGTTTTGATATAAACATTCACTGACCCTGAAAATATCTGCATGTCACGTATAACCTTTTGCAGCGAGTCGATGAAGTCTTGTGAGTTTGGCTGGCTTAAACACTTTGTTCTCACAATCCTTATCTTAGACTCCTTTTAATTATTATAATGAATTAGTCTGGACAGTCTTCATTAAAAACGTCGCTTTAAATTAAAGTGGATTTAGGATACACTGATGCAAACTTATTGACGCACTGTACTTTGAGTTCATTTTCATAGTGTCTTTAATCTAAACGAACAGGAAATGACTCACAGGCCACAATTAATAATTCATTTGCAGATAAATTTTCAAATTTCGAGATAAAAGATAGTGGGATGAGGAAGAGGCTGTTGATCCATTTGTACACAATGAAATATTAATCAGAGCGGACTTGATTCTTGAAGACAAAAAAATTGAGAACAACCTCTTATTCATGCAAAATAGATGATTTCTCTCCTGTTATAATAACAATAGCTGGCCTGTCACATTATGTCCTTTAGCACATTAGATTGGTACACTGCATGAAGTGACAGTTAAATGCCTTCGCTGGACAGAGACAGAGAGAAGTGTTTAGTTTCGGATCTGCCATCACTGAATATGCTCATCGACATGTCATTAGTCAATGGTGGGCTGAATGTGATTTAATGAAGAGTTCTCGCGATCTGATTGGTTCCTAATAGCACAGGCTTAACTGAGCATTGTGCTCTGTATTCTAAACAGATATTTTGCCACCAGCTCGCAATGTTATATTATTAACTGTCAAACTCAGTGTGTATGAGTTTACGTGTCTGTGAAAAGTTGTCATTTCAAATTCTAAATTATTATGCACCAGAATGTGAATGAAGTCAAATGCTTCAAAAACATACTGCGCCAACCTTGAATATATTTCATCCTTATGAATCAGGCTTCAACAAGTTATACTTGTCATAACATTTCTGAAAATAAATATATGAATAGAAAGAAATTAAGAAATACTGTTATACCACATGATAATTAAACACATTATAACATACAGTATACGTTTATTAATAAAGAGGGCCGCAATAGACTAAACTAAGCAAAATTTAGAACAAATTAATATTGTTGATTTTTCCTCATTAGCATCATCCTGTATGTGTTTTTGGCTTTAGTTAATTTGGGTTAATAAGGAATAAATAGGTAGGACAGGCTACCTTTTTTGTGAAAAAGCAATTGTGAACACAGACTGCAAGAATGCGGCTTTTTTAAGATAAGAAACAGGCACAGGCTACAGAGTCATGTTTCATTGTAAGATCAATCATTTTGACAGGAGAAAGTATATTTGATTTTGGCTCTGTCATGCTGGAAAACTGATGCAACTGTCTTAACAGAACTTTATGAAGCACCAGCACAAAGAAACAGGAAATTCCTGCATATGTCTGACCGCAGAACGCCTGTTTGTTTAAAAGTACTGAACGAATACTAATTCACTTATCATTACTGTTGGTTTTGAACTAACCATTACTGACTGCAATTCAATACTTGCATGTTAACACAAAGCAAAAAAGATAAAAGCAGCAAGAAATGTCAAAAATCCCTACAACAGAATTTAAATAAATTCAGGTTTTCAAAGAATTTGGTAAAAAATAACAATTTTAGCTATTGCCATTTCAAAGGTAAAAGGCATATAATGCGCAAGAGTCATTTAAATATATTCCAATTGGGGCACTTTGTGCTTTATGTCTCATTTTAAGCTACTGTTTCTTCAATGTCACACCAACTCTTAAGTGTGCTAAAGTATCTGTTGACTGATTTATTTTAAAACTGAAAACAGGCTTGCCATTGGTTGTCCAGTCTCTGCTTTGTATACTGTCACCAGTTCGCTCAAATGAGTAAAGATAGCCGTGGGATTTTGGGCCGGTTTTTAGAGATAAATGTGTGGCCTCAATTGGTTAATGCGTGTCTGGGTTTGTGTAAAAGCATGTCAAATTTATTCGTGACATGACTGTTATGATTTGGGGGGAAATGAGAAAGAAAAAGAGAATTTTGTTATTCTTCAATAGATCAGTTCGGTACATGCTTATCTCAAGCTAACAAATTCCTTCACCGCTCGTGGATATACATCAAGCCAGAAACACGAACACAACCTCTCTCCAAACACACCACAGGCACATCCACCAATATGAAACGTCTGGCCTTCAGCAACCTCTTTCTGTAATTTCCATCAGCAACATGCCATGAAATGAAGCAGTTGGCTTTCCTACTTAAAATAATAAATAATCTCCTCAAATTAAACAATAAGAAGCTGAGGTCATGTAATAGCAGAGAAAGTCAATAAACACATACCTGCTGCCTCTCTGACTGTTTAGGAGTAAACCTGATGAATCTTCCACCCACTCGCATTCAGCCGTCTGCAGGCTGAGACCCGTCTTTCCACCGTAGTGGGAGTTTGTGAAATGTAATTATTGGAAACACTAGTTTAATCTAACGCAGAATTCAAAATAATAGTACAGAAATGGCGAGCTCCACACAAAATAAATGAATGGATGGATATTGGAAAATATTAATGGAAAAAAATCCTCATTTACAGCATGCGAAAATACAGGGGCAATATTACATCCTGGATAATTACACTTCCTTACACTGTGAATAGCACCCTGTATCTGTTTTTATCATGCAAGGATCCATTTTTCATTACATTTGCTAGTAGCGTAAGGTCTTTATCCAGCTCAGCACATGTTACGCTTGTCTAACTGAAACGAGACAAGGTCTGCTACTAAATGCTTGCACGATTTTCCCTTAAATGTTGGAAGATGTACTTTATGGAATAGAAAATATGTATTAATTGCATTTTGATTAATTGTAATCCCGTAGAAAGATAATAGCCTGCTAAAGAGTAAAACGTCTTTTCAGCACACAATAAAATACACACAAACTATTTGCACATGCAGTTTATTGTCACAGATAATAAACAGTAAAAAATAACACATGCACAAATACAAACAAAAGCACTTCCTTAAAGATAATTCATAATAATAATATAATCATTTTTAAAGTCTCAAACAATTTTAGGATTACAGCTGTGAATTTCTGACCCACAAAATGGCCAAGTGACTTAGATTATGCCAGACAGTCCACATTTTTAAATTTACATTTACTCCAACTGTTTGCTTTTGTTTCCTACTGGAGTCTAGAAAAGCAGAAATGTTCTTATGTCTTTAGATTCAGCTACACATGAGACGAATCATACAGGCCCTCCTTCAATGCTTTCACAACTCCAAATGTTTGAAAAAGTCCAGGTCAAAGCATTTATCTTGCACAGATTTATTCTAGAAGCCTGATTTGCATTACTCAGAAAATGTGTTTACACATCCTTTAAACAAAGCCAAACGAAATTTGCTGATCTCTCTGAGGCTAAACTCAGACAACCTGCTATTGTCCAATTTATTGGATTAAAATTCTTTAGCATCACAGCACAGGTGACAGTTTGAAAGAGGATCAATGTAGTCACATTCTAGGCCAATCAATTTCGGGTTGAGAAATTGGTGGCATAATATCTCCGTAAGCGAATTGCCACACAGTTCAGTAGTTTTACTGAATGATTGTAAAAATCGAACAAGCCGGGATGGAAGCGATCTCACATTTTCTTACACACGTCCACACTGACCAACAATGTGCAGTGACAACGAGGTCAGTTGTTTGAGAGTTTTCCAGCAGCAACCTTATTGGTGGCAATAATAATTTATGCAAATGATGATTTATGCTTTTCAGAAGTGACATAAGCGACAACTGGTAGAGCTCAACTTTCTGCAAATGAGCAATGGCAATGTAAACAGTGATATAATCAGATATGGCAGTCGATTACAAATATCTACTTGCAACCGACAGCACATGGACTGCGTGCCTTTTAGCGTATTAATCGCTGCCGGCGTGAACATCTCATTATTGCTCCAGTCCTCCATTGTTGAAAAAGACCCATCATTTAGCAAAAAGGTCACAGTTGGCCTGCTTTTATGAGTCTGGCTGATCACTCATAATTACGAAAAGACTGTGAAATAAAATTGGCTGGATTTGATTGGACTCGAATCAAAGGAAATCTATCATTTTTGGGGAACAATTTAATCAATAGTTCAGCCAGTTCTTTTGTTCTGTTCTTTGAAACTGCATTTCTCCTCTAAGGCTGTTAGGCTGAATCATACACTTTGATTGAGTTGTCGGCACAATTTGCAACCCATCCCGTGTGATTATAAAATCATGCCAGCCGATCTGAGACCGTGCCATAGAAGCTACAAAGAGAAAATAAAAGGGTACAGCTCGGTTCAGGTGAGTCAACCAAGGTTTCACTAACTTTACTCTAGGTTTGCGTGTTGGGACTCGCCTTTGTAGCGAATTTATCTGATCGTCCATTGTCTTACGAGTTCATCCGTCCTGGCCTGCAACACAAGTCTCTATATTTTATAAGACTAATGGACTCAGTAATAATGGAAGAGTAGGAAAACATCTTTCAGAGTATAAAACCTCTTGTTTTATTTACGGCTGTTTGTGACCTCCTAATGATAGGCATTGTTTTCGCCAGAAATCTACAGGCTAGCGTGCAATAACAGTCCCCTTTCAGATCCATCAGCGGAGAGCTTTCCTCCCTCTTCTGATTCAGCTTTTCCATAAGCCCAAGCTTAACCACACATGGCTCTGAGATTCCCATGTATTTCCAAAACACCCACATATGACCCAAAATGTCAGAGGGCCGCAGTCCTAACCACGTACAACACACACCCCAAAAAAACAGAGTGAACCCTTGAGGAACATAATTTAAGAGCACAGCCATATTGTTTTGGGACAGGAGGTCCCGTGCGAGTCTCTCCTGGCTGAGTCGTTTCATTGCAGGGAGTGTAAGATTCATAATATATATAACTCAAAAGTGTTGGATAATAAACAGTTATCGTAAAAGAGAGCTGCAACATGCATTCTTTTATTTATCATGCTTAAAGGTTTATTTTATCCTAGTGTTTTGATGGAACAGAGAGCTGTGAAGAAAATAAAAAGAGGAAAAAGCACACCTTTCAACTCTGAGGATCTCGCGTCTTTGACTCTTTTGGCTTCACGAGTTCGGTTTCTAAGACCTTGAAAGCAGGCCGCTTCTCATTTCACCCGCGTAACCTCGACTGCTTTCTCTGCACTTAAAGACGGCAAAATGCTAATTTCATTTTTCACTCTTAGCCCTTTAAAACACGTCTCTATTCCTTCTGTTCTTCACAGATGCTTTTCAAAACCATCCAAACCTTCCAAGACACCATTGTTCCGTTTCTCCACCGCTCAATCCGTCTTCTGTGCAGTTTGATATGTCTCTCTCTTCCCCCACCAAACGCGTTTCAAGCAGAGACACTGAAGATGGCCTTGGATGTAATGTCTTTGTAGTGCGTCCAAGGCCCAGCTCGCCTCATCAGGGATTCGGCCTCAGCACGGGATGCCCTTGCTATCTGCGTCTTCCTTTCTCTCCTTTAACCCTTTCAAGCTGAGGTTCAGTTGCTCTTAAGGACCCGGGACTTCACCTGGCCGGCTATCGATCGCTATCACGTGGTACAGAGGGGAGGTTTAGCTCTCTCAGGTAAGTGGGGGTTTTAAGCGCTTGTATTGGTGAAACAGAAAGCAGGAAGGTCATCAAAGGCTGGCGGTCTGGGCTGGGAAGGTATGATATCTTGATTGCAGAATCTCAAAGCCGCATGCTTTTTATTCGAGCTGTGTAGGGCGAGAGATTATGTGAGAGAATATGTAATGGAAAATACAAAAGTGTAAGTATGTGTTTATTTTTCCCTTTAGCATGTCTCTATTTCTCTACATTCACAACCTCAATCGATAAGAGAATCACTACAGGGTTTTATGGAAGGTTTAAAGGTTTTGTCCAGAAAAACTTTCACCTTAATTGCAACCGTTGCATCAGTTTGCTTGAGTTAAAGCATACTTTTATCATGTTTTTAATAAAAATTTTGAATAATGCACCAAGCATGGAGACGTCCTGATGATAATCTTAAATCATTTTAGACTGTGCTCTGTGCTGTGTTTGATTTTTATCCCAGTATAAATGAAAAGGTCAAAAGTCAATAGATTTGATTGTGAAACATATTATCAGTGGTCTGTGAAAGACATGGGCTCACAAACCAAAAGCCATGTCACTCCACACACATAAACTACTATTAAAAAACAGACAGAGTCACCAGTGAATGCTGCAAAATATTTAGTGTTATGTCTGGAACTCAATTAGATTTTTTTTCCTCAACTGTTGATATATTACTATATTTATCTGCTACAAAATTAAAGTAGTATGAAATTTTCCAATTTATCCCTAAACAGTGGCAAATGCAGGCCTGTGCAATACACTGTCTCATTTCATGCAACTTTGTGAATGGAGATACTTTAGCATGCACAGTACCCAATTAACAGCTTTTTCTTCTGTAAATCCAATATATTTCTACACTCTTTGACTGTCCAACATTTGCTTTAGCAGTAACTTGGCCCTGAAAAACAGCATATACCGACATTACAACACATCTCACCCCATGTTACAACACGGCCCGATCTGTCCTACATTGGTACTTTCTGGTAGCTTTAGAACAGGGAAGGCAAACAGAAAAACCAAATCCAAAGACAGGAAAACATCACTCAACAGTTGTACAGAAGCTACTGTGATCCTCAATGACTTCACTTGATCTGTTCGATCTCCTTCTGTCATTTGCCGTTAAAGAAAGAATGAAACAGAAGCAGAGAGACTTGGAGAGTAGAGATGCAAGTAGTACTTGTGAGCAATGGCCAGACAAGGGCAGTAAAACGATGTTTCTTTTGTCTTTGGGTAAGTGACATGTTTATGAGGAGGCACTGGCTCATCACAGCACATCCATCACTTATAGAGCGAGTCAAGGGGATTGAGTTTCCCCCAATTTCATGCTCTCCATCTCTCTCCCTTTCTCCCTCTCTTTCTCTCTGACATCCAAGTCACCCTGTTACGGGGCTGTGAAGCTAGCTGTCCCAACCTGATGTACCTCTCATCCCAGGGAGAATAAGAGAGAGATGAAAATGTTCCCCAATTGAGTTCCCTATATTGACATGACAGACGTTTATTACATAGAAAGTCTCAAAGTCTCTAAGCATTATAAACCTTATCAGTCTGACTCATGAATATTAATTAGGTGATGTAATGTCCCTCTCAGTAGTGGAAATTGATTTTCGTAACCAGTGGGTTGATTTTCTATGCAACTGAAAATAATGACAGGCGCTCAACTACCTTCTAATCTGCATTTAGCATTAGCTGGAATCACTAAAATCATCTCACCTCTTTCATCTTCTCTGTTTATGCATTTTGATTGACACGTCCCCTGGCCACTAACCGATACCATCATTACCGAATAGCGTAACCCCTTGTTGAAGTATGAAAATGTCATGAAAATTGCCTCCGTCTCGGGGCACATGACAGGGGAATGGAGGGCACGGTCAGAGCGCGCTGGTGGTCTGTCGAAACGACAGCAGATACTTGGAGCGCCATCTCTCTCCCTGCCACGTCTAGGTCTCACATTAGCCTCTACCGTCACATGGAAAGGTCAAGCATGAAACGCGACGAGTCTGATTATTCAGCGCACCATGGGCTCTGATCCCATCTGTACACAAGGGTCTAATACCGTCTCTTCATCTCTCTTTCTTTTTCTTCACACTGTGTTATTTTAGTATATATTTTCTTGGACGCTGTGGCTTTTAAGGCTGGCAAATATTCTAACGCTTGGCTTTGCACTGTGTGAAACAAAGTATGCTTGCCATTTGCTGTCATCAATGTCAGCCTGTGTTAACTACAATGAAAAGACCAGCGCTGATGGTCACCAGCATGTGCTGTATTTTTGGAGCTTAGAGATTAGACTAAACAGCAAGAGTCCCTTGGTGAACTCATCAGACGTTTGGTGGTACTATAAACAAGATGGCACCGCCAACCAGCCTAAACAAGCATTAAAACTCTGTTTTTTTATTGCTGTGAAGTACAGTAGTAAAATCTAAAACAGAGCTTTCCTACCAGTCAAAAGTTTTGAGACAATTGAAAAAAATGTTTATCATAATCTTAAAAATCGTTTAATCTGACGATGTATATATTAATGTTTAAAATGACTTTCAAAGACAAAATATATTGTGCCAACATATTCATTTCTTTAATTATAAAACTAAAATCTTATTTAAAAAATATTTTTGAAATTGATTTCTAGGACCGAATATGAATAAAAAGCAGCCAGTAAGATTGCAGCATAGATAGAAATTTCTTCAGTGCTGTTTTAAAAGCTTCCCAGGTTGAGACCTCAAGACACTAGAAGATAAAATGTCAAAAGTATGAGTTTGCAAATTCTAGAAAAAGAGTTTTGAAGATGCTAAAATATAACAGTGTTCATTTATTTTGGATGCTTTTAGTCACAACAGAATTCCCACAGTTACAATTGTGTTATTTCATGGTTTTGATGAGTTTACTATTCTGAAATGTGGGAAAAAAACGAAACAACAGTGAGTAAGTGTTTCGAAACCTTACTTTTTTTTAACTTGCTGTATATTTCTACGGAGAAATTGTGTTCCCAGCTGAAATACCTTTTGACCTGGAAAGGGAGGAAAAATATCTCAGTTCTGCTATAACTGCTGTTCTCGTTCATTTAGCACAATTTAAATCGTGTAACTGAATCTGTTACACAGAATTTCGCCCTTGTTAAAATGATTTGTCGCTACGTGGGCCTTCCTCCATTAAAAAGATCTAGTAAAACACAGCTGTTCTGATCATAAAGCATAATAACATCAGCACCGTTGTGCAAAAATTCCCAAACAAGACACTTACTCTCTGAACCTGCTGTTTTTTTAGCGTGCGTGGCATTGAAGTCGTAGCAGAAGGCAGTGGGCTGGAAATAGTGCCTTTCGTACACTCTCGAATAAAACTCTGAAAAAGAATTAAATACAGACTTTAAATGACAGTAAAGGTTAGTTTAATAATTGATCGATCCATTAGAAGTTGAAAGCTCTCCATAGTTCTCACGGTCAGATTGTTTTTTGTTTTATTCTGAAGTTACGAACATCTGGTGGAAACTAATGATCTGAACAATGAAGGATAGACTAGATGATATGCACACGAGAACTATTGAGACGTTTTTTTGGGGGGGAGTGATTGCAGCCTACGTGAGTCCTCAGAAGACAACATACGGTGCAATGCAGCAATATTAATAATGCATTGGTCAGCAACCCACTCGCATCTTGAATACACTGTCTTAAGTGTATCTTGTGTTCGTGTGTGTGTGTTGAGCATAATTAACCCTTTGAGCTAATAGTTCCTAAAAAATCTGTAATCATACAATCACCCACATGTCATTTCAAACCTGTATCACTCATTGAAAAATGTAATATTTTTACAAATTATTCCATTTATGGGAAGTTAATAAAAAATCATTGAAAAGTGCACATTAATATCCTCAGTCATTACTGATATGTGAATATTCTACATTCAGTCATATGAATTTGGGATGACATGAGTATGAGTTTGATGAACTATTTTATTGTTGCTGTAAAGAAAACGGAAGCTGTTAATGTAAATGAGCATCAATCCTGTTCATTACACAAACTACAGTTCATTACCTTTGTTTTGAGAAGCCAGATTCTGCCGTCAACACAAAAGCAAGTCTATAAGGTGTCTTCTTTCATTAATGTTTCTGTACTTTGTTGTGACAAAAAGCTTGTTCAGGTGGACCTGCCTGATCTTACGTCAGCTCCTGTTGGTGTCCAGCGCTCCATCCCTTCTGCACCAGAAGGAGACTAATTAACTAATGACATGGACTTCACTTCATCCCATCAGAGTTCATTACATCCCCAAACAAACACTCCCAAGGCACAATCGTGATTAACAGCAACAGGAATAAACAAGAGACGAATCTCCCCAAAGGGCCGATGCTCTCTAATTTAATCAGTGTGCAAAATAACTGCAGAGGTGACAATGAACTTTTGACACGTTTCTCAATCCCTCCCTTTAAACCCAGGAAATTTGTGATTAACAGTGCCTAGACAATCATTGCAATTGGATTCGCCTCGTTCTCCTCGAAACAATCTTCCAAGCAATGACAAAACTGTGTGGGGGAAAATGTGACTATATCCGAAACTGCTCTCTCTTTTACTATTCCCTTTATATCACATGACCTTTGAGTCCACTATATGGGAAAGAAATGAACGAAAATCAGTGAGAGATTTCGGACACTGATGTGAATATCATGCATCGGAGAGTACTTTCGTGGGCATATTCGTCATAAACATAACTCTTATGTTAAATTAACATCTGTGTGGCTTTATGGATTGTTCATTTTCTCATTGTTTGTCATAATAAAGAGATAATAATGAGAACAAAAACAACTGCATGTTTATATACTACTGCATGTCTTACAATTTATTCAATTTAACCTGAAAACTGTCTGTGATTTTAAACCTAAAAAATACTTTTTTTTTAATTTAAGATATTTTTATAAATAACATTAACATTTTTTTTTTGTTTATGTATACTGTTATGAAAAAAATATGTAATACTTAGACCTTTCCATCAATAGTTTGTTATGATTAGATTAGAATTTAACTATATATACCATATAAACCATAACCATATATAATGAGCTACATGATACGTCTGTACTGTTGAGATACATTTGGGTGTCTGTGGGTGATTGACTACACTGAATATCCAGTCTCTGAGTTTTCAGTCTCTCCATAAAACCCGAAGTACTGCTAATATCGCAAACGCTGCAGTTAACCGGCACATCCTCAACTCTGATATATGATGTTGGACCGGCTTTGTTTAGCCAATGCTTATCTAATCAATGTTCTCTGGGTACTTTATGATGCGAGAGAGAAAAATTGCAAAAGTACCCGTCATCTTTATTAGATATCAGAACATGGAACAGCTGCCAAGACGTTAACTCATGTCGGCTCTGAGGATACCTTTTGATAAATTGCAGTAAAACTTAAATTGTAATGATCTCACTGTAAAGATATAAGTAATTAAGCAGTCCTACCTCAGACGGCTATCGCTAAATGCACGGATAAAATGACCTGGCGGGAAACTGTTTGAGTTCAGCGGTCTGTCACAGGATGCGGTTTTAAGCAGGAAGACTAATATTAACTGCATATAAACTCTGCTATTAAACCCCTGCAATCCATCCTCCCTCTGTCACCACGGTAATAAATACCTTGGCCACGGTGTCACAACCCTGTTTCAACTACAGGGCTTTAGTTGGCGTGCCAGACCGTGTTCCATCAAAGTCGGTATGAGGTATGAGCAATGCTTAGCCTGTACTCGGCCCTGGTTGGGTTAAGGAGAGACTGTGGAAGAGATACACCTTATGGTACATGTTTAGTCTCCTTTTAGTGGTCTGTACTGTAAGAAAGAAACCAATAGAATAGATAAAAATTGTGTTTTTCTAAAGGAAGTTTTAGAAAGAATGTACATTCAATGTACTATATTTAGCTTAAAGGCATGTTTTTGGCAAAACAAACCAAAACATGGCTTGTTTGTTCTGGGAGGTTAGGATCGCCAAAAATCAAACATTTTTCACAATAAAGAAAATGGCGAGTTTTTCAGAAAGTTCATGATGCTCCACAGGTGAAGGCGGACCGACAAATCTCTTCCTCATTTTCTTAAACCCAGGCTCAAACTACACAAACACTGCCGAGATCACAAAACACACGGCGAGAATGAACAGACTGGCAGATCTTGCCTTTTTCTTTCTCTTTTTGCCCCCATTGGTTCTGATGGAGCTTTATTGATCGGCACAGCAGAAAACCACACTGCATTTGGAGAGGATTTTCTGTCATCGTTCAGATAAAGAAAGGAGAGAGAGAAAAAGTCATAATCCCAACAGCAGGCTCCCTGACTGTGCCGAACACATCCGCCTTAAAGCCTTAGGTGCACCGACCCGGTTAGTTCCACAGGGGATGGCAAAGTGACTTGGAATACCAGAGCCACGGAGCGGCCACAGGTGCAGTGGAGTCTGAGAGCGGCTTTTCTCTTTGTATCCAGAGGCTTTTTTCTATGACCTTGCCTAGGCTGACCGTACACTCCAGCTAGTTTAGCTCGGCTATCAAAAAGGGGAAGCTTTCTAATAGGCGCTGGGTAGTGGTAAAGTGTCTGCCTGTCATACCTCATCTAGCCTGATACGCCACGACTACCCGAATCTCTCTGGCCGGACAATTACTGTCCAATTCCAATTTACTTCACCAAAGCACCGATGTAATGAAAAATAATTAGGAGGCCGAAAATGAGTTTTCTCATGAAATGGCCTCGCCAGTTGAACACAATCGCATTTGGCAGATGGCTATGTAGGTCTGCTTTAATGCGAGCGAGGCGGTTAATCATGTCCAAGGTGCATGCAGCAAACATGAAGTTTTAACACTGTTCTTGCCACGGGCATTTTAATAAAACTTTGTTGGGAGCTGAAGGGTACGTTGAGAATCTCTCCGCCTCCCCCCATCTGCCTGTATCGACCTAGAAGAGCAAGAAAATAAACAAGCAGCAATGCTAGTATACTGTAGAAGAATCTGGAAACGTCCAAAAGCTAATGCTAACAACACCCTAACTGGAACATATATCATGTCCCATGACTGGAAAATTTAGGAAATTAATGGCACATATGTCATTTTAGATTCATTGAATGGACTTAATAGTTTTTATTATAGTTGTAGCCTAGTGGTTAAAGCGTTGGTTCAATCCCAGTACCAGCAGGAAACAACTGAGGTGCCCTTGAGCAAGACACCTCATTTCATTTCATTTCATTTTCATTTATTCATTTGAATAGGCACCTTACCCCTAATCGCTGTCAGTGTGCCACTGGTAACTTGTAAGTCACTTTGGATAAAAGCGTCTGCTAAATAAATAAATGTAAATGTAAAATGTATTATTGTGAACAACAAATACAAAGACACAGTAATTAGAAAAAATGAAGAGAGACTAACTTTTCCTGGTGAAGTGACCACTAGTGACACTAAATGTTTCACTCCTTTTCCTTATTTTATTTTACTTTTTTATACACGTAAGGTTTAAATCTTTACTAACACACTATTTGGCCTCATTTCCAAACTCCAGTAAACCACACGGCTATCTGTTATCTACATTGCAACTCTATTAACACTCAAACACCATACAAATAGGCCTCCTCATGGGAAGTGCACAAGATACTAAAGCTCACAACTGATTCCAATATATTCATAGACATTACCACATATGCTACTGTATACTAACAATGTGATACTCTAACAAGCACAAAAACATAGCGCACACAAATATTGAGTGAAATAGTCCATTTAAGTTGATAAAAGACCTGTACTGCTGCATACAGTATGAGACAATTATATTGATTTCAAAATAGAAGCGATTAAGTGTATAGTGTTAGGTGTAAGTGTATCGCTTCGTGTGTTTAAAAATGCTGGTAGTGAGCAATTCTGTACGTATTGAAGAAAATTCCATTGATACCAGGGCACTGGTTTCCTCAAGGCAGCAAGGACACTTGAAAGAACGGAACAAAGAAAAAACAGAAAGAAAAACACTAGAAAGAACAGACTGCATCACTGTGAAATGCTGGGTATAGTCCAGCATGGTGTTATTGCGTGAAGTATCAGTTCATTACAATATTCGTCTTGTGGCAAGACAGTAGTAAAGTTTCATTCCTTATCAATCTGTCTCATCTTTGTTTACAAGCAAGATTTATCGTAAAATCTTATTGTTGGTTTTATTGCAAGCCATACAATCTTTATCAAAATATATGCTTTATCATTTTACTCTGAATTGCTGACTTAAAACAAAACCTTTTTTATTCAGTTTAGGTTGTGGCTTTCAGTATAAAAAAATAAGAAAGAATCTGGAGGGAGATTGAGGGTATATGATGCATTTTGGCATTATGCTTCAATCAAACCTCTATGTGCGTTTCGTGGACAAAAGCATTTATCTGGTCCACTGATGCATTTGCTTCCCTAGGCATTTTTTCAGCTTTTGTATTTAAATAGTATCTTTTAAGGCACCTTAGGGAGGAACCTCTAAAATAAAAATGAGTTCTTTGCTTGCCTTGCATTGGAATTTACACCGCCTTTGCCCTGGAAATTCACTCAATAACGATTCGTTCGGCTGTCAGGGTCCCCTGTTCATTCATGCTGGTCCTTTCTTCTACTGTAGGCCATTGCTCCCCACTGGTCGTAAAGCTATTCTTTAATATGGGAAATTATACAGTTTTAAAAGTTCTCGTTTCTTCTTCACAGTTTCTTTACCACATGCTATACGTTTATAGTATGAACTCTTGCTTATGGTTTGTATTAATATATTATATCCTATCTAAGCACCCAGATTGTCACATGTGAATAAACATCCCACAGTGCACAGAAATAGTTACATTTTACCTCTGTAAACTCAAATATTATATCCAAAAAACAACAAATATTTAAAGTTCATACGCCTCATAAACTGCTCATATATTTTGATCTTATTCCATAACAATATAATATATGAGCGAACATAATGCATATTACTCCTGTATATAAACATTCACTACTGGCTCTGAACACTTTTCTTGGAACTGTTGGCTTTGGACAATTAAACGACTTCATTCATTTGAGTGTTACCAGTCATTGGAAACAAACCATCAATCTCCATTTGTCTTGTTCAGCATGACACCAAGATTAAAGTACTCCAGAGAAATGATATCACTTAAGTCTCCTGCGCCAGACCTTGGTATCTGAAAATAAATAACTAATATTAAGTCTTATTTTTTAAAGGTACATACATTTTCCGTTACAGAAACACACGTAACTCATTGAAACATCTTTTTCATATCCTAATACATAAACCTATAAATAATATGACTGACTTAGACTGCAATGTAATAAACTGCAGAGCTTCCCTGTTAAATAAGCGGAAATGAAGTGCTGCATATGAAAAGCAGCAGCGGTGAAGCTCTGAACATATATAAAGTATATATACAGTATAGCATGATAAATTGCTTAAGCGCCTACAGTATAAACGTTCCGAGATATCGTTCAGTGAATGGTAAATCGCCGCACTAAATATCACTCTCAACGCTGCACTTGGCTCCATGAACTGTGCTTCAGGACGGCCTGATTAACTAGCAGATACTTCTTGTGATCACACCGCTAAGCTCAGTTCTGTTGAAAGGTACGGAGGAAACACATTAAATTATATATCTTTCACTCCCATTTGAACTAAAGGGAGTGTTACATATCTAACTCACAGATCACTGAGCTAAACATGGCCGAAACAGGTTATCACTGCAAATCAGGGAACAGGCTCAACAAAAATAAACATTCTTACTTTCAAATCTTAAGAGAAACTATTCCACTCTTAAAAATAAAGGTGTTTCACAATGCCATTAAAGATCCATTTTAGCCTGAATGGTTCTATAAGTGGTTCTTTAGACTATAAAAAGGTAAAAAAGAAATGGTGCTTTTAAGAATATTTGACAGAAAGGTTCTTTGGGGAACCTTAAATGGTTCTTCTATGGCATTACTTTTTTTCAATGTGTAGCTGCCTGGAATGCTGCATGCATAATAGTTCTACAATAATTTTCAAAATGTTTAGTTTTATATTTTTATAAAAGTTTTATAATAAATATAATATGCCTTACAACAGGACGCTCTGGAATACTTGATTCTTGATTGGCCAGTTGCAAAAATCCACAGTATGTTATTACATATAACATGAGATTATATAAAACATAATAAAACCAAATTGCTTGTTTGTCCTGTTTGAACATTGTGTCTAAAGCCAACAGGAAATGTGTTTTTCCTCACAGAAGGTTTGTATCAATTACAAATAAGCTAATAAAACATTTAAAATCAAAATTTAGTTTCCAATATTTTACTCCTGTGCCAAGCCAAGCCAGCTGGTTGTTATCGCAAAATAAACCTCTTCAGAGTGATAAGATTTATCCTGCAAAAGCAACTGCTTGCATGGCTGTACATTATCCCTTACATGTCAACAACCAACAAACAGATGTGTAAATTATGGGCAAAACATTGCTATTGGCTCTGGAACACAAGTTTAGTTCACTTTGTGTGACTTGTGCGGGGCCCCAAAGTTTCTCAAAAGCATCGGTGTAGGGTGCAAAATGATGTTTTGGAGAGACACAGCGCTTGCTGTGTGCATTAGACCTCTGCAGTGAGCTAAATGGCCATCTTCTGGATGACTAAATGTCAGGAAACATACAGGAAATATAAAGTCACTTTCACATCCTTCATAGTCTTGACAGCGTCCTCCCATATAAACACACTCTTCTGCTGCTGCAGAGCGAGAATCATCCACTGCACTTAGCAAAGAGAAGTAGGAGAGAGAGAGAGAGAGAGAGAGAGAGAGAGAGAGAGAGAGAGAGAGAGAGAGAGAGAGAGAGAGAGAGAGAGAGAGAGAGAGAGAGAGAGAGAGAGAGAGAGAGAGAGAGAGAGAGAGAGAGAGAGAGAGATGTGTTGCAGACCTGTCATTTCTGATTGACCACCCCATCTTTCACCTTTTTTTGCACACATTGCAGGTCTAACTTTTTGTGAAGCATGCAGATAATTTTGCTATCACTTTAGTTTCAGGGGATGCCCAAAAAAGCATATCAGTAAAGAATAAATTATCATGGGGTCAAAATGTGTATATTTACGTACAGAACACTTGCACTTCAAATTCAACTAGATGAGGGAAAGAAAAAAATGGGAAGAAAAATCCTCTAGTAAACATGTCATCAAGAGCTAAAATGGCAACTGAGAAACATTTGTTTAACGACTTGATTTCTACTGTTATTGGCTTTGCAATTGACAGACGTTTTTCATTGAAGGCACGTAGAAAATCACCAAGCTGAAAACAAGAAAAGAAAGCAGGTGCATAATCACTTAAGATGGGCCGTAAAACACATTGTTAAATTTTAGATAAACAAACTCCTGTGGTGCTAAATATACCCGAGAATTTACCTCCATTGGAGTTCATGCGGAAGAGCATTAAACAGTGATTAGCTAAACTCTGCAGACACAAATTTTACATGTTTCTTGTGGATTTCTTTAACCAACATCCTCTGAAAAAGAAAAGCAGCATTACAACTCATTTCAGAAGATTCTATTAGTTAGTTAGTAAGGCTAAACATTTCAACTTTTAGAGTTAAATATCATTTAGTCACCGCATACAACACAGAATTGTTATTTTTTTCCACAGAACGTAAATCAAGCTTTTTTAGTGTATAAAAGTAGCCATTGATGTTTACAAGCAGGTGCCAAAAAATGACATAACGACTTTTCAAATGCTTAAAAAAACAGTCCATTGTAGAAATCTTTAAAGGCCTTGAACTTTGAAAGCACAGTAAGATTTGACAGCAATTTTTCAAAGATTTTCATCACATAAAGCTATTGTATGTCTTCAGAACACTAAAATGTACAGTAGTGAATAGGTCAAACGAATCATTTTTATGAAGCGCTTTTGTTATTCTGGATTAAATTATTGTGACTGCACATTTAACTGTCAGGTTTTATAACTACGTGTAAAGAAAAGTGTTAAGGTTGTGGACTTCAAAGACATGTTTAATATTTCAAACACACGAAAAACAAAGGCTTTACCAAAAATCCCCCATTGCGGTCATATATAATTATATCTATACAAACAGAATTTTACATATAACTGTAAACTATTCTAAAGTTGTTTTGAAGCCTTTTGTTACCAGTAACAGACTGGCAGCTGTCAGAACATGTACATAAACGTACAGTTTTCTTTAAAGCATCTGGGAAACGTTGCACCGATTGTAAGATAAATTCTGTGAGTAGACTGTATGTTTGCGAGGTTAAGGTCACACTCAAATCAGGCAAATTAGAGACTAGAATGCAATAAAATCAGTGGGCGCCTCTCCCACAAGTGGGACTTTGGTATTAATTCTCTTTTATGAGGCATCCTGATGTGAAAAATCACCCCTTTTTATGCTAGAGCACCGCTTGTACACACTGTAGGAGGTTTGGAGCGCAGACAGTCCTTCTGGCTTTACATTGGACTGTGAGAAAAACAGACATGCTTTATCTACCGGAAAATGTGTTGCATTTGAGCTACATCTTTCAAACAATGCGGCATGGGATGCGGCATATTTACGGCGTTTGGCCATAAATATTATCAGCGCAATAACACTCCCCCAAACTTTTGTCTTCCTTATGGTCATATATTATTCAAGATGTAATTCTGAAAGAAGGTGCTAATTAAGTGCAAGTAACGATATTTTCATTTCCTCTCTCCGCATGTGCGTCTGGCTAGGAATCTGTCACATTTTCCCAAGCTTCATTAGCTGCGAGTCGAATCGCACGCGGCTCGTAGCCCTTGTCTTTACTTCCGCCTCGCTGCTGTCCACCTGCCCCGTAATTAATAAAGACCTGCCATTTATCGTGCCTCTCCATCTTGGTCTTTGATTCGCCTGTCAGAAGCTATTAAAGCCCACTCTGGAAGCCCACGGTGCACCAGCAGGAGGCCACGTCAGAATCGCATCAACCTGATTTAGTGGGCATATTGGAAACCTGCCGTGGAATCCAAGGGAAACACAAAATGAGTGCACGAGCCTTGAAACATTGTTCATTTGGCGGCAGTTTGATATTTGCAGCAGCTTTGTTTTGTTTCTTTGTCTAATGATGTCTTTCTAAATTGTTATTGCTTTCTAAAAAGTTCTGTGATTGATTTACCCTGGAGATGAATACTTCATTAAAGAAGCAAATATGTAAACATTAGTGCTGTTGAATGAACCCATTAAATAGGATAAAAACACAATAAATTGTGCCCACTGACCTATACATAAAGTATTTTTACTGATTCAAGCTTGAAGAGACACTTTTATGTTTTTGCGGGTCAGCAGCGAGCACAACCCCAGTCGTTTTCGGTTTAAATGCATTGAGCTACAGAGCACAATGAAATTGAATTCAGTTGAGCTGCTTACATAGCGTCTTAGAAAAACAGCAAAATGTCTGATGCCAACATAGACCAAAAATGTATATTGCAGACAAATTACAACAACAGGTCATGTATGAGTAGCTTCTAATAACCATAGCCCTTCTAACACAAAAATTGTAAAAATCTTCTAAAAATACTTTTTAAAAATACTTTTCTATATTATGTTTTATCTGCCACAATAATAATCGAGGGCATTTCTCAGCAAATTGGATATACACAATATTCTGTAATAATTTCAACTGACAAACGTAATAAATAAATAAAAAACATTAGATTGCAACAATAGTAACAAATTACATCTCTTTGATATGTAAAAATTCACAGGGCCTTTGGTATGATGATAAACATCGTATAAAAGAACAAAATAGTAGATATACTGCGGTTCAATATCAATATGCTTTGCCGGTGGCTGTGAAGTGACATCATTAAGGGGCTTTGTTCACACTCGTTTACATGCTCTCCTGTTTTTTATTCTCTGCTTTGCCTTCTGATCTGATGGCCAACAGCTCTTGCTTTCTTATTCATCCCTCTCTCTCCCTCCCTCCCTCCTGTGCTGTTAAGGGCTGTTTTGTTGGGCATTTTGATGTGTTTATTTACTGTGTGTGTCTTTGATCCTACCGGGAGCTGGAGGGAGGGACAGGCGGATAGAGAGACCGAGAGCAAAAGAGAAAGAAGCATGATGGGGGAAGGTTTGTCGAGACACACGGGCAAGAAGTGCCACATCTGTTCTCAGTGAGGAGAGACAGAGTCAGTCAGAGGAAGTCAGAAGGGATGGAGGAAAAAGACTGGAAAATACAAACGCAGAGAGGTGTAGCACTGCTGGTGAGGCAGCAGATCTGGGCTGAATTTCCCAAAGGCACTGTTGAATACAGAGATCATTATGGTGTGAGATATACGGTTGCTGGGAAACTCTGCTTAGATTAACAGCAACGCAGCAGAACGACCATCAGTATCCACTGAAAGGTTTTAAGTTAGTTCAAAGATCATCGTCCTTCACAAATTCATCACATCGCATGAATACTATAAAAATATATTTTTGTTATGTGACAACTTTATCTGAAAAATAATCATTTCATGTTCAAGTAATGATGTATGCAGCACAGAGTATAAGGTTGCTTCACATGAACTTTTGCAAAACACAACAAAATTCATCATTTTACAGAGTCGCTGCATAGTAATTCTGGAAGATCAATAGCTCGGTGATGACTGAAGGCTTGCGTTTATTTTATTGGCAAACAGTGTATTTGTTATTACTTTGGCTAATGTCCTAATCCGGCTTATAGTAATGAATGGCTGCACTTTTGCACAGCAATGCATGTTTGCACAGCACTATTTATTTATTTATTTTATTTGTTAGGTTATTGGCCTATCGCACAATAATTCAGGACTATGTTTTTCTGTTTGGATTTGCAATTCAAGTCACAGAGAGACAGAATTGTGTTGTTTTAATGAATTTAATTTACTGTAGTTTAAATATTGGTGCTGGAGATTCAGTGGCCCTAAAGAATTGTTTGGACAATTCTGGACACTTTAAGTCATTAAAGTATGAAATCTCATTGCATTACACAATAAAATATCTATATACAAGTTACACAAAAGCCACTTTACACAGCAGCAAAATAATGCACTTAGACAACGTTGTGCAGCACCGCACTTTAATTCAGACATACAGTGTAAAAATTATATAAAATGTTTAATATTATATCAAATATAATGATACAAAATGAAATATTATATGCACATGTATGTGTAAACATATTTTCCATAAACAGAAGGTATGTTTCACAAGCAACATTACTTAAAAATGTGTCTGATCAACATTTATATAAATTTATTTGCTAAAAAGTTTTGCTATTCTTCTTTTAGATAAATGCCTCTTGATATTTTCTCAAACGATGAAAAGACATCCGTGTATTTTTAAGAGTAACCAAACACTTTTTGAGGTCACTAGATGTCATTCATAATGACATTGAGATGTTCGAGTGTATTGGGGATGTTTTGTGTTCATGTCCTTGTATGATCCTCCCTTACATGGAGGTCACAAGGGCACTCTGACATGTTAGCATGTTTAACTTTTATTGATCATTGAGATGCACCCTTCAGCCTTTCAAAACATAACACATTTACACCCACACACACACACCGCATGACCTCATTAGGGGGTCATGGGAGGAACTCAGACAGAGGCATGCGACAGACTTATCTTTTGCAGGAAGTTTCTTTAGAAAACATTCTTATCGCAAATCGACTGATATGGATAACCTTGGAGCGCTAGAACAATTCATAAATCTCTCTAGCAGACAATCAGCAAAATTCTCAAGACCTTTTCTGTTCCAGGATTGAAATGAGCTGGTAGTTGAAGGAAGAGAAAGAGGAGGACAAACTAATCTGTCTCCTCTGATAGGCCTTATTCTTTAGAAAAAAGGTAATAGTTACGATATTCACCTATAACATGATAAAATTATTACAAATGTTTGAAATTTGTGATTAAATTTGTTTCTGACTCACTTTACAAGGAACCTTCAGCTATTATTGTAATCGCTATAAAGTGCTCAGATTAAAATAACACATTTCTGGGGGGATTTTATGGGAAAGTATGCTACTAAAAAAGTCTGTCTTAGATATTAACTATTGTTTTAATGTAAAGCCAAATTTAGTAAGGCTTTAACTTGAAAAATGTATTTGTCAGTAAAATCAAGTAAAATAAACGCTTTCCTTTTATATTTATAGTTTTGGAAAGTTTTCAAAAAAATAATAAATATAAAATAAATAAATTATAATTGTTGCACTGAAAAGTAACAATGTAAGAAAATGAACAACACTTAATTTTTTTAAAAAGTCAGAGATATTGTATTTTTAATTATTTGAGGTTTAAAAAAGAATGCTACCATTGCTCAGGCTCTTTGGATTTCAACAAAATGAAGTTATGGCCTAAAGTTATAAGCCTAATTCTGGCGGGGCATGACAGGTGACAGATCTGACTCTTTACCCTCATTAAGAAAAAAGCAAAGTCTGCCTCACAGACAAGCAGACCAGATCAAAGGGGCGCTGTAGCATTAAATAATAATGATGAACTTTCATTGTGCACCGTGTTTGTTAGAAGCTTCAGTCTCGTTCAGACAGATTGTCTTTAGATCTTTCCCTGACATCTATCTCTCCTTCTCCTGTTAAAAATAAGGGGTGTTACCAAAAAACAACAGGTCACTCGTTAAAAACACTTCATCTCTTTCTCTGAGATCAGAGATGATCAGAATGAACAGTCACCAAGCACCAAATCCAATTAAAAATTGGCTTTGGCAAGAACATAACAATGGAGTTACTCACCAGTTGGGCAGAAACCTTATTAGGAACTACATCATAAAACAGAATTTTATTAGAAATAGAAAGTCTGACTCTCGCTAATGTTATAAAGAAAACATCTGTCGTAACTTGAGCATCTCCCAAATACTTTACCTCAGTGGAAAATAAATAATCATTATAATCATATCAATTCAATCATCTGTCAAATTCATGATTATAATATTTTTTCCAGAACTTCATATTGTGACACACCTGGAAAAAATATGAAAAGCAAAATCGAAATGTGACTTAATGCTTTTGTGTCAGTCTTAGTTTCAGTGGAGACTGATGCATCTTGCATATGATGCTGCAATTAACATTGTCATTGGTATGAAAATATAATTTCAATAACAAAAAAAAAAAAAAATGTAGTCAAATAAAAAACGTTTATCAAATGATTACTGGTTTATTTTTTCTTTGGCCAGTGTGAAAAAAAGACTGTCAAAAAAGACACATGTGGCAAAATGCTTTCCTAGCTCGGTTGGTAAGAGCAAGGCCCTAGCAACGCCAAGGTTATGGATTCAATAAAAAAATTGCACATACTATACAAAAATTGTATAGTACAGTATAATGCATTGCAAGTTGCTTTGGATAAAAGCGTCTGCTGAATGCATAAGTGTAAATGCCATTTTTACCAAGAACTTTATCATTTTGTGTAAAAACTAACCCTACAAAAACAGATGTTAAAACACCACAGAATGACCCGTTTGTAAGTTCAACTATTTAAGTTATTCACACATTCCTCTGCTGACCCAATCAGCCATATTCCAGTTGTGCTGATTGAATTGCTCCATCTTAGTGAAAATCGTCCATCCTTTGACATTTATGCAACAATCTGGAATCCTCTTGTCATACATTTATTCATTAATCTGCTCATTGGCTTTCTCATGAATACAAATGCAACTGTGACCTGCTTTACCTAACCCAAGAAGTTTACAGGGATTTGCCACAGCTTTTGATACCGGGTCTCCTCATGCATACACATCATATCAACAATAACCAAAGGGCTGGGCACGCTGATAACACGAGGCGGAATTGGACTTCCTCGGCTTTGCTTCGCTTTACTTTGCATGGTGCGGTTTTCATTTGCATAGATCAAAACGCAATTTGATCCCATCCCGTTTGAAGGGAGAGGTACAATATCATGCTATTTTGCAGATTCTGATGGCTGGTAGCTGAAATTTCATATTGTGTGTTTATCAGAAAGATGAAAAAGTTCTTTGATTTAATATAGATGTTGTTTTAAAATGTTATGATCAAAGGAATGGTGTCTGTCAGCATTGAACAGTGATCTTATTAAATATTTTGGAGTCTCACTGTTTTCAGTCAAAGTGTTTGATTTGTGTATGTGTATTGGCTTTCGCATTGATTTCGTTACTCTTTGCACAATCCAGAAACCATGAGGAACGTGTTCCATGTAAAATATACACAAACAAAGGGAAACTAGAGAAGGAAGCATAAAGAGAGATGTGAATGTTCAAATGCTGTTTCTTTAAATATTGATGTTGATAATGTCCATGCTTAGGTTGTTTTATTATGAACATACATCAAGATCAGAAATTAGTTTAGTAATTTACTGCCCAAATATTACTATTGATTATTCTGTTTTAGTAATAAAAAACCTTTGTAATCTTTAACCAAAATGTAATCTATTCTTTTGGCTTATGGCTTTCCTTTTCCTATCGGACACAAAGCTTATTGTCTATATTGTATATTTGTATTGTATATTTGTATAGTAATCTTTTATTCTTTTTATCATCTGTGTCTTGTCCTGTTGCTGTCATTCTGTAACACTGTGGAGCTTCTGTCACCAAAACATATGTGTAAACATACCTGGCAATAAAGCTGATTCTGATTCTGATTCTGATTATCTACAACTGAACCATGTTAAAAAGAGCCAATAGGTCCATAGACAAATAGCTATTAAAGTGAAATTAACATTTCACTGTTCAATAGTCCTTTTTGAGACTTTCTCTCTTATATTAACAAGGTTCTTTTCACCTTACAACATTAGAATTGAATGTCTTAATTAGCCCTAGTTTCTTTTATCTTTAGTGAAGGTTATTTACTTAACAAAGATGGTTTGGTTCATATGCACCTTTGATCTGCCAAACTTGAAAAAGTAACACTGAATCAATGTCACACTTATTGGGGTTGCTTAGCATACACCCACTGCTTATATTCAGAGGAATATTTCATTTTTTATGCTTGGGATAGTATTGCTCTTTTCTCAGGAGATGAGTATAGTGCTATATTTTTTTTTGTAGATTGTGTGAAAATTTGGTTTTGGATGAGAGGTTTGATAAAAAATGTTTCAGGTCACATTGAAAAAATTGACTTGTGATTGCAGACTTGGCAAATGACAGTTTGTAAAACTTTGGAGGAGACACTTATGGGATTACTTTTCTCATGAAGAAACATCTATGAATCAGGAGAATCCCTTTGCTCATTATTTTATCGCATTACTGCCTACAGTAAAAGAAACAATTAAGGTAATGTACAATTATATCCTCTAAAGATTCGCTTTGTGACTTTATCACAGACAGAAAAAATATAGCACAGCCTATAAAAAGCATCACTGCGTTGCCTTCCCTGATTGAAGACAAGACGTGTGTCTTTGAACTGTCATTTGGCTGTCTTATCTCTCTGATCATGTGTCACACACTCTTCTCAAATGGCCCAGGAGAAGCCTTCTGACCCCCTGACCTCTCAGCCACCTCATTATTTAATCAGACATTCAAGCCACGCAACAGGTGCCATGCTCTATGTAACATGACCTTTGACCCCAGCACTAAAAACAACCGACCTCTGCGCCCTCACCGGTATTCTAACTTGCACTGGTGCAGGTGATGGCAGACACGTTTTTGGCAAACGGCCCCGAGTTCTTTACACAACAAAGCCGACGAGCATATTCTCTACCGTCCATTTCCAGAATAAAAAGTTGTTTGAAGTCGAGAACTTTAAGCATCTGTGAGTCTTTACTAAGCTGATATTTTAACATCAAGCGCCGGAATGAAATACTCAAATTTGATATTAAGATATTGCTATTGATTGAAGGTGTATGATTTTAATAACAGCAGCTGCAAAAATAAGTTACATACACACATTAGGAATCCAAATGAATATTTTCAAATTTAGCAGAGTCAATCTTTCTCCAGTGTTTCTTTCACATTTTCATTAGTGTTTATTATTACATATTTTCTTGGGAGTATGAAAACAGACAGACAGTCTGGTACACAAGGACTATTTTTCTCAAAAAATCTAATATTTTTTAACAGTGATGACTATGCCTGATGGGTTTGTATATTTTTATATTGTTGACATGTTCCAGCAGTTTTAAGCCCCTCCCCTTTTCTAATGCCAACAAACGTCACCTTCCTCACGCTCTGTCTACCCGGTGTATCTAGTTGTTGACAGATGTCGTGTTATTCATGAATATTCGGCACAGAAGCAGTGAGCCCAGCACTATAGACGGGCCTTTGATCCTTGTTTCAAAAGAGGCGGCTGTTTGTGGCGCTGCCAGTGAGACGCCTGTAGATTGGCTGCAGCGGCCTGTTTGTTTTAAGAGCAGTGGAGCTTCATTGCTCGCAGGGCCGGGTGGAGATGACAGCCACCTGCATTAGCACCCACGCTCAAATCAGCGGTGAATATATTAACCGCGTGACCAGCGGCGTATCAATAAGGCTGAATTTATATGTATATGTAAATTAAACAGTTATACATATATTTGCGTATTGTGATAT
This sequence comes from Beaufortia kweichowensis, assembly GCA_019155185.1. Taxonomy (NCBI): domain Eukaryota; kingdom Metazoa; phylum Chordata; class Actinopteri; order Cypriniformes; family Gastromyzontidae; genus Beaufortia; species Beaufortia kweichowensis. Next base: position 8,684,826 of record CM032807.1, read on the forward strand.
CTGACAGTAATGTCAACAAAGCAATGCACACGCATGAATAAACACGACTCTTGGCAGGCGGATGGTATTAAACACAATTCCCGAACAAACGGCACAGTAATCTGCTCTCGTCTCTGAGCACACCGTTACAACAAGAGCAATTTGTGATCCAGTAAGATTAAATGGTATGTGTTTCATTAAAACTCAGATTTGACTTGGAAAGCGTAAATACACAGCTACACAATAGCGCGCCGCTTAATCTGTTGTGACATTCACAACACCAGGAAAAAAATGGCAAACTGTAAAACAACCCATCTGTCTGGCCAAGCATTGTGAAAGGGTTTGTGGGAAGGCGCGGGTGGGTGTCTACAGTGTTCTGTGACACTTTCCCATTAAAAACAATGAGAAGCTGCCATCTGCAGTCTGAGAAGCAACTGTGTGCCTGCGGCCCCTCTCGACCCCAGTAGAAAAAAAAGAAAACACCCGGTAGCCCATTCATTGCCTGGATCTTTTCATCCTCTCCGCTCCTCCAGTGTCACTAATGATATTGGTTTCTCTCATCGAGGCCTTTGAGAGGAGTCTCAGTCTCAGGGTTTCTTTTGTCATGGTGGAGGAATGGAGGGTATCCTCTTCCCATCTGCCTCTCCCAGAATGCACCACAGAAGAGTGAGGACCTTACAGGCACCCGCCGTCTCTCGCTGCTCCTCACCTTTAGGCACAGAACAAAAGATTTCAGAGGAGCTTTCAACGGCTACGCTTCCACAGGCCAAAATAATTGGCTAAAGAGCGGCTGTAAATATTCTGTGAGTGACACTCTTTGAGGAGCAGAGATGTTTTTGTCAAAAGTCTAAGCTTCTTAGTCCACCAAATACTTGGAAATATAAAAAATGACATTTACATTTATGCACGTGACAGATGCTTTTATCCAAAGCGACTTACTGTACATTCAGTCTTACAGCATATTCAATATTTGCATCAGTATGTGTAAATATATATGCAAGTTGTAATGTTGTCTACAATAAATAAATCATATCGTTATTAAAGAGTTATTTTATTTCAAAAGTTACAAAGTTTTTCTGTTGTCTCTCGGTCTGATTTAATAGCATTATTTCTGAAATACTTGCAGTGACTTAATAAAATACCTTCCTGCAGGCCAGCAGGTAAATATTTCACTGACACTTTTTTTATGCATTTACAAATGTCTTTTGGGGCTTTGAAATAAATATGTATTTTTCATTTTTTGTGTTCATTTACTGTGTTATAACCTGAGTTCTAGTGTTTGGAGTTTGTTTGGGTGTTTTGTATTAAACTTGTATTAACTTCAAAATGTTAGAACTTTAAAATGCACTTTTTCATTTACTATTACATTTATCACATACCTCTGTTAGAATCGCACAGCATGGATGTTGTGAATATGATTTCAGCTTCATGTATTAAATATTTAAAAAACTCTGACTCTTAAAATGTTTAAAAAGTTTAAAGTTTAAAGTTTAAAATGTACAGTGTTTCATTGCAATCACTGACAGATGTGAAATAAATTTTACTGGTTTTTAACATTTTCTAAATAAATAAGCAATTTTTTTTAAATAAAAATCAATTGTAATTTAAGTTATTTTACATATTATCTTGGTATTCCCCTGATGATATAGATCAGAACCAATACCATCTAAATGCCGTCTAATGTCTTAGGACGAGTTAATATTTCTCAAAATGTTATATTATATTATATATATATTATATATTATATTAAATTGGATAAATTGCAGAGTACTTTAAACCAATTATTTAACCAAAATAGTTCCAATTGGCTTTGGTCGAAATAAACGATCATATCTGCTTCTCTACATACACTGCTATCAATCTGTTTATTAATTAAGATGTTAATTTGCATAATACAATTAAAACTAGTTCTTGTTTACTCCAAGACTAACCACAGAAATAAACCAAGCTCTGTTTACCTCATTAATAACAGTGTTTTACACAGACCTGTCATTAACACATGGAAATCAGATAATAGATTTGTGTACATTTTTCTCAGTGTGCAGCAGCAAAACACACACACACTCACACAAAGCCCAATATACAGTGATTAATATTTCTTCCCCTGTTTATGCATTCATCTATTTAGGCATTTCCAGAACAGACCTCTGAAAATGTTGATTAAGTACCGCAGGAATGTTCTCTCTCTCAATCTCTCTCGCTCATTTTCTCTCTGTGAGTGTAACAGTGTGTTTGACCTCATCCTGGTTCTTCAGTAACGTGCCACAATCTAATTGGTGCTGGCAGGACACAGACTGTCCATGCTAATGATGGGGGCTTTTTTAGCTGACATATTAGCTCTGGGTGACATGGCCAAAGTCTTCCAAACAAATGAAGAGATGAAGCATGTACGAACGTCACAATGATGCCAAAAAGTTTGTTCATCACTGGCCATATACAGTAGCTGTTAAACTTTTTTTTTATATCGCCATCTCTGTTTGAAACATAAATAGGAAGTTGTTTTACATACTTATCTTTACATGGGTTAAAGTCAAATGCAGACAAATCTCTGATTTCTCAAATTATAAAATGTTATAAAATGATAAATAACCGATTGCAGCTTTAATTCTTGCATTAAGTGCAAATACATGATCTCTTTCTCCTACCAGCTGTGGACCAGGACTAAAGAATTTTGTATAACACACAAATACAGTATTATGCAAAACAAAAATCTAAAGCCAAATCTTTACAATTCCAAAAAAGATTAATGACAGACTCCGTTTCCAACAAAGTGAGATTAATAAATGCTGTAAACGGCATTGTTCACTGTTAGGCCATGTTAACTAATGCTCTGACGATTATTAATGTATTAAACCTTATTGTAAAGCGCTACCATAATATCTTTATTGGCTGCAGAGGAATTTCTGAAGTCGTGTGTTAAATGTTTATATGCAGCGTATGCAACATGATCCGTTCTCCTCTATTAGCACATCGACCAGAAGCTCTTCTAGCCAACCCACATAATATTCTTAGATAATATTTCATATAATGACAGAAGCTTTCTGTGTGGAGAGGATTCAGTCTTGAGAACAAACGAAAAGTAGCAAAATTTCTTGGAGCGAAGGGCTGATGAATAAAACATGAAACGGTAAAAAAACATTATTTGGGTGAGACAGACAGAGGAAGAGAGAGGGAGAAGGACAGAGAGAGGCTTTTTTTCTGCTGCAGTAGCTTTTCCTCTGAAAGTGCTGAGGGCTGCTTGTATAGAGCCAGAGGGCTCTGGCTTTGAAACCTCTAATGAAGATCTTCTGTTGACAGCAGCCCGCACAGAGTGGCATCTGTAGCCCACATGTAACATTTTTAAAAGGCATGTATAAACGAAAGCCTTACAGACTCAAACAAGCATCAGGGGGATGAAGAACAATACACATGTAGACAACATGCTGAATCTAATACACAGCTATTATGCTTATAGGCTGACTTTAGCTAAGTTTAGAGCCTTGGGCAGATACTTTGATTGACAGCTGTGGGAATCAACAGCTAATGATTTTGAGACATCAGAGGGCTTTAAATCTGCTTCCTTCATACAAAGGCCTGATGAAATTTAGCTGTCATTTGTGCAACTTAAATTTTAATGTATTATTCTATGTATGCTGAACAGACAAAAAAATTAAATTAAATAGCTAAAGTAAAAGTAATGTCTAGACTAAAGTCAGCTAAACTGAACAGGTTAAATCAGGTTAAATATAAAAAATAATTTATGAACATTTCCATTATTGCTAAAACCCAATGCAATGCATTGCACAAAATTCAAAATACAGCTGTAATATATATATATATATATATATATATATATATATATATATATATCGAAAATTATATTATATCTATATATATTATATATATTATATTATATATATTATATTATATATATATTTATATCGAAAATTTACTCATATTATTACAATACATTGTGACCTATTTTTACAGACTGTTTTGCAGTGAACACTACACTAATAGTTCATAATGTACAAAACTTACATAATTGTTATAACAATTTTTCTAAAATAAATAATTTTAGAAAAATATAAACAAAAACATGAATGCATGTGAATTTACAGTACAGATAAGCAGTAGGATCCTGTATGTGCTCTGCTACATATGACTTTGTCTCAAATATCCAAGAAAGATGTCGAACTGTCTTATGTCCACATCTCTGGTTTTGAATTTTAAAGGTCTGCTGTTGATGGGCCTTGACGCTCTCAGGTATGAGACAACATATTGTGTTAACATGTCAAAACATCCATTAATCTCCCTTACAAAGGCTCAATACAAAGTTAAACTGGTGTATAGTGTAAGTGGTTTCTTCCTTTTCCAAAGATCTGATGAAAAGCTAGCCTAGCCCAGAAGGTATGTTTCGAGTATATTACATAATATGCAGAATTTTAAGTAAATAAACAGCACATGTGTGTTTCCCCAGTGGATACTGTATGGATACATACATATTGATATGGTTGCTCTGGCCAAGAAGCCTTTAAAGGCAAAATAAAAAGCTGGCTTTGAAACTGGAATCCCCTCAGGTGGGACAGGCACCAATCACAGCAGTGTTGGTTGTAATTGAACAGTTTCCTGCATATAAATTGACTGCATGCAATACATCAACAAGACAGGCACAATATGGATAGTCATTTGAGAAACAGTCATTGTGTCCTATAAAACCGATGGATTATCAAGCTATATTATGGCATTTTATGAGCGCATTTCTGCATTAGACACATCACAAGGTCGTCTCCAAGCAGAGAAATATTTATAACTTTTCCTACATTATTCGCTACACGCTGTTTTATGAATAACAGACAATGTGTTGTGTTGAGAATCCCATTTTTTTCTTGATTAAAAAGTCATCAGCTGCATTTTCGCTCTTTGAAAAAATGCAGAAACGGCTGCAGGCCTCATTTACGTTGCCATTTTTAAGGTAAATGATATTTTAATGACTTAATTATGTTGAATAACAAGAGTAATGCAATTCTGAACTCCATCGGTGACTAACCCCAATCTGTTAGCATAAAAAAGTGCCACTTCTTTCTTGTAAGTGCTGCCTTTTCATTTAGTATTGATGTGTGTTGATGTATTGTTTAATTGTAATTTGCCCTGTGCTTGTGGGTGTGTGTGAATGTAAGTGTTAGTGCAGACATGTGTGTGTGAGAGGAGGTGACAGGAGGAGTGAAAAAGACGTGGGTGAACGTGTGCGTGCATGACATATCCATGTAGTGCATGTCTGAATTTGAGTATAACTGAGTTTTTTTAGCTACAATTTAGTCAAAAAAATTGTTTGATTTCTGTTACAAAGATGTAAATGTAGTCTGCAATCTACGGCAATCTGCAGACACAATTCTCTCATATAATGGCCCAAACTGTGTGAAAACCAACAAAGGAACGGTAAATTTCATATGGCAAGTACTGCAGAGAACAGCAGACGATACTGATGTGATTTGTATAATCTACCTATTGCTCTTGTGTTGGTACTGACTGTGCTGCAAACCGTGTGGCAAAAGCTCTTTTGGCTAAGTGATAGGTCAAAAACTGTCTAAAAACACAAAAAACAAACATCACAGCAAAGGGTTACTTTTTGTTGCGTCTTAGGTGGCTTGTAAATGAACTCCAGAAATTACATAATAACTAAAGTGATTATATTAGCTCTAATGAAGTAAGATGCATACGTTTTAAGATGCATTGATATATTTATTATCACTACACAAATGCCAACAGAGGCTGACAGCATAAGGTCTTTAGAAATACTTCAGTAAATTTACAAAAGCTTTAGGGAAAATCCAGTAAAGGGTCAAGAAAGGCAATTTGCTTTTTTCAGTTTAAATAACCAATCATTGTCAGCAGTAACCTTTTAAACCAATTAGCTTTCAGAATCACTTTAGTGCGTCATCAAGCCTGTTAGTGGTTAAAAACATGTAGAGAGAAACTATAACATTGAGCCAAAATACTGATGATTTGTAAAATATTAAAAGAAAGATTAAAGATTAGTAAAAGCTTCAACAGCATATACAGTAAGCGTGTACATTATGTCATATGTTTTAAATATCATATGTTTTAAATATTAAAACACCTAGAACAACTTTAGATGTTAAAATGTAGCAATCATTTTATTTTAATGCAATTAAAAGTGGTTTTATTGTATTTATAAAAAACATTATTAAATATGTTTAACGGCATCACATTCATTTAATTCAGTTAGTACATTTAATTTGACAGCATGGTTTCATTTTGTTCCGTGTGATTTTTATAGAGATGTCGGATACACTGTGACAGCACGCACACACCCACACAAATCGATAAATGGGTGAAACAACATTGATGTGGCAGCATCTCCAGTGTTTTACTGTGTACAGTGTTTTCATCCGTAATGACAAAAAGCGCAAATTGCTTTACTTGCATTACTCCAATCTGAAATTCATTTCTAAACAAATGTGGAACTTTGTTTTTCTCAGACTTCTCCATCATTTACTAATAAATTCTACTAATACTTCAGTTTTATATCAGTCTTCCCAGATATTTCTTTCACAGTCCACCATTCATATCTTGTAGTGTAAAGGTGAATACCAATGACTGAGGCTATTCTCAACATAAACTAACCTCAGATGCAAGTGTCTATTTTCACTTGCCCTCCATTTTCCATATCATTTCGTTTGGAAAGCTATTTACAACTATGCTTTTTATCGACCGCCTTTCATTGCTAACTGCTATGTCTAATACAACACAAAGAGTTTCCCATCACTTCAACTTCCACCTCACGAAAGCCTGAAACTCTATTCACTCAGTTGCACCGTATTCACTAAGTGCTAAAGGTCCATTTAAAGATTAAATAAGTGTTCACCGGTAAACATTACTTTATTCCATTAAGATCTGTCTCCATGGCTCATTTCCATCATCATTCCTGTGGTATTAATGCATTAATTCTGCTGGAATGTGCTGTCATTATCACCAAACACCACAAATTGAAATATGCTGCTGATGAATGGAGGAATTGTGAACATTTTAATGGAAGTCAAAGCTTGTGGAGTCGAAAGTATGAGGCAGAGGTTAGAAAAGAGGGAGGAGGTACTTTAAAGGCACTTAAACTTACACTGAACAGATACAAATCTTGTATAAGGTCTTGGGATATTGAGGTATAAGTAGCAGAAACCGGGCATGTGTAAGTAATATCGCATCATGCTGTTAGACTGAATATATTTGCACAGCTGTACTGATATTTAGTACAATAGTATGATTGTGGGAGTAATATGGAGTGCTGCGGGGATGACGTATTATTGTAGGCCAACCCGGAAGTTAGCGTCACACTGTTTCCCTTGGCAAAAAGGATTTTTCCGTGGGATTTTGGTGACCACAAAAAAGGCCTGTGATTAACACACTTTTAGGATACTAACATGTTTTGTCAATCAAGATAATCTTCACAAATAAACACAACAATTATGGATTTTGAACATTAAATACAATTGCCAGAAATAAAAAGCTAACCACCCAGGTTGCACGGATCAACGTCAACACTACCAAGCTCCCAACAACTCCTTCAAATCTCCACATTTCCGTTTTCTCCCCATTTTTATGCGTGATGACATGCATAATGTCACTGACAACGTTTGTAATCCTATTCAGTAACTTTAACAATGTTAAAGCTTTAAAAAATCATGAATAAGGCATTACTATTATGCTGTAAAACAAAACATGAAAATATGCTGAGCTAATCACAGACTTTATTAACCAAACAGCATTTAAAAATCCCTTGCCCTAGAGACGGTGGAACGGAAATGCTAAAATGCTAACACATTTCCAGGTTTTGCCTACAAAAATATGTCATCCTTGCAGTATTTCAACAATCTTTAAATCAGAATTATTAAAACACTTTGGGTCAGGCCAGAAGAGGTCTTGAACTGCCTTACTAAGGTTTACATTTTTATATTTTTAGGGTAAAATTTTGCTCCAAAACATTTAATACTTGCAGATAAAAAAGACAGAATGATATGACCTGAGACCTGCAAAATATCATGCTGTTTCTGACCTTATTGTCATTTTGTTACACATTATTTTTATTTTACACACACCAATTCCCACCAGATTTAGTGTTTGCTTCAAAACATTCAGTGTGTTCAATTCACAAAGACATGTGCTTTCTGTGAGAAGCTTTCTGTTATAGTCCCAGAAACCAGGTTGGTTCAGCAGTTGGTTCTCCTGTATTTCGCAGTGTTGTGGTTGAGAAGACAGATGTTACCTCTCTTATCTTCTCGTTTCACCCTCTTTTTCCCAGTCTCCTTTTTTCCGCAGTCTGAGCTGGAGAGGCTTAATAATATCCCAAAGGCACGGATGAAACGCTCTCTCTCTCTCCATGGTGTCTGTTTACCAAAGAGAGTGTTTGAAGTTGAGCTCAAGATGTCTTCATTTCTGCACCAGAGGAATGTTCCAACCGGGAAGATTCGTTATAAGTGGGGGTGGTACAAAAAGAGGAGGAAAGAAAGAGAGAAATCGTTAGAAAAAGAAAAAATATTAACCAGTGTTTTCTAGATGTGCTATAAATAATGAGAGACATGACGTCATCATAGTGGGGAGCATCCTTGTTTATACATATCAGGCAAAATGTTGGAGGAACTAGCATCTCACAGCAGGATGATTTAACATTAGTGAAGCGTCAGTCAGAGCCTCCCACAGCGGTATTAGTGTGACAATCATCATTAATTCATCACACATTGCTCTCTCACAAGAGCACAGTTCAAACAATGCCTTCATTTTAAAATTGAACGTAAAGGTCAGGTGTCAGGTTTGCCTAACTTTTTTGATGAAGTCACAATGAAGCCACACAAAAGCATAGGAGGAAGAATTATACTATTTTGTGGTCATGAAGATACATGTAATTAAGTAATATTTCTGTAGTATATGTGAATATTACAACAATACTGATATTCACTGGGAGTGAAATGGGATACTGTACAGCCAGCCGGATGGGTCTTGTATCAATCAGATGGGGTTTATTTTGCAATAATTATCCCACTTATTACACGGTTTGTCACGTGAGTAAATTATTAAATATATGAAATACTAAATATTCAGTAATAATATATGATTAGACTTTCTGTAACAAATACAAATCTTCCATGGCATATTTCATATATTTTATAAAGGCATATTATATTATATTTAAGGAAAATTTTTAGCTAATGTACTTGTAAGTAAACAATTTTCAAGGTCAAGTTGGCTCACAGTACCTGGATGAGCCTGTGTATTAGTATTGAGCAGTTGATTTTGGAGAATATCAAACTTTCACAACTGGCCAATCGGAATCAAATATTCCTGAGCGTCATGTAATAAAAGAATATTGTATATATAAGTTAATGTTTAATTTTATCTAAAATTGACATTTTAGGTAACATTTAGTAAAACAATACTTAATTTTAACTTCAACCACACTCATTATTCAGGGCCTCAATGAAAACATTCATACCTGTTTTGTGGATGTTTGTAACCTTAGCTGGAACATAATGATTGAGTTATTTGTGCTGTCTGTTCGTTTAGTGATACAGAATGAAGGAAAACAACAGAGATGAAGCCATCGAGCGCTACAGCATCGGCCTTCTGTCCTGCGGCTGAACAGCTACTTATCAGGTCACATAAGCCACCCATTGATTCCCATTACTGAATCTTGTTATTGTTGGTGTGTATGGCTCAAGGGAGAGTTTACCGCCTGCCACTTAAATCAGTCGACTTACACTGTTCCATTTGTGCTCATTAAGGCCTGGGTCATTCAAGGGCAACGTGCCTTGGTCACTGTTTGGGGAAAATAGATCATTTCACACTCAATTTAAAGTGTGATAGAGAGCCATTATTGTTCCTGTAAACATTTGTGTTTCTGCAACCCAAAAGTAGGCTTTGTTTGATATGCATGTACTTGTTTATTACTTTAATAGAGATGGAAATTCTGATACTAAAATGGGCACCCAAATAATTTCTTAACTACCACCCTGCATGTCAATTTAAAGTTGCACAACTTATTAAATATCAATACTTCAAAACTATATATATATATATATATATATATATATATATATATATATGTTATATATTGTTAATTTTTTAGTTTAAGGAATTTAAGGAACAGACTATTGACACAATTTAGATTTTACATTTACAGGTTTCAATTTTTTACAGTGTTATACTGAAAGTCCAAAGTCTTTGTAAGACTATATCCAGCTAGACAAAAGCAAGCCCCTGACATCTTATTTGAAATACTGCAAGCTTCACAGAAACTTGGATTTTTCTATGTCAAGGCAGGTATAAAAGACAGAGCACAGAAAGATGCATTTACCAGAGTCTATTACACTGAACATCTGACAGTTTGAAGGTCCTTTGCCCTTGCAGTAAAGATAGCTCACCGAGCGCGCTGCACTTCTAACAGCGCTGATGATTCTGGTTCTAGGGCCGGCCGGCTCTGCACTGTCTGGCCATGCAGGAGAAGACAGGGAGGAGGCCGGGGTCATCATCATCTTCTGCCCTGGGTCTTCTGAGAGACATGATCACAGGCCTGGCAGCTCCACTGACAGTATTGAAAAGCCTCTGATTGAAGATGCTCTGGAAGAGAGACAGAAGGAGAGAGAGAAGGTGGAATATGGTCAGAGAGAATGAAACAAGCAGTCAAACTGTCAAGTGAGTCGTAAAATAGCTCCCACTTTGCTGAAGGACACTGCCCATCTTCTCCTGACAGCTCTCTTTCTTTAGTTCTCCTCCTCTTTTCTGTTTGCTTTCTTTTTGCTTTGTTTTGTCTTTCATTAGTCAGATAAAAAGTCATTTATCTGAACACATGTATAAATATACTGTATCTGAAAGATTAAGGTCAGTTGTAAGCCAGCTTAAGTCTCTCTCGATAGCTATTGGGGCATGTTGTCACACCACAGGAGGTAATTTGTCACAATGGAACCTGCTACTGAACAGCATATATTACAAATTAGCCAAAATACAAACAATAAAATCATTTTAAAACTGAAAGAAATACAGTTGTGCACACTCTAAAAAAGGATGCGTTATTTTTAACACATTTTTTGTGTTATGCTGTTTAACACATTATGTGTAATCTTGTATTAAATACATAAAAGGGACAACACATGTTGAGTTAAATGTAACACAAAATGTGTTGTCTTCAACTTAACACAAAGATGTGTCTAGTTAGGGACAACATATTTTTGCGTCGTCACTAACTAGACACATCTTGTGTTATTTTTAACACATTTGTTTTTGGAGTGTAATTGGACCGGGAATTACACTCAACCATTGTGACAACTTGCCTTAGTCTCCCTTAAATCCACCTGCAGGACAACAGATTTCCAACCAAACGCCTGAATTGAGCAGTCAAGTATAACATGGAACTGGATGGGAGTTCCAACATGACCTTTTCACCCAGGAAATTTTCAAAGCCGCCTTTCCTCATCTTTTTTCTTTAGTGTCCCCACAGTCTGTAAAATCCCGAAGCTATTCTGTCTTTTCTCACTTACAGAAATCGTTGTGACGTGTGAAATCCCAACATGATGCAACAGTAATATGATGAAACATCCTTGTAAATCTCTCCCTTATTATTCCTCTTAATCTGCAACAGTATGAACATATCGAAAAAACGTTGTTGTGGTAATATAAGACTAACATTACAAACCAAATCCTTGGTCTTTGATCATTATTATAGGGACATTTCACACAAAAGTGAAAGTTCTGTTTATTTCTCTTATTTAAAGAAACATTCCAAACCCAGATGATTTTCCTCTTTCTGTGAAATCGAAGGATATATAGGCAGAACATTCTGCACTGACAGCCTTAGTCCCTATTCACTTTCATTGTATAGAACAAGAACATCTTTAATATTGTTCAGAATATTCCCTCTTGTGTTCTACAGATAAAATGCAAAAACTCACAAACACAGCACAAAAGATGAGTTATTGCAGACAGAATTTTCTTTTTGTGTTATTTTAATTTAAAAATGATTAGATTGTATCTTCTCCTGTGACACATACAGTACACACTAAAAAATGCTGGGTCATTTTCAACCAATGTTTGAGTTCAAAAGGGACAAACCCAACTGTTGAGTTATAAATTGATTTATGCTGAGTTGTTTTAGCCCAAAATGCTGGGTTGTTTCAATCTATGGTTGGGTCAAATATGGTTAAGTCTATTTTTTAGACTGTAATGCACAATAAAGCCTCTAAATCCCATTTTACAGCAACTGATTGTTAAATTAAACACTTAAAACACTTTCATAAAGCACTTATTTAATTACTCTATCCTACATGATGAAACACCATGTGCAGATCTTAGGTAAGAATAAGTCTTCATTACAAAATTGTGAATCAGCAGCGATGCTTTACACGATTCAGCAGACACAGCTAAAAGAGCCAGAGGGGAATATAAACACTTTCAATTCAGCAGGGAAACTCTCTCCTTACAAAATCTCATGCATCATTACTTATCCAGAATTCTGTGCAAGTCAACAGTGCACACAGTGTTGGGGGCCTGATACAAGCTGATTAGATCTGAAGAACAGTTTGAGGTTTTCTTCAATAGCAGACCTAATCAAAATGTTGAGTACAGCAACCTGCTACCAAAGTGATAGTTGCAAAGTAAATATATATATATATGTGTATATATATTAGGGATGCCACAATTCTCAATATAATATCGGTTTTACGTTTAAATAATTTATGTGCGTTTTATTTCTCTCTGAATTGACTGTTTGTGTGTGCCTGTAAGTCTACGAGAGAGAGTCTGCAGAGAATGTTGACAGGCTTATCTTTTTACAGAAGAACCTCAAAATACAGGAATAGATAGCTGACCTAAGTGAAATTGCACTTTACATTCTGAATGAAGGATACTGTACTGGAGTACTGTTAAGTTTAATTAAGATGGTTTATTTATGTTTACTGAAGTACAAGTATGTTTATTTGAAATGGTCAGTTTATGTTTACTAACCTCACATGTATGTTTATTTTCAAAATTTAGGAATTTATGTGTTTTCCAGTTTGTACATGGGCTACCAGCAGCTGTGAGATGTCAGTGTTCATTTTTAAAATAAAAAATTATTTTATATTATACAATACACTAGCAACTAGTGGACTTTTCTTTGCTTTTAAGTAAAATAAAGGAGTATTGCAATAAATCGTTTTTATTTTTCTTCTTAACCTCTTACTGTTCCTATTGCGTAAGCATAGAATAACAAAAAAACACTCTTACGAGGTATGTATTGAACTGTGGGCTAACTGTATTGTTGCATCCCTAATATATATAAATAATAATAAATATACCACAGATGAAAAAGTGTATTATTTTATGAATGTTTCTCTGTTGTTAAATTTTTGCATGGTAACAGCAAGATTGCATTGTGCTTTTCAACCGGATCACATGGGAAACCGCATTGCCCTGAAAACCAGTCATGTTGAATTACTGAAGAGCACCAACAAGTGGCACCGAAACAGTGTCCTAATTTTCTGCCCTTGAATGTGACTCTATAATTGCTTTGACATCAAATCCTTTTGGACATCAAGGTGAACTTGGTTAGCATGTTGCTACAATTAGAGTTAATTTACATTCACACATTTTGGTGTTTGTACTGTTAATGTTAGGGATACAAGCAAATTATTGTAACTATCATTCAACTGTATTTTTCAGATTTTTGCTCATGTCTTACATCACACATTGTGATGATTAAGTGGGCATAAATTCAGACCTCTTGCTGCCAAACTGCGTCTCTATACAAAAAAAATAAAATTTTATGGCAAGTACTCAGAATCCATTACTTTTAATAACAGCCACAAGTTATAAATTCAGTCAGCCCTTGAAATTCTCCAAATAAAAAAGAAAACCAACTCGACTCGTCTAAGAAAAGGTTCAGCAGAAAGATCAACCTTGTCAACTCCTCTTCTAAACACATTCGTCGGGTTACACAAATCAGACATCATCTGCTGTCCTTCAGCAAACACCGGATAAAAAAAACAAACGCGGTCAGTTCTCAAGCAGAACAGAAAATCGCCAATGTCAAAATCATCTCTCAGCATCTCAATTTTGATCCAAAGCAGTGAATGTCATTCCTTCTGTGGAGATTTATTGACATCGTCTCTCCTTTGTTCTTTTAACAGGATTTTTTCAATACATGCACTCAAAGGCCTTCGAAAGTAAGCAGCCTGTGAGACTGAGCCACCGTGGGATGAGCTGATTGATGGATTCGAGCGTGCGGGGGGAATATAAATGCTGGCCTCTGATTCCTTCCTCTCTCGGGAAACGCAGGACTTTCCCTTTTTATGACCGCGAGCTTGGGGAGATATGCGGTGATTCTTCTGGAGAGACTCCTAACTGAGCCGCTCGGATTTGGCTGAGGAAGAGAACAATGGGCAACACTAGAGGCGTTTGAGCCGTGATATGTGGTGAAATAATGCAAAAAGGGTGATGGCTTACTGTACATAACACTGAGATATATATATATAATACATCATAAAGACAGCAAATGAGATATACATAAGTGTTTTATCTGCAAGACAATATTTATGGGTAATATATCTGACTCTGACTTTTTTAAATTGTCTCTTTCATTTCAATTTCTCCATCTTGTTGCTATATCTTCACAAATATTGTAAAGTATGTGTCATTGCCGAGAGCCTCTTACCCATTATACCCAAGTACTATTGTCCATTATCTGCCATTCTTTCTAACAATTCCCTCGTCTTACCTCTGTTACCTTCAACGTTGGAGTTTTTCACTGCAGCTCTCCTGATAATGGCACACTGTCTTCATTCAGACAGATCAGAGAGCTTGTACTGAGCCATGGGATTATTGTAAATTCTCATTTTCCTGCGCAATTTAATAAAAGACACTTTATTTCCGCTGTCATATTCATCTGAAGGGGATTTATCTCTGAAATGAAATACACTGTTGATGGAAAGAGGAGCTCACCCGAGAAGTCCAATGATGATTTGAAATAGGGCTTTCTCAATGAAAATAAAGTGCTAAACTGTTAAAATTCCTTTTTACAAGCCCCACTGGTGTGTGTGTGTATGTACAATATATAAGTAACCCTCAAGGCTGTCAACAAGCTTCTCACCTTTTTTCTCTTGCTGTAGTTGTGATATATCACCCTGTGTGATGGTGAAGCAGCTATGATTTCATAATTTAACACAGACTGTCTAATTACACAGCTAGGTCAATGTTTGATTGGCTAGCACAGTCCAGTTTGCCCCGCTAGATGCTGTAACTAATTTTTTACGAGCAACAGAAAAATTCCAATAAAAATCTATTATATATATTATAAAACATGTTTTAGTGTCCTTTTTCTGTGGAAGGCACTTACATAGGTCTATCTGACATGAACAAGATATTTTTTATTGTCATCTTTACTGTAAAAAATTAAACTCTCCAATTCATAATTTTCTAGTGACTTGTTCCATTATTCAATTATTTTCAATTATTCAATTATTTATCGGCACATATGTCACTAATGAATTGTTGCAATAGTCTGTAATAAATTTGAAAAAACTTTATTGAGCCAATAAAACAATGTGACGCAAAAAGCCACTAGAAAGTTGAAGAAGTTTCACATTTTTACAGTGTGCCCTTTCATGTCACACATCAGCCAATCAATATTGTCATTACGCCATTTGGCTTTTTCGCACTAGTCAGTTCCCTTTAGTACAGAAGGCGTATTTTAATTTCCTCACTTCAACGAGTTTGCGTTCTGACACAAATCAAGCAACTCCAATAACGATGAAAGGACGCACTAACAGAAACCATTCTCCAGGTACAATATTATAGATCTCCTTGGATTCACCTACACAGACTGCATGCAACCAGGGAGCGTGAGTGATATATAACACTGTCAGCATCTCATTCATATTTGCTTTTTCTACTCTCCATCCTGTTTCAATTTGTATTTCTGTTTCATTTAGTATCTCTCGCTCAGCCCTCCTGTGAAAGTTTGGTGCAGGGCCAGTCAATACCCTGTCAGAGCTTCATTTAGCAGTGACGTGGTGGGGAGGCCCTGAGATGTGCTCGACTGACAGAGATGGATGCTATACGGACCTCCAACAGCCTGCAAGGACAAAGGGACACGCAGGCATGTCGACGAGGATGGTAAGATGGTGCAGTCCTGCATGCTCGCATTACTGCTCTTTGTAAAAGCCGAGTTGAAGTTGCGGTTAAGGAGGGTCGTGCTGAAGAAGAGGAACTTGTTTTTCTGGCACCTTTAGTTTTGTCAGGCTTGCACGAATTATTCACTGCTGCAGGGTGAGAACAGGGCAGTAGATTACACTGATATCAGCAGTGAGGAAGATGCACTTGTCAAGTACGCAGAGCTCAACCAACAGCACATTTGAGCTGTTAGCGACCTGATAAACGATACACACAGATCTAGAGGTGCCAATATGTAAGCAGTCATTGTGCAATTTTAAATAAGGCAGTGGTTGATTACATGAATTATGATGTAATCATATGATGCCGATAGACGGATAGTCCATTTTCATGTGTCTACTTAATATGTGCAGTGACAGTTATCAGACTAAAACATCAACAGGAATAAAATATTTCAGTCCGATCAGTCCAAATTTATCCTTCATAAAACTGTAATGTGCTTTAAATAAGTTTCATGACCAATTAGAGGTTATTGCATGCATATACTGTAGATTTGGTTGCCCCCTTTTCCACTAATGAAAGCGTTCGACAGTGTGAAGGATCATTTTTTATCACACTAACGTTAGATAATCACATTCTCACTTGCATGTCATCCAGAAAAATATGTGAAAGAAATTGCCGAGACCAAAAGCGAACATTAAGAAATAACATGAAGAGGAAACCTCTCCAGGAACTCTCGCAAATAATAAAAGTTTCTGAGCAGTCACACTCTCGGATGAAGTGTGAAATTCTGCACTGCTCTTGCTCAGAAGGGGCACCTGGCACTGTGGATGTGTGAAGATGAGTCGATGATGCTCTTTACATTGCGTCTTGGTCAGACCGATCAAGTTCTCTCATTACTGTACGTAGGTAGGCCTTGGATCCATACCAATGATGCCTCCTACTACCGAACTAATAACTCACTATACTGACACGTCAGCGAGAGAGAGAGAGAGAGAGAGAGAGAGAGAGAGAGAGAGAGAGAGAGAGAGAGAGAGAGAGAGAGAGAGAGAGAGAGAGAGAGAGAGAGAGAGAGAGAGAGAGAGAGAGAGAGAGAGAGAGAGAGAGAGAGAGAGAGAGAGAGAGAGAGAGAGAGAGAGAGAGAGATCTTGGGCATACAGACGACTAAGAAAATTACATATGAAATTGTATCTGTAAAGGGAAACAGTTATTCCCTCCACACCGGATAACTCAAAACAGAGTCAACGGTCGAGTAAAGAGTAACATATTGATGGTATTCAAGATGTGATTCTCACTTCTCACTGCCATTTTCGAGAACATCTGAGCCCCCTTAAGCAGCACTTGACCGGTTGCATAAAGATGAACTCGGTGAGGTCTCTGACTACATGCAGACTTTACAGACCCTCTCTGTGCCTGTTTTCAAAGATACAGGTTATCAGTCGACTATACCTCCTTAAAGATAAGTCTCCCAGACATGCATTGTATCTTATCACCAGACTATGTAATAGTATATTAGGAGAGTCTCACAGGCGACTGGCTGATGTAATGGATGTAGGTGGCTGGATTAATTGATGAGCTCTATTTATATTTTGAGAGGGTATATCTTGATAAAGTCAAAACCACATTTTAACAGATGCTGTACATCTGCAGAAAAATTTCACGAAAACGTTAAACCCATAAATTACCACCTTATTTTAATTTGCAACTGGGTGATTGCCCTTATGCTGATTTTTTTGATGTGTGTAACTTCATAAGCATTTTATTATTTGTGTAAAATTAAAATATGCTTCTGGTTATATATGTTTCATAGTTGAATTTTAATCTAATCATGACAAAGTATATTGATGGAAAGACTCAATAATAAATATTTGACAAATTTTCATACCAATGAACATATATAAATGTTAATGTTATTTATAAAAAAACTTCAAAAATAAATAAAAAATACTAATACAATGTTAAAAATTGTAGTTCAGATTTCATGTGTGCAGTTTCATGTGTATGCTCAATATATGCAGTGACAGTTATCAGGTTAAAACACAGACATATTTAGATATATTAACTTCAATATGTTATCTATGTTAAGAAACACAGGATGGAGACATAAAACACACCACATTACAAATAAAACTAAACGTTCTGTTTTGCCCATTGATTCAAGACCTTTGCTGTTATCATAGCTTCACAAGCTCTTTGTCTGTTCAGGTTCTTTAAACATCTGTTATCTACATTTCCTCCCTATCAGTTCTGGACTGGGAGGCTGGATCCAGATACAGAGAGACATATTCATTTAAGAGTGAAGTCTTAAAAGACAGCAAGTCATTCTGTTGTAAGTGTAAACAGAGAGTGGAGCTGTTTAACTCGCCCTTTATCAAAGCACATACAGACTGCTTTCCAAACCTGCTTTGCTAAGATAAAGCCGTGCTTACATTTCTGCTGGCTTAATCATGCTGAAACAAGACAGATCCTTTTTTCTCCAATCAAAATTTTATGACTTTTTCTATTATGTTAAGCATCTGACTGCACTAGATCACAGAGTTTTATTGGCTCGGCTTATAATTTAGTGACTTTTGTATCTATAAAAGAGTGAATAATGCACGCTGTAAGTTTTTATGTGTGACATATCGTAGAACAGGACCTGTTAAATACAGCAGCGAAGGAAGTGTTGTGTTATGTGTGAAAGTAGACCGCTTTGCCAGCCAACTTCTCCGACCCACGATAGTGTGCTTCGTCACGTTGCTTCTGTGGACGAAATTTACCAATATCATACACAACTACAGTGTTTTGGTGCTAAGGCGCTTTTATAGCGTGTGTTCATGTATGAAGGGTGGGAGGGGGAATCTGTCATAAATCTCTGAACTATCCTTTGATATCTGATACAGGACAGTGGATTGCTCACAGGTTCAACACACACTTCAAATCTCAGGAAAGAAGTAAGCCATCGATATCCAATACGTATTGATGTAGAAGGGAAAGCAAAGAGAGACGGAGAGCAGAAGCAGAACAGGTGGGCACCAGACAGATGGGATAAAAGAAACTTTGTGTGCAAAACAAGATGGACTCATACACGGAGGCTCTAGGGAGGCAGAGAGGGAAAGTCAGAGGGAGAATGTCAGAGAGAAATGAAGAGAATGAAAGTTTTGAAGGTCTCAAGGGAACCATTGGACTAAAAGAAAAACCAACGGAGGAAGACAACTTTACAGGAAAGATATGCTTAAAAACACAGATCGTTGCTTAGGAGTGGAATATATTTACCTCTCATGTTGTGATGTGACCCCAATTATATGCATGTTTATATATTAGTATTAATTAGGGATGCAGTCGATATCGACTACCAATTTCTTTTCATTATGATCAGCCAATACCGATACCAATCCCGATATTTTAAGCTTCATATTACTGATATGAAAGATACCAATCTTTAATGAATGTCACTGTTAACCTTTTCCAAAGTTATACAGATGTTGCCTTGGTTTTATTATATTTGCCTATGGCGACAGTATGACTGTGGCACTAAAGCTTGTCACGGAATGTTAATTATCGGCTGATACAGATCGGAGCACCACTAGCAATAATTTCTAAATTCACCCTTTAACCTGATAACTGCATATATTGGACATATACAGTAAATGAAAATCCAAACTATAATTTTTAATATTTTAGAAAAAAAAAAAAAATATATATATATATATATATATATAAATTTTTTTAATAATTTTAGGTATATTTAAAAAAATTTTTGTATTATTTTTCATCATGCTCATGTTTATTGGCAATTCAGCTATGAAATATTAAAGTGAATAATGAAATAACCTGCGGAACACTGACAGTAAACATGGTATTGCGTTTCTTTTAAATGCTTAAAATACAGTAATCTAAACCTATTCAGCATCTACTGTTCAAAAATATGACAAACAGAATTAAATTCAACATTGTAGCCAAATACAATTGAACAAATAAAAATAAACAAGTGGCAGGAATATGCACTAAAGACACTAATGAGGGAATCTTTGCTGCAAAAATGCATATGCAGTGTCTATTAGGCCTTAGATCATGAGGGTTATTTGGATAATATGCACACAATCATTTTAATTGCATTTTTGCTTATGTAATTGAAAGGTTTCCAGTCCTGACATGGCTACTTTGGTTTCAACAGAAGCTGCAATCACAAAACTGAATCTACTTGCCATAATGTATCGTACAGTTTCAGTCAATATTTTGTCTTGTGGGAGTTCTGTGCGTCCATGAAAAAGCTTTTGTGTACAGTGACCCTTGGGCAATGCTTTGGGTGAATACAGAGACCCAAAAGAAATTTGCCATTCTTTAGAAATCACTGAAGTGTTGGTTGTAGATGAGGTCCGTGCAAGCCTACAACAGCAGGAAAATCTGATAAATAAGCTTGCAAGTTGCCCACATTAATCTTTTATTTTGTTCCAATGTTTAAAGAATTGATGAAACTCGTTTCCCATGAGAGGACTACAGTTCCTCCGAGCAGGGTGTACAGAGCAGAGTAATGAAGTAGAGAAGCAGAACTCACTTATTAAAACAACGTTTGAAATAAATCAGTCTGAAGAGAAAAAAAACGAATGGCATTGCAGATCCGTGGGGTCACAGAACATATGGTCTTATTATTTAGTCTAAGGAAGATATTCTGCTGTAGCTTCAGGGAGAAAAATGTACCATCTACTAATAATATTTCTATTACTGATTGTACTCTGGGCATCAATGCCATGGAATATATAACCGTATTTAACTATTTTGTTCGGGTTTAATTTACTTTTTTAAAGTAAACAAAGCATTTAGCACATAATTTGTGCTGTTCATGTCTGACTAAACATACACGTAAATAGTCTCAATAAAATTGTGATGCGATTAAAGAAGCTATTTAAAGCCATGTGACCAAACTGAATTTGTAACGAAAATGGAATTCCATAATTCGTCTCAGACGGACCGCCTATTCTCCTGTCAATCAAATAAATTTAGTTACATGTCGCTTTACAGGAAAACAGATTAAAAAACAAATAATAACAGTACTCTAGTCAAATTACAGATAATTCTGTCAGCAAACCAAAGTGTTTGGAGAGAAACAGTGCACCAAATTTGTATTTATTGTTTTACATTTGAGAGCATATTGAGTGATTTATGTTGTTATAAAACGTGAACCCCTCCTATGAAATCTGATCATAAGGGATCACATGAGAGACTCTTGTAAACAACAATGTTCTGACTGACTACTCACCCAAGACGGATGTTAATACCAAGTGTAAACAGGACCTCTGTCACAAGACGGATGTTGAAAAAACCCTACAGCATTTACCAGAAGATATGAATAGCTGAAAGCTAACATGACTTTTGGAATGAGGTGAACCTTTTTAACATTATGATAAATAAATCCAACAGTAAAAGCTGCCACAACATCTTATAATACATTATTTAATTAAACACATTTCATTTATGCTACATTTATTCACCTCAGACTAGGTTCTGGCAAGTGTAGAGGAATTATTATGAAATATTTAAAGCTATTGGTTG
The DNA here is from genome assembly GCA_019155185.1 of Beaufortia kweichowensis. Lineage (NCBI taxonomy): Eukaryota > Metazoa > Chordata > Actinopteri > Cypriniformes > Gastromyzontidae > Beaufortia > Beaufortia kweichowensis. The sequence continues at coordinate 8,706,468 of CM032807.1, forward strand.
TGTTTTCTTATAGGAGGGACCAAGAGGCTCAACACCAGAGACCAAAGTGCCAAGAATACTGTAAATCACCTTCTTCCACCAGGATGATGGGATGGCATGCTGACCGGCGCTGCACATGTTTGGCCATGTAAATTTACAGCTGACTGCAGCAGTGCAGAGGGGAGAAAAGGTTATTTCCCCCTTTGATTAATGGCCCATATCTGAAAAATCAATAAATGTAAATCAAAGGGCGAAAACTCTTTAAAACATCACTCGGTTCCCCTCGTTCCCACATGCAGCTGGCTTCAACCTTGGACAGGTAGCTGTTCACAGTCTGTCAATTGTTTTTGAGGATGTAAAGGGAATTGTAATAAGGAATACTGGAGAGCCAATAGAACAACAGTGGACAGGTCCCGAAAGAACTGGAATACATTTCTAAAAATAAAGGTGATTCACAATGTCACCAAAGCGCCATTTTTGGCTGAATGGTTCCATAAAGAAGCCTTGACATCTAAAGAAGCTCTCTGTTTAAAAAAAAGAGTATTTGTTGTGGCAAAAGATTGGTTCTTTTATGACCAAATATTTCTTTGGAGAGCAAGAATTTGGCAACCGTTGGTAGCACCTTTATTTTTTTTTAAGTGTATTTTAGTTGTATTATATAATGTTTTAAATTTAAGTTAAATATCTAAATTTCAACTTGTTTTAAATTTTTAAATATTCATTTTGTAAACATTTAAAGCCAGGCCCTCTTTCCTACAAAACAAATACTTAACAGGATAGGCTATCCTGTTTAAATCTTATACAAAGAAATACTAACGTAAATAATTTTTCCTGTGATCATGTCTTATCACCTTAAGTACACCAAGCAAACCAGTGACCCACAGATAAAACCGATAACATGACGCCCATGCGTCCTCACAATCTACATTACAGCAAATCAACATAAAAGAGATCCTTATGGATTTATAAAGCAAAAAAAAACTCAACCAACAACTAAGTAAAACAACATTACTCCTGGAATAACTCGCGAATAAAAAATAACGCACTCAATGATAATATCGGATGTCTTTTGTAATAGAAATGTCTTTTGTTGCCTTTCTCTTTTAAGGTGAGGGTCGTGTCAAGTTCAAGGCTGCTGGGGTTGACAAGAGTGATTAATGGTTAGTCTGTGACAGCACCCCCTACAGGTACCTCTGGGTACTACACACATCTGTTCATACTCAGAGATGCTGGGGTCATGTTTGCAAAAAGGGAAATCATCATGCAAACTGGTCCAGGAAGGAGCTGATGAATGGCTGTGTGGCTGCATGTGACAGTGCCCCTGCTGGTCACGCCTGGTGTAGTGAAGAGACCTCAGACAGCGTAACCATGGGGTCCCAGAGCCACCGGTTCATGACAAATGTATTCAGTCTAGTCTCTTTGTGTGTTTTACGTGTGTGTGCTGTGTGGTAACTTTCCAAAAGTCCTGTTTTCCATCATTATAATCTAGGCTTAAATAGACGCAAACTACAAAATCACACAAAACTCGTTCCATCCCAACCGTTCATTTAACAACAAGGGCAAAGTACACACTGATGTCCAAATGTTTGGATAGACGACAATAGAAATACTGAGGGGACTTCTTTAATCTTTCTTTTGTAAACATGACTTAGCAGAGGTGTGCATTCACACGTGCGTGCCAGAATTACGACAATACGGCCGGGGACCGTTGACGCACTTTGCTTATTTCCACATAAATACTTCATAATTGTTGGAGTGGTTTACCATATTCATGAAGCACGCATTGCTTTAGTCTGTCACTTTGCCTCATTTCTCTAGAGGGTCTTATTAGTGTAAACAGATATGAGTAAAAGGTGTATGTGAGTGGTATACAAGCATGCACTTATTGATTCAATTTACACACAGAGTACAGGTACTGTATTAATGTTAAAGATGCCTTAAGCTGACTCCTAATTGTAAATATTAACTATTGTATTTACTTGAAGATATTTGTGATTAACCAAAACAGCCGGGAGTCAACAGGAATCATAAAATTGTCAAAATGTAACTGTCACGCTTACTGTAAATGATTCTTCACATAACAAATCCAATAATTCCATAGCCTACTTTTTATGATCCAATCCTATAGGGTCTCACTCAACATTATCTTCTCACAATTATTGTTTCTTTAAAAAAATATATATAAAAAAATGAGCATAGGTAAATTCAATGCTAATGCCAATTCTTGTTTTCTTATAAGCACTACGCAAGAATACATTTGCGACTATGTTGGGTGTTTTCAATATGAAACTTTCTCATTTTGATTCAACACATTCCCTTTCCAAACCAAACGAAATAAGTAAATAAATAAATGAACACAATAAATAGATAAAACCGCATAACTGATCAATAATTATGTTAAATACAGCTGATCCAAACTGGAAGGAAAATTGCCTTGAGACAAACCAACAAGCGGGAGAGCCAGTGTGGGTCATTTAATATTTGCTTATCCACTCTCAAACATCTTGTCATGTTCTCTCTCAGGACCAGCACACATGTGCGTGTGTGTGTGACTACAAAATCACCATTTTTCACTCATTCAGTTTTACTCTGCAGCCAGTTTTAATCTGATCAACAAAATTTCACCTACTAATGAAAATGTTCATAGGATTTTTTACATTTTACACTATTTTTGATCTTGTCAACACCAAAAATGGTCATCATGATACTAAATCATTTTAATTAATATAAACCTACAAGATAATAAGTCACACAATATCAATATATAACATGAACACAATATGCATCATCATAAACAATATGCAATATCATAAACTGCCCCTCCAAATGTCCGAAAACAAATGCAACCAACACAACATTTACAACGGAATCAAAATGTTTAACAAACATTTTTAGGATTTAATTACATATGTGAAATACAAAAAACCAGAAACAGGAAGTGCTTCTGGACCAGTGTTGTTTACATGTTTTGAAATGGTTTATTCTCATTACTTGCGAATGTTTCAACATGTTAAAACTTTTTACTTAAATTTTTTGTCATTTTGCACTTTGTAATTAACTGTGTAAGATGTTATCTTTATCAATAAAGTAAACTCAGAAAAACACGGTACAGTCTGAAACATCGGGTCATGCTCCACTGTTAGCTGTCTCCTTGGCAACAGTGGTTCTATGATTCTTATTAAATATGTTTTAAGACGTAAAGTGTATAAGACCATGAGCGCTGCAACACAAAATCAATATTCTGTTTGGCAGAGAACTTTATTCACACCACTGTGTGCAGTGCCGGAGGGTCACAGGGACACCCACTCCAACATCTATCACGAAGCACTGGAACCAGATGAGGAGAGAAGGGAGAGAGCGAGATTGTGTTCATAAACAGCTAGAGAAAGAGGGGAAGTAAAGGAGGTGAAGGAGTGCAGTAGTGGGTGAGGAAAGGGAACGTGTTAAACAGGTACTCAGATACGGCTCGTGTAGCTGCTCCTGTCACTGCTAACAGGAGCTGTCTGTGACTCCATAAGCTGAACTGATTTGGGATTTTATGATTACATTATAGTACTGAAATGAAGACCTTATCATTTTCGGAAACTATTAATAATTATAATATTTCAATTTAGGGGTGTTTAATTTAAATTATGAATATAATGCTTTAGTCACAGCATTTACAAATTGAGTTAATATGTCTAATTTGTCTATAAATTCTGTCTGTTATCCCAGTTTAAAGTGTATTTGCATTACAGTGTGAATGTGGGAATTACCGTAATTACAAATTTCTGACTTACTGTAGAGGTTATGTATCTCTACAGATTATTTTGCTTATGCAATTATTAAATATTTTTCTGTTACTTCATAATTACAGTAATTCTGACTTTATCTGAGCACAGCATTAATACCAGACCCACACAGAAACAAGGCTCAACCAATGAAGGGAATACCAGTTTTCTTGACCAATGGCTAACCGTGGGGGAAAGTGTTCAATTATTTGCAAGACATTACAGCACATTTGACCTTTTAAGGCAAATTAAGATAAATATTACAAATAATGCTCAGATAAATAGCTCAACACATCATGTTCCTGCCTTGTTTGGATTTACCTCTGGGTCATTTTAGGGTGCTTTCAGTTGTAAAGCCCGATCATACAGTGCTGGGCAATGTCAAGCAGACATTGTGGGGTTGACGTTAATCATTGTGAGATGGCTGGGTAGATAGCACTGTGACTAATTTCTGTCTTTGCTGGGAGAGTGATTAATGCTGCGAGCTCAGGTTGCAGGAGATAAGCTCCAGCCTTCTGTGATGCTGCTGGGGAGGATAAAACAGACCACACTTATCAAGGGCATGATGGGAAAGTTAGGGGGGCTCTAGAGAGTTTTGATGCATATGGTCATCAGCAGATATGATCGGCCAGTCAGTGGAGTAATCCATTAAGCCTAACACCTACTATACACACCCTGCGAGTGGTATTTGAGAAACAATAGTGTGTCATGTTGGAGTATTCACATTAAATTTATTTATGCAAAGCGCAGGTTTTCAAGAGAGATGTTGTAAGAGTGCTAAGACTGACAAATAGCTAAATATGGTGAGTGTCAGTGTATCATTATATAACTTGCAATATACTCTAAAGATGTACAGTATTCCAATGATGAAGACCGGGGCAAGTTGTCACAAGAGGAGGTAACTACTGTCTATTTGCTTTTAGTAACCACAGTGTCATATATTCAAGTTTTATGATGATAAAATTATTTTTAATATTTTTCATTTTCTCATGTGTTTTTTCATGACTATTATATTGAAGCAAGTCACTTTTTTAATGTAATTTTATATGCAATTATACAATGTAATAAATGTAATTTCGTTCGCAAAACAACGTTTGGATATTTTTATATGTACACTTTTACTGTTTTATGATTTTTTGTGTTTCATAATTGATTTACAGTTTACATTTTTATCAAAAACCTATAATAAAATGTTTCACGAGTTCACACTTACGAATAATAACAACGTAAAGGATAAGCGTATTTGGCTTGCTGTCCGGGAGGGGCTCCGAGCTCGGTAGTTATTTCGAGCCCAGGGCACTCTCCTGCCCGAGAGAGGGTTCGAGCTCGGTATTCGCCCGAACCCAGAGTGCTCCCCAAAATGCTATGTAATCGCTGACAGCAGCCAAAGCAGCAGCTTAAAGGCCCCAAAAGGCAGGGTATGAGTTGGAAGGATGCTGGATGCTGGATGGAGTAGCTGGTATTGCTGTAATAGGAGCGGGAACTGCTGCGGCAGTAGGGATGAGCTCCGGACGGGGGCGGGAGAGGGTACTGCTGCTGCAGTGGGGATGGGGAGGGGCTCCAGCTGGAGGCGAGGAACTGCTGCGCAGTAGGGGATGGGCTCCAGCGGGAGGCGAGCACTGCTGCTGCAGAGGGGATGGGGAGGGGCTCCAGGGGGAGCGGGAACTGCTGCGGCAGTAGGGGATGAGCTCCGACGGGAGCGGGAGAGGGTACTGCTGCTGCAGTGGGGGATGGGCTCCAGCGGGAGCGGGAACTGCTGCGGCAGTAGGGGATAGACTCCAGCGGGAGCGAGCACTGCTGCTGCAGAGGGGGATGGGGCTCCAGGGGAGGCGGGAACTGCTGCGCAGTAGGGGATGAGCTAGCAGGAGAGGGCATTGATGCTGCAGTGGGGTATGAGGAGGGGGGCTCCAGTGGGGCCGGGAACTGCTGCGGCAGTAGGGGATGCGCCTACTGGGGTGGTGGCCAGGCAAGGGAGGGGCTCCCTGTGGGAGCGGGGAACTGCTGCGGCAGTAGGGGATGAGCTCCGGCGGGGAGCGGGCACCTGCCAGCGCAGTGAGGGATGGGGTGGGGGTTCCAGCGGGAACTGCTGCGGCAGTAGGGGATGCGCTACTGCGGTGGTGGCCAGGCAAGGGAGGGGGCTCCTGTGGGAGCTGCAACTGCCTCTTGGCAGTAGGGGATGAGCTTCGGCGGAGCAGGCACTGCTGCGCAGTAGGGGATGAGCTGTAGCAAGGAGAGGGAGAGGGCACTGCTGCTGCAGTGAGGGATGGGGAGGGGTTCCAGCCCGGGGAACTGCTGCTTGTGCGGGAACATGAGAGAGGTGGGAGAGTTGGCTGCATGTGAGATTGACGGGGCTGGTGAGGGGTTTTTGGGGAGGGATTAACTTATTAGGGTCTGATGGGCTTCCTTGATGTGGGAACGGTCGGATCTGATGTAGTTCTGGAAGGCTTCTGATGACCAGCGACCGAAGTGCTTGGATTTGGTGTTGGGAGAGGCCTTTATGGGCGCTGATGTAGCTAAGCCTATTCGAATGAATGGCTTGAAAAGTTATCGGCTGAGATGCCAGATAGGAGTAAGACGGACTTAAGGTGTTTTGGAACCAGAAGCTGAGTAACTGGGACGGTTGATATGCGTCTGTAAATAGGGGATCAGAGGATTTTGGATTGGGATTTTTGAGCTGGAGGTAGGCTAGGAGGGTTTGGAAGGGCTGAATGGGTGATTGGAGGTTAAAATATAGATGAAATGACCTCTCCTTAGTTGGTCTATTTTACTTTGTTTAATGAAGAAGGAGATGGCTTCGTTGTCTAGTGGAGCTAGGTCAGATATGGTTGGGTGGATGTATGGGTTGAAGGTGGATGTAATGGTGAGTTCGAGCATCTAAGGAAACCAAAAAGGCCAGGATGAACATTGCATCCAAGGTGCGGGCAGTGTGTAAAGAGTGGTAGCCTTTACGGAGGGTGGAGATGCATTTGGTTAGGATTTTTAAGGTTATGGGCTGGCGGGTGTCTGGGCGAGTGGGATGGAGTTTTGGATGCCTTTAATGAGTAGGGACGTCTGGGAATTGGATATGTTGGTTGAGGTGAGCCGTGAATGAGCTTATGAAAAAAGTGAATCCGCTTTAGGTACCCTTTTGATCGAGCTGATTTGGAGGTTTTTTATGGTGTTGAGGTAGGAAATAAAGGAAGTGATGGCTAGCAGGGAAAAATCAGGGAACTCTAAATTGTAAGCGGCATGAAAAATTTTGAAATTATTCCACGCTGTTAAATAAGACTGAAGAAGGGTTCTGGGGAGATGGCCTGCAAGATGGAAGTGAGGGAGGCTTTAGGAGGAGGGGCCTCAAAGGGGTGGTTTATGGAAATATCAGCTCTGAATAAGGAGGTACTGGAGTTGGAAGCAGGTCTGCCTCTGGAGCCAATGTTCTGAATTTCTGGAAGGCAAAATGAGAGAGAGAGTCAGCGATTAGATATTTTGACCCAGGGATATGTTTTGCAGTTATGTTAAATTGATCGCGAGCCGAAATCCAAAACAGTTTTCTTAGTAAGGGCATTAAAGCGAGAGAGTGGGAACGACCTTTATTAATGCAGTGAACGGTAGCTTCGTTATCGCAATGCGCAATTATGCTGGTGGTCGACCACTCTTTCCCCCAAAGAGCGGCTGCAACGACTAGAGGATAAAGTTCGAATAGCGCTGAGGACGATAAGTGTTGTGGTAGATCTACCAACTCTTGGGGCCATGAGGAAGCGAACCAACGACCTTGGAAAAAACCTCCGAACCCGACGGAGGGGGCGGCGTCTGTGAACAGGCGTATGTCGATAGGGGAGGAAACCAGGTTTTTATAGAAAAAGGATAGTCCGTTCCATTGTTTAAGAAAGGATATCCAAAGGTTGAGTTCGCTGCGGCATGGTTCGCTTATGGCTATTTGGTCTTCTAGAGCGGGGACAGAGGAAGCGAGGAGGAGGAGGTGAGAGATGAAGGGGCGGCCCTGCGGGATAATACGCATCGCGAAATTCAAATGGCCTAAGATGGATAGTAGCTCGCGTTTGGAACAACTAGAGGTGGTTAAAAGAGAAGATGCTACCAGGATCGTCCTGTCGATTTTCTCCTTAGGAATCGACGCTTGGAATTTTTGGGAATCTAGATTAACTCCCAAAAATTCGATGGAAGTACTGGGGCCTGCGGTTTTGTCTTGGGCGAGGGAATCGAGTTCTGCAGAAACTTTATTACTGTCGAGAGGGTCTTGGCGGCTGGGGAATCGAGGGTTTGAGGCGATTAAGAAATGCGTCTAAAAGATGGATCAGATAAGGTAAGTGGTAGTTATTTAACAGGATCCAGCAGATAGCTTCTGACAACATGTCAAATATTTTGGGGCTGCTTCTACAGCCGAATGTAAGGCGGACGGCGAAATAAAATTTTTCTTGCCAGCGGATGCCAAATAAATGCCAGAAGTCTGGGTGGATGGGCATGACTTTAAATGCGGAAGTGATGTCGACTTTAGCCAGCCAAGCGCCGCGACCTGCTTCTTGGATTAGGGTAATGGCTTGGTGCGATGTAACATTGGTAATGGGAGCGAAAATTCTTGAGTGGGATGAGACTGTTAATGCTCGGGAACGAGGAATTATGCGGGGATGAGAGATCAATTATGAGGCGTTTTTTACCCGAAAATTTTCTGGTTGCAACGCCGATAGGGCTGACGCGAAAGATGTTAAAGGGAGGAACAGAAAAGGGGCCGACCATGAAATTTGCATCTACTTCTTTTTTAATTAGGAGGTCGACTGCTCCAGGATCAGAGAGAGCCGACTGGAGATTGGGGCAGGCGAGGTTCTGGGAGGAAGACTTACTACACGGGGGGTGGAAGCCGAGCGAGAGGCCTGAGAGAATGTAATCTGTAAAACTAGGATCGGGGTGGTGGTGCAATTCGGCGGACAGGCGAGAAACGTTGACAGGAGTCGATAAGTAGTTTTTTGAATTTTCATTTGCAGATTTTGTACAGGGCATATCAGGCGTGCATGGGAACCACCACAAAATTGCAGGCGTGCAGGAAAGCGGCACCGTTGTCTGGTGCATCTGCCGACGTTGAAGCTGTTACAGACCTGGTTATTAGGGGAAGAAGAGTGACTTTGGAGTGAAGTGGTGGGGTAAATGCGGGAATCAAGAAGGCTTGGGACATGGCTCGTGGATTTGGGCTGGGATGAGTCGGGGCAAGGGGGGTTGGAAGGGTTGACGAAAGGGCAGGAGAGAGTGGGATGGGGAAAGAGCGGCAGACTGCGCGAGGCAATGTTGCGGCATCCCAGCGAACACTCTGCTGTGGAGCTCATGGTCTAGAGCTCCCAATAGGGACATTGGTTCCAGTGCGCTACTTGAATTCGCGACTTGGCTGAAAACAGCTTGTGGTAAGTATAAAAATGAGCTCCTCCATATGATAACGCGAGCTCAGCTATTATAGAGAGGTAGTCACTGAGCTCGCGTCTCCTGTGTGGAGCCACGGAACAAATAACCTCTGAATAACGGTTGAAGGCAATGGTAAACTCGGGAAATGATAAAATACGTGATGTATTGTGGGCTGAATTTTTTAGGGTGACCGAAAAGTCGCCGCAATTAAATTGGCGATCGAGGGGGTGAAGGGAAATAGGTGATAAAAGAGAAAAAGGTCTATGTCATTACCTGATAAAATTTGTGACGGATGGAATTAGGGACGGGGGCTGGTTCCAGCGGGGCGTTGAGAGTGGTAGAGAGGAGTGGCTGAGGCTAAGCGTGTAGGATGGGCGGGGCCTGAGAAAGCGGAAAAAAAATGCGGGAGTAGCGGGCGGAGGCATGCTTTCGCGCCGAAACTAACTCCTGGGGCGGAAGAAGAGAGGATAAGCGACAGGCGCCGGGCTTGAGCTGACAGCGGAGGCATGCTGGCGCTGAAACTAACTCCTGGGGCGGAAGAAAGAGAGGGATAAACGACAGGCGCCGGAGCTTGTGCTGACAGCGGAGGCATGCTCGCGCTAGAATGGGAGGGAGGAGCTGCCGGCCACGGGTAGGGAGGGATTGGGGGTGAGGAGAGGCATTGGTTGAGGGCGGGTTGCTTCCGTGAAAGCGTGTGGTGAGGCGGCGACTTGAAGCAGCGGGCGGTTAGGTGTTCGGAGGAGGGAAGCCCGCTGGCAGCCTCTGTGTCGGAAGCGGCCGAGGCTTGCTGAAGCCCTTGATGCTACTACTGCCTGAAGAAGCGGGACCCGATCCTAGCGGGAGTAAAAGTTTCCAGGGCCGGGAATAAAGAGGCGCTCGCGGCTCGTGCGTGCTCTATCCGCTGGCCTTGGGAGAGGAAGGAACAACGGGAAGCTTCGCCTTGCTGGAGAGAAGAGCGAGATCAAGGAGCTCCGCCTTTGAAGCTTCGGCGTGGAAAAGGGATGTTGGCGTTCTTTAGCTTTAGCCGTGGCGCTGCTACGGTCCATTTCCCTGAAGCTGGAACTGAGGAGAGGGCTGAGGCATCACGAAGATGCCGAGAAGAAGGAGGTTGGCGCCTGGCGATGGTGAAGGTGGCGGCCGGCGGAGATTTGCGGCGTCTGGAAAGCGAGTAATGGCGGAAGGCTTACGCGACCTCGATGTGTTGCGCCAGCGGGGTTCGCCTGAATGATCGGCCGAGGCGGTGTTGTCCTGCGTCGTGGCTGGGGAGGGACCGAGGCTCACGGTCTCGAAAAGGTGTTATCCTCGGGGGAAGAGGTCGATCTCTGCCATGCTGAAAGCGAGAGAGAGCAAAGGTAGGGCTGCTTGATTATTTATAGGGATTCTTTCTTGCACTAATTGGATAGGGGGCGAGATTGAAATGACCATGTTGATTATCTGCACGTGCTCCTCCCGAAATTTGTTAATAAAACATCACTTAATGTCACCGCATGGTCTGTTGTGACAACTTACCCCATACATACACATGTCATAAAAGGTCAATATATATTTTTTCTCATAGGAAAAGAGTTTAAAACTTAATTAGGCCAAACTTTAAACTACTGTATGTGTGTACACAGAAATAAAATAAAATAAATCCTCCTGATCACACTTTGTACTGGAGTAAACAGTGTGACAACTAGCCCCGGTCTTCCCTACAGCTCTAATATGCAAAATCATGTCATCAGCTTTCTATTGCCAGCTCTCTAACAAAAAATCATCCAGTACTAGTTCTGTTTGTTGCACTTTTTGTCTTCCTTCACATAATTACTTTAAACCAATGCCACACAATGCTTCACTTAGCGTGCTCCGAACCAGCCACATACTGACATCTGATGGTTAAATAGGGTAAATTAATTTGTTCTGCTCTAACATTTTCTTTCTGTCTCCCCCCTCTTCTGTGCTCCTGCCATGGTTGGATGGGAGCTGAGTTGTCCAAAAAGAGGGGCAGTACTGTATTTGCCACATTATGATGGAAAAAGAAAGGCACGTGCGGTTAGATGATGGGATTGTGCATGATTGTGCCGGTCTTGATAGATCTTCTGCTGCAACAGTAGACAGTTAGTTACACAACTGCAGTTCTCAGTTCATCTGATAGGCTTTGCACAAGAATCTCATCAGAGCCATCTGCACCACATCCAAAATGGCAAGTGTTGCAAAACTAATCGTTTTGGAGACAAAGTTTTGGAGAGCAAAGTTTAAGTTAGGATAGCAAAGCGATTTATGCCCTGATTGCGGTTTGTGTCTTGTAATTTCCAGTTCTGTCTGTTTATTTGATATGTTTTTTAAGCATACCTCATGAATCACTACATTTGAAAACTGCAGAACCCCTCAGTCAAATTCAAGGTTAGTTTGATGACAATTACAGCTAACCACAAAAAAAAAAATCGACCCCAGATTTTTAAACAAACAAGCCACATTACAGAACTGAAAATGAGTGTGCATGTAAGTTAACTCGACATTGGTTATGAAAAGATTTTCCAACTATTTTTCAATTTCAAAATCCTGTGAATCTTTCTGACGAGTGCAGATTTCCTATAGAAACTGAGAGGCATACTGAGAGGCATACTGAGAGGCTCTTCAGCTTTTCAATAGTCAATAAACTTTAGCTATAGTATGTCACAGCCATGAACCCTGATTTGCTACTTACTAGTCAGTAGCAGGTTTATGCCGAGTTCACACTGCATGATTTTCAAAGTCGTCGGATCACCGTTGTTTTCACACTGCACGACTATCTGGGGTAGCATTCAGTTGCTGCGTTGTTTACATTGCACGATGGATAGGCGACAGGAGGTTACACACTGCATGACTTTACAATAAGAAGAATCGGCGACAACTCTGTCTGGTGCAAACTACGTTTTAAAATGCACGCGAGAAGTCCAAACGCACGCGAGAAGTGATAAGGAAATAACGCAAGATCACACTTGAGATCACGCGCGAGACTCTTTGGTTAACTACAATACAAGTACACAGTACTGGAATTAAAAAATAAATAAATAAATAAAAATAAAATCACCTGACTGTTGAAGGGAATTAGCGATTTCGCTCCAACTTTTTTCTTTCTCGACCCGGTTGTGGTACAGTTCAGATGAGACATCAAATAAACATGGATGCTCCTGCCCAAGTTCGACTAAACTTTCTTCCATTTCTTGGGTCCAAACAGACCGAGAAGGAGCCTTCCTCAGAACCGACGCCATGCTTGCTGATATTGTGGTCTATAACTCCTCCACGAACTTCCCGCTGCCCTGTATTTTGCTCTCTCATTGGCTGTAGGTCATCGCCGATGTATTTTTCAGTCAGAACTCATTTCACAAAGCAGGATTTTGAATCGACAGGTCCAGATATTTAGCATGCCAAATATTTCACGGGCACTGTGTGATTGTCATTCACGTGAACGAGCACCGATTTTGGGCATTTGTCGGTGATTTCGCAAAACCTGTCGGCGAGTGAAAATCGGGCCTAAAATCGTGCAGTGTGAACTCAGCATTAGACTGTAGGCATAGACTGTATATTGTACCAGTCAAAAGTTTGGAAACACTCACGTTTTTCCACATTTTATAATAATAGCAATCTCATGAAATAACAATTATAACTGTGGGAATTATGAGCATCCAAAATAAATGACCACTATGTTATATTATAGCATTTTCAAAAGTAGTCACCCTTTGTCTAGAATTTAAAAAATAATTTCTATCTATGCTAAACTCTTATTGGCTGTTTTTTATTCATTATTTGGTAAAAGTAATCCATTAAAAAAATATATACAAACTTTTAGTTTTCTAATTGAGAAGATTATTATGTTGGCACTTGGCACAATTATATTTTTGTCCAAAGTAATTTCAAACATTACACATTCAGATTAAAAGATTTTTAAGATCATGAGAAACATCTTTGTCAATTGTGTCTAAACTTTTAACTGGTACTGTATATGGTGAGGATATATTGCATACGATTCAGCAGATGATGTTTGGCACAAAATGAATCATTCATATTTTTGGTCTATTTTTACCAAGAATAAAATATTTGATTTTGAATATCTGATTTTTTCAAAGTTTAGGAAGACAGCATATAAGATGCAATAAAGCTAGCCCACATAGGCAAAAAACAAGACAACCCATGAAATCTTTAAGTCATACAGTTCTGGACACATGACAGTCTAATTGTCTTCTTCATTTCTGCAGAGGTGTCTCTCTCCCCCTGTAAAATACAAGACAGGACCTCCAGGACTCCAGCTTATCTTGAATTTGTCCTTTGAAATGATAGAAGCGAACATATCACTGAGGTTGTCAAGGGATGATTGCGACCGTATTTTCACAATGGGAACAGTTCTCATGGCTGTCAGTGATGTTTGATGTACCGAGGGGAGAGCAGCGGGATTCAAAGCAGCACCATATGAAGCTGTTTTAACGACTTTAACCGATGTCAGAGTCAAGGACTCCAGCACGCAGAGCTCCGACAGATACCTCACACCAGCAAAGTAGCCAGACAAACATCAAATTAATGATAATTAACTGGAATCGTGTCGCTCGTCTTGTGAGCCTGTCTTTTTGCTCTGAACGTGTGGTATAACAGCTGAATCTTCTAATTAGCCCGAGCTTACCCCCATCGCTCAGGTCTGTGACTGCGCCACCGTACGCCCAATTATTTTAATCCCCCGCCCGCTCCTCCTGAGCGACTGCTCCCAGGGTCTATGAGAACAGATAACGCAGCTGAAGACAACCGTACCGGTGTCTGGAAACGAAGCCAGCTCGGGTGCCACGTGGCCCGGATTCTGCCCCGGGGCATCTGCTCTGCTGTCCCCGTCTCCTCCAGGCTCTGGGAGAGCTGCCTAAAATAAGATGTCAAGGGATTTCGGAGGCAGTTGTCAGTATTCCCAGAGACTGTACTGGGGGGATGACTCGGTGGATTAGACGAGGCTATCATTTATTTACAGAACTAAATGGAATGGACAGTTGTCGGTGAGACTGGGTGCAAGTTGTAGAAACATGAGCAAATGTGACACCTTGAAAAGTTTCCTGCAGGTTAAACGGTAGGAAGACTATTCGCAGTAGGGGAAAACACTTTTTGACAGGTTTGTTGACATAACTGAAAGTAAATATAGGTGACATTAATTAAAGTTGCAATCTGTAACTTTCGATTGCCTTTCTATTGCCATTTTGTTTGAAATATAAAACTGTAGTTTAATCTACAGTCTGTCTTTCCATCAAATTATGTCAAAGTAACATCTGTGAAATTTGGACCAGATAGCTCAAATTATAAATCATTATCATAAGTTTATTGTAATTGTATATTGTTTACTGTTAATCAGACAGACTACATTTTTTGGTTAAAAATGAGATATTATGTAGTAGCTTTTGTTGTAAACTGTAGTGGTTAACACTTAGAAGTCAATCATGGAAAGGTGTTTCATTGCTATAACTTTAAAATCTACTACAACATGACACACCACATAATTTCCACTTAAATCATACAGAACTGTTTTATCCATAATGGTCACCTCCAGAAATTAAGATCAAATGAATCTTCTCAATTATCTATAGTTTTGTGCTAAATTAGATACAGAATTAAGATACCACACAGCTTCATTAACGGTTTAACACTGTGGAACGTGTCCTCTAGGCCTGCAACACCATCTTTAACTGTTATTACGCCCTGATTCTGTGTTCTACAGTGTAAGATACAAAAATCATTAGGGTTAAATCACCTGCGGTAACATGAGCTTGTTAGTGATTTTTGTCCACATGGTCAGTGTCTAGAAAAAATAGGTTGACCAATATACCTTCTCTACCGACACAGTGTTTATTCTCCAAACAGTGACATAACGACTCATATCCTCATCATAATCTACCCGAAAAATACATGCAAATCAGTCTTGAAAGTTTTAAATTATTCTAAGGTGATTTATGTAATTTGTTGTCTGTATGCTTTAAAGCAAGCAGGTGAATGGTTCTAGATTGGGCACTAGCATCTGCACCCTGTCTAAAAGATATGCAAAAAAAAGGTTCAACAAGACAAACCTAGTCCAAGGTGAAGACTGGCTCTCAAGCGTGCACTTTCTGAGCAGGTAAACCAATAACAAGTTTGGTTCGGAGGGAAGAACGCAAAGCCATTTTTTATTACACAATACAGAAGTCGCTCCCCCGAGCTAAACTACATTCTCACACAGTTGTCACATACATCTTGTTTTATTGAGACGGTTATTTTCAAAGCAGCGGCTCCAGACGTATACCTCAAGGATGCAGGCAATTATGTGAAGTGAAATGAGAGATCATGAGCAATAAATTGCAACTGCTTCATTCTGAGCCTCAAATCTCAGAGCAGAGTTTGTTTTAAAGCACTACAACCGTATGCTTTCAGAGTGGAATTAAACATTAAAGAACGGATGAGATTAGCGGACTCGCATTTCATTTCACCACCTCGGAGTGTGAACGTAAAAAAATAAACCAGAGTAACTACTTTGAGTGAGCGCCACCAAGGGAGAAACAGAGAGAGATCTGCTATACAGAAAGCAATGAAAGCGAGACACATTACCTCTCTCTTTTTGCCAATACACAAAGCTCACGCTTAATTGACTATCTGATACACTGTAATTGATTGCGAGTCTAGAAAATCAAAAGGCTATAAAGCAGAATGTGCGCAGAGTAAAACGTAGTGAATTCAGATTAAGGGGTGAAGAGAAACAGGAATCCGCCTCGAATAAGGACGAATCTTTCCTGATTGCTTTTGAGGTTGCAAATTATATGTGAGGATTCTGGAAATTCTCCCAGCATTGTTGGAATGACATTACTTCTGTCTGTGGATACGCTGCGATATAATAGAAATTATGCCAATATAAAGCTGACGGCAGAGTCCCAGCGGGAGGGCGGCTTGAACAATTTGTCATTTAAAGCAAGAGACCCATTAATCGCACATTTCTCTGCGTGTGTTCAGAGCGAGAGTTACTTTCCCATGGGAGGTGAGATGGAGGAGACCCAGAGACGGGTGCTGAGCAAGAAGAACGTCAGCGTGAACTGAAGTCATCTGGTCTCTATCGCTACCTGATGTTGCAGACGAGGGAGAAAAAAGAAGGATTATGCGCTCGCTGATTAGATCTGTCACTTTGTTCCTCCTGATAACGTGTTATTATTATTATCAGAAACATCTTTTTGCCGCTGATGGAATGAGTTGAATGTGAAAAAAGAGCTGGGTGACATTGAAAGCTGTGGCACACACACACCTCGCCTTCAAGTTTTGACTCGGACTGCTTATTGTAAATATTTTACCGTGCTGACTCTGCCATGCCAGAATAAGCCATTAATCACATACAGACTTGTTTGTTTGTAGACCTTTTTTCTCAGTGGCCTATAAGCCAGTGTCTGGATGAGGAGCGTCTATGAAGTTGTTTTCAATTACAAAGCCATTTAAGTGGCTGAGAATGAAGAATCCCCCCAACTCTTGTTTTTTTATAAATTAAACAGACTCTAATCCTCTCAGCTATTTGCCTTTGCCCTTGGATTTAATTTGTAGAAAATTCGAATCACTAATTCCAAAAAGTTGCTAATACTTTCCAGCTCTTTCCCCCAGCTGTGAAACTCTAAAAGCAGAGAAAGTTGTTAACTTGGCACGTCTGCACCGTCTCCTGCCCTATTTTATACTGTCACTGCTTTTTAACTTTTTTTTTCGCTACAGAAGAGCAGTCACAGCCAAGAGGTGAGAAGCTCTGGGTATAATGATATCAAAGCTCCTGCAGAAAGTGACTCTCTTGAAGTGAAGCCTGATGTGGGGGGAATCTGAGGTCAGGCCCCGGGCCCCGTCAAATGTAGAAGACACTTGATGCTGTCCAAACCCATCTTGAGGGAAGAGTGACCCTTAATATCTTCTTTCAAACATTCGCTGCAAGATTTTCACTTCTTCTTAGCGCTTTTACTGTCAGATGGGTGCTGAGCAATTATCCTGTTAAATAGAGATGTTGATTATTGGTCAAAAAGAGCGAAAAGTGTAAAGTTAGATGAGGACATTTATATAACTTTGGGGGTGTTAATTTTATAGTATTCAGTACATGAATACTATGTGTGTGAGACTAAAAGTTTGCAAACAAATGAACCTTTATTTACTATATACAAGAACACACTTGTAGCTTATACAAATTAGAGACCACTCCAGAATTATTTTTAGATTTTCTGAAATCACTATTTATATGTATGTGGTTAGGTAAAATTATTTATTCTTCACTGATTTAAATGATTCATTGTTTATTTCTCTGAGCCACTTATATTTCAAATAAAAACATTATTTCTTATTTGCATTTATTATGCAGAAAATGAATACTGGACAAAATAACAAAAAAAAATGTTTTCAGACTTTCAAGTTCTTATTCATTTTAAAACAACACAATACTAATGTTTTTACATTATTATAAATCTATTTACATCATTTTAACGCATGTACAGTTAACAATTCAACAAACTTATTTTAACACATTTTTAAAAATACCATTTAAGGGAATAAGCCTGATTTCTATTCATTCATTTCATGCATCTTGGCATGTCTTTAACAATCCTGATGGGTGATATTATGCCATTCCTGAGGTGTGATTTTGTTCAAATTTTAAGAGACAATGGAATGGAAGGACAACAATACATGTATAAATGCCAATAAAAAAAAAAATCTGGAGCAGTCTCTCAATTTTGTTTGCCAGAGCTGGACAGTACAAATACAGAAAACTTAAACATGGCTCCACCTCCTTTTATAGGTTCTTACACATCCTAAATTTATACATAACACACAGATTTCATGAACCTACTTTAAGAAAACGGTTTTTAGTACTCCTACCTTTAGTAACGTAACAGGCATTTAATAGGTTCTTACAGTGATTCTTCACTATGAAGTAGATATGACATGCAGAATTTGCATTACAGTATTTTATAGACATTTTTGGACTTGATCAAGTCCAGCAGACATTCGGCACAAAACTACTTTTTATGCTATTGTTAAAAATAACAAACTTGCTGTTACTTAACCAATCCATCAAGCTACTTAGTTAAGTAAAAAAAATAAGAAAAAAGAGTGTTGAACTAGTCTACTTTTGAACTAGTCCCACACTTCTCAAGTAGCAAGTATAATTACAGCAGTCGAAAAGACTGTGTAAAATCACAATGGCTGTCATGGGCAGCATAAATGTTCTGACCTGTGGGTTTAAGGTGACCTTCATCTGGAGGAACATCTTCTATCCTGCTGTCTCGTATTTCTCCGGACAGCTGTAAAGCTCACTTTAACTGTAAGGCCATAATTTCTGGCCTCACCGGGAAAATAAAGACAGTGGCTGTATGGAAGCCATTTTCATGCTCATTTTAATGCTTGATTAAAAGGTTGATTAAAAATGACCACTGGTGATTGTAAAAGATGTGAATCTCATTATATCGGATTCATTCGTGGGAATTTTTATTCAGGGTTGTTGCAAACGCCAAATATCAATAAGAGGAAAAATATTTTCGGGGAAAATAACATTACTGTAGTCACGTCAACATACTATCTGCACATTTAACGTAGCCTAAACATAAACCCGCTCTTTATTTTTATTTATGACTTTTTATAGATTCCTGTCATTAGCTCCCTTCTGAAACCTCTCAAAATAGAAAGACTCATTTTCTTTGCCTTCCGAGCCCCGTAGTTGAAAAACCAGCGGTATATCCGAGCTTCCTTTGCCCCACTTCAGAGGGGGTCTGAACATATATTTACTGTGAGAAGTGGAAAGGGAGGGAGGTGAGAATAGAGGGTTTGCTGTATACAGAGAAACTGAGAGCCACAAGAGTTTGATGGCTTATTTCCCCTCTCTATCCCATCTGCCCAGCAGGCTCCCGGCTGCCCTGATCTCAGCTCCAGTCCCCGCCAACATTCCTCCCCAGGCCACAACCCGCCATAATCAGATCCCCCGCACCAACCCCGTCTCAGATCCTTACATGTTAATACATCTCCTGTCCAGAGGGTCTGTGTCAAATGGTAGAAAATGATGGCTTGCAAGAGGGCAGGAACGGATGAAATACTGTAGATAAATTCGGCATGCACGGCACCTGGCGGACACATGGAGGGTTTTTTCACAGCCTGTTTAAAACAAACATTTCAGATTTACTGGGGACGTTAAATCAAGGTTTTGGCCTGTCGGTATGGATTTGAGGTTAGAAGGACAAGGTTTGGTTTACAGCTACAGTAGCCGTAGAGGGAGAAAGATTCGGAACAAATAAGTCAATCTTTTAGAAGGTTCCGTGGTTCACATATCCTGTTAAATTGTATTTTTAATGATTAAGAAATAAGAAATAAACTATGGCATTTTTGTCTCAGTGTTCCTGTAGCTCAAATATTGAAACATGGTGCTACTGCAGAAATGTTAAAATCATGGGTTCGATTCCCAAGGAATGCATAAACTGATAAAACACATACTTTAAATGCACTGCAAGTCGCGTTATTTAAAAGTGTTTAAATAATTGATTTTAGAAACTGACACTTCTTCTGCCCTACATTTCTTAAAGGGCCATTACACAGCAAGACCTTCCTTTCATTTAGAAAACAGCCATTAGCCTGCATTTTAGCTTAATCCTGCACTCTCCTCACTCGTCTGCGAATCATTTAAATTCCTATTAGCTTTTACTGCCATTTTGAAAGATATGGGCTTGTCAGAAACTAGAACAACGAGCACATTTTATGGGCTCTTAATCTGGCTAAATGAACCCTAGAAATGAAGGATTATTTCAGTAGAGTTTACAGATAGGTACTTGATGAATTTTTCATTTCTTTGTGTGGTAACACATCACACCCGATATAAACTGCAGCCAGAATGATGACACCAGGTGGAACAGGAACAAATTTACTGAAATCTAAAATCTATTACGACTATGACTTTTTCATCAAAGCATTTTGGGAAATGCATCAAATGTGAACTTTTGACCTGCTTCACACTAAAAAACATCACATTTTTTGCACCTTTTTTAGCTGCGGTACACCAAAAAGATTCTTCTCCATATTATTTCACTATCTACTAAGACTTTTAGAAAGATACTCAATGCTGAGGCAGTAAAGATACTTGCAGTTTCATAATAGGATGTTAATGGAGTATCTTATCTAAAACTATTGCCAGTTCTGTGGCTTAAGAGAGTGGCCTGTCTGACTCCTGTTACACTTGAAAATGCACCACACATTTCACATGTTTACCAGTGACGTCTAGCCCAAGTACTAGTTATTCTTTTCTGTAGGATTTTTCCCACAGGGAAGGCAATTTGAGGTTGTCCGAAATATTTTTTTTATTTTATTTTATAATTTATTGTGGTTGTTAGGGACATGCTTTGTTTAGTCAAAACTTGAAATATACATTCTCCTGAAATGTATTTATTTCCAGTATATTGAAGCATCTGTTTATATTTTACTAAACTCCCGTTGATACAGTCCAGACATCAAAAAAATATTTGTCTATGCATGAGTTATGGGAGTTAAAAAAAAATACATTTTTTACAAAAGGTTTTTTACCAGATTAAAACCATTATAATATATATATATATATATATATATATATATATATATTATTTTTTTTAAATATAGTTCGGATAGTGCATTTTCATTTTCATACCCATGTGAGGTTTCTCTAAAAGTTTTTCATCTTTGGTTTTTAAAGCATGATTTTTCCTAGTCAGATAAAGTGCTTTTTTAGAATTTTTCAGAACAGAACATTATAATTAAAATAAAATACTTATTTTATGTTCTCTGAAGAGTCATTACTTTTCTATTTGTTTGGGTGTTGCTTCGGCTTTGTGCATTTTATTTGACAAAAATCCTACAAAAAAGTATGTTCTTTTCCAAAATGTGCATTCTATTTCCATGGCAAGTTGCATTTTCTTAAATGCATGAATATGCATAAAATGTAGGAAACAATGTTTTTAACTTTTTTAATTTTCAGAAGGGGTTTACCACTGGTTTGTACACATGCCATATTGATACAAGTGTTTTCATGACACCAAGAACCCCTCACAAACCCTTACTGTGTTTTCCAAACAATAAATAAATTATCCTAACCGCAGACAGGTAACAAGCAGACCTTTTTTGATCATTGAAAAAATTCCCGGGCAAACTGTCACTCGTATTCTGAGTTATATTAGAGTCTTACTTTTTATGACATCTTCATCATTCCCACACTAAAATACAATGTCAAGGCTCGGCAAGTAAAAATTTTATGTGGTGAGCTGATTTGCAGCAAAACCTTTAAGCCCCCTAGGCACTGCAGTCTCTTCAGGTGTGAGTGGATCCAGGCCTGAGGGGCACCTGCTCTGAGTTACACACTCATAAATAATATCAACCTTCTTGCTTAAACCCAGCGAAGTTCCAAAGTTCAAAAACGCAGCCGCACAAGCACGTCAACACTTAAAGCTGCTCGTATCCTTCTCACTGTTTAACTTGCTATCAGAAAGAAGATTAATGACATTAATAAGGTTGAGGTTTGCGAAGTAAAGAAAGCCTTTATTTAACACATATGGATGAAATAACGGCAACGGAGCAAAAATGTTTCCGATTTTCAAAACACAGCTGGGCCTTGATACAACCTAATTTGCTAAATATAACAAATATTTGCAAATGTATTCTCTGTTTACTGTGATTTACGTCGGTGGGCTGCTACGAACAGATGGACGTTACAAGAGAACATGCGATTTACATTACTGTACATTAGCACGTATATAAAAGCAACACGTACACAAATACAACGAATTCCTTTGAAAGGACTGTTTCATCTGAATACTATTAAATGTTCACTCCTCATTTTTGTTAGCCAGTTCGTGTCGTCAGACTGTAATTTATGACTAGTAATTGAACTAAATGCATAAAACTTTTAAGCTTATCCCTGTTTTTGCTCAAACAAAGATGAAAGTCCCAAGGAAACTGCATGAATTAGTCCCTGTTTTTAAAAGAGGAGTGAGGAGGAAAATGAGGTGGGTTTGATTTAATGTCTCTCTCTTCACAACAGTGTGTTTATGGGGCAGTTCAGCTCAGTGTTTTATAATAGTCCATTCATAAAACAAGTCATTTCAGTCCTTGATCCTGCTTAGTAAATGACTTTACGTTAAGGATTACTTCTTCATTTAATAGCTTAATATTTTTAGTATGTGTAAACATTTTTTAACCTGCCAACTATCAGCGTACCTCAGGACACACATGAATACGGAAATAATACCAGTGTTATTTATGTATTCCCTTTAATACAGTATTTCATAGTTACAATAAATTGTAATCTAATCATAATAAACTATATTAATAGGAAAGGTATAGACTTAAGAATAAATATTTGACTATTTGATAAATATTTCACTTAAATTTTAGGTATTTTTAAAACTTAAATAAATTAAAGTTAATTTATTTAAGTTTTAAAATACCTAAAATTTAAAAAATAAATAAAATATCCAAAATTTATTGATATATTTAACTGATTCACTGTGGAAACACAGTTGCAGGCCTTATAAACTAAACAGATAAAAAATATTGTGTGTGTGTTTGTGTGTGAATGTCAGCTGAGTTCGGCATCCTGGAGGATCAGCAGGTTTGTCAGTGTCTTAAGGGAAACATACAGTCTGTGTTTTGTTGGCTGAACACAGTTTTGTTTTACAGATGTGATAGAGAACATGTGCTCACTTGGCCTTCAAAATTGATGTAGAAATCAATGCCGTGTCTGCCTGCTAAGTGAAGCTAAGGATTGTATGTGTATCTGAGACGCTCTAGGCATGGCTTTTCTACTAGTTTGATTCAGTATTATTGCTGGATTTATAAACATTCTTCCTTTCAAAGATATCATTTACTATTCTATTCAACAGCGAGCTAGACTTCAGCCCCAAAGGCTGCATTGTTGGATATTACACTTGAAATCGGTTTAGGTCATGAGTTTATGTATTAAATGTTATCACGCTATAGAGAATATCAGTATTATTCTAAACAATTGCTCTATTGACAGCTATTGTAAGAGGACATAATTACTGCCATTGCAATGCTGAAATGCACTGAAATGAGCAAGTATTGTATAAAGTGTGCTTGGTAACATTTACTTAATGTTTTCCACTTGACTTTCATGACCTGTTCTGGTTTCCCTGCATTACAAACCCCTGTTATTAACACCAGTCCATGCAAGACCCTGACCTCCTATGAGCAAAATTGAAATACATGAATATCACTTTTTAAACAAAGCAATCAAAACAATTCATCCCTGCCACAAAATGGCAAATGCGATCGTATCTAGGGTTGGTGCCACTGAGAATTGCTTTTATAAATGCATGATTTCATTCTTTCAGGAAATATACATGATTCATAGCCTTACCTTTCATTAGAGAAACACTTTTAATTTTTTAGCATCTTCCTACAGCCCTACTTTTTAAAAAAATAGACAGCAGAATGCCCAGCATTATGAGTAATTTTTGCTAGGAATGAGGGGGTTGTTATTTTAAGTTTAACTAAAACTGCACATGAAAATCAGCTTTATTGTGGCCCTAAGCATTTTTAAAGGAATTGCTCAAATCGCTTTTTGATGTTGTGGTTGACATTTCTATAATGAAATGGGACATTATTTAAATGTACCGTGACCCTGATACGCAGGGAGGCCGTGCAGAGGCCAATGTATAGACATTTCAAAGGAAAGAGGACTTTGGAGCTTCAGGGCTCAGAATAAACATGCCTTTTAATCTTCATCTTACTTTATTTCTCACCCATTTTCTCATGGTTTTTACAGTAATCCAAAAGTCCAAAATGGCAAATAAAGTTAATTTTAGTTAGGTTTAACCAATAATTTAATTACCGAGTATAAAAGTTTTGCAAATAAGGCTTATTAGCTTTACTGAAGTCCTTGCAAGGGCTTGTCTGCTAATGCTCAGTAATCAGATCTCAGTAAATATGCTAATGTAGTAGAAATGTCCCACCCTGAACCCAACCTTTGCTCCTTATTTGAATATATTAAAATATGGTATATGCGTGTTACATGTAGAAATGCGCTAATTTTATAGCCAAGGCATTCCTGCACATCTCAGCAAGTCCTTCAAACTCAACTTATGCGACACCTAAGCTGATTTAGGTTTAATGGTCTCCCTCAGTCCTGTCTGAACATTCACCGGTTAAATATTAGCACAAGCAGTTAAGTCATATCTGCGCTGCTCGTAAAGAAAAAATGTCTTTAATATCATCTGAGCATGCAGCTGTGGTGTAGCACATTCAGCTAATTGGTCACAGATCACGGCTGACCTGATTTGTGCTATGCTCTGTTTTTCCTTATTGTGTCACTCCCTGTCATGTTTTCCGGCAAATGAAAAGACGGGGAAAGAAGCACAGATGGTGTTTTATGGGAGAAGATTTCTCAGCAGACGGTTTTTGAATGCTTATTTAATGTTAAAGGCAATAAGTGCTGAGGCTGTTGGGAGGTTCGACAGCCTTTGTTACACAGGCAAGTGCTCAGCATATTAAACAGTCAGGGAAAGCAAATGGTTTCACAAATACTAATGGACTAATACACACACATACACACTTGGGTCAATGACAAATAAGGATACCTGAGATGATAAAATGGAGAAATCTAGATGTAAAAACACACGTGTTAAGTTTTAGAAATGTCATCTTTGTATTTATGTTGGTTTAAACATATGTAAAAAACGCAGGAAACTAAATGTTTGAAGAAAATAGTCAAATGACTCAACATACCAAGTGGGGAAACCATTAAATTACTAATTTACGGCCCTTGGACCTTGAATAAACATGACTGACAGAAAACACTGCAAAATTTGGAGGCACTGAATATCAAGATATATTTTTTTCTGGGCTTACTTTATTTAATCTTAATCAAATGTGCCTTAATTCAAGGGAGAAAATAAATAATAAAACAAATGTTAATTAATTTGACACCCAGTCATGAGAATCTAATAAAGTACACTCTAAAAAAGGATGTGTTATTTTTTAACAAATTTTTTGTGTTATGCTGTTTAACACATAATGTGTCATTTTGTGTTAAATACATAAAAGGGACAACACATGTTGAGTTGAAAGTAACACAAGTTGAGTTAAAAGTAACACAAAATGTGTTGTTTTTAAATTAACACATTGTGTTAAATGTGTTATTTTTAACACATCTGTTTTTAGAGTGTACTCTCTGTTTCATGATTTCTTGTCACATGATTACAAAATGACACACACACACACACACACATTACTAAAATTGCTTTAAATAAATATCCAGCTTGTTTTTGTGTGTGCACATCTTCATAAGATTGAACTTCTGTTTTCCCAGGTGATGCAGCTGTGTTTTGCAGCGCTCACCTTATGTCTGAGATCTTCAGAGAGACTCCAAATTGATTTCTGTGAATTTTCAAGTCTGTTGTTTCTATATTTCTGAGGCGTTAGATTGTGTCTGCTTGCTCAGCACAAGCTATAGTGTATCTGTTCTCACTTTAAACTAACAGAGGTTTTTAGATAAACAGGGCTACTACAAACTTCTGTCTGCAGTTTGTGTCTGCAAGTCAAGCCTTATAACATCATTTGAATTTTCCAGAGACCGCTATCCAAAATAGTCTGTAATAAAATGTCATTATACTGACCTTTTCAAGTTTATAAGAGTGA
The DNA here is from genome assembly GCA_019155185.1 of Beaufortia kweichowensis. Classification (NCBI taxonomy): domain Eukaryota; kingdom Metazoa; phylum Chordata; class Actinopteri; order Cypriniformes; family Gastromyzontidae; genus Beaufortia; species Beaufortia kweichowensis. Next base: position 8,732,237 of record CM032807.1, read on the forward strand.
TTTTAACATTTACATTTACATTTAGACATTTAGCTGACGCTTTTATCCAAAACGACTTACAAATATTAGGAGACAATGAAGCGATACATCAAAAGCGGCAACAATAGTACTAAGAAGTGCTTTACTAAGTTTACAATGTTTTGCAGTGCTAGATAAAGAGGAAAGAAGAGAGGTTTTTTTTATTTTTTATTTTAAAGTTCTTGTTTTGATTAATTCAGTATTAACAATGGAACATTGTCATTACATGCATACAGTACATCTAAAAGATTTGCAAATTTTCCAAAAGACTTTGGTAATGGTACTTTAAATAACTATTTTACTTTTATTTGGTACAAAGCTTAGATGAGTTTATAATAATACAAATATTGTTAATGTGCACTGCAGAGCACAGAACATTTTGGTAGCAAATTACTGTTTGTATTTTCAAACTAATTAACCAAATGTCCCTACAACGATGGTAATACCAGTAATTTTAAGTTCCTTGTGGGGACATTTTTTGTCCCCATGAGGAGAACAGCTTATAAATGTATAAATCAAACTAAATGTACTAAAAGTTTATCATACTAAAAATATAAAAGTGCAAAAAGGTTTGCGTGAGGGTTTAGTTTAGGGTTAGGGTTACAAGATCCAATTTACAGTTTGTACAACAGTAAAACGTATCATGTCTATAGAAAGTCCACATAAAAAAATCTCTAATAGATATTCACCATATTGGAATATCAAATAATTACAGCAGGAATATTGTGGTACTATTTTAGACTTCAGTATTAGCTGATACCATGAGGCTGAGACGCTACTTAACTGCATCAATACCATTTGATCTCACTCCCATAGGCCGCTCCAGATAATATCGCCATCAAAGCCTTTGAAACGGCCATCTTCCACATTAACCCCGATCAAAGATGTGTATTATTCCTACTCTGCTGTTGCCCCCAGCAGAAATCACAATTTAATTGTGTCTGCTCAAATTTGCTGCTTTCGAGTAATGCGTTATGAAAAGCATATAAAATGATTAGCAAACCATAGCACCCTGATCCACTTCTATTAGAGTAGCTTGTATGAAATTATGAAAATAGCTGACAACACTTCTGTTGAAGAAGAAATTTCTGTTCTCATGCTGACAGCCTTGTAATATCTCTTCCTGCATTAGATAAAATACGATTTAAATTGTTCTTCCATGCAAATATGGGAATAATAATAATAATAATACAATAATATTAAAGTGTCTTAAAGTGTTTTAGGTTTTTATTAAAAATCAAGTAATCTAGAACAGTGGATTGATTCCCCCGTGACAACAAAGACAATTAACTTCCTCTTTTAAATGACACACTAAGAAAAACTCTAAAGTTAGACACAGGGATAAAGATATATTGGAAGGAAACTCAGAATGATGAACACATCCAAGTGTAATGAAGCATTTTCGAGGGAAAGCCTCAAAGCCATTCCATGTTTTCATTTGGAGAGCGCAGAAGTCATTTGGCCTCTCCGCAGAAAGTTTTGGAACCCATTGGGAAGTAAATAGATTAACAACAGGGAGCTACTGAATGAGCGTAGTGGTCAATCATAGAAATGAATCGTAATTGTCTCTTAAATGAGGTGGTGTGGGCCGGATTGTTGCTTTATGATGACGGTGTGATGGATTCTTAAAACGTGAAACCGCCCCAGCTGCCTGTGATTCAAATCAGCTGGGGCCTTTGTCCTGGTGATATATTGAATTATTTTTAGTGAAAGTTTTTGTGCCATTTCCATCGCTCTCAGCATCAGGGAGAAAGATGGGAAAGAACTGATGTATGACTTCTTTAACCAAACATAAAAAACAGGCTTTAGAACCTCCAGGGGCAGTATTTCGTGACTTACTCCTCATACTTAGGCATACGGTCATATATAAAGACTCTTTATTGCCCAGCAAGGCATCTGTAATATTGAATATTAATGTGATATTACAGTAAAAGTAGTTTGATTATTGTATGTTGTGAAATATCATAAATAATCTTTTTTTTTTAATTAAGCAACAGAACAGCCTGCCATAAATAGCAGCAAATATAGTGTTGTTTAGTCTTTGTAATATTTTAAAATAATAAAGTGAAAAGCACAAATATATTTCATAATTATTCTTGCATTCCTGAAGTGATACATCTAGCGGATATTCATATCTAATATAAAAAATTCAGATTTCCCATGACATCATCAGGTTTTTATTTCATCACCACTCTAAACCAATCATGTCACAGTTACCATTCCTCTCACGCAATCAGATAGATCCGTTTCCTCTCGGCTCATGAATATTTAGAAGATAAGCAAAGCAGTCGATGCCCCCCAGGCAAGACATCAATATGCATTTGCAAAGACTTCCGGAAAAAGCACTTCAAAGCTCATTAGAAATTCCTTTTGTCTTCCCTGTGAATCCTGAACTTGTTCTCTCTCTCTTCTCCTGACATCTATCAATAAATTATGGCTGAAGGCTTGATGTCTTACTCAGAAGATCTCAATGCTGGAGATATATGGTCCAGAGCCACCAGTTCCACAGCTGAGACATACTTCAGCTGAAGAGTGAAATTAAGACAAAACAGTGGCTGATATTTTTCCAAAGAATCTCAAAATCTATAATAATGTAGGCAGAAGAAAACTGAGTCCAAGTCCAAGTTGAACTGAATATGTAAGCAACCGGATGAAAAGGCAAACGGCAAGAGATCTTCTACTGTAGATACAAAGAATAAATCACTAGGTGAGGAAATATTTTTAATTTGCTGTTAAGAGGTGCTGCATGACCCAGTGTGGGTTAATAAAACAAGACATTGGAAAGTTTTTTGACAAAATAGAGAAAGTCATCTCCTTTAGGCCAGGAGTAATTAGTCATCTATGACATGAGAGCTTGGGGATGTTTGGCCACTCAAAAAGCTATACTAAAAACGGTTTAGAAATAAAAGCAAATAATGTGTGCCATTATAGTTTTGAAACTCCAACTTACAGCTCAATGTTTTGGGGGAAACATGCATGCACATCTAAAGTGAACTTTCTTGCAAGCAAGTGAAATAAGAAGCCAGGAGTCTTGGCATGGTGGAACAAAAGGTCTTGGAGCTTGCTGACTCCACGAGCTGTAAGGTAGTACACACACACACACACACACAGAAACAAGAGGAAGTTATGATGAATCGAAGGTCATTGTGCTTTATTAGGACCTTGGACGTTAATAAGGCATCACGGCCGGAGTGTCTGATTGATTGCATTGAGAGTCAGGGAAATAATTCCATCCGGGGACTCGGGGCCCTGCCTGGGGGGTCCTCCTTCACACAACACCTGCAACCTGCCCCTGCTCTGGATGCAAAATACCACCTATCATTCCCACTCCAGTGAAAAGAGAGCATCGCTGGACCTCATCCAGGAACTGGTGAAGGACACCGGTGTTTGTGAGAGAGAGAGAGAGAGAGAGAGAGAGAGAGAGAGAGAGAGAGAGAGAGAGAGAGAGAGAGAGAGAGAGAGAGAGAGAGAGAGAGAGAGAGAGAGAGAGAGAGAGAGAGAGAGAGAGAGAGAGAGAGAGAGAGAGAGAGAGAGAGAGAGAGAGAGAGAGAGAGAGAGAGAGAGAGAGAGAGAGAGAGAGAGAGAGAGAGAGAGAGAGAGAGAGAGAGAGAGAGAGAGAGAGAGAGAGAGAGAGAGAGAGAGTTCAGAGAAGAGAGAGAGAGAGAGAGAGAGAGAGAGAGAGTCTTAAAGAGAGAGAGAGATAGAGAAAAGAAAACTGCAAGACAAATATTAATGTTGCTGTAAGTTTAAAGGAAAACTTCATCTGAAAAAATATTAATATCCTATAAAAATTGTAGGTCAGGAACATTCATATGTATATTTTCCTATTCACTTTAATATTTCATAGTTGAATTTTAATGTAATCATGACAAACTATAAATTGATGAAAAGGTATAAGACAAAATATTCGACAAATGTTCATAACAGTAAACATAAAGAAAACAAAATTTTTACAAAAAATAATAATGTTGCTGTAAGTAATAAATATAGCTAAAAATTAAAAATGTTTGAAAAAATATCTAATATCTAAATATTAAAAAATTGTAGGTCAGTGCATTTTCATGTGTATACTCAATTTCTGCTGTGACAGTTATAAGGTTAATTATGTTGTTTCAGATCCATGCTTTGTGTTATTTAGACAATTATTTTCAATAATTTTCTGCTTTCAAAAGAGTCCATAAAATAACACCGTCTCCCTTCCCTCACACATTCATGCATCTGTTCGCTCACGATATAAATCGCAAAGTACTTCAACCAAAATGTCTGTCAAACACAGACACAATGGTGGCCCCTAGTGTTTAATCATGATGTCATAAAACAAAAAAAACATCAGTGGAAACATAAAAATAATATTACTTCCATATGGAACAGAACCTGTTCTTGAAGTTTCTAATGATGGGGTGTTGAAAACCACTTGTGATTACATGGAAGATTATACATGTGCTTATGAAGACTGTTGATGTGCTGTTTGTACTGTAGAAATACTAAGCAAATCAAAAGAAATCTCCTTAAAATCAATTCAAACTCCTTTCACAAGACGTGGCCATTGCTGACCACATCCACCGCATCTGCATTCACAAACATGCTTAATGTCAAACCCCCTTAAAGGGAAGGTCAGTGAGTCAAGAGCTTTGTGTGGGTCTATGTGGATGTCATGCTTTATTATCCTGACCAGAGATGGATTGCTAAGGCAGATGGAATCAATTTTATACAAAGGAAAACTGCACCGTGCCATTATATGTATTTTAATTTAGGAATTACCTCCAGTCTTCCAACAAAAGGAGGACCACATACTCATTTGATTAATCAAAGAAAGTAGGGAATGGGTCTGAATTAACCGTAAACTGCATCATACACAGATTTTAAGTCAAAAAATTTGGTCATCATTTACATCTGTTAACCACAGAAAGAGCTAGTTTCCATACAACAAAACAGTATGTTAATGTAAAAACTACTTCAATATTATACAGAAGAAAGTAATGGGCTTGAAATTTCAGACGGCTGAATAAAAGATGATTCAACTTTACCTTCAACTTTAACTGTATATATTTATGTTTAACAAAATACAAGTGTATTTCAAGTTTTTCCATCATGTCAGATTTTACAGCTCATACTTTATTTAGTAGTACAACTCCAATGCTATTTCCTCTATAACAGATGTGCTGGTGCACGAGACATGAAATTGTAAAATTGCTGTTGACATCCAGTGACAAAGAAGTATCACGAAGTTGTTCTACAAGCACCTACGGCGTGTTGTTTGAGTGAGAATGAGAGAAAGAGATTAAGAAGTGAAACAGGATAGAGAAAGGTGAAAGTCATTGAGACTGACAAGTATAGATGCTGTTGTGTGATGCAGGGAGTCGAAATAACAGACAAACGTCAATGTACACATCACTGCACGCTCTCACCTTCTACAATATTCTTTCTCTCTCTCTCTCCTACTCATCATCCATACCAATGCACTAACAAAGAAGTGTTTTAACAAAGAACCATTGAGTCCAGGGCATTAAAGGGAAAGTTTCAACTAAATATGTATCATTTGAGTGCAGTAGCGGCTCCTGACCAAAATTTTTGGAGGGGCAGTTTCTGGGTCGTAAGCTATCCATGAATGCACAGGGAACTGGGTTATTTAACAAAACAAACAAACGAACTATTTACATGAACAAATCGTTTTTTATCGGGGTTTTTTTATTGTTGTTTGTTAGGGCCAAGCTGTTTAATCGCTAATTTATCATTAATTGACAATCTTTCACACACTATTACACGCAGAATGATCTGTACTACTTGCCATCTTCACCGTCTGACGCGTTCGCTAAACTGACACAGACTCATATACACTTTACTGACGCGGATTAATAATATTGTCCGTAACTACGTTCAAGTGGGGCAGTCTCAAATCTGCCCATATGGCTCTTAATCAGAGCGCGCTGCAGTTCCATTTTACACCACAAATTTACATTGAGAAAACATGTGGCGCTGTTGAGCTCGGGAGGGCAGATAGACCCTCTGTCCCGCTTATCAAACCTGAAGCAATGCGATGAAATTTTAACATATCCACCTCACTTTATGACTTATAACGGTCTAAAATGTTTTCAGAATAAGGATGAACATTTTTGAGTTAATTAGGATTGGTCCAGTTTATATAGAGTTCTATGTTATCAAGTGGCTGAATATTTTGGTGGGGCTCTGCCCCACCTGCCCATACAGACGAGCCGCACCTGTTTGAGTGGCATATATATAAGATTAGTATACAAATATGGAATCATTAGCATATGCAAATCTGTTTTTGCGAGTCAATTGCAGGTGGTTGTTACGGGTTGCTGTGTACCTTGAAGAAACAAGGACGCACGGCGACAGGAGTACACGGAATAATCTTTACTTTGAAACAGGACCAGAGTAACCACACGATACACATAGCATAACTTTAACACGAGACAAAGAGGGAAGATGCATGGTATAAATAGAGTCCTTGATGACAGTGGGCAGGTGCAGGTGATCACAGAAGACCAGTAAGTGGAAACAGGTGAGTGGAGTGCAAAGGATTATGGGAAATGAAGTCCTGGGGAACACACAGGGCTGTGACAGTGGTATTGGATGGAACAAATGTTTTTATTCTGAAGAGCATTTGATTGGGAAAAAAAAATTCATGTTTCCAAAAAGAAAATTTCAATTATTAAATAGGCTTTTTAACCAATAACTGATCCTATTTTATGTAAAAATAAAATATATATATATTTTTTTTTGCTTCTGTGGGACCAATTATTTCTTATTATGTGTTATTCCAACATCACTATTAAATGACCCTGTATCTAGACTCTTCTGATAACAAACAAAAGTAATATTGCCAAGCAGTACTTTTCCAGCTGTGTCCCTCAGAACTAGGCAACATGATAAAACATAGTAGGTACCACTTAACAACTTGCCAACTTTGGTTATTGCCAAACAGCTTGTTCACATATTTACCATCGATTTCATTCGAAAAGCATCAGATGCATTCAACTATGATTAAACATCTCCTTTGTGAATCCAGCGGCAGTGTTAAACATTAGCAAAGTACATTTTTACATTTTTACTAGAGACATATCATAAATAATTTTGTCTTTGAAGATTTTCAGCAGAAATATATAAGATTCATGTGATTTATTGGTAAATCTGAGTACAGACATCTCTTTTAAAGTTCAAGGGAGACGCATGTGAGATTAATAAAGTTGTTTTCACAGAATCAAGAAACTATGTTAAAGCCTCTTATTGCTGTCTTAGAGAAATAACTGAAATAAAACGAGATTACGTGTCACTGTTTTATATATACTTCAGTTTGAAGAGGGATATGTCATTGAATAGAAAACTTCAGTTTAAGTGTTCGCTGTAGTTTTCTTGTTAATCAAGGGCGTTTCATTTACAGCTACTAAAAATACACAGCATTGTTTAATCCTGGCAAAACAGCACAGCTGATAGCGACCCTTTAATTGGCATTTCGACTTGTGCAGACATTGTCACATCAAGATAATTCAGTGGGAAGTTTTCAGCCCGGCTGTGTTTAAGTGTTCAAATTGGTCTCAGCTCAGTTGCCCCCATTGTGTAGCAGTAATGAGTCATCCTTTGAAAACGTGGTGTCAATGACCGTAGTCAGAGTCTTTCTGAAAAGGCCCAGACTGCACACGGGGCGCCATCAGTACTGAATGCCATTCACAGTGTGTAAGGGATAGGTCAAATCAATAGAGTGTTTCCCCTATTTTCCTGTCAACCTCTATTGTTTTCCTCATTCTGAAAGCTTGAAAACACACTCACAAAAAGGCTGCCAGCCCCGAGGCTGTAAAAATAGCAGGCAACCTGTGCAGCGAGCAGAGGATGGGAGAATATTTGAGAGGTGGCAAGAAAAGTGACGCCAAGATCAAGCGATTATCACAGCGCAGGGGCCGTGGCGATGCGTGAGCGGGCTGGCAGAGGAGGAAACCAGCGCACCTGCTCAAACTCAATCTCTCCAGTCGGAGAGAAACGAAAAAGTGGAGAAAGAGAGACAGAAAGTGTGAAATTGAGAGACGGAAAGTGAGGGAAGGAAGGAGCGAGGGATGAGAGGCGTAGATAAGGAGTTTGGGACCATCTTTTTCTTTGTCATGTGTACTTAGTACACACTTTTACAAAGATCAATACACAGAAAACCCTGGCTGCTATCCACAGGTGGCCCAAAGTGTTTCTGTGCCATTTTGGGAGTGTGTTTTACAGGTTTGGCTATACTTGTATTTATATATACGTTGTAGGTTAAGGAAAAACGGATCCAAATATCACTTTAGTCATGTCTCTAATGTCTAATGAAAGCTTATGAGATGCCTTACTAATACAGAGACATACACAAGTTGTTTGTTTTTTGCCCATACTGAAAAAAAAACATCCGAGATCTCATTATTCATTTGTTTCTCCAATCCAACAATAAGATAAATGAGGATGTTTGCTTTACTTTCCTGCTTTTAAGATGTTTCTCCTAAAAACAAGACAGTAAAAGTCTTATGTCTCCATTAGAGTAAACAATGTTTCAGACTATGCTTAGACTTTCCAAGAAAACCACAAACATTGATTTCATTATGAACTCAAACATTTCTCTATATTTATTTCAGATAAATTACATGTTACATACATTTTTTACCAAAACTAAGAAGTCCTACGTGTGTTTTTTGCAAGTATACGGTTTCGACATGTATGATACTAATTAATGCTATGCTACAGTATGTTATGTTATAAAGAGTCATTTATTCTTAATTTATATTTATTTCCACCATGTAGAATAATAGAACACACAACAAAACTATGGAATAACACAAATGCAACTATGGGAGGTATGTTGTTAATAAAAAAAATAAAAAAATTAATTACATTTATTTTTTGTTACATACAGTATAAACATCTTTATCAGAGTAGGATGTTTGAGATTTAGGCTATATGAGACCAGTGAGTGTATATTAATCTGTGTCAAAGTACATATATGTAGTTAGAAAGGTTAGACTCACATACTAAACATCACACATGCACACACACAATAGCTTTCTTCCATTTAATTATACCATGAGTTGCTGGTGTTTTGCAGTCATGTTTAAAGTGTGACTGAAGCGCTGAGATCAGCCCGCAGCTAGCAGACCAGTGAAATTGAATTCGGCAGTAAGCAATATTAAAAAAGGGCAGATGAATCCCCATGGGCCTCCCTTAAAACTTTGAGTCAGTCAGAACTTTAATTAAACTTTCAATACACACACAAAGTGTACTTTAGCTTTTCATAATTCTGGGGCAAGCAAAGTCTGTGCTAGTACAAATTTCAGGCGAAAGGTTGCGGTCAGTGGTGAAAATGACCGAGATTCACCGGGGGACCTTAGTTGGGGACATATTTTATCATTTTAAAACACAGATACAAATCCCACTATGTTTATGTATGAAATTTGCATAACGTTTGGAGGCTAGTCGTGGATTGTGCTCTTGAATGATCATGATCATCCCCCCTTGAAATTCACTTCCTGGTCTCAGTTTTCTCTATTTCCAGCTCTGGTTGTGGTAATATTAAAGCAAATAACCAGTTTGCAGATTATAGAGTTAAAAGTATACAGCCAAAGAGAGGACTTTATGTGAACACCATGTTAAATTTTAAATTAAAGAAAGAAATTCTTGTTGGCTTAATACGGTTTGTGTTATTTGTTTAATAGAGATAAAATGATGCCATCTTAATATAAAATTACAGTTTATAAGTTATATACAACTGGAAAGGGTCATTTATGAGTTTATTATTTTCATTGCTGGTTGATTTATAACAAAAATTGTATTGGCTTTTGAACCTATATTACTATAATGAAACACAACTTTAAAGTAAACACAATATATGTGAAAAAAGTAATGTAATTTATGCATTTAATGTAAATGTACGTGTGGAATGTAGACAATACAATACGAGATAATAGCTCATAATAGCTAATATAACACCTTACATCACCCACCCATGTTATTACAAGTTAGACAAATTCTCAAAAGTCGACCTGAAAACCTCACAGACTGTATTACTCAATATTTGGAGGAGTATCCCATCATTTATTCATCAAAGCGTGGTGTGGTATGAAGTGCTACCTGATAGGACCTTCACTGTGCAGCATGAGGTAAAAACCTCTGTCTGACTGTCTCTTAGATCTGTTTGTTCTCCTACTGTGTGCTGGAGGGGCAACTAGGAATCTGGCAATACCTTTCACACATTTTACGAATATGTTAGTGTCGGCAGAGGTTCCTGAGGTGAGAGAGAGAACGTACGAGTGAAGGAGCGAGCGAGAGGTGCGAACAGCAGTAGCACCAAAAATCATCAGCGCATGTGTTTTAAATTAGTACTGTGGAAAATTTGCACCACATGTTCTAGCAGCATTACAATGTTAAAGATAACTAACTTTAAAAGTTAGTTAACTAACTTCAAGTAACTTAACCTGATAACTGTCGCTGCACATATTGAGTTTGTCATGATTAGATTAGAATTCAACATTGAAATAATAAAGTTAATAATAAAATAATATAAGTGTTCCACCTATGGAACGGTCACAGTTAACTTAAATTAATAAACTTCTCTACTGATATCTACTGATTTATGCAGGAATGTTTTTCAGTCTTACGGCATATGACCTACATTAAAAACATGATGCGGTATCTTCGGTTCAGCGTGAGATGTGCTGTGATGGAGCACCTCACTTCAGCGGTCAGAGGTGAGTGTGTGGATGACTGGACTGTGTAACGGTCAGTGATACAGATGGAGACATCAGTGTGTGTCCTGGCAGCAGACACATAAATCTCTGAGCAGCTCAACCCACATGTCACCAAACAACATGTGTAGGTTATATACTAACATAAGTATGGTTGAGAAGGAACCATAAACATGAAGGATTTATATCCAGAACAATCCAAGTTTGATAAAGTTCATTGTTTTCTATATAATCAAAGTGAAAGGGGACTGTGGAACTCTTTGAAACACAACAAAAAGCTTCATTAAAGTCATCTATACACCTTGGGTGCTATATTCTAAGCCATTGGAGTTGTTTGTAAAAAAGACCAAAATTTAAGACATTATTCACTACAGTTTCTAGGGAACACAAAAGCTGATAAAACGTACACATTAAATGCACTTCAAGTCGCTTTGGATAAAAAAATGTCTGTCTGCCATAGGCATAAATATGTATAAAAACTCTCAAATCAAGTATTGCAACACTGACATCAACATGTCACAAAAGAGCCAAAGCCATTTTAACATGACAAATCTTCAGACTTTTTCAAGACTTTAGCTGATGGAAAAATAATCAAAAACAGCTTAAATACTGAACTTTGTCTTGTCAGTCTGTTGTAAACGCAGGTTCCTCTCACATCCCCAAAACAAATGTCTGTCCTTACACAAAAGCGTCTCACTCACGTCACCGTGGCTCCTGTTTGTTTGGGATTAAAGCTTTTTGAGTAAATGAATAATTGAAGTGCAATAATTCTCATACATAAATCAACGTCAAGTTAGCATCAGCCATGAGCTATAGGTGAGCGTGCAGTAAACTCAATTTAACATTGAATAAATGTCACCCAAATCAGATCATGCAGCACGCTAGAAGGGTAAAGGGTCTCCAAAAGTTAATCTCGAAATACCAGCTCACCTTTCTGCATGATTTGTTGTTCAATGTAACATACGCCAGGCAAATGAACAAATAAAGTCCTTGAACAATCATACTATAATCATCTTTCTAATAAAAGCAAAGCAACAGGCACGGTGTTCCCATCGTGCACTAAATTGTTACATTACATCTGATCAGAGGCTTCGGAGCATCCCCTTATCCTGTAAACACGCTTGTTTCTGTCACCGTCTTGCCTTCTTCCCATTCTGCATGGCTAATGGAAGACACAGATGAAAAGGTTTCACGGAAAACGCTCTCCCTTCTGCTCCCCAGAGAGACTAGTGAAGAGTTTCTCATCTGCGGTTCCACTTCATTTGAGCCCCTGAATGCAGTCAATGGATATGTAATTGTTCAGAGGCTGCAAAATAATGGGATCACTTTGAAATAAAACACAAAGTTAGACAATGGTAATTTAATACACCTATTTCCGTATGAGTGTGTGCGCATGCACGGTTCAGCCCAGTTATAAAAGGTCCTGGTTTCTCTGAAATCTTTATTGATTTGTGCGTTAATCTCTTTCCCCAGTGTGTCCCTCATTCTGGAAGAGTACTGCACAGTGTGGATGAGAGATGGTTTGTTGTGTGTTATGGGTAAACCCTCTAAAGATTCTGGATTTGGAGGATGATTAATAAGCAAGTTTTTTCCAAGGAAAAATGTCATTAAAAAATGTCATTAAAATTGGACTCACGCAAAAACCAGTTGCAATTGTGGTTAAAACCTATTGTTTATGATTATGATATATTTTTCTTCTCTTATGCATTCATTGTGATTTCACGCAATGAACATGAATCCTCATTTCAGTTTCCTCTTGCTTATTTCTGTGCATTTAACTAAGATTGGTATATATTTGACTTTACCATACAAATATATTTTTGTTTGATTTGGGGGTGATTTCATATTAATATCAGTAGATTAATATTCTGTGTAAAGAATAAGATACACTAACTGGGTCTAGGTCAGTATGTAACATCTTTTGTTGAGAACAAAAACTGAAAACAAACTGAAACGCTATTTACAAACAAAAACAAGTTCAGGAATACAAATGTGTTCTTGCACTAACAATGCCAGATTAGGGGTTTAGTCCCAAGAAACACACAACATGTAAATGCTATTAAATGTAAATACATTTCACATTTTTGTATTTGGCAGATGCTTTTTCCAAAGCGACTTGCAGTGCATTCAAGCTATACATTTTACATGATCAGTTTGGGTGTTTTCTGGGTGTTTTATTTGCGCTGCTAATGCAAAGTCCTACCAATTAAACTACTAATAAATTATTACATCAAATGCACTGTAAGTTGTTTTAACTAAAAGCATCTGGCAAATACATACGTTTGAATATAAAAATACACGCAGGAGCCAAACATCAGAACTAATAAAAACTAAATTATCGTTTTAGAAGTGAAAAAGATTCCCTATAAACACTTTTTTTTCAACACAATTCTTTGCACACTCCCTGCCTAATAAAACACTCAAAATAAAAGAAAAATCAGTGCTACCCTCCTTTCCTAAAAGTGCTCTTGTGTGAAAATTGTGTGTTGAAAAATGTACAGATGGTACAGAAGGTTTCCAAAGGATCTAGAGAGATCGTGGTGGAGACTGAGTCAAAGCAGAATATAGATACATAAACAGAACACAAAAGCTACACCGGCACAGACGCATCAACAGCAATAATGATTGTCTCTCACTGTGACTCGTCATCGTGGTTATATGAGTTTTTGATATTGAGCCGGACTACGAATTTCTTCTGGTCTATACTAGCAAACCAGAGTAGCCTGACCAATCCAGAAAGCCAGATTTTTGTTTGAGCTGTTTAGATTGAAGCTGTTTGTGTCAGTCTTGTGTTCTAATAAACACTATTAATTAATCTCCATCTATCAAAGCAGGCTTCAGACACACAAAGCTCACTATTGTGACACACAAACAAAACTCAGACGAGGTTGATGAATGACAAACAGGACCACAACAAACCTAAACATTACATAACATGAACACAAACAACGTGAACTTGATATGCACGACAGATAATTCAGCTCGAAAGACTTTTATCTGCTTAATACATGCTTAACAATGGCACACGTCTGTGAACATTGCATTAGCGTTATAGCTGCGATATGAAACGTTACAACCCAATGAAGTGGTTTAACACAATGTCAGCTTGTTAATTGTGGGTGCTGTGTGTAATTTGTTGCTGGAAGGTGTGTTCTCTCACCGCCAGCAGGCATGTTAATAATTCAGTTCCTGCAGATTAAGAGACAGACATTTCAGCTCAGAGGGACGTTAAATACTTGTGTTAGCACTGCAATGCCTTTTGACAGAATCTTGCTGGACTTACTGCAGAAGTCGTATGCAAAATATCAAACATTAAAAAAACGTTAAAAAAACAAAACAAAAAAGAAACTATTTTCTTTCCTCTACAGGTACTTATCTAGCACTGCAAAACATTGTAAACTTAGGAAAGCACCTCTTAGTACTTTTGATGTGTCGCTTCATTGTCTCCTAATATTTGTAAGTTGCTTTGGATAAAAGCATCAGCTAAATGCCTAGATGTAAATGTAAAAATCATAATGGTTTAATTATTAACAATTATGGAAAATATGGCATAAATTGTTTTGGAGAGGTTTCATGATAACATATTCTATCTAATTCCAAGACTGTACAGGCTGGGAACACAATGAAACATGCAGGAATATATTGTTGAAACATAGCGCATGCACAGAAATCTAGTTAATATTAATTATATTAAACGTATCAATCTGACGTGTCCATGTGCTGTAAAACACACGCTCCATGTGGAAACCAAACAAATCTGTCAAAATACCCAACGGCTGAAAACCATCAACAGCCTTGATAGACCAATGATATGCAGCATAATATTTTATACTGCATGAGATCAATGAAAACAGGCACTGAAAAAAGACACAGGGCGCATTTATAAAACTGTAATCTCACCACGGGTCTAACAGCCTTTCCGCACCACGAACAAGTGATGAGTTCCGACGGAAAGTTCATTTACCTCCTTCTCGGAAATTGATTCAAATATATTCCTCCTGCGACGGCATTCTTGCACCTCGGTTAAATCAGAGTTTGCTTAATTAATGCAAATTTCCCTCATCCGAGAACGTGCTGGAAGAGAGTTGAAGTAAACTGTGATACCATCAACGAATAGCTTTAGGACATACAAGCGGCTTGAAATGAGCCGCAAAGAAAACAACTCAAAACTATGGACGTGAGTTTTTCAGGCAATCTGAAATAATGATTGTAGTTTTAACGAATTCCATCTGTGAATGCACAGAACGAGCATGTTAACGTATGCATGAAATAGTTTTGTCTAGAGCTTCTACTTACAATGACTTAGTTTGTTAGCGCAATTGTAACAATAACGCAATTTTATTTGCTTTAAGGTTTTGGTTAACATCATCATCATTAGTGATTCTCTTTAAAAGAAAATGTACGCTGTGTTTGAGCAAAAATAATTCTTACCGCATTTAATTAAATAGTCTTTCTTCTTCAAACTTGGAGCGCTTATGTTTAAAACTCCAACACTTTCTATCTCTATATAAAGGCCTTAAATTTTGCCTTAAAATCATGGAAATGAAGCTAATCAAGGTTTGGTTTACTGACTTAACTCATTTACAGTGTCCACTTACTGTACCGTACTGTATTTTGTGTTCTATGTCTTATAGGATGAAAAGATACTGTAATGTTCTGCCAGTGAGCTATAGACTTATATTCATTGACACAGTAAGTGCTTGGGCTGGTATCAAATCGATCGTGTGGGTGTGTTTGCTCAAAGTCCAGGCTCTTGACCTTTCAAAATGTCTACTTTTAGCTCTTAGGAAATGAACTGCAATGTTTAGTCTATTAAAATTTTAATTAAGAATTATTAAAGTGTCTTGTGAAAACATTCAACAGTCCTCTTACCCTAAATATTGGACAGTCCTTAAAAGAGGAAGCCGGTCATTTCTGCTTATGGAAAAAGTTTGCCAAATAGACACACAGTCCCAGCCTAAATTCTCATCAACGACAAAATATTTCATTCATATAGTTCATTTACACTTGTTATGTTGTGATGTAAGAAGTACTGTTTTTAGGCCTTCACTTTTTTTAAAACTGAGGCTTTGATTATTTAAACAGCTGTTTATGAGCACTGTTTATACATATCACACATTTAAGAAAAACTTTTATAAACTCATGTTGTACACTACAGTCTCCGGGCTCACAGAATCTCTGAAAGCAATATTTTAATAATTCATAAAAAAATGATCACTGTCTGATCATCTGGAAGATTGTTATGGAGGTTAAAGTTAAGGATTACATCAGATAAAACACAACAGAGACAGTGTATACAAATCTGGGGTGAATCAACCTTCCAATGGCTTCCTTACAGTTGTCTCTGCGTATTAAACTTGGACAGGAGAACCTATTTTAACCATCAAACAAATTACACACTTCAGCTTTAAAATGTCCCACAAACGCAGAAGGCATGAATGAGAAGATAGTTCCCTGGAAATACCGTTACTGCCAGAAAAGAGCATTAAATGAGCCCTAAACACGCATCATTATCTCAGGTTTACAGCACAGAAGAACATTCGGAGCTGAAAAGTGAGCCGTCCATCCGAGTGGAATAGAGATGTTGTATGTAGGTGTATGGGAGAAGAAACCAATTATGTTCCAACTTTTCAAAAGCATTTCAGGTCATCACATCAGTTATACATATGTAATTTAGACAGCTGTGCAGACAGAAGTACTACAGTAAGTGTGTGGGTAACCCAGTTCCTAATGATAGGCTGACGGTAGGCAGAGTCCCTCACAGTCTCGCGCCTCAGCGATTTCATTCCCGTTCATTCACTGTCATGTGACGTTGTCCGCTTTCATTCACTCAGATGTCAATGGTTTCGGTTTAATTGAGCAGCAGTTACAGGTTTAGCATGGTGCAGTGCACGGATTCATCTGCCGGGCTGAATACTGTTTGGCATGGCAGAGATAAAGTTTTGTGCAAGGGCGCAAAGTTCCTCCAGGCATCTTTGTTTCACAGCTGTCATGATGTCAAAACAATGTTTACTGCACAAGAATACTGAATTCCCCCAAGCTCAGCCATGCTCTGAATCATGATTTCTAGTGATCTTTGAAGTTTTAAAGCTACCATGTAAACAGAGATGACATAAGCAGGCACGTAAAGTACGTAAATTATTCTGTAAGTCTATAAAATAATCATGAAGTTGTTTTTTCTTAGTCTTACTTCTTTAGGGGTTTGATTTACTCGACTCTTTATACTTTTTATACAGTATATGCCATATATATATATATATATATATATATATATATATATGTATATAAATATTTGACAAACAATAAACATAAACAAAAATTTATACAATAATTGTAATATTATTTTGAAAAATACTAACAAATAAAAATATAAAAAAGTAGATTAAATAAATTAAAAAGTAATGGATTGTTAATTCCTTACACTGTAAATATACAGTGGCATTATCGAAAAGGCATATTTTCAAGATACACATTCCCACATTATATATATGAAATCATCTCACACTATTTCAAACAATAAATATTTTGCATAAGATTTAAAAGACAATTTTGTTCCATACAAAACATAGTGGTTGTCATCAGCACTCAGTCGTGTCCTATTGTGCTTTAAATATGTAAAAAAAGCAACTCTAAAAATTGCCGGTGCATGACTGTAGTGGAAGTATTTTGGCACACATTAGAATGACATCACAGAAAATCTAACAACTTTCTAACTAGCATCAGTTCTGTTTCCACAGCCTATTCCCCAACACTGGTAAAAACATACACAGATCGATTCATCCTGATGTGATTGTGTAATTTAGCTTTGCACATGTACTTTACTGACATTCCCAGCTTCCTCACGACTCTATTAATTCCCCGAGAGCCATGTAGTGTCAAGGTTTTCTCCTCTATAAAACATCTGGCATTGCTAGCAACTTCCAAGAGAGGCTGTTTTACATGGTCTCAAGAGGAAAGGTAAAGAAAACAATGGAGAATCCAGATTGCGAGGTAATAAATCTGTTAAACCGGCTTCATTGTTCTTCCCTGCAGTCCTAGTTGCCATGAATTATGTTGAAATAATTGCCAACATGCCTCTGAGCATGTATAAGCTGCTACAGAAAACAAGGTCACGTTATATCACGCAATAATTCCCAAACATGCACGAGTGCACAATACAAAATTCTCTGATCAATCTCTGGAGGATATTATTGATATATAAGCTGCAGATGAGGCTGACTGTAATTACAATATAAAGCTCATAGATGTGAGTTACAATATGTACACAGTATTCCAGTTCATCACGCAGGTGCAAGTATGAGGAAGCAAATCAACTGCAGATATCATTATCGTTTTGTGGAAATATTTGCTTTTAACCAAGAAAAGAATGAAATGTGCAATAAAATAAGTTAATGAAACTCAAATTTAAAAACATTGCTTTAGAAAGTTTTCTAATAATGTTGAATATTGCATGTAATTAATCTGATGTGTGCATCAAGATATGAACATTAAGTATCTTTATACCATTAACAATATATATTCATAAAACCTCTTTTAAGATTAAGGAAAATATGCCAAATATTGCCATATGCCTCCTTGTAATATAGCACCCAAGTCAACACAAATCAGAAAATTGCACCCACAAAATGAGCAAAATGCAAATTTACACTCCTAATTCCACATGTTCTGAGTTTCAGGTTGAAGAGGATACAGCAGTCTATCACAACCAGTAACGCTATCCCGGGTCCTATAAAGAGAGAGCTAAATTCTCCATGGTATAACTCAGTCATTGGGCCAGGAGTAAAGGGGATCCACCTATAAACATCTTGTCCCGAGCACCATAAATCTTCAAAGTGCCCTGACTCCTCAACGGCAACTTAGAGAGTCCCACTGAACTCCAGAACAAAGAGAAAGTGAAAATTATTTTACCAAATTACCAAGGGGAGCAATAAAGGAGAGAAAAGAGAGTAAAATGTACAGTATGGAGAGCAGTCTGCCTCCAGCCAGAACACCAGCCAGTCCTCAGCTTGCTCGACTCATAACACTTTGTAATCTGTCTGCACACCAGCACAGCCTCCTAACAGTGATTACTGGATCAGTCGGGTGCAGAGTGTAACTGGAGGTTAATCAGGTCTCCAGTAACTCAACACTCACCACTAACTACTACAGAACTGCTCGAACTGATCCAGAATCAGACGAGCATGTAACAATCCCATAATCTGCAAACACAATCTAATGAATATCTAATGCCACAATTAAAATTTATTTCTGAAATATTTCTGTAGATTTATTCAAACACAGGAAACACTTTATTTATTTATTTATTTTATGTTGTCGCTATTATTATTATTACTGTTATACACATTATTATTATTATTAAATATTATTATCATTATTAAAACATTATTATCATTAAAAACACTATTATAATAACACTATTATTATTATTATTATTATTATTGTTGTTGTTGTTGTTGTTGTTGTTATTGTTATTATTATTATTATTATTATTATTATTATTATTATTATTATTATTAAATATTATTATCATTATTAAAACATTATTATCATTAAAAACACTATTATAATAACACTATTGTTGTTGTTGTTGTTGTTGTTGTTGTTGTTGTTGTTGTTGTTGTTGTTATTATTATTATTATTATTATTATTATTATTATTATTTATTATTATTATTATTGTTATTATTATTATTATTATTATTATTATTATTATTATTATTATACAATCATTACTGTTGTTGCATTATTGTTGTCGTTGTTGTATTATTAGTAGTATACATTATTAAACACTATTATTAACAAATTTGTAACTGTTTTTCTGTTGTTCTGTATTATGTACTAAAATGTTATGGGTCTCTAAAAGCTTGTGCATTTCATGTGTGACGATAGGTTTGACCTTGCAAGGGAGACATCTTATAACAGCTATAAAGGCAGTACTGAAATGTGTCATGCATTAAATGCACACATCTCATATGTGAATATGGACTGCACAAAACGTTTTCGATCAATAACACTAAGTGCAGTCTAGATGAGTGGCATATTTAAGAGTTTCAGTCTATGGCCTGACCTTCTAATCTAGCCATCACTTGCTGGATGCCCTCCATGTCACAAAGCTGATGGGGTCCAAAGACATAAAAACACCACACATATGCATTAAAGAAACACTGTATATTCTTTACGCTACGTAAACTAGAACAATACTCTCAATTCTCAGTAGAACGTGCCATTAAGGCCAGACCTGTCAGGATGGTTCCTCACAGGTATTAACTCATAGGGGAGATACCTGATGGATGAAGCCGAGATATGCTCTGCACGTGTCCGCTGGGACTATGTTCATTCCCTCTTTCTTCCTCCGTTGGACCTGTCTCATGGGAACAGAGCGGTAAGGGAAGGATCCTCTCCTGCTTCCAGCACATTAGCTCTGATCAAACGGCTGCACACTTTTCCCATGATGCTCTCTGTGGCTTCTGCCCTCGACAGAATATGTGCATTACAGGCTGTGCATTATGAATGTAGGTGGGCATACAAACATTCCTATGGAAGCAGACGCTGAGGCTTTAGATTACAATTTATCCATTATGTTAAATTTGTAATTTTTTGTGATGCATTTTAACAGCTTTATCCACTTGGTTTATAAACCCATCAACCCCTCCTTTCAGAAGCAGAATTTCTAAGTTGATGTCTTCATTAAAAAGGTGTTTTATTAGGATGTAACACAACCTTGACTCGCAAGGACTAGCAGAGGAGAAAAAAAACGCATTTCTGATTTCTGTTTGTGTCATTAATATTTATTAGAAGGCAGCGGGTGCAAAAGTAAAGACACCAGCAAAAAAGTTGATCAAAGTACACACTTTTCAGGCTGGTAATGTAATTAGTCCTGGGTGAATATGGTCTTCTTTACACTACTTTAACCTGCTCGGGGCTGGGGCGGAGTCAGGGTTCAGAAACGGGTCCCTGGCAACACTTACTCATAAATAATGTTCCACTCATCATTTGCAGGTCTTCTGCTGAAACACTTTTGAGACAAAGTGAGAGCAGAATAAAACACGGGGATGTACTTTGCAAGAGTTTCAACTCTGCAGGAAAACTTGAGAGATGCTGAATAGACACATAAATATAGTTATGCTTCTGAAAGCATGCGATTCTGCTGAGACCCAAGAATAACTTTATCATCTAGTATAATTCCCCTTATGTGCCTGATAAATGCTACAACTTTACAAGTCTTTATGCATATTTAACCTTTGTTTCTATGCATTTGATTAATAGCAAAAGCAGAGGAATGATCAGGACATAATGGATTAGAATAAGCTTTTCCTACATTCGATGTGTGAAAAATCACACCTTAAAGGGATAGTTTATGACCCTTGTGTCATTTCGACCCTGTATATGATTCTTTCTTTTGTGAAACACAAAAGAAGATATTTTGCAAAACGCTGGTTACCGCCACCCATTGACTTCCATTGTACCTTGTGTCCATACTATGAATGTAAATGGGTGCCGGTAATCAGCGTTTTGCAAAATATCTTCTTCTGTGTTCTGCTGAAGCAAGAAAGTCATACAGGTTTGACATGACACTGCTAAGTAAATAACAAAATTTTTATTTTTGAGTGAACTTCTCTTTAATGTGTCTACACCATCTGCTAAGCCACAGTTCCAACAACATCTTAAGCTTTTTGTGATGTCTAATGTAACATTCTTCCTAAATCTCGGACATCATAGGTGTAAACCCGACATGAAGGTTGTTCCAAAAAACAGCCAATTATAGAAGACAGCTGCCTATCTAGTCAACTCGATGGGTTTTGGAACAGAGCTTTAGGATTCATATTGCTCTTGGGTGAGCAAACCTTCATCCTTCATCTAGGACCATGCAGGTGTAAATATGCTTTAAAATGGTGTTTTAAAAGGGTGACAGTCAGATCAGGCCATGCATGTGGCACAGCTCAAAGCGAATGATTTCAAATGCAGAATTACAGGTTACAACAAAAAATCTTTCACATGTGTTAAGTGGAAGATGAATCCCTGCATTTCTAAGAAAACCTGATGCTTCATGTTTTTTATTTCTAATCATAGCTATTTTGAAAATTCCATATAAAATAGTAATAGAAAAGTTGAAGCGAAATGTTTATAATTTAAAGAGTAGAAATTTTCTTTTCTTTTTTTCAAAGTATAGTCATTATTTCTTGACAGCTACATTTTATTCAAGCTTGTATAAAAATATGCACATGCTTTTTGCGTTTTTTTCTGGTTAAAGAAATGACAATGAAAAATATAATTTTGAGAAGGGTATGAAAAATACTGTAAAAAAAATATAGTATTGACACATGACCACCCTATTTATGCATTACACATTAAAGGCATGATCCGTTTTTACCATTTCTTCTGTTGTAAAAAAGTTAAATAAAAAGTATCTAGAAGTGACAGCATCAAGCCATAAATAAGTCCTTATGTAAGGCAATCGTCTGTGTTTGTAATTGCAAACACTCACGCATATCCGTGTATTAATTGTTCCGTTTTAAGCAGGTATCGATGGCAATTTCCTTTTCTGCTGTACATACTCATCAGACATTAAAAAAGAGACAGACTCGGTCCCCGCTGTGCATAATCACATTTCATTATTTTTCTTGTGCTGTCAGCGCATCTATATATGCCACGTCTGTTTTTTATTGCGTCTTATGCAAATAAATAAAAGAAACTTTACTTAACTTCTGCAGTGCTTTCTATTCAGTAATGTAACACAAACTATATTATTCACTGCCTTTGATTCATTTCAGAATAATTCAACTCGGCCCTTAATTTTCATTAACATCTACCAAAAAAACATCAACTTTATATTCTGTAACTACAAACCACAGGAATTAGTAAATTTACTATGTATGTCAATACACCAGAGCACTACTCCTCCATTACTTACAATTTTCAACGTATTCTTGGATATTTCTGTAGTGTTCAGCACAGCCTGAGCTCACCTGCATTGCTACTGTACAATATCCCTTCCCGTGTAATCAGACAGCGTATAATGCTGGTGTTTCACCTGAAGCATTACAGCAGGTAACAAATGAGTGTTAGAGCAAGTGAAGAATGAGGGTTTACATGGAAAGAAAGCAGAAAGACTGAATGCCCAGCAAAAAAAGCGGCAATACAAAGCTCTGCATTAAAAAAGTACTTAGAAAGTTCATAAAATTCATTTGATTATCGTTTACTCACTCACATGTTGTTCCGAGATCTGCATGTCAAAATAGAAGAAATTTTCAAGATAACTGATACTCCTCTCTTTCTTCATACAAAATTTCAAAATACTTGCAAAACCTTTTAATCTTATTTTTCTCCTAACCACATTGACTCATGAAATCAATACAGTGGAGTTTTTTTTTTCATCAAAGCTGCTTTGATGCACAGTGTACAGTGTAAATTACAACTTCTCAAAGTTTTCCTGACTTTGACAGGCACTGGAACACACCAGATGTTAAACTGAAACCAAATTCTTAAACCGTATTTACTGAAATTGTTGAGTATTTTAGGTCTGTTATAGCTTCAACACTAACATCATTTAAATGCACAACATTCAAGAACAAATAAGCATAGTTGTGGACAACTGCAATTTCACATTAAAACAGATTTTATTGACGGATTTAATTGAAGGTCAAAGTATGATTCATGACTTGCCCCAAATAAATACTTAAAATATTTCTCTACAAAATAATGAATAAAGACTGTATGTACTTTGTAAGCTGAAGGTCTAACTAAAATATTTTTTCCATAGAAATGTCAGTATTCATTGAAAGTTCAAGTATTCTGTTTCGAAAGTACTCAAGTGAAGAAAAATTCAGAATTGAAGTACTTCACACCTCTGCAAATTCACTCCGTCCATGTCAGTAAAAAACATCGAATCATTGAAAACCAAAAGAAAGGAACAAAAGAGAAGGTGGAAAAACTAAATATCTTAGGAAAACCTTAAGACATAAGTCAAGATAAGACAGAGATACAGAGAGGAGTAGAGAAGGTTTGAAGGAGAGAAGATCAGAGTTGAGTGGGATACTGTGATGCCCTCAACTCTCTGTAATCCCAGATCACAGCGCTCTGATAACATCAGTCCCTCTCACTCAGGATTAACAATAAAACCCCACAATCCAACACTACCTCCCACACACCCATCAAACATGTGCTTCCTTCTCCTGTGGGTGGCCATGCAGAACACAAGCATGGGTCGGTGCATTCATTACATCATGCATGCTGAGAGTAATTGATGCCAATCTCTCTTTAAATGCCAATTAAACGAAATATATTTGCTCTCTGAAGCATGTCACAGAGGTACTTCTATAATGCAAGAATGAACGTCATTGTACAATTAGAACTACAGCATCTTGTTAGCATTAAACTAATAAACTGTACTAAGTATAAATGTAGTTGTATGCTGTAAAACTGTTTGTGATATTAACAGAGGCACAGGGGATAGTTTTACACACAGAGACAGTAAAACATGACAAGATGATAATGCAATAACTTAAAGAAAAAAAATGCAATATCTAACTTTGGCAATACCTAATTCCTCACCTTATCCAATTTGCAAAAGTAAGTTCAAATAATGATTTATAACTTAAGCTGTCGGGTATGATTTCGCAAGAAAATGTAAGTAATTTGACTTTAACCCACAAAAAGATAACCTGTAATTTGGGGTTTTAAACAGTGATGCAATAGAGAAGCAAAAGTTAAGAACTACAGCTTTAAAATCTAAAATTCTGAGAAACATAAAACAATTTAACCATAATCTATAATAAAATTACAAAATTGTCTTATCATTTATATAATATTAACTGTAACTGCACATGATAGGGTAAATTACAGATAACTACTAAGCAGTGTTATTTTACTAGAAAAGCCACATGAAATTCACATGTGTAAAATACATTGATAACATTTTACCACGTTTCACATGTGATCACATGGGTTTTTACATGAGAATTTTCATAGGATTCACACAAAAGTGTTCCCAAACCACACGTTTCACAGGAGACCATGTGTATTTTGCACATGTGAATTTCATTTGGCTTTTCTTTTCTAGAAAAATGTGGTTTTTCACTGTCCACATGTGAGATTCAGTTGTTTTTTATATATTTGTTTAGTGCTCAACGTTTTACAACAGTATATTTTCAGGTAAAGTTTTGTAAAACTATACTTTTCTCCATAACGTATAAATGGCAGAGATATTTAACATATAAACGGTCAAAAGAGACTAATATTCTATGCGCACATGTGGCCACATTTATCATTAAAACCCTCTTCTAATTATCAATTTTCAAGATGGTTTTACACGCTGCGGAAAAGCTTACCACGACACCGCTATGATGGGTGACTGATGAGCGCTTTATGTTGATTAAAATGTGAATGAATCTGTAATTTTGCCTGCAATTTATCTCAAAAGTGGCACTCGGTACAGACAACAGTGTTGCACTACACAGCTCTCACAGCTGTGAGCAATTATGCTGTGGAGCACCGGGGCCGTCGTGCTCTCATCTGTGTTCATCAGCTCGCTGAAGTTTTCAAGAAAAACCTGCTGATGCAAAGCAGTGTGTAAACAAGCTTTCCCCTTATGCTTGTACTAAGGTAGGTCACAGAGCAGGAGGCTTTACAGCAACGTTGTCTCTCATTTTTATTCATGAGCAAAGCCTAATTTTGCTGGACAGACCCTTTGGCCATATGTGAACAGTATGAACGTTATCATTCACATATACATATTTGTATGTACATGCACATACATGTAAATATATACAGTATATGTCCCACACTAAAGCTCTTGTTTTATCATCCAGGTAATCACGCCGGGCTTCTCCAGACTGTCAGAACTTTCAGTAACAGACACCCTCTCCAAAAAGAGGTCCCTGTGCTCTTATTAAAACAGACCCCTGAAGAACAGCACAACAGTTTCCCCTCCGCATTACTGAGACGGACAACAGCGGTGACAACCCAACGTGTGCCGAGCTGCTGCCGCATGTAAAACTGCAGCCAGTGTTTGGATTCATGCATTTTAGAGTTCATTATGCACAAGCAGAGTGAGATGGAGCGCTTATGCAAAGCAGGAGCCAATTTACGCCAAATAGATGCAAATAAAGCAGAAATGTTCTTAAGTTGTCTGGTTTGACAGCTATTTTAACTGAAGGGTACTGACAAATACATTAAGGATATTAGCTCTTACTCGATGCTTGCTTACATTAGCATGCTTTTTTAATATGTGCACAGGAAGCTTTTAACTATGACACACTGTATTTAGTTTGGAGATTTGATCTTTTAATATATATAATGTAGGTATCACAGTAAATTTGCAGAATAATATCTATACAGTAATAGTTCGATATGTGCACAGTAAATATTTATGTATTTAATATTTATATTAGTTGCTCCACTTATGTGTACAGTATTCCAGTTAATTATGTACCTATTTATATACCCATTCACAATCATGTAAGGCATAATTGACGGCCGTTGAATTACTAGCATTAATGCATACCCAAGGTGGTATTACACCCGATGGAGAGAGAATGAGCGCGTATGCACCTGTTTGCAGTAGTAAGACGGAACATTTTTCTATTATCCGCAGTAACAAAAAAAAGTGTGAACAAGTAGGCTTATCAATATTGATTTATTTGTTCTATTTTTATATTACCAGCAAAATGAAGATGAAACTTCTTGTCTGTAAGTGTTTATAAATTCTTTTTGGGTTTTTCTTAATGCACACCTTAATGCACCATTCATCAACCAATCAGAATGAAGCATTTAACAGTCCTGTGCTATAACCCACAATTATTATTGTTTATTCACATTTCTGTCCCAATGGATTTCTTGCCAAAAATAAAATTGGATACAAAGCAATTCACTTATTTTATTGTAACTAAACTCATCAACAATAACTCGCGGCTAATTGGTTCATTCTAGAACAAAGAATTGATTTATGTCAACGTTTTATGCAGTTTCCTTTCCAAGGCAGACCGATTCAGAAAGAGTCAAACCACTGTGGCATCGATCGTGTCCAGTGTAGACGGGGTGTTGGCAAATCAAGTGCTAAAATAACACAGACAGACGTGTGCAAATAAATGGTGCTGTTACTGGGCACAATTCATTTTTAGTAAATTACACCTCTGTCTCCAACGGGCACCTTAGTCCACGTCGCTTATGAGCTGCCACGGTTCTTTTGGCTCAATCATTTATCAAAATTACATATAAAACGCTATTTACTGTTCTTTCCCTGTCTTACTCTCTGTTGAAGTCCTCAGCGGGCATCATCCGGTTGTTATGGTTGTCGTAAATACATCTGACATTTTTGTCAGGCAGACCTAGAGGGCAGCTAAGGATGAAGGGGCCTGCTGACATTCATGATAATAAACAAGCTAGTGGGCTGACGCCATTGATCCCATCTCAGGCTCCCTGCGTGTTGACTATGCATCCGCTTTTGAAGTGAGATGGTAGATAAAAAAAAGTCACCGCTGAGTTTAATAAGAGCAGAAAAAGAGACGCAGCCTGTCAGGACTGATGTTACAAATATGAGAGGAAGACGAAAGGAACGCTATTTTCTTATCAAAAGAAAAGGGTGCAAGAGCGAACATGAAAGAATGGTCTGATACGTTCTTGACCTGCACACCTCTATCTGCTGGACATCTATATGAAAGGAGGGAGAATCATTGTACTATTTTTGCATTCCAGTTTGTATAAAGCATTGCAATCTGCCTTTGAGACTGCTGTCTCGGTCATTTTCTTATTCCAGCTAAGTAATTAAACAAAATTTCTCTAAACCTTTCCTATTCTGCAAAGGAAAGTTTAAATTTAGATTTTTAATACAGATGGCATTAAAAAGCATTTTCATGTGAACACTAATTTGCTTTGCACTACACTGATTTGCTTTATAAGAAATACATATGGACAAAATATTAATTTTATTAAGGACTGGACTCTACTAAGGGTAGTATCATTTCGAATGCAACACTTTACAGCTTTATACTAACTAAAAAATAACTAAAGAAAGGTGCATAAGTATGTGACTTGGGATGCACTTTTGGTCTTGTTTGTGTCATGAGCTAAGAAACAGCTCCACATAATTCGGTTGATTTTATTAGGAATATCACTAAATGGGAGCGTGACTAAGAGATGTTTGCAAAGAATTAAGTCCTCTTACCAAAACACAACAGCCAATTTAGGTTTGCAAAGAGAAGCGTTGGTGAGAGATTAGTTTCGCCTCTAGAAAAAGATCGACCAGAATGTGAATAAGCTAATTTATGTTTTCCAGTCATCACTGGCTTTTTATTAATATTTAATGCTTCACAAAGTAAATGACCTTACAGCAGATAATGTTGGTCAACTTCAAACAAAGTGATTGCACTAAGCAGCTTTTTATAAATATATTTTTACACTTCTACAGTATCACTATATTTTTTCAGGGACAAACATTTTATATTTTTCAAAGGAAAACAGTCGATGAGGGTTAACCTTGGTTACTTTATTCCAAAGTGAATAGGTGAACTCGACCAACTTTAAAAAACAAACTTTAAACACTTAAAACATCCTCTTAATGTCACACAAGTACTGCTGTCTCTCACCTCTCCATAGCTCTACCAACACAAGCAGCCACCACACAACATGTCAATCAAGGTTTTTCAAAGCGGACAACTATTTAAACTAATCATATTCCGGAAACATCTCAGTCCAGAGCTTTGACCACAGATTGTTGTTATAACCGGAGGCTACGAGCCGAAGAGCCGCAGTGTTCGGCCATTATTTTCCACCTGACCTCTTGAGCTTTCTTTAAAAAGAAACAAAAGGAAAAGGGCTGAACCTCGAGCCTTAGGTGTCCGAGACTTTGTCCGTAGGCTGGAGAGGATCTACCTGGTGACCGATTCCCTCTGTTCCTCTGGAGAAAGTAAATTGGTTGCTCTACTTGTTGAATGGAGTGTTGCATTATCTCATTCTAAGAGCTCTGACTGGGTTGAATGGCCCATTCACTGTAAATGGAACCATTAATGGGTCTGTCAGGTAAAGGAGAAAGCTCTTAAACAATTATCCGCCAACACTTGAGAGCTAGGTGGTCCTGTGTAATGAGAATACATGTGTAGTCGATGAAACTCACAAAGGTGGTTCCATGTGATGGTAATATGCCAGTATTGTCATTAGCAGAGAACACAAAAATACAGCTATTGTTTATGCTTTACTGAAAATATGACTCCCTTGTGCTCAAATAGCTTAAAACTATTTGTTTGTGAATCGTTCTCAGTTTCTACTGTAAGTGTATCTTCACTCATTTGCAAATCAGAAAGCATGGCATGCCTTGTACAGCTTTTACAGTACTAGTAC
Organism: Beaufortia kweichowensis; assembly: GCA_019155185.1. Taxonomy (NCBI): domain Eukaryota; kingdom Metazoa; phylum Chordata; class Actinopteri; order Cypriniformes; family Gastromyzontidae; genus Beaufortia; species Beaufortia kweichowensis. Next base: position 8,761,302 of record CM032807.1, read on the forward strand.
TATTTGTACCTTTTCTGAAAATTACAGCTTGTAATGTAGACAGATTCAGTCACATAAAAAATAAAACTAAGAAAAAAACTAGTTATTTTATATGTTACCACATGACAAAACCTTTTCAGTTCAGAAAGTGTTTGAAAAATGTTTTACAGCATCACACTGATCATTGACAACATCAGTTTTATATTATGTTTCATTTTTTCCCCAAAATTCTGTTTTTTAAGTTTACATTTTTTTAGATTTGTATTTTTTCCCAATACAATAGTAATATATTAACCATATATAAAACATACAGTTGTATCCTATAGAGTTTTCTTATAATAAATTTAAGTAAAATGTCTAGATGCTATAGTGTTTTGAAGTTTACTATAGTAAATAAATAAGTCTACTGTATTTACTACGGTTTATCAAATACTATAGTTAATACTACAAAACACCATAGTATACTATAGCAATTATACTCTAGTATAATTACTGTAATGCACAACAGAACTTAAATAAACTACAGTATTTTTCATAATACTGGTTGTGTCATAATTGGTAATAACTTACAATACATTTCAATTTTGTGCATAAATTCCAAAACTGCATCCATGTTTTATGCATTGTGGACATTATAAGGCCCTACTAATGGGAACACTGTGGTCAAGTATTGTAGTCTCCTCCTCACTAACCAGTCTGAATGGATAATGAAAGCTAGGATGAAAAAGCAGGTGTTATACAAGAGATTTTTCCTCATTTCACATGTTCTTTAAAATTATTTAAAGGGCCTGAATCATATACCTGCCAGAAAACAACTATTGTAGTTGGATGCCAGTTGGATCTGTGTGAAACCATATAATTCAGTGAAGTACATGTATCTTTACCCCTAAATTTGTATAAGGGTACCATTCCAAATTTTGTCCGTGAGAGGTGCATTGTGACGTGAGGGTTTGTCTCTTTGTCTAATGTAATATTGATGGAGTCAGCTGTGCTTCAAATAATATCCTAGCGTAACAGGATCAAACCAGCATATAGTGATAATATACATGAGACTCAACATGGAAAACTTCCTCAGGGGGCATCAGAGATAGAGATGAAGATATCAGGCTTGACATAATGAGCTCCTGTGAGACTGCTATTTTTTTCTCTAAAACCAGAACACCTCAGAGGACCCACGGAATACAAATTCTCCTCACCAAAGCATGAAGGGTTACATCACACAGCGGCGTGCTGGTGACAGAGCAAGCGCATGCCATCCTGCAAACCCAATTCAAGTATTCTCACTGCATGCCAAGAGATGCTTAACAACAACAAAATTGAAGGTTCTTGTAACGGCGTGTCCCCTTGAATTATCCCACTGTGTCCGTCTTAGCTCAATGCCAGAGCGGAGGAGGATGTGGGCTGAATAAGTGCACACGCAGAGGGGAAAATAATAAAATTTCTACCGCCACTTTTGTAAACTGATGTTACTCAGTCCCAACTGCTGGTTAAGGGGAGGAAAAATGATTTTCGTTACAAACCGGCAGTGCCAGTAGAGTTGGAAGTGAGAGATCCACTGGCATAGCAAAAAAAGACAAGATCCAAGGACAAGAACTGATTTCAGATGGGCTTCCAACATACTCCGACACATCATATCTAATGAACTAAAACAAATACAATTGAGTTTTACTGCTTTTTCAGATGTTATTTTTAATATTTTCACCAACTATACCTCACCGCACGCAAAGGATTGTACGATGTCACCAAAGAAGGCATCTATGCTGTATATCAAGACAAGGTATGTTATGCAAACATTGTATTCTGACTTGCCATCACCTCCACATATCTCCTGCGAAGTGAATTCAGACACAGCCAGGATCTTAGGCACACCTGGTAGTTAATAAAGCACATCTCCACTGCCATAAATCCAGCGCTGTGGCTGTAACTCACACGGTGCATGCACCAGGCATGACACGCTTGGCCGCTGCTAAAATGACAAGCACCTGGTCTTGTGCTTCTGGACCTACATCTCATTTGCACGGCTTCACCTTTAACTCCCCAGGCATGATGACATCACAATGCCCTTTTACACTGAGTTCTCTGTGTCAATGAAATATAGCATCAGGTTTAAAGTTATACTGTATCGATGTCATTTTTTTCATGATCTGCCTCCACCTTGAATCCATGTCAGAGACAAATAGCTGCAGTCAGACACGATGTTAATCAAATGCTCATAGCGGACTCCTCTCTGTGTTGTAAATATGTGGAGTAAAGGAGTACACACACGCTTCTGTGACTTCTTCCACCCGTTGCTTTGGTTCCCTGACTGAAGCGTTTGTCCCCCGCAGTGCGCGGTGGCCCGGCATAGCTTACATGTCCTCTCTCCTTTACTTTTCTTTCTCTTTACCCTTGAGCCTGGGGAAAGTTATTTTTCTGCGTTGCTGTCTTGATCCAACCCAACTTCACTTCAATGAACATGTAGAGCAACTCCATACAGCTAGAAAACATGGCTGTTGATGCTATTTTCAACTGAAACGCTAAACATTTTTACAGACACGTTCACAGAAAGGAAATGCTTTAAACCTGATCTTTTACAGTAAATAATGAAAATTAAGGAAAGATATTACAGCAACGTCTTTTAATATCAAGTCATCACGGCATGCTGTATAACATTTTAAAATGCTATTATAACTGACAATTTTAATGGCTCTTAGGAAAGAAGAATCACAAATTAGTTCTTATTAATATGTCAGATTATTATTAATATGTCTCCTAGACTTTTTGTTTCTTCTGCTTTATATATTTTCCTCCTGAGAAACAGACCAAAGTGATCTTACTATATCTTCTATAGTGTTTTCTATCTCAACAGTGTCTCAAGCCAACTATAACTTTTTTGATGGTATACTACAGTTTTTTACAGTTGCAATACAAGTCATATTTATTCTATATTTTAACCTTTTAAAAAAAAAACGCTTGCTCAGACAGTTTTTCTTCACATAAAAACTTAATAAGGTTCACCACCAAGGCTTGTAAGAGATCACCGCGATAATTCCCACCAGCAGCAAAATATCAAGATTCCAGCCGCGAACTGACCTTCCACTGCCAACTTTTACAGCGACTGCCCTCTAATTCTTTTATTTTATTTATTGTGCAATGCTTGTTGTCCTACATCATTTAACTGAGGCAGGCTTGTATGAAGAATTAATGTGTCTGAGAAACCACAATAACACCGGTTAAACGCTGTCACCACTCTGCTATTCAATCTCTCAGACGGCATTTCAGAAGTTTGATGCGTTTTCATCAGCGGTATTTTTCATTTGGCAAATTTCAACAACCTAGTCATCATTCCGTCTGATGATGTAGCGTGCATGATGCGTCTCGACACGAGCGAGATGAGAAGTTGTCTTTGTCTCCGAACTGCTGTTCTACCCATTTCATCACAGGCCATTTCAGCCTCTCAAGAAAAGAGAAATTGTGTTTTCCATTGTGCAAATCAAACGAATAAGCTCTTTCTCTCGTACGCCAGTCGCAACATGGATTTGAGTGACAGAGATTGCAGAGGATAAGATTTCAGACCGCAAATTTCCGGGTAAAAACACTTTGAAAATCTAGCTTAGCATTGATGCGTGAAGAACCGGGCTGGAGATGACTTTACTTTGAGAGAAAGTTAGAGTCTTAAGTCTGGCAAGGGACAAAAGTCTTTGCCTTGCAAAAGCTAAACTTTCTGGTAAATCTTTGTGGTTTTCATCCATTTTTGTCTAATAAACATATCTAAAAAATGGTCTGTTTACAAAAAAATTTAAAACAAATAAACATTACCTTATACTATATTATTGTATAAATTATTGTATATTGTTTAAATGGTTGATTTTAAAAAAAACTTTATGGTACAGAGAAATGGAAATGATTTTAATTCAAAGCTCATATGTCCTCTGTGACCCCAGCCAAGGGAAACTAGACTTGCGATAACATTTTTGGAAATGAAATTTCACCAAATTGGCTGCATGACAAGTTATAGCCTTAAGTGTTCCTCCACCACTCCTGTAATGTTCCTGTATATATTTTGGCATAAGTTTTTCCTATAAAACCCTCCCGTGGACTCTCCATTGACCTTTGCATGGCAGACACCATCATTAGTGGCAGGCAGGTCCTTGCGCACACACATACGGCTCGACTGTCTCAGGTGCTAATGACATCACTGCTCTCTGCTGTCCAGTAAAAGGTCACAGATGATAGTCATAGGATCTCTGAAAAATGCTTTTTACAATATACCTTGATTGCACAAAGATTTTTCTCAGATTTTCAGACTTTAATAATAATATTCATTCAAATCTAAATTCTCAGAATGTTCTGCAGAAACTCTGATGTACAAGCATTAAATAAACAGAAAACTACAAGATTATTCTGTATTTGCCATATGCTTGTTTGATTTAAATTATGGTGGGCTTAAAGCAGGCTGTATGTCTTTGTCATTTAAGTAAAATCAAGTAAATATATCATACAGAATATAATTAGGTACACACAGGTAATCCCGAGCGCATGACTGGGAGTTTGACCCAGTTCTTAGAAAGCAGGAGCCATGTAGAGTAAAGCCAGACGGCCAGAGACACGACTGTTTACAAATTAGGCTGATCTTCAAGTATGAAAAGTTGGGTAGAGAAATCAGATGAATATGAAATATAGAAGGGCAAACTGTAAGGGAGTGGACATGGTTGACTAAAATATTTAATACTCATTAACCTTTCATCTTCCATAAACTACAAAAATTACAATTAAATTCTACAGATGGATAAATAAAATGCATTGTTTTTATGACGTCATGTGTTTAATCCTTGTATTATCTGACATATCTGTCAATATTACTTCTATAACGATTTATAGGTGACCACACAATTGTTCCTTAGAGTTTTTATGTTATTGTATGTTCTTTAAAAAGTTTTTAAAAAAAGATCAATTTAATTTAAAATGAATATACAGAAGTGTATTTATGCATAACATAAGTATGATTTGTGTTTCAAGTGCAATATTGGTTATAACAGTGAGAAGGAGTTTAAATTAGTATTTAACTCAAAATATAGGATTTAAATATAAATGATAATACCTCACGCTGTGTGTTATTTGTTCTGAATTGACAAAAATATTAATTTATACAAGCACAAAAAAAATCTATTAAAAAATAAATAAATAAAGACATATACACTTTTCATTAACAATGGTGACTTCCCATGCAACATTACATAATACTGATTATTTTTATTTTGTTACTTCAAGGAAAATAAGACACTTTGTATAATGCCAACCACTGATGGTTAAAAAACATTTCTGCTATTACTTGCTTTATTTCATCCTGTTGGCAATATAATATCCTGTGTCTATAGTAGATTAACACCATGTTGCCATAAACAACAGAACAGCAAGAAAACTGTCCGCACTGCTGTGGTTTTAACTTCCTCCGTGATGAAAGAGTACAAAAACACAAAGGCTGGCAATTTGCCTGACAATTTCCTGGATGCAAAGGTGCCAATTTGTCTGCGCTATTTTTGAAAACAGCCACGAGAACGTTCTCGCACCTTAAAAGTTGCCAAGGTACCAGCCTCCACATCACGAGTTGCTTGACAAGGTAATCAGCAGCCGGCTCAGCCCCGCATAAGCCCGAGACTGCACTGTTAATACAGCCGGAGACACGCTCAAGGTTATTACGGCTGATATAGACTGCTACACGCTTTACTGTGCTCTGAGAAGTAAAGATTGAGAAAGATTCAAGAATCATTGTTTCATTCTCCTTCTCCCTGTTCTTCAGAGTAATCCATTGTCATCAAATAATAACACAAGCAGAGACTGGAATCAAACGTATATCACTGTGGGATTTTGAGTTCTACGCTTCCTGTCAGACTGCAGTGAAACTTGAAAATGTCAGTAATATTTTTCAAATGCATGTCATATACTATAGGCAACATTTTTAGTCCTGCGGTATCGATCTTCTATATGTCTGTCATTTCAAACGTAACTCTGTTAAATTCAGAACGAGGGTCCTAATATGGAAGTTAGTAGGAAATTCTACAAGGACCTGAACATCACATGTTGTCATTTCATTATTACAGTAACTACTACGTGGTGTGAATTCAACATTCTGCAAATATGATGTCATACAGTAGCTGACCAATCAGCATCAAGAACCAGAACTTCTTTATTATCAATAATAAGGTGGTACATTTTGATTGAAAACTGTTAAGGAAACAAAGCCTCTACTGAAGAGACAAAGGTTAAATTATTCTTTCGAAACCCAGCATAATGTGCCACAAATCATCAGAACAAATTTGGTGTACTGTACAGCATATACTCGATCTAAGTAATTATGTATGTCTGGGGCTTCAGAATATGTCCAGTAGGCACAATTGACCAGATTGACCCTTGAAAAAAGTCCAAATGTACCAATTAGGTGCGTAATTGTTCGATTTATATTGATGACCCAAAGTCTATCCTGTTTTAAATACACCCTAAGCCATTTAAATGAAAGTGTATTTATAATTTCTCAATCATACTTTATAATAAGGCTTTGAATTAGGCCTGTATAGATATTAATCATGAAAGACATTAGTTTTATATTAAGGCACAAGTGGATGAACATTACCTAACCTAATCAATATTCATGAGTCAGGCTGGCTCATGAGGGTGCCTGGCCTCCAACACACAATTTATAGATTGTTCATACACCCTTACATTTTTTCATTGTCGTTTGTAAGAATGATTATTCCTAAAGCTACAGTCTACATCACAGAACTGCAAAGGAGTTAGCTTTTATTGATAGTGAAATAAATGCTTTATTGCATCATAGAGGATGTATCATTCCAATAAAGACAAAAACAATGTTAAGCCTCTTGCTGATTTCAATTGCTGACTATAAATTTTGTTTCTAATAGTTAAACAAAAATCATAATTTAGCATTTATTCCTATAGTTCTAAATTATTTAACATTTTTTGTTTGTGATTTCAAGAGGTTCTTTTTTTTTGCCTTTATCATTTTTTGATAGGAAAGTGTAGAGAGACAGGAAGTTATTTTGGAGGAGAGAGAGGGTAACGGGTTCGGAAAGGGTGTCAGAGCCGGGATTTGAACTCGCTTCGCACCGATAGCGCAGTTGCGCTGTATATGTGTCTGGAGCGCTGTCCACTCACCCACAGGCTCCAGACAAGAGGTTAATTTTATCAGGTATAATGAAACTGGGCTGATTTAAAGGAATAGTTCACTTAAAAATTGGACCCCACTGACTTTCCATAGTAGGAATAGAAATGACTATGGTCAAGTCATGAGGGTCCATTTTTGGGTGAACTATTTCTTTAAGCAACACATTTAGGTTATAACAGAGAAAACTGCATGGTTATCTAAACCACTAGAGACATAGTGTAGGGTCACTTTATGAGGTTTTTGAGACCTTCTGAATCTCCATTAATTCTGAAGCCTTTTTAAATATACAGCGAGACATTTAAAGATACAACTTACAAACCATTGAACAGATTTTTTTTTTTAAATGACCCCCTGCCATCTTCCCTTTAATGCAAAACCGAATCCAATACTCCAGGTATTTCTCCAGGTTCATTTTCACCAGAACGGTAGAGCTGAAATTGTCACTCCGAACCCCTGACACAGCCCTGAATTTTTGGTGAAACGTCCAAATTAAACTTCAATGACCTTTATGGAACATGAAATACCACGGGTCTCATTATCACCCAACACGAGCAGAGAGACAGAGAGAATATCCACCGGAGGTCTCACCTCCCACTGTATGTCACTTCTATATCTAATTAAACATAATCCTTTTTGCTCTGGCCCGAGTGGACTGCGCGGTTGACACATTCTAACAGCATACTACATGCATAAACTATAGTGGTACGTGTTGATTGCCCATGTAAGACTTCTCTGCAATTTAAAACAAAGCACAACAAAAAGAACGCACACCAGAAAACCACAATCAAATCACATTTGCCAGCCGCCAAACAACGCGATCCGCCGTGATTACAAACTCATTTACAGTTGAACCTCACGTCAGCCCTATGTGATGACGTGCGTGTGGATCTGTCGCAGGGGGAGATAGTTGGCACTCCCGAGCACAGCAGGTGCAAGACAAAAGGTATGAAAATGATAGCTCGCTGTCTACGTGATCAACCGAGCTCAGCAGTGACACAGCCCACAGCAATTCTCGCAATGTTATTGTTGCCAGCCAGGCATAAATATTCATTAAACACACATACAGGAAAGAACTACACATCTTTTCCTTGATGAGGTCATAGTATTCAAACAAAAAAGTGGAGAATATCGCTGCTTTAAACAGCAGGGGGTGGAAGAGTTTTTGTGGTTTCTTCCATCTTTGATCGAATCCGAAGAGGAATATGATTTTTCTGGGCCACTGGCCAGCATTAAGGCCTGCTCAATGCTCTCCAGACAAGACAAATGCAGTGAAAAGAACCATTATTTCTCTGGACCATCTTTATTAATTAAATGCAACCCAGAGGTTTGCGCAGTGCAAATTTGATGGCAATGTCACAAAAGACAACTCACGATGAGAAATGTTCAGAGGTGGGTTTGGGGTTCTGCCAAGAGAACAAATTGTCTCTTGTACGGGTCTAAGGTACTGCATAGATTCAAACGGTATTATCATTACGTTACGGCTGTGAGATTACCTGGCTTTGGCGAAATGCTTGCTGAGAGCGTTGTTCTGGATCCCAGAGACTGATTACTTTTCCATGTTCCTTTTATAATGTACATTATGAACAATGGAGTTTTAAATTAGTTGACATTGAGCTCATAATCTCGATATGAATAAAACATAACTGTCGCAATATGTAAAGGGCATAAAAAATTCATGTGTTTAAGGACCTTCGTTGTAAAAGCAACAGAGAACATCTTGTAAGGCCAGACTGGAAAAGTGTAGTTCTTCTCTTTGACAGCGTGACTGTTAAATTTCCATGTCCACTGAAGCTGGTAAATACCTTAACAGAGCGCTACTGTTCATTGTTAAGGCTACTAATTGCGTGGTGACTTTTACATGACTTTACACAAATGAGGATGAGACGGAGAGGCTGGGCTATATGCAGGAAGATGCATAGTCTTCCCTTAAATGCCCCATTAGTCCCAAGCCAAAGGATTATGAGAAGGCTCATTATCCAACCTATTCCTCACAGTGACAAACTATCTCTCATGGGCATCTCTTGCCGAATTCTCAGTGGTCAACAAGGATTTTGTCTGAAAGAGAAAACAGGAAGTATTAATGTTTATTGCGCCACACTGGCTCATGCAAAATAACTCATTTAGACTGCGCGTAAGATAAAAACCAGCTTGGAATACTAATGACTAATTATTCTTCTGTGTAAACTTTAAACCATTATCTGCGGGAACATACTTAAAGGTAAGTTTGCAAAGTCTGCACCAGCTTTATTTAATAAATAGCGCTCATTGCAGGAATTGACTAATTGAAAAACGTGCTTTTTTTACACTTTTGCTTGATAAAAAAGGCTTCGGGGATATAACAGTGGTAGGCATTCAGAGCAGGATTAGCTCCCAAGTAGCACCGGGTTTCAACGTTACGCTAGCTTAAGAGCTTTTACAAGACATACGCAACAGTGATACGCGCTCAGTCAAGGCAGAATGAAAAAAAGGACAGGAACAAAATAAAACCATCTTTAAATTTGATACCAGACGTGAATATGAAATAGCTTACTGTTTGTTAGAGCACCCACCAAGGTCATATTTATAACTAGAAGAGTTTGTACTTTACTTTGCATAGGCAGCTCATAAATATAAATTTGTGTCGCCTATTTGTCATGCTTTTATGGACGTTTAGGCTTGTTATGCATATCGCATCGTGGTTAGACAAGTCATAGTCTTTCAGCTTATCCAGCTGCAATGACAGATTCACTTCTCTTCAGGGACTTGTCCTACCATCTGACATTGCACTTTGTCAATTCAAAGGAAGACAATAAGCCATCACTGCAGTGTAATTTTCTTTCTCGCCAACACTTCATTTTTTCCAAGAGGTCCGGTGTCACAGCCAAAGGGAAATGGGAAAAACGTACAAAATGAGCATGGAGGGTCAGAGAGAAGTTTGAATGTGCAGCTTTTCTGGGGCAGCCCTATAATCCCAGACTCATCACTTGAGAGCATTGATCGCTGCCTATGAGAGAATACAGGTAAAATCGATCATGGCATTCTGAGTAAAAAGATCATAGACATCAGATCATCCACTCGTCAATGATGGAACGCTTGGATCAATGGTCTGCCTGAGAAAAACTTACAGCTAAAGTTGGTACAGTACTGGTTTGACCTTGGAAGAGTTACTGCAAAATAACAAAAAACACGTCATGTTTGTTGGCTGACTGATGTTGTTTTTAAGGTTTTGAAGGTCAGAAATAAATATCAAAGAAACTTTAGTGGCATGAAACGGGTCAATCTCAGATGAGACAGTAATAAACTAGGGACACTGCAGGTAACGGAAATACCTGGAAACAGAATAGACTGAAAAAATGTTTTTGTTAATGTTAATGTTTTTGCTTAAAGATTATAAGGGCACATTAATTCTTAGAAAAACTGACATGCAGAGAAAAATCATTTATAATAAACAGTGCAATATTCCATAAAAAATAAAAACTTTCAGTTTTGATGTCATTGTGATTTCAACTTTTCAACTTTTACAAAATTGGACACTGATATAAATTCTATAAAAACATTTTTTTTATTTGCGATCAGTTATGGTATCATTTTCTGCAGGCAATGCCACAGAATGTGCTTTGCATTTCAAACAGCTACATGGACTACATGTAATTTTTGAACTTTTCGAATTCAAAACACTTTTTCATAGTTTTTCTATGAAAACTGTATGTAAGCTTGCCAACAAATGTCTAGTTTTATATTTGTAACCAGTTATGGTATCATTGTCTGCAGGCATTGCTGCCGAATGCGCTCTGCATTTCAACCAGCTCGACGGAGCGCAACTTCTCAAAACAAAGCATTTAACTATTTTAGTCCTTTAATCTTAAAAACGTGACCATAATAGCCAGACATGAGACACGGCGGCCAAAATGCCCATCCGAGTCGGATGACTTATCTGTCGGGTACTCGAGCAAACAAAATGGCCAAAATGCCTCATTCTTAGTCCACTCACGGTTCCATTTAATTCCAAATGCAGGCTCGCTTTCATCCCTTTGACTGCTATATTTCATCCTTTTTAACTGCTCTTCTCATTCAGGTAAATATGTTGATAACATTTCATCTCACAAGATCAGTTTTGAAATGAATGATTTCGCTCTCCGTTTTAGACGTATCCATAACCAGTTTAAAAAAGGCGAGGAAAAAGGCAGCCATCACAAAGCCATTCTGCTCCAATCACAAAGACTTTTGCTTGTATTATCTGCTTGTATTATTCATGTTCTCCTAGGAAGCTTCAAGCCTTGTTCGATGTCGCTAACATGAGAGATACGTCATTTAAAGGAGCTGACTGGCTAAAATATGAGCATTATCCTAGCCATGAATAAACCAGGCAGCCAATTAATTACAGTGATTAAAGAACTGACTAACTAGATTGAAGTTAAGAAGATTGAGGTCAAACAGTGTTAATTTATTTTTGCGAAATTCCCATTTCTGACTTTTCATACACAAATTATCAAAAGCTTCCCACTGTGTGCAAAGTGATTAATTCGGCGACATAATTGTTATGCGTCTGTTTAGGAGAAGATGGACAATGACATTATTCTTTTCTCACGTTTCTCTCTTTCACACACACACACACTTTATCTGGTTTCTAATTCATCCGTGCCAAATTAACAACTGTAAGTAGGATGCCCTAAAGGTCTCACGAGCAGAAGATGAAAAATGACAATTGAAAGAAAACGGATAAATGTTAAATGATGAAACGAATGACATGTTAGCTCTCCACCACAGAGAAGATAAACAGCATGTGATGTTCTTAATTGTAGAATATCATATTCATTTAGCCAATGCCACATCAGAGGTTTAACACACGCAGATGAAATGCGACAAACCCACAAGGCCAATTATAAAATGGCATGCTGGTTTATCCCATTTTTTTATCCCGTTTTTTGGTCCGACCATCCCTTTTCCCATGCTCATCCTCTAAGCTTCATTATCACAGAGCTGTTGTTACAGAGAGTTTGGGAGGGTGAAAATCCTCCCTTCTTAGCCAGCGCTGATACTCTGGATGAACTCTAGCGCATTAATACAGGATTACTGCCGAGAGACGCCATGTTCAAGAGAAGGAGGGAATGAAAAAGAATTTCTGAGGAGTGCCCACTTTTTTGGGGGGATAATTGCGGCCATATTTTCTTATGCACTTTCAGTGTGGTGCCAAGTGGCTCTGCCCGCTCACCCTGGGAGCTGTCGGCGAGGCTCGGTACAAATAGATGGCGCCACACGAGTGCTGCATTAAACTTTAAACATCTCAGAGAAACTTGTCTGCAAGTCAATGTTTTTCTAGTTTCGAAAAGACTGAAACAAAAGTTGTGGAGCCTAACAACCTCATTTAACCGTGGAAAGCTTTGTCTTCTCATTGCGGCCTCAGCTTCCCCTTCTGCTCTCTTCTGTGTGAAAAGCACAGTTGTGTAGTTAATCTGCTCTCCGGCTCCCTCTCTCACACGCAGATATTCCCTCAACGTTAATTGTCAGAAAATAAGCAGCACAGACTGCGAATTGTAAATCATTTCCTGATCTAATCATGCTATCAGTAAGATAAATCTGAGACTTTAGAGACCGCACAGCTGAAGTAATCCACGCATCTCATAATGTTCTGCCAATAATGACTGCGGTACACGAGGAACTAATTATATAACACATTACTCAACAACTAGTATAAATATAACCCAGATTAATGGAAACACTACAATTTTCCACTATTAGTAAAGATACCTTACGATTTATATTAATAGCCGAACTCATCCTAAATGTCTTTCTAAAGCAGTAACAAAGACTGCTAATTGTTTTATTACCTCACTGAATGTATTGGAGATTATGCGTGTGAGTCGCTTCTCGTTTGATTTGTAATTATCTTAATTTTGTTTGCCAGGTCACATTCTCTTCGTCCTCATTCGGCTGCGTTTATTGCCTTTATAAACAAGTCGTGATGAGGTCTGTTGTTTTCCCCTGCAAACAATCAACAGAACAAATTTTCACAGATTACCTATTCACTTCATTTGCATTTAATAGCCCTTTGGCATGGCATTTAATGGCCCCTGCTACCTTCAGATCGAGTCCTGTATGTCAGTCAATTGATTAGACTGCAAAGAGTGTACTGTACTCTAACATTATGACATTCAAATTCCCAAAACCTAAAGAAGTTTACATAAGCTAAATTAACCTGTTAACTGCACATATTGAGCATACATAATCAAAATGCACTGTACAAACATGCACTACATTTATTTTAGATATTTTATCTTTGTTTTTTCTTTTTTTTATTTATGTTTATTATTTATTTATTTTTTCAAATATTTATTCTTGAGTTTCAGACCTTTCCATCAGTATATAATAATCAGTTTGTCATAATTAGATTAGAATATATCTATGAAATATTGTAGTGTTCTTCCTGTGACAAATTTTAATACATTAATAAAAAAAATAATGTAAATATAATTTTTTACAAATTTAAATACAATTTTTTTTTTAATAAAAACAATATCGAAAGTTTAAAAAATGAAGTTCAGATGCATGTATGCTCAATATGTGCAGTGACAGTTAACAGGTTAAGACTCACTTAAGACACATTTTTAGCCATTAGTAAACAGGAAGTTACGTATTATTTGAAAAGACGTTAATAAATAATGGCGACATTCCCAATTTTGTCTGAACTATTCCTTTAAGCACATTTGCCTGAAGAAAATCCTAGAAGATCCAAAGGTCTGCAGTGGTTTCTTTCCATGAAGAAACCCTGTTCTGTAACATTTTAATGTGAAACAATGTCCCAGAGAGGTACAAGCAGTGAGTCTCTCTCCCCTGAGGAGAGGAGGCACGGAGAAGGCCGGCGATTTGTCATTCGCCACCAGATATAGTGCAACCTTGCCAAAGTGCAGCAAAGGAGGCATAGCACGAATCATCAGGAACTAAAGTTTAGGCGACTACAATGACACCAGGGAGAAATCTTTCAACGGGAGGGGCTTATTATTGCGAAAGGACAAGAGGACATAAGCGAGAAACACTGGGGTAGTATCCGGCACGTAATTCTGAAACAGATAAAGAGGTACAGGACCGAACGAGCAAGATTACATGTGTTTCAGCAGGTAAGATGCACTGAGGCTTGCTGCAAAATCTTTAGGAAACAGGAGATTTTTGGGTTGAGAATGCAGCCCTTTTTGACTAATCCCCAGTTTAGATTAATTAAGAGAATTGATGGGCTCATTGTTCTTGCATGCACTCTCCCATGACAGAACTAATCATGCACAGACTGCTCTGATGTGAATTTGATAACAGCAATGTTTTATAGAAGAATCAGACTGGTGTTAAGGGCACAGGCAGTGTTAAGACTGCCAGAGCGAGCTTATCCAGATAAGTTGCGGCTTATCGCTGACATCTTCTTGGAAAAAGAAAGATCTTTTTTCTCTTGTGCAGTCTACTGTACCAATTAATCTCTAAATATATATCAAACATAAGATTGAAAGCGGAACCTGGGATGCCTTCCAAAAATGCTCTAGGTCAGATTTATGTCTCTTCTTATTTGCAAATTCCCTACTTGTTTTCTGTAATTTCCAATACATTTAGTGAGGAAATCATCTTATCTTATAAAGGTTTGTCATCATGTGAAAACGTGATAATCACATTATCTTACATTACTTTCAGAAATTCGATCTTTGATTCTCTTGTACTACTGAAACATATAATAAGCAAATTAGATAACGTTCTTAGAATTAGATCACCTAAATTGAAAAAGTACCAGTTACTCTGTACCTCAACTGATCTCAACTAAATTTTCTAGTCAGTTGTTGCATCTAAATTTTTTAATTGGCACAATAGTCAATTATAACTTGTGGCGAAAGTTTGCTCCATAAATTTACAGAACTCTGAGCAAAGTGAACATTTTGGAATACATTTTTTTATTAAAAGGTTATGAAATTTTTTACATTGAAGTAATTAGTAATGCAATTAGTAGTGAAATTAGTGAGTCAATGGATATCTTATCTGAATACAAATTGAGATGTACATGACATGTCTTTAATTATGTATTGTTTTTTCCCCCTTTTCTTTTCTTTTCCTTTTCTTATCTGTTTTATATGATGTTGAGCACTTATGTTGACCTATGATGATTTTGCCTGATGTCCCTTGGTCTGTTTGTCTGGTTTTCTTTACCTTTTTTCTTGTCAAAAAAGAAAAAAAAGAAAGTTAAAAAAGAAAAAAAAGGAAATTAGTGAGTCATTTAAATATAAAGTTGAGGATGTAATTAGTAATTATGTTTTGAAGAAACTCACCCAACGCTGCTCTTCCAATGACCTCTAAGCCATAAAACTGTCCTCTGTGGAGGGAGATTCAAGTGTTTCAGCGATAACGTAAATCAAATACATACTTTATCAGGTCACTAAGTTACACGAAAAGGTTATTGTATGCAAACCTGCCACAGTCTTTCCTCGACTGATAACACTGCTTACAGCGCATTCCAGCACATCACACTAACATGTTCCCCATTACACTTTTGACTCCTGCAGACATTAAATAATTGCTTTCATCTTCTACAAACCGTAATCCGCTCGCCAGCGACAATCTCCTGGAGGAGCCTGCCATCTTACATTTCTTTAAGACCTAATCCGATTACAATGCTTGGTTAATAGAAGAGGCTGCTGGCTTTTTCCTCACCAAACCAAGCATATTTTCAGGGGAGCAAATATAAACACCCTGGGTCTCCTTTGTTAATGAGCACATTTGGGTAAATTGTGCAACTGGCGTTACTGCAGAGAGTCGACGGGGTTGACAGAAGTCCCTCAGCGAGCGCCCTCTCTTCTTTTGTCCAGCATCCTTTGAAGACCTAAACCTGGTCTCTAGAGCATTTGTGTAGCGCGATAAAAAAAACCCATGAATTATCTTTGTAGAATAAAAAGGGACTCAACAGAGCTAAAACGCTATTGAAGTGCTAAAGATGAACGTTTTTTAACTTGGCTCTCCTGTCAATGCGTCAGTCTGTGAAATATAGCTGTCTGTACACATAAAGTCGGTTCCATGCCCTGGATGCTGGTTTTTACTTTATGGTTATGATTTGCAGACAGTCACAAGTTCAGCTTTTGTCATTAGAAGCAGCATAACGTTTTTAGCAAGATTTATTCCAGCTCTTTCTATCCCAAAAAGTGAGTCACAGATTAGGCCAGTGACTCATCACGGCAATGTTCGAATGAAATGCTAGCATACTGCCTGAATTAGTATTCATTATGCAAAAATTAACCATTCAATAGATTGGTTAAGCCTACCACACTGTGTCACATGACCTCAATATGCTGCATGACTAATTAGGTGACTGTTGAAATGCTTTTTTGCATGTTTGCATGGATTATCTTATGCAAGTCTGAAAAAATAATGTATCAAGCGGAACTAAAAATCATGATTTAATTATTGCTGATATGGAAACATCCCACAAAATAAAAGGTCAAATCAAGCACATCGCAATTTGGCATATAATATCCCACACAGTGTTCTCTACTCTGCAGAGAAAATGTGAGAAAGTATAATGAGTCTAGGTGAAAATAAGTGTGATATCTTTTAGTTTAAGCACCATTTCTCAAATAAAAAGATATTGCTGTAAATCTCAGGCTGTTTGAGACTGGACTGTGTACTTTTATATGCCACAGTTGGAAACCTGATAGGTTTCACTCATTAAACTACTCATTAGATGGTGGAGAGACATCAAGCATGTCAGCAGCGCAGGTGTGGCGGCCCACCCAGTGACCCAAGAAGCCTGAAGTATTCAGTTAGCTGATTAATTGCTTTCATTGTTCTTCACTGCCCTTAAAACTGTTTACTGTAGATGAGAGTTTTACAGCGATGCAGGTGCAGGTGTATGATAATAGCTACTTCAGTAGAGAAAATGGTAACAGTTTAAAAGTGCCACTTTTCTTCACTTCAGTCTCCAATTACTTTTTAAAACATTAGAGAGGCACAGCTTTTTGTGAGAGCTATCAGGTAATGTTATGTAAATTATAAGTTAAAATTAGGTTAAATCTAATATGAAAGTAACATCAAAAATCTGTGCCAGCACAGAAACCCACACCATAGGTTTCTGTATAAATATTGTTTATATTACTATGAATTTATTGTATATTGTAAGTCCATTATCGTACAGATAAAGTATAAATAAAATGTCACATCAATCATATTTAAAAAATAATGCAAAAATAAGCACAAAACAAAAACTTGAGCAAAAGAAAATGTGGTTAAGTGCGTGATGCAAATTGTGTTTTCTGTGAGAAATATCAAACAATGTTAACAAAAACTATCTAAAGTTAAGTTAACCCTAAAATGTAAATAGCATTTTAACACGGAGTATTATAAAATTTATATTATAATATTTTTAACATAAAATTATATTTTTTAAACATCAAAAATCTGTGCCATAAACTCACACCAAAGATATAAAAATTAAATATATGTATTTACAGTTTATTTAATGTATATTGTATATTATACCGTTACATAATCTTTAAAACTAATATTCTAAATAAATTTCCTATTTTTGAGTTAGGGATATGTTATGTAAAGCTGCTTTGAAACGATGGGACAGTGCTATATAAATACATTTATATTGAATTTTGAATTGAAATGAAACTATCATAGTAAAAACAACAGATTAAAAGTTCCAGCAATAACAATCATAATACGCAAAAATAAAACAAAGTTTTTAGCTTTTCCATGCTACAGTTATCAGATGCTATTGTAATCTAGATTAATTTTGGCAAAAGAATTCACATTTTCCAATCAAAGCATTTGAAGACAACTAATACTATAGATGGGTAAATATATAATTATCAAACAGATGTGGGTGGGCAGATGGGAAGACAGATAACGACAGCTGTCATTGCCACAATAACAACACTTGAACAAGGAAATTGCATCTCACACAGGGCAGAAGTGTGAAATGTTTGCAGTGTGTAGGAACTTTATCTACTTCCGTCGAGAATTTGAAGAGCAGCGTCTTTGAAATAACCTCTGCTTTGCTCATTGGCTCAGTTTTACAACTTTTGGTCCTGAAGAGCGATGCAGACTTAAGATAACTGACAGTTCATTTAATAGATTGAGACAATAAAGATCCGGGCAGACGCTGCCTTTCCATCAAAGAACGAGCACATTCAGGCACTTACACGCCCGCAAACAGACATGTATGCGCACTGTCGGACACAACCACGCATCTCGACTTCTCAAGGACAAAAGAGCTGTAGATCATAAGCTTCGATTCATAAACTCTATATGTGTCTGCCAACTTCCATTTCCCTGACACCCACAATAACATCAGCTACTCTAACAAAACGACATGCGTACCTACACACTTCATGCTCCAAGAAACCCAATCACACGAGACAAAGACACAGTACTCTCCAATTTTCTCCTCTCACCGAGGTAAGATAAATCACATTTTCCTGGCTCCAGTCCTGTCCCAATGTGAGCACAATATTTTTTTATGAAATTATATTTCATCTCTATTTCGCTCAGTATTATCAAATGTAATTTTTCAGTTTTCAGCTTTTATTAGTTTTGGCCTGAAAAAACAAAAATGTTTAGTGTATGTTACACACTTTATCCACCTGCTTTGCACAAGGTGTATAAATGGCGAAATTGCACCCAGACCACATACCAACTTATTGCCTTTGCAGAAAAACAAACAGCGCTGAGGGACACACAGGAACATCAATTTCCCATCAGCCCCCCAGTCCGGCGTTTAATTTGCTCTGTGCCACTGAACTCACATTGAGGGCCAAGGGCCAAGGGCCAGGTCTCCCTCATTTACCAGCCTGTGAAATGTCAATATATACTCAAAACAATGGTATTCTACAGCATGTCCGGGCTAGGGTGCTTTTCTCTCAACTGTGGTGTTAAAAAAGGAAGACTAAAATCCATTATATTTGTTGTTTCGGGAAGCGGTTTTCTATCTTGGAGAGATGTAAGCCCTGAAGGAGGTGGTAAGTGGTCTTATTGGCTCACAATGAGGTGAGTTTCTGTCAGTGGAGTCCCTGATGAGCAGGTAACGCTTGCTCCAGCTGATGAAAGAAGTGGCAGTCGTGTTTATTAGAGTCAGAGATTCAGAAGGGCAGAGGTGAGACCTTACACACGCAGCTGGAATGTGGGTCCTTTTTATGGTCTGTCCCAATTGGACAATTACACTTGCATCGACCGTTAACGTTTCCGGGTTTGTCTATACTCATAACAACAGAGGTGTCACCAGGAAATGATTTGGTCAGATCTGGGGCAGATCCAAGATTTCAGGCGCAAGAGTCTTAGTCATCGAATATTTTTCGATGAAGTGTGAGAGGTTGAAGGTTTGAATCTTGCTCAATTAACACACTTTAAAAAAAAGGATTAACCTGGAAACTGTCACCGTTCCTCAGGAGGAATACCTCAGTTATGTCCCTATTCACTTTAAGATTTTATAGTTGAATTTTGGTATAGTTGAAAAAAGGTATAAGACTCAAGATGAAATATTTGACACATTTTCAATAAACCAAAGAATTTATAAAAAAGTTAATTTTACCGTGATTTATAAAAATGCCTAAAATACATTTTTGTAAAATTTTTAAAAATTGTAGTTCAAATAGTGCATTTTCATGTGTATACTCAATTTCTGATGTGATAGTTATTAGGTTAAACACGTATTGGTTTATAAAAGATGAGTATTCGCCTTTTTCCGCCATCTTGGAACAGTCAACATTACAGTTGCTATCATCAATTACAGAAAAAATAAGAGTTTTCCAAGATGCAAAACATTGTACAGCCGAGATTTAAATTTCAGAAGAAATAGGATACATTTACAGGTGGGCACATTTACAGGTGTGAATTACATTTTTTTATTTTTAAATTTTAAGTATTTAAATTTTTGTATCTTTTTTATGCTTTATTTTAGGATTTTTTTTAAATAATGTACAAAATATCGTACAAAATAATGTAAAACTAATGTAAAAAGTTAAGTCTCAGCCATTTCCATCAATATATAGTTTGTCATGATTAGATTAGAATCCAACTATGAAATATTAAAGTGAATAGTGAAATAACACATTAATAAATAAATAGTGAAATAAAGTGTTCCACCTGTGGAACAGCGACCGTTAACGGGATATTACAGATATGATTTTTTACACCGTTCTGAATAAATCTCCCAAGCTTACACACCTATGGACAAGAGGTACATCATCATTTTAAGAATTATAGCAGCGTGGTCTCCTCTAGTGGTTATAAGCATTTTGCATCCCAAGTGTCTGCCTATATGCAAAGACCTCCTCTCTGATTAGTCATTCAGGTGGCGTGCAGTGAATTTCTCATTTCTCTTTGATGTTACAAGGATTGGCAAGAGTCTATACCCCTTTATGATCACTGTGGGCTGTATGAATCAGCCCCATCTCCGCTGGGATTCTCCTTCACTCTATGCAAGCTAATATGTTTGCCATGTTTAATGATGCACAAAATGTTCCCGGGTAGCAGTTATTTATCTTTATCACAGATCTTTACTAGAGCACTGTCATTTACAGAAACCAATATCAGAACCTGCTAAACAGAAGAGACATCGAATATAGTCCAAGCCTGGCCAAAGCTCGGAAAGTAAAGCACATTTTGGATATTAAACCATATTAGACATACTAAGACTGTCAAGATGTACATCCATTGAGGATGTCACATAATGTTATATAGAGTCACACTGTAACACTGTTTTTTGTTGTGTAGTTTAAATAATGCATCACGTCACTGAAATAACTAATGCCTGAATTACAGAAAATCAGTATATGTTAAATGCACAACGAAGCTTGCTCAGTCTGATCACATTTAGTTCACGACTGTGAAATTCTCTGCTTGGTTTTACAGCTCATAATGGCCTCGTGTCACCTCATTTTCATATTCTATGACACCTCTTCCTTTTCTTATTCCCTCATTTCTGCAGTCAAGTGTGACAGTGAGATGACTGATTATCTAATCACCGATGGGTAGGAATCAGCCCGGGATAAGGCCATTAATCATGCTATAGCCTGCCCTTTCAGCCAAATCAACTCCTGATTCAGAAATCCCCTAAATTTAATCAGCCTCAGGCTAATGCACCACCATAGATTTAGAAAATGAACTTCTTACGGCTCCTGGGGTGGATTCTGAGGGTGTTTAGGTGTAAATACTACTCTACTGATCCAACAATTGTACAGTATTTCCTACCACACATATGTGCTGTATATGTAGATGGCACATTTGACCGCTGCAGACACATCAATGCATCAGACATTTTGGAACAGTCCACATTTCCATTGCTATCTGCACTCACAGTAAAAATTGTTGTTGTATTGTTTTGGTATACACTACAGCACATAAAATTTAATATTTAAACATGTATGTAACTATGGTTGCAGACGCACAGTCAACTTGCTGTGTGTTCACGAATCATCTTTGACTGTTCCAATATGGTGGATGATTTACATTGAGGCATTTAGCTGATGCTTTTATCCAAAGCGACTTACAAATATTAGGAGACAATGAAGCGATACATCAAAAGCGGCAACAATAGTACTAAGAAGTGCTTTACTAAGTTTACAATGTTTTGCAGTGCTAGATAAATCCCTGTAGAGGAAAGAAGAGAGGTTTATTTTTGTATTATGATGTCAGGTGTTCATCATGTCATGATGTCAGACTTACATATAAGCGTATAAGCGATATAAGCGAGTTGCGACCCATAGAAAAAGTTGCTAATGAGGCATCTATGTATATATTTCTATGGTCCTTACTTTCCCTTACTTCCCTACTTAAGTTTTCTACACATACAGTTTAAAACAAATTATATATAATAACACTTTTTTTGGCAAATTCAAGTATTAAGGATTAAAAATTTTATTTTAGAATTTCGAAAACCTCAAAGAATTCAAAGTTTTAATATCTAACCATACATATAATGTGTGTTTTTAATACATACGTCTTAGTTTTACTCACTTGTTGTTTATTTATTTACTTTTGTTACCCAACAAAACAGCTGCATATAGAGCTTCTGTACAATCAAAAATCACATCACACATTTGCATCTCGTAGCATTTAAAAAAATTTGCAAAACTGTAAATATTCTTAGTGATGACAACGGAGGTGAGGATGTGTATATAGCCAACAGCTCTCCGGGGAGTAAACTTTGCCCTAGTGGGATGATGGGGAGAGAGAAAGAACAGATCTCAGTTTGCCTGTGGCTCTACTGGATCATCATCAGAGAAAAGCTGATCTTAAAACAACAAAAAGGGTTCGCAAAGTGCATCCGCTCTACATCTATTCTGATTCTTAACAAATCGATATACATCTGCTACACACAGTACACACACAAAAAAACTCACAAAAGCTCCGGTGAGGAAACTCAAAATGTGCTTTAAATCTCCAAACAGAATTATTCACAGCCATCAGGGTGATTTTAGGGGGAAATTTGATGTTATTTATCTTTACGGCTTAATATAATGGGCCAGTGTTTCAGTGTGTCCTTATTGTTTTTTGAGTTGTAGCATTTTATATGATTTAACTAGCATTGTGGATGAATGGTAACAATACTTTTTACAAAGACAAAACAAAATTTTTCAATTATAATGTCTCCGTATCCTCATAAGAATGTAATGATCCGACAAAAAGACATCATTGCTGTGCAATACAAGCTTACGACCCAGTCAAAGGCATAATAAGAAAATAAAAAACGCACACGTATAGCTGCCAACAAAGTAAGCAACACCCTCAAACCGAATTTCTCTCATAATTATGTCTCTGAACGAATATCCTCCATCACGGCTGTTTACGCATAATCACAGCCGTGCATCAAACTTATCACTTTTTGTTAGTCCTTCATAATTTACAGTCCCTGTTCAAATAAAATCTGGATGCTCAGTACGTCTCAGATTTGCCTGAACTGATAGTGCGGCAGACGTCCTCTCTCTCCGAGAAGGTTCGCGTCTGATTAGTCCTCCCCGCTTCGCCTGGCACTCTGAGCCAGATGCCTTATTTTGCGATTCCCTTTCATGCCTGTGGAATAAACTTATCACTTTAATGCACTTTTCCAGATATCACGTTGATTCACATTCCCTCTGGATGTCAGGAAGCTTCAGCGCAAGATGAAAAGAAAAAGAGTACAGATTTTTAAATATGCACTCTGTTCCGATTCGACTCAGACTAATGGCAGAAGTTCAGCTAAAGGTCAGTGGAAAATAACAGCCGAGGGTTCACCTTTGAAAGATGCACATGGGTGTATAAAACTTTTTGCAAATAAATAATTATAAGTCTGTACCTGATTTTAGGTATGATGGGTTACAGAGTTGCTCAGATTTAATGCGTATGTGACCCACATAAGCACAATTCGTGAACCAGTAGAGTATGCCACAGCATTTTATACTGTCCAATTTCATATTATCATTTTAATAGTTTTAGCATAGTTACATGAAATATCTATATTCAATGGTATATAGATCTGATCTGCTCTACCGCTAGGCGACTCAAGCGGCTGACTCGAGCATACAGCACATCAGACAAGCGTCAGGCCTTACAGACACAGCCAAAGAGGTTTCCATGGAAATTACTCGTTTTCAGGGCTGTGGTGTCATGTGCCGGCACATTTCAGGGAAATGTTGAATAAAATTTGTTATATGTTTGGCAGTTTCGGTCCTGACACTAAGACTGCCAGCATCGGAATAAGGACGGGTTGCCAGGTCCAGGTCAAAAAAGCAGACGCATCCTATAAATTCATCCATCAGGTCTGCTGGGATCATGGCAACCAGTGACAGTTTTAGAGGGCTGCCTGAGGTCTTTATTAGACTTCTCAACCACGTGTGTAGAACATATTGTGCATTTGTATTGTACACAATTACAGTAAGTATTATTACACAAAAAAATATTACACAAAACAAAGAATTACTATTATTGTGTTGCAAAATAAATAGATAAAGATATAGATAGAAAATAATAGATATAGACAGAACTGCTTATATATCTTTTTAGATTTGTATATTTCTATTTCATATTTCTAATGTCCCTATAGACCATTTCACAAGATGTAAACAACACTGGTCCAGAAGCACTTCCTGTTTCAGTTTTTCTGTATTTCACATGTAATTGAACCTTAAAGATGTTCGTTAAACATTTTGATTCCATTGTAAATGTTCTTTCTGTTGGTTGTATTTTGTTCTGACATTGTGTAGTGTTACAAAACTGAGACAGGAAGTGCTTTTGGACCAGTGCTGTTTACATATTGTGAAATGGTCTATATAAATGGATCAAATTTGATTTATTTGCCTAAAATATGGAAAATAATTTGCCAAAAAAAAAGCACAAACTAAATCTTCACAAATGTCTTGTTGGCAATATTCCGATCTTCATTTCTGAAGACAAAAGTGTCCAATTAAAGCCTAATATATCACTAACAAGAATGCTGTGAATTTTAGCCTTTTCACATATTATTATTAGCACTAACTTGACTGCTGGAAGCTACACTGTGCAATTCCATTAATTCATTAAGAGCCAAATTTGCATGTGCATATGAGGTGATGTTATGTAAGGGCTCATATATTGGCATGTTTTTGAGGGAGTTGATGTTGTCTCTCTAGACAAAAAATGTATTTCTTCTGGCTATATGTAAGAATTTCAGCATTTCGCTTTTATATCATCTATAAGGCTTCAGGCTTGTTAAATCAATGCCCTATTTTTTTTCTCCATTTGTACGTTTTCAGAGTCTGAATTGTAAAAGCAGTCTTTTGTCACAGACGCTGTGTTTACCAGCCTCTTAAATATTAGGCGATGATGGCTGTAATTTTTTACTGCGGTTTTAGACACATTTGTCTTTGCACAATTACTAAATTGCAGCCATGGGCAAAAATTATGTCTGACAAATGAATAGCTCATGCACAGGTTGCAATTAGCTTAGAATTAATCAGAGTCCTGGACCTACACTAATAAATAATATGTCTAATGAAAACCAGTCTGACAAAACTAGAATCTCATGAGTTAGGGGCTATTTGATCAATCATAATGTTTACCATAGAAATCAAAGAATTGTGAATAGATTCGACAACCGACATGGGAAAAACCTAACTTTGTGAGGTTGTGCAGGAATCAATAGGGTAATTCATCTTAGCGGCTTTCATAGCAACCCACTATGTTCCCCAGGCAGTTCAGAGTTTTTATTTCCAAGTAATGCCATTTGATATGTTTATTCCTATATTCTCCTGTTAATTTAAGGGGGTGATGGACTTACAAATGACCTGTAGTGAGTCAGCAAAGAAAACAGTTTATGAGGTTTTGCCAATGCTTGCTAATGTAGAGCCAAAATCCATGCAATAATCAATTTGGTCATCAAGCAAATAGACTTATAATTACGGCATGTGTCGATCTCTCTTTTCTCTGAGAGTGTAATTTAAAGGCTTATATAAATCAATGTCATAACAAGATCCACTGGCCTCTTTGATTATATCCTGTCTTTTCATAACTGAAACTAATATCACATGCTTAACATTGTATGACCATCATCCTTTTATATTGTGGCAAGCCACTCATAAAGATTCATTAATGTTGCATTGATGTAATACTGGAGGATGAATGAGTTACACATTATTTTGATAGTCCACTTTATATATTGCATTGCAAGAAACCAGTCAGAAAGGTCAAACACAATTGATAAAAATGTTTCTCATGATCTTAATTTTTTAATCTGAAGGTGAATATTTCAATGTTTAAAATTACTATTATAGATTAAAATATAACAATATTTTAAAAAATATGAAAATTTTAATCAAGCAAGTTGTTCCCATATTTCTGAAGCAATAGCAATGTGTGCCATTATAAAATATTACAAAATTATATTATAAAATAGATAAATATATAATTTTGCCAATATATTAATTTATTGCTATTATAAAATATTATACAATTATATTATAAAATAAATAAAAAATATAATTGTGCCAGTATATTAATTTATTTGATTAGAAAACAAAAATGTTATTTAAATACAATGTTGAAATAACTTACTTGGATCAAATAATGAAAAAAGCCTCCAATAAGAGTCCAGTATAGATAGGAATTTTATTAGTGCTGTTTAAAAAGCTTCCCATAGACCTCAAGAAGCTGAATGATAAAATGTCAAAAGTTTGATTTTGCAAATTCTTCTAATACTCTGAAAGTTAGTTAAAGGGATAGTTCACCCAAAAATAAATATTCTGACATCATTTATTCACCCTCGTGTCATTTAAAAACTGTGTATGACTCTTTCTTCTGTGGAACACAAAAGATATTTTGAGAAATATCTCAGTGGTTGTGTGTCTATAAAATTGTTGTCGTTGTTTGGTTTGCAACATTCATATAAATATCTACTTTTGTGTTCTTCAGAAGATAGTCATACAGGTTTAGAATGACATGAGGGTGAGAAAATAATGAAAAAGTTTTCATTTTTGGGTCAACTATCCCTTTAACAAGTAGCTGTATGTTCCTCGTAGTCAACAAACTGATCAAAAGGGACCATCAAAATAAAATGATATCAATGAATCAAAGCACATCGGGTGACAGGTATCTGTGCTTGATTTATTAAAAAAAAACTAAAAATAAAATAAAACACAATGAAGAGAATTATCTTCCTGAAGATTAATATGACCCAACATTTGACTTGTGATGATCTGGCACCCTGTACTGCCGTGCTTGCATGTTTCAGAGAACTAGAGTCAGTAGGTGTGTGTACAGTCATTACTCATACTTAATAAGGTTACACTACTTATAATATATTCTTTCTCTTGAGTCCGAACTTGACCTTTCACACAGTAAATCACACTGCCTTCAAGCAAGTTGTTCCCATATTTCTAAAGCAATAGCAACGTGTGCGCTTATCGCCTCTGAACTCCGAGTGCAGTTAATCATATTTCCGCCCACAGCCAATAATCACAGGTTTTATACAAAAGCTCATACACTCGTGCACCGCGCTGGGTGTATCACTTAAGAGAGTCTGAACGGAACGAACATGTGGCTTTAATGGCTCTCTGAGACGATTCATTCCAACTAAATATTTGCTCATCCGTTACGAATGTGGTAGATAACATGGCAGCAGTTTGGGAACGGTCAAATATACAGTTTAGCAGTCATTATACACAAACATTTGCCCTCAATTAAACAAAAGATCAATCAGAAACAATATATATATTCTTCTATGCACCAAAACTTCAAGTTTCAAAACTGTGAGTTCAAAGATGTACAAAAGTATTTTTATGAACTACTTTCAAAATGATACTTTGTAAATCATTGCTGACTTTCCCTGCAGGGAAATGATTTGTTTGTCGAATGTTTGTTCCAGCTATTTTAATCCTCCCCTGATAAAACAGGAAATCTAAGGCTTCGCAGACTTATCTGCTTCTTTATGATTAGGTCCAAACAAAAGTAATAACCAAGCAGGTATTGGGGAGGAAAGGATTGGACAGATGGCCATGTTTCTATTACTGCACATACTGCTCGGGTGTAAGAAGCTTCTCTGTCTCTGTCATTCTAGTTTAGATCTGTAATGTTTGTCTGTAGGGTTGGCCTGATGGCTGATGGGATAGGAACAGTAGGGCAAAGTCATTCACGTTACATCACTGTAGCTGTCTGTCTGTCTGTTCCAAACGTCACTTTCCCTTACTGCCACTTCAACACTGTGACAAATACAAGCCTGTCTGCTTTTAAACAAAGTACAAGTTGTTTAGGTCAGAGCCATGGCCCGATGTTTAATGCATTAGCTGTGATATTCACGTCATGAACATCCAAAAAAACTGAACAAATGTCAAGAAAACTAAAGATAAATTATAGTCCAAGATAAGTCTTCATAATGTCTTAAAATCACACGCAGATGGTTGTTGCGTTTTGGAACATTGTAAGTAACCAAGTACCACCATGCCAGTTTAAAGTGGTCAAAGTGATTTTTGGGACACATATACAGTATAGTAAAAACAACCCTTGCTTGCAGGCTTGTATATTTTGTAAACTATAAACATATATACAACACAATAATATAATGCATATCTGGTTTAATAAAAGTAATATTTTTTTTAAATATCTGTATTATTATTGGATCAGGCAACTGCAGCGGGAGATTTAAAATCATTGATAATTTGAAGTATTTGAGAGGTGAAGAGCAGTGCACTGTGAGAAAACCCCCGCAGAGGAAAAACGAGGTGGTTATGTTACAAATAAAAACCTGCAAAAGGCTACCAGCGCTACCCCACAGCAGTCATCCGAATATGGAAATGTGAAGCAAATTACCTGTGAAAAAGGACATGAACGCTGACCGCCGTGAGCGGACCTCTCTCTGTTCCATCAGACGCACGAGTTCACTGGTGTGGATGCACAGGCAGCGCAATCACTCGAGCGAGACCACCATCACTTCTTTAAAGTCTGATATTTTAGAGGGGCTTATGCAAATTGCCAAATTGTTGAAGGTGGGTTTAATGAGCACAGGGTGATTTTTTGTCATTACACTTGTTTTTAGTCTTTTTACATAATTTAACCCCAGGTGAGACTAGTCACCCACCTCTCTTTTTCTTGCTCGCTCGCTCGCTCATTCGCTCACGCATGGGGTAACCAACAAGTGACACAAATTCAGATTCACACACAACCCTGTCTAGCAGAACGAAGTCATTAACTCAAAGCTGTCTGATACATTTTGTCAGCCCTGCAAATTACCTAATGGGGTGAGGTTCTATTTTGTACCCACACACCTTTCATTTACCGACCCTCCGATTTAGCCCCGTTCGTACCCCAAACTGTGACTCCCACTGAGGGATGAACCCAGCTAAATATCAGTTGACTGTGCAAGTTAGACACATGTATTGTGCTTTTTTCCTCTCCTGCCTGTGGAATAGTTTGTTCATACAGCGCCACCCGTAGGAAGGCAGCTGAACTGCGACAATCTTTGTTCTGGCAGGGTGAATTGTTGTGATGCTGACGCTCACTTTGATTGACTTGATCTTATTGTGTAGCTCACAGTTCATGCGCCATTATTCTCCCGCAGACCGAGAGCATAAATCAAATCTGCTTTCGTGTGTGTTTTTCTCCGTTTCGCACAATAACATATCTGCCACTCTGGGTTTTCAGCAGCTTGACGTGGATTAGTGGTAAGACAGTTTTTGAAAGTTTGTGCAGTATAGTCACAAATGCATGTAATTCTGAAATTATTATTTAAAGAGACAGGCACCCTACATGGCATATCTTAGGAAAAGACACGTTTTGGGATTGTTAGGTGACAAGTTTATGTTTAGTAAAAAAAAGAAGCAGCAAGACCAAATTCTAAGCACATAAGCAAAGGGCCAAATCATATACCTCCACAGTGGGTGATGGAAATGCAATTTTGTTAAGCTGTTACAGTCTAAAGTTTGTGTGTGCTAAAGCATCTGCCTGCTCTACCTGTTTCCATTTGAACTTGGTTGAAGTGATTTTCTGTCGAAATGCACTCCTGCTTTCATTTTACATTTCAATATGTTGTAAGGAAAAATATGTACATATATATTTACATCAGCAAAATTGCTCAACTTTTTCGAGTTCACTTTAAGGATAGTCACACAGTATATTCCATGTTACTTTATGGGCAATTCCAACACCTTACTAAACTAATATTTCCCTTCTCTTAAATAAAAATATGCACATAGACTGATATTTTTATGTCAACAGGGCCTAATGAAAGTTTGATCGCAAATGTCCTTAATGCTGGAACTGCCCTATCATATTTTTTGTATGATTGTATGTAACAGCTGCCTAATTCAATTAATTATTACAATTAATTATAATTTAGTGTTATTACTTGTGGCATGCAATCATGGAGGATCTTGTTTAAAAAAAAATCATAAAATCATGACAAAAAATATATTGTGTTTACAAGAAAAGTACTTGACAGCTTCAGCTTGGTCTAATTTAGCTATTTGAAGATGTTGAGTTCATTTGACCCTTTTAGTTTTTTCTATGAAGAGAAAAAGCGCCTGTTTTTAACCATCATCTGTCATCTATCTATTGTGAGCTTGTCTTAGAGGCGTGATAAAGTGAACCTTTCTTTATAGAGTTATAGACAATCACGTCACAGAAGTTTGCCTTTGTTTTTAAGTGTGTGTAGCATGAAACTCAAGCTGAATTGGAGTCAAGCTGTGAGTCTCTTTGACACACATCCTTCAATGACTGTGTGTAAGTTTCACAAGAACAATTTCCTTTAATTTCATAGATGAAGTTTCAAAGAAGGCTATTCAACAACTGTCAAAGCATTACAGTATGATTACAGTAGAGAACGATACAATTTCTTAAGAAATGCAACAACAAAAACCATGACTAATACTTTGCAAAACTGTATTGACATTTCCTCTCATGGTTTATAATTGTGTTTTTACCTACCAAAGGATTTTGCATGTTAATATGCCAATTTGGCATTTTGGTGACAATGTTTTGAAAAGCAGACATTCACATTCATGAATACTTCTTACAGTATAATTTTCACATTCTGTTATTTTCCAGAAGGAAAATACTGTCAAGAAATGTCATATAAAAATATCTTATTAATAATGACATGTTTCTAATGAACTCTGATTGTCCTTGGTTGTCTTATCATTAATGAAGTGCTTTCTTCAGCATTCGAGTTATTTTGCCCAGGTACAGAACATGCTCTACATTATTAAGATTTGTCCATAATTATTATTATTTTTGAGTTATTTGAATATTCAACAATGAACAATCATCAGCAGGACCTTGCTTAATCCCAGCTCAAAATACTAGTCACTGGTCAAGGTCAGTCAGAAATGTGTTATTAATTTGCCCCATGACAATAACTTCCTGCTGTACTCCATAATATCTCTCATCAAAAGAGAACAATCGTTTGTCCCAAACTACCCACCAAAATAGACTGCAACAGCCTCCTGCTGCCAGCCAATTGAATTCCTCTGCCCCCTGCATCCATCCTAAATGAGCGTGCATGATCGGAACCCGAGCTCTGACTGGATCAGGAAGTGCTGGTCTTGGACGCTGTAACTACGGGAAGCGAAACATCAGGATAATTTGATTGCATCACATTGTTCATTTGCTTGCTGTCGGATCTATTATGAAATTCAATTTAAATCATAGCGATAAGGAAATTAACGTTAATTTGGTGCTAATGAGAATCTAAATGATGAATGCACACACACACAAGCAGAGAGTGTAAGGAAATGCTTCTTTTAACCGTGTTAGTATTTTATGTTGTTGTAGTTCATCTTGGCAACATTTTTCATCAGCCCCATATGCTGGCAGATGATGTCAAAAAGACTAGATTCTGGGCAAGGGAACAGCTTTCCACAGGTAAGTAAAATATCAAGTGAGATAACCAATTTCTCTTATGTATAGATACAATTTATGTGGATAGTATGGTTCAGTTACTTTTAAAACAAAGTTGATACCATTAATTTAACTATTTCACACCTAATAAAGAAACTTTTTCACATTAGTTTTTAAATATCCAAATAATCCAAGACAGCAATTGGTGACCCCTTAAAAAACAGGTGCTTAATTCCCCTGCTGGTAGTGGAGTGTCTTCGATAAACAAATGTGTGCTTCAGTCCTGCATCTAAACCTCTGCAAGAATGCAGTCGACCTGTCAGAACCAATTTATACCAATTCACACACACGCCACATGCAACTGCACCGTGATGTACCGAGGTCCTGAAGCTAAGACCTGGACACAGCAGAGAAATGATATTTCTAAAATAAGAATTATGAAGAAAGAGAAACAGAAAGAGAACAGGAAGGAAACATACAGTAAAATAGGGCTGTGCCGATAAACGATATCATATCGAATCACGATAAAATATATGTCGATAACGATGATAAGCTCTAGGCATTTTTACTCGATATGGATTAATATAAGAGCCAATCACACAGCAGAAATATGCAACAACAGCCAATCAGCATGCAGCTTTTAACGTTCACGTCAAAGAACAAAGTCAATATCCTACGGCACTTTGCAAAGCAAACTCGGCACGAGGATGACAAAAATAAGTGGAAGCAGCGACCAAAGTCAACATTTTTTTTACATTTTTTATCTTTTTTATTTTTTTTATTTGAGGTATTTTATTATTTTTAAAAATATAATTTACATTAACATTTTTTTGTTCTTGTTTATTGTTATCAAAGTTTGTCAAATACTTATTCTTGAGTCTTAGATCTTTCCATGTATATGGGTGGTTGATATGTCATATGGTGTGACATACAAAAAATGTAGAAAAAAGCCTAACAATTACAGTAAGATAAATCCTTCTCATCCTATTTGTAACTCCAGCAAAGAAGATAAATCTCTCATGCTATTTGTATATTTTTTTTTTTCAACATTTTTGCTGTCACACCATAGGACACAGTTACATATTTATTTGTCAACTACTCATATATAGTTTGTCAGTATTAGATTAAAATTCAACTATGAAATTTTAAAGTGAATAGGGAAATAACATAAGCGTTCCTCCTGAGGAACGGTGACAGTTAACAGGTTAATGAAACACAAATTTTGTGATATGACATATGACAACTGTAATTAAATGCTTAATAAAATAAAATAAATAATAATAAAACTAAATAGCATTTTCAACACACAAAATGCCAGCAAGCCAATCACAGATTATACAGCTATCGTGTTGTAAAGAGACAGACTCGGTCAGCCTACAGGGACAAAAAGAAAACGCCAGCGTATACAAAGTAATGTTACATTTATTTCTTAAAAGCAATGCATTACATGCTACTGTAAGAGGCACAATGATATAATGTTAGTTTGGGGTTTTATGTGGAAACAAGAAAGGTGATTAAAATAAAGGAGCTTGAGTAAAAGAGATAGAATAGAAACGCCACGTTTGTCTGTACTATGCATTAAATTTGCTGCAGACTTTAGGAATCTAACTTCAACAAACGAGTAAAACCTTGAGTGATCTCAGCCACATCTACATTCATTTGTCTATTCTATACCATCAAGCACAGGAAATCAATGGCACATATGATAGCATGGTCCAGCATCACCCTGTCAAAGGACAGTGGAGAGATTGCTTCTCTCCCTCTCAGCGGTACAAAATCAGCTTCAGGTGAAGTATTCTTCAGCAGGCTGAGGAACCCCACTGAGAGAGCAGCTCTGAAATGATATCTATATCGCGGGCCTGAGCTGAACATAGATTTTTTTAATACATTTATGAGACTGCTCCCCAAGGGGTCAGTGGGTAGAGGATAGCTTCATCTTAACCAAAAAGTTCAGCTGTTGGGTTGTAGAAAGCCAAAATCTGGATGTGAATAAATCAGATTTTACAAGATGCTCAGGTGATTGGCTTGAAAAGGACATCTGGACAAGATGTCCGACTTCTGGTGTTGCTGCACAAAATGCCAAATTTAGTGTTATTTTGGTTGCAAGATTAAAGGTATAACTCTTCAGAAAATTGTTGTAACAGTTGGCAGCCACCAGTGATCATAGTCATAACTCTGGCCTTGTTAAGGAGATGTGAATTATTTTAGTATTGCCTCATCCCTGCCCAGTTGGCACCTGTGGCGGTACATTTTAACGGCCCTGTGATTCCTGTATAGCCAAGCCTCTCCAGACTTACGAAAACAGCCTTTACTCAAAATATATTACCAAACGAATGCACTCTGATGTATTACACTGAATAATACTCTGGAAAAATGTTTTTATATACTGATAGACGCACCTTAATACATGCTTCTAGGATACTTCAGATGAACTTGTTAAATGTCACCGTTCCTCAGGAGGAACACTTATTTCACTATTCACTTTAATATTGAATTCTAATCTAATCATGCCAAATTATATATTGATGAAAAGGTAAAAGAGTAAATATTTAAAAAATGTTCATAACAATAAACATAAACAAAAGAATTTATACAAAAAAGTTGATGTTAATGTAATTTATAAAAATACCTATAATTAAAAAAATATGTTAAAAAAATTTTAAAAAATGTTTTAAAACTGAAAATTAAAAAATTGTAGTTCAGATGTGCATTTATAATGTGTATGCTGATATGTGTGGTGACAGTTAGCAGGTCAACGTAATTCAATACAGTAACAGTGACAATCCTACAGTACATTTAATAGAAGCCTGTTTTCTTGCACACCAGGATGTTGTTTGTAAATGAACACATGTTCCCGGTTTGTATTATTGAAGGACTGAACGAGGACCCGCTGTTTGTACATTGATTTTCATTTGGACCCTCCAGCCATCTCTTTTGCACCCGTTAAATCAAGAAACATCTCCACACCACTCCCGCTATTAACGCCTTTAGAAAAATAAGGTAGGAAGTATCTTGGA
The DNA here is from genome assembly GCA_019155185.1 of Beaufortia kweichowensis. Taxonomy (NCBI): domain Eukaryota; kingdom Metazoa; phylum Chordata; class Actinopteri; order Cypriniformes; family Gastromyzontidae; genus Beaufortia; species Beaufortia kweichowensis. The sequence continues at coordinate 8,795,742 of CM032807.1, forward strand.
ATCAAAGTCAAGGTTGAAAGACAGAAAAAGTTTCAGAAAATTCTTGTGCATCCAAACAAAAGGCTTATAGGAGCAATGTGGTCTGGTAGTTGTACTGTATATGTTGTTGGAATAAGAATCTGCAGGGAGCTTTTGTGAAAATGATGTGCTGGCGATGCAGAAAGAAACACAAGTGAACTGAGAAACTTTAAAGTTGTCTGATAGAGGAACATCACAGTTTAAAGCAAAAATCTGTTGTTAGGAAAGTCCCTTAATAGTCTGTCTTATAGTCCATTTTGGTTGGTTTAGAAAGTTTCTTAAAAGCACTTTCACCCGGTTTCAAAAACTTGGTCTTGTGGCATCATCTCATGCTTCTTAATTAAAGGACCGTTTATTTGTGATTTAAAACACTCAAAATACAAGCGACTAAAAATAATACCCGCACTCCCTCCGAGCTAACCTTTCTGGCGTCTGACAAATAGTCTGAAAATATCCCAAATTGCCTGCCCTTTTCTAAGCTCTGCCATTTAAAATACCATTTCACTATTATAGGATAAAAAGCTAATGTCTGGAGTAACTATGATGAGCGACTGTGAGGAAAGAAAACTCTTAATTGATGGCTGTAATCAGCAGCCCGGTCTTTCACTACCCACGCTGCATTGCGGTTTCACTGTCTGTGCCTAATGTTTAAGTACGAATGGCAGCGTTGGCTAATTGTCAGCCTACCGATAACTCCGCACTCGACGGGTATAATTGGCCAACAGGTTTCTTCCTGCAGATGGTGGGATGGTGTGTTGCGTTAAACAGCTGTCCTATCCGACACAAACGCTGCCTATTTGCAGCTGGTGAGGAGAGACAGGTTTGCATGGGTTGTGCAATACGGTGATTTTACAATGCTTAAAATAGCAACTTTTCATACTATTTGATTATCAGACAATGGTTTTTAACCAAATAATCACTGGAAGACCACCAAAAAGCAGGCTATAATGTTCCAAATCCCATCTAACAGCTTGTCCAACAGTGCTCTGCTCTCAGTAAGCTTTACTCACACAAACAAATCGTCTCCCTCACAGAATATTCATTAAGCTTCTTAGATTGTGTTTATTCTTGTTTAATTATTTACCCACACTAAATCTTGATTCACTGTGAAGAAGTTACCTCCCCTGCGCTACAGCAGCTGTTTAAGACAATCAACTTTACTAACTGTTTTGTGACCGGTTCACAGCCTTCATCCATAATGATTCAACTTGATTTAGATATAAGAAACAAAACCTAAATCAGCTCCAAGTGCCCGCCAAAGCCTTTTATCTACAAAGCCGAGGCGGTGTTGTCACGGACCGGGTTTTACAGCGCCGTTTTTAGCTAGGCCCTTTAGTTTTTATAGAGCACATTAAAACTCCATCCATATATCAGGTCTGGCCTCTACTGAAACTTGTCCCGGGAGAGCAGAGGAGCCGGGCTGTTAATGAGATAATTCTCTACTAATGACCTCTACTTTATTTGAAGGTGAAGACTTGAATGGCATTCTGAGAAAAGCCACCGCGGCTCTTTCCTGTTCTTTGTTTCTGTGGAAATCTTTAGCAGAGCTGGCTGCTGGGGGCAAACGCTGCCCTTCACTATGAGGTGCGACTTCTCTTATGGAACTGTCGGCGTCGTGCTGAATTAATAAGGCCGTTCCGGTGCAGATCTTCAGCACCCGAGTTTAAGACACAGCCACGGGTCCAGGTGTGACTCTGACTGTTCGAACATGAATAAAGTGACTATTCTAGGCATAGTATAAATTGAAGCACTCAAGCTTAATAAAGAATTTATGCACACGCCTAAGTGCCATTAATCTAGGATCTGTTTCCCTGGCGCCTATTGCATATGGAATGAGGAGGTGTTCTCAAGTGGCCTTTTACAGAGTTGGTATAATGCATTAAGGTTATAGAAATGGAGGCAGTTTAAGGTCTATTAACAAAGCTTCGCCTTGCATGCATTAGCATGTTTTAGATTCGATGTCGGAGCAATTGATTTGCCATACGCTTTAAACAATGAAGTCTAATCTCAAACGGTGGCGGCAGAGTATATACCAATAAATTACATAAAATGTTTCTAAATCTCAATTACATTGGAAAACAAACAACCATATGTATCTATACAGTGGCTTTAAAAGTATATGGACAGTAAAATACATGAGTAAGACTGACTTCACACATCCACTGAAAACAATGCAACTGAAAAAAGTGTTTCGAGAAGTCCTGAGAAAAGGTTTAAAATAATTCAATAGCAGATTTACTTTTAATATGTTACTGGTGCAATTAAATAAATTCAGACATTTTTAACTGTGACTTTTTCTGTCCAAAAGTGGCTAAGGTGGCATTTACACAATTTTAAATTTAAAATTGAAATCTTTTATATCTTTTGGGCCTTGATTTACACAGCAAGTGTTTGGGAGCATGAAACGTAAACTTTTAAAAAATGGGTTGTAAAGTAAACATTATTGGAACAATACCACTATCATCTAAGTGTACACTGAAAATGTGAAAATGGTGATGTCATGCACATATGTAATATGCTTTACTTTACACAGTGACATCATCAACTGGTCTGGTATACATAACACAGCATATAAAAACTTGCAAGCTGGGATCATTTTGACAATGTTGTTGTCTGCGTGCAACACATTTTTCATTTTTCAGAGTATATCATTGTTGTGTAAACGTACACTGTAAAAAAATCTAAAACCTCTCCAACCTTTTTTTGTTCCCTCAAGTTTTTTTTATTTGGTACAATTGTCAATTATTAATTGTGGAACAGCCTGTTCCTTAAATTTACTGAACTAAAAAAATTTGATGCAACAACTTTTGCTCAGGTGGCTAAAAAAGACATACATTATTTTTGGTAAAATAAACCCCCCAAAAAATCATGAAATATGTGATATTAAGGGACAATTGCAAAGGATGCTTTCCAAGAAGCAGTAACCTGGAGGTTAGAAACCACCAGCCAGAGAGGTTCTCACACCTCCAGACGATCTTAACCATTCCTCTTCTGCGTTCCTCACCGACTAACAGCACTTATCTTATAGAAAGATAGAGAGATTGCAGCTTCAGAGTTTCAACCATTTCAGAGGCTGTCACTGAACTATCCGATGTCGTGCTTATCCTACCTTCCTGTTCTCTTGTTGCGCAATTCCCACATCCCATTCTCGACTCATTATTTTTTCAGCTCGACAACGATTGTCACTTTTCCTCCCTCAATTCAAAAATAAAATATACCATCTTTTTGCTTCTTTCATTTATCCAAGCTTCAGATTCTGGAGCTCTGTCTCAAGACATCTTCATTACTCACAGGTGAGCCTGTGAAAGTGCATGTGTGTGTGTGTGTGTTTGTGTGAGCTACAGTAACTACTACTGACAGACTATGAATACACTTTAACATACAAGAAACACAAACACATCAGCACAAAAAGTTTCTAATGTAAAAATAATAAGTTTACAAGATCTCCCAGTCAGTTTTAAAAGCTGGTGGACAGCGAAGGAACATTTATCAAATCTTGCATCACGCATGTCAATTCATATAATTTAGTGCTGTTGTAAATCTGTGGAGCATGACAAATAGCTTAATCTATCATGTGTTATGTATTTTATTTTCGAGATGCGCGCACCCAGAAGACATAATGATTCGTAATGCTCTCTCAACACCCTTCTCGAAGTGACAAATAAACTTTCCGTGGAAAGTAATTACTTAGAATAACGCTAAAGTGACTGTGGCTGCCGCAATTTATCTGGCAGAACTGATGCGCTCGCAGGTACGCCGCACGGCATTGTGGGATTGACATTCCGTGGGAGGGTGGCGGCTCCCGAGACAGAGCTGAAATTTTAATTAGCATTGGTTTCAGTTCGAGTGGCTAACAAAGACATCTATTTAAGTGTGCTCAATATTTAATTAAATGGCTCTTGCTTTACAGCATCCTGCAAGCAAACACACAATTCCCCCACAACACCTTTACAGCCAAAAGGCTTCTTCATTAATCAGCCCAAATGAATGAGAGAACCCGCAATCAAACTAGCTCTAAACAATACTTCACGAGATTTTATTAACTTCAAAAGATTATTCAAATCGCATTTGCGTTTAGGAGCAGAGGCTGGACAATTTGTATCGCCGCGAATTACTACTAGTGCTTTCATTTGGAAAACCTTCTCTCTTTATGAGGCTCTTGAATAATTTATATTGACATTGTGAATCATCCTCTACACAAAAAGCCAAACAGATTGTTTGGAAGACCTTGCAGGGATTTTTGTAGTGTGTTTGGGTCTCTGAAGAGCAGTCAGGCTCACATGTGTCTGCATTCTGCATGTGCTACAATTCTTTCAACATCAAGGATATATTAACAAATCATTCACAGATCCCATGGGAACTAATGCCAAGATAAGACTAAAAGACTAAAAAAGGAGAGGAAAAAATGCATGAAATTTTTTTAGTTCTATTGGACTTCTACAGATATATTTTTATATCTCAAGGGTATCATGGATATCAATAAACACATACACTCATATATAAAAATTTCAATTTAGAGAAATGGACGAATATCAAAGTCCTCATTTAATCCTCTAGGGGACAACATATCTAATGTAAAAATCCAAAACGCTTTACGCTGTAAAAGCGATTTGTTAATATCGCCTCCGCGACGTGGACACTTAACTACCCCAATACCTATATACTGAAGAGTAGAAACGGAGTGTCTAAAATGTGCAAAATGCTGTGCTACCGGACTTTTTGCAAAATTCAGCCCATCACATGATCTCAACATTATGGGCACTGCAAAGCAGACCAGCTCGTCCCTGCCTGTGCAAACCCAGTTTTCTACATAAATCATCCTACATAATGTAAAGAAGATCCTGTGAAAATACAACATTGATATCTTTAATATTGACCATGTCAAAGATTGAAGTCAGAGTAAAATTACTGATTGAAATCAATCTTTGATGCTCGTAATCTCATAAGACTTAAGCCTGGTTGTCAGAAGCAGGGTTTTTTTTAACATATTTTTAACACACTACTTTTAAAGTAAAACATTAAGGAATAAATTACTGTTTGCACCTTTAACCTCAAAAGACCCAATCACAATGCTATATCTTAACTTCAAGGCCTGAAAAGAAAGTTTATATTAAAAGCTGGAGTCAAGAAAAGGGCATTAAAACCCCACAAAGTGCTTTGATGGGAACTATACACATGCATAGACTATAGATGTTGACTTCTGCTCAGTTTTGACAAGGGCAACCAAGGACAGCCATCAATATGCATGTTACTTGACTTGTATATATATTTATATGTGTTAGGGATGCCACAATTCTCAATATAATATTGAACCGTTCGGTACAACATCCACGGTTCAATACGCGCTTATGAATTGCGTTTTTTTTTTCGGTTTTACGTTTAAATAATTTATATGCGTTTTATTTCTCTCAGAATTGACTGTTTGTATGTGCCTGTAAGAATTGACTGTTTGTGTGTGCCTGTAAGTCCTGTAAGAGATGAGGAAACTCCTCCCCGTGAGTAAATATTCAATCACTATGCTCTAAAGTTAGGGGGCGCTGAACCATCATTCCACACTTTAACATGGCGAGCGGCGGTGAAGTGAGGCTATACGAGGAAGCGCCGGCGTCTTTCAAATCCGTGGTGTGGAGACATTTCGGTTTTGCCGTTGAGTATAATGCGGGACATTGTAAGTGCAAAACGCTCTTGCCGTGCTGCAGAGAATGTTGACAGGCTTATCTTTTTACAGAAGAACCTCAAAATACAGGAATATTATAATAATCTATCTAATCTAATCTAAAAGAATAATGTAGCACTTTACATTCTGAATGAAGGATACTGTACTGGAGTACTGTTAAGTTTAATAAAGATGGTTTATTTATGTTTACTGAAGTACAAGTATGTTTATTTGAAATGGTCAATTTATGTTTACTAACTTCACATGTATGTTTATTTTCAAAATTTAGGAATTTATGTGTTCCCCAGTTTGTACATGGGCTACCAGCAGCTGTGAGATGTCAGTGTTCATTTTAAAATAAAAAATTATTTTATATTATACAATACACTAGCAACTAGTGGACTTTTCTTTGCTTTTAAGTAAAATAAAGGAGTATTGCAATAAATCGTTTTTATTTTTTCTTAGAATAACAAAAAAACACTCTTATGTGTCAAGCCATCAGAACCGAACCGAAAACCGTGGTTAAAAAAACGAGGTATGTATTGAACCATGGGCTAACTGTATTGTTGCATCCCTAATATGTGTATAGGGGAAGTGGTCCTGAAAACCATATCAAGACTAAACTCTGTCAGATACATACTTAGGAATATAAACTGTGATCAAAAACACATTCTCCTATTATAAAATATATTACAAATAGGGATGAGAATCTAAGGCTTACAATTAATATGAGTAACCAAAACTAATGTAACTAACTAACTTAATTCAATGCTTTTTACAATTATATTAAAAAGCAAAAAATATCAAATAAATATGCAAAAAAAGTGCAAATTAACAATTCATGATCCTTGAACAGTATGTAAATTTTGGTCAAATAAATAGTTTTATAACGACAAACCTTTGACCTCTTCTAATAATAGACTAAATGCATGTTCCTCCCAGATAATTATTTTTCTTACAAACCACAAACATCATCCACTATTTCCGTAAATTGTCCACATTCAGTTTTTTCGTATCACAAGAAGGTGTGTTACTTCCACAGCAGTGGATTTGGAAAGCGATTTCCCCACCCTCACAGACTGCTTCACTTTCTGTTTCCAGTAAATTAACCATCAACACTTTCAACTGCCCCCCTTCACTTTCTTTCTGGCAGGCCTGAAACATCAAGGTGATCGCAGATCAACCAAGAAATGACCTGGTCAGAAAGGAAACGAGAGGTGACGACACCAGATTTGAAAAAGACCTGATTATTTAATTGTGTTTACATGCACAAAATAAGCAGGTATCTATCAAAAACCTGTGTTTCCATTTAACTTTGAGATTTGCTTCTTGAGGTTTTCTGGCATTTAATGATGTCACTACCTATAGTCCACCTAGTACTTTAAAATGTTGATGGGAAATCAATGTATTATTTTGTATATCTTCTCATGTCTGTAGTACTTACAAATAACATGCAAACTTTTACATGTTACTTTATTTTACCGTTACTTCCATTTACAGACTGTATTACACAGTCAGACAAGTGCACATGAACAAAACTGTAAGAAAGCTGGTTAAGGCATTTACATCGAGCAGAAGTTGGGCAAAAATCTTGCTTACGACTTTGTATGACATTTCCCTGATAAAGCAAGTTTTATGGGTTAACATGACCTCCTGCGTTATCCACTTAATACCCATAATCAGCATAATGCTGTGCATGTAAAAACACTCCATGTTAACTATTTAGATGTTCATCTAAGAAATGGAAATGAATTCACACAGTTGCCCTTGACAGAACGTAGGGAGGATATGGATTTCCTTAATCATTAATATTAATTCCCATGACTCTGACTTATCACATTAAGAACCAGAAGGATGTGAATGTGTGTCATTATCACTTCGAGATTATGGTCATCCAGACAAGAAAACTGACATTTAACTGCCATAATTAAAAATTATGCCTTTGAAATAATGAAAATTATATTAATGATCTAGCATGTGTATATAATTTAATTGTCAATATTTGACAATTATATTTGAATGTTTGAATTTTGTATATTGTAGTCACTGTTGTTACTTCAACTACCCTTTGATCTATACATATACACGGCCAATAACTAAATATGATATCTCAAATTAAAAACAGCCTCTCTCTCTCCGTTTCACAAGCTTACATAATATTGCTGGATTTGAATAGGCCCGGTTTCAGGGTATGATGAGCACCGCGAGTGGAGAAGGGCTGTCGTCCCATCCTCAATTACGGGGAATTCATCTCAGTAAGACGGAGGAAACGCAGCCTATCTCACTACGCTTCCCACCAGTCGCCCCCTATTCAAAAATACAACATCTGCTCTCGCTAACAGAAACGAACGCTTCAGCCATTCTCCCTGCTTGTGTACTTTCATTTCAGAAAATAAGACACTTTGCCGTCTTCCTGCTCTGTCAAAACACTACATAATTACTCTGAATAAGGCTCCGCAGAGCGGAAAAACTAGAAGATGTTTGTTGCTATCTTTAAAGGCACAGCTGCACTTGTTAATGTTTTGCAAGTGTTTGAATTCGAGATGTTTTCGCTAACGAAGACGCTCGCGGAACGCGTGGATTCGAGAAAGCGCAATCTAGGTCTTGATTGGGTTTAACAGCTCTCTCTTCATCGCTGGAGTGTGCGGAAAGTGGAGGTGTCTATTTTGGACTCTTGTGTAATGGAGGACTTCGATGCACATAGTTTAATCAGCTTGCGCTGTGTAAATGATGCCAAGGACAAAGTCTATTTTCCTTGGCTTTGAGGAACATAAAGACCTTAGGGAACTGTCTGGTTGTAAGATACACGAAGTGAAAACAGGAAATAACACCCAAAACAAACAGTTTATGGCTTTGCTGCACTGTTTATCTGCTTGGATTTAAGCATGAAAAACATTGAATTGTAATTGTTTGTAGCTTAAAGGGCTTTTTTCAGTTTTTACAATTAAGTATCAGTTTTCCTCTTACATGATGACTGACATTTTTGGGGAGAATTTTCATGAAAAATGTGGCATTGTTTTTTTTTTGCTAAACTAAAAAAGAGGGGAATTCCATGGAACGGTCAAACTAACCATGTAAAAATATTTTTGCCAAAGGTTTTCACCATACTGATAGCTCGGATGTCATAAATTGGTGGTTTAAATGCTCATGTGATGTCTCTCTCAAAAATGTTAAAGCATTTTTTTTTTTCATTTCAGAAAGTGTTATGTCCATAACGGTACACTTTCCTCATGAAAGCAGAATTAAAAAAACTAAAATAACTATTTAATGTTTTTTTAAAGAGCAATCACTTTTCTATTTGTCAGGCATTATTGCTTCTGGTTTGTGCAATTTAATCTACAGAAATCCTACAAAGTATGTGTTTCCTCTTGTCACATCCATAAGGCATGTATATTATCTTCCCTTAAATAGAAAAATATTAGAGCTGTCAAATGATTAATCGTGATTAATCGCATCCAAAATAAAAGTTTGTGTTTACATAATATATCTTTATATTTATACACACGCACACACACTTGGGAAATATTTAGATATAATTATTTATATTTAAATATTAAAATTATATATAAGTTATATATAGATTTATAAATTTTTATATTTTTCTTAAATTTCTGTGTATGTGTTTATAAATACAAAATGAATATACACAGTACATAGATATATATTATGTAAACACAGACTTTTATTCTGGAACGATTACTTGCAATTAATTGTCTGACAGCCCTAAAAAATATGTTTTGTCTGGACTCAACAGCGGTTTATGGTTCATTATATCGGTACTGAATAAATTCTCTGAGAATATTTCAAGTTTTGACTATAAATGTCACCTCCATAATGCTGGAATTGGAGTTTTCTATCAAATAACTGGGAAAAAGTTATAATCACTAAAACTTTTCAATAGTTCGTCGATGGGGTTTCTTTAATCAACCTCAGTGGATATGATTTTCTTTTCATCACAGTAAATGGCCACAGGTTTCCATGAAAACTTCTCTGATATACTCCCAAAATCTTTTCAATTAGAAAGTGCAAGAGCCCCCGTGTGCACCTTTTATATCACATTTCACTCAGAGGAAGCAGCCAGCCACTGTTTCCTGTCCTCTAATCTGAAGTATCTTTTACTGCCAGCCATATGATAGATGTTGGCTGGACTGGTGCCGTCTGTGGCTTTGAGATGTACCCGGGCCTGGCCTCTGGTTCCCACCCCCAACCCTGCAAAAAGTCGAGCAATCATGTTGCAAGAGTCCTTGCCATTTTTCACAGAGATAGTGTTTTGATTGCCTGGGAAGAAAATAATACCATTTACTTCTCTCTAAATTGCCAGGCTGGATTCCCATTGGTTGAGCGGGCAGCCCCAGAGTAAACACGACTCTGTCCTTGCCCTTTCTCTTCCTTTCCTCCTCATCTAGGCGAAGCTCCATTTAGCCAAAGAACGCTTTAAGGCTAAGATCTCAGGGCCCTGAAAAACAGTCTTTAAGGCTAAAGAACTCCCGGATAGATGGGCACACAGCGCTCTGGGTGTACTCGCAAACGGCAGGTGTTTACTTGACGTGTACTGTGAAATGAGTCACTCGCAGCAGGAACTTGCAGCATATGTGGAGTTTTAAAGGTTAACCCTAACTGTGATTTCAAATGTACTGCAGTTGCATGGCAACACTGTTCATGAATAGGTTTTAAAATTCATTGTTCCTTCTCATGCAATAACACCGGATTATAGCAGGTTTACTTAAGTACCCTATAATTAAAGTCTTTATCTAATACATACACATAACAGATGCTTTAAAATATATTTTTCAACTCAACAAGAGAATATCATGCAAAGAAACGACCTATTTCGAGAGATTTCCTGTATGCAGCTCTGCATGTGTATCCTCAGCTCAGTTCAGGGTCAAAGGTTACATGGTTTTTACAAAACCAAATAATACAGAGACCTCGGGGGTCAAACAGCGATTAAAAACAAAACATCTCCTTAATTACCAATACACCAATCAACTCACGCAATGCATTCATTTCTTGTCCATTTGGAGAACGTGTTGCAATTTAGTTTGGAGTTAATTAAACAATATCACACAAGCAAGAGAGCTGCTGTTCTGTATAACAGCACGACTGTGATTTTCACCTACGAATGAGGCACAATTTCATGTAGATGAGGACTGAAGAGCCTAACCTAAATAAAAAACAGACTAAGGGCTTTCAACAGCAAAGAAACGCATTCTGTACAAATCTGCAGTTTGAAGCAACATAATTGGAAACGATTCGACTGAAGTTGTATTTTATATCAGGGTCAACACATTTTGCTTGCGATTGTCTTCAATGCTATTTGCATTTTGACACAATTCATGCAATCCAAATGGAAACAATATCATTCAAATCGCTTTGTTCTTTTGCACGACACGGGTACGACTTATTTTTGTTATTGGTAAAACAATTGGAAAGTGCAGATTCTGTTCCATCACATTTGTAAGCCCAAAAGTGTGATCATAATTCATCCCGTAATTACAATGTCCTGCGTGTCAAAAGGTTCCAGCAATTACCATCCAATCAACCACTTTAATAATCAATATCAATAAAGTTTGGAACAACCCACCCCTCTGGTGAAGCCCCTCTTCCACTTAACATTCCACCCATGGAAATCAACTGGCAATTAATTCCTAATAAGTGTTAGAAAATGCCTAATTGCTTCTCGTGCCCATTCTACTCATCTGTAGCAGGGAAATGAGCTTGTGCTAATGATGCATTGCCTCTCAACTGCATGCCACAGTCATTGGCTTTAGCCACTGTCTTTTAATTAAATAGTCTATGTAGTGCAACATCCTCTGCCACCACTGGCTCCTCTGTTTCCCACGGGCGTTGGACCCCCGACGGCATGCGCTATCCCCCTCTGAGCCAAATTAATTAAAATATGTGGTCTGTTTCAAAGTGGAGAATGTTACCACTTCACGGAGAGAAAGGAGGAGACGGGAGGAGAAAGAAAAGGCTTTTAGTTTGTCTGGTCTGACCTCCATTATTCAAAGCTCACCAATTTGTAAACGGTTTCATACTGGCTAAAAGAAGCAGACGTGATAAGAGACGTCTGTGGCACAAGCATTCCAGGTTATCTAATGCTCTGATCTGTCTTTAGGCAAGATGACAGCGTTTAGGCGCCGGGCATCTTTTAGCGTGTCAGGTCTTTAATATCCTTTCTGTTGTCACCTCCTACAAATCACGCAGCAGAATGTATGCATGGCATGCTGAGCAATAATCTGACAGGCTAGATAATTTTATTCATTGTATTTTGTGATCCTCTAAATAATGGTACTTAAGCAACGGATAACACACATCTTTCAGACTGTTTCAGACACAAATGGTGGAATCACTAAGAATGAATTGCGCCTCTTGACAGTGCTGTTTATCTGCATTTACCGTTAATAGTCCACTAATGTCTTTATTAACATAACATAAACTGTATCACTGCAGCAAATTGTGACAGTTGGCACTAAAAAAAGAATAACAATGTATGTTTTTACTGAATATAAGTACAATGCAGCAACAACCTGAATTTAGTTAGAGAATCTGATGCAGGTGCAACTGCCTCACAAATATTTACAAAAGTTGCCCCAAAGTGTCTGTATGTGCTTTGTGTTTTGTTACAGTCAAAAAAGTCAGATTTAAATGCTATTGGTAAAGATGAGATGAACTGAAACAGTCTTTAGATGCTGGAGGTCTCCAATTTTCGAAACCTCATGAGCACTTCAGTTACTGTCTTTCATGTCTGTTCAGGAGACTTCTGCTTAGATGTGGCAGCTCTATAACTCCATTTATCTCTTTGACGCAATTCTTTTATATATCCGTCACTCACCTATAGTGCCAATATAATGAGAAGTCTTTCAGTGCTGTGAAAATTTAAACAAAAAATAAAAGATGGCTTGTTGGTATGTTGTTTTTTCTATTTTTCCACCAGCCAATGTGCAGGACAAAAGCAGGCTTCTGTTTAAAGATATATATTTAAACAGTATTTTCTCCATTTTTGAGTATATTACATTCTTCTCTTTCGCTTATCTCTGCTCTAACTTTGCTTTCGATAACAACTTCAGAATTTCTGCAGGTACAACGCAAATCAGGAGATATGATTAAAAATTTAAACAAGCAATTTGTAATTCTCATTTCCTGAGCAGCAACATACAGACAGAAATTAATGGGTGTTTTGAAATCCTGGAAAGATGCAATACCTGTTTCTGGCCTCCTCTTAACGGTATAGCAGCTGAAGGTGCAAACCACTGCACATTCATACTGGACTTTAATGCACAGTATCACCAGGGGATACCAGTATCAAACCCACAGGCTATTATCACCTACCACTCTAATATTTCTAAGGGAACACATGTTTTTAAAATGTATGTAAAAAATATGGCTGGAATGTCCAGAGGTATAGCACATTTATCTTGCCTGTCAGGCAAATGACATAATGGGAGCATTCAAGCAACTTCAATATGTATTTGATAATATAATATTGTATTAATATAATATAATACTGTATTAATATAATATTGTATTAATATAATATAATATTGTATTAATATAATATAATATAATTTTGTATTAATATAATATAATATAATATTGTATTAATATAATATACTATTGTATAATAAAATATTGTATAGTATAATAAAATATTGTATAGTATAATATTGTATAATATAATATTGTAGTATAGAATAGAATAGAATAGAATAGAATAGAATAGAATAGAATAGAATAGAATAGAATAGAATAGAATAGAATAGAATAGAATAGAATAGAATATGTAAACCTTATTCACTGTCAGTCAAGACAAGACCAACATACAATTTGGTTTAATCATTTATAATGATTCTCATATTCTCATATCTCATATGTTATTATTTAGGCACACTTCTATGTAATTTATTTGCAGGTAAATTATTTTTACCCCGGTGACTTATAAGCATTATTAGTTTTGAGACGCTGTTATCTAGAAAAATACCTTAAAATGTCACAACTGACCAATCGGAATCAAGTATCTCAACGTGTGTATATACTGTATGGAGACATTAACCTAAAGTGTCTCCATTCCAGTGTTTCTTACTGTAAATAAAAGCTGTAAGCATTCACACTAATTCTAATTTTAAGCATAATCATCACAATACACACTGCAGCTAAATCTGGTTGTCTAATCCTGCCAACTCCTAGTGTCTAATCCTGTTTAGTACACATAGTTTCATACCTTTATAGTGTGACAACTGCATTAAAGGCGACTTTAATCCTAAAAAATAAAGATGACAACTGCATAAACAAAAAAAATCTCATAATCTAGGCTCAATGACAATGTGGATGCAGCATTAATCATTGCCAAATCTTGCCAAAAGATACTTATTATTGTGTTCAAAAGCAACAACAACATAAAAACATTGCATTTATAGCACTCAATCTGTATCCAAGCACTGTATAACGCAAGAGGGCTTCATTGCACTTCATTTGTGCCGAGGTGTGATTGACTGTTGCTGCATTGCTCTGATTGTGATGTTCCACATATGTCTGAATGCACAATTCACAGTGACTGACAAGCTTCCTGCACGAATCCCCAAAGCAGAATATATTACAGTAAGGCACCATCCAAGAATCCTGAGGATGAACTCATCAGCAAAGATGGCAGTCAGTCAATCTGCTTGTCGTCATCACTGATAAAGAAGTAGAGATGTTACTTTTCACGGTTAGCTGTCAATCAGAGATGCTAATAAATAACGAAATGTGTACACGATTCTTACTGGTTCTAAAATTCGGCAGCCTCAAGGAGGTTTAAAAAAATATTTATTTATAAAAATCAAGTAGGATTTTATTCTTTTTAGTTCTTTTTTAAAGATTCGGTTCAAAATACAACAAGAGAAATTCCAATACCAATTCTGCAAACACTTTTCTGAGATATACTTGAATTCAGACACAAAGCGCAACAGTTTTTCTTATTTAAAACAAACACGGCAGAATTTTCGCAGTTGCATCATCGAAAATGACTTCCGTCTCTCTAGGTTGTACTTCAGGCAGATGACAAAAATTGTCTGGAATTGATGTAAAGCTCTGAAGAGTACAACCTGAGGATGCATTCGGGATAAAACACTTCACAGATCCATCTGTGCTAATTGACATTTATTTTCCGTTAGCAGCAGGGTGGGATCTAATGCTGATGAAGCGGCCATATTGCCGCAATACCGCCTGTCTGTCAGGTTTATGTGTCAACGCCAGCACATATAGGACCCTGGGGAGGGTGGTGCCGCAGCTCCCTTTGTTCTAAATGAGATTCATTGGCCTAATCTAATACAAAAACAGCTTTTTGACCAAATTACTCTGTCCTTAGTCTCCAGACAATCTTGGGATCTTCTGGAGAATCAGCAGTGAGCTAGCTGCACTCTCCAAATCAATTAGTTGCCTACCAGGTTCACTGATGTGATTGAACCTGTGTGTAATGGAAAATTCAAGCTAATTAAATTGGCAAAGAAGAAATGAGGGTAAAGAGAAGAAAGGGCGAGAGAGATTTAGAGACTTTTACGTTTCAGAGGGATTGTGCCTCCTGGCTGCTTGTGCTATGTATTGGCATTTTAAAACTGAGAATTATGTCCGCCATTTGGAACGCGTAAATTAGAGAAAGGGTCATCGCAAAATACTGCTGTCCCCTGGCGAACCCTTCGCTCAGGGATGGCGCTTGCCTTTTCAGGGGGTGTGGGTGCGAGTGATAAAGCCTGCGATGGATGAAAGCTCCAGAAATTGAACAAAGACCTTTATCTCAAACAGCTAAAAAAGGGGAAAAAAGTGTCAAAATTTCATTAATTATTTAACTAAAACTATTCAGCCAAGATAATATTATTAAGCTGAAAGTAGCACACTTGCTTGTCACATTTAAGAGCTCATTGCTCAGAGATACACAGGTTCAAGTATGATCAAGAATATGCCCTTTGCTCTTTTATTTTTACTTTTTATACAAGATAAAGTGTCCAAAATAAATACATTTTACTATACAGTCTGAAACTATCTGTTTATTGGTTGAAGCCACTGATGTCCTATTAAGCATTCGACAAAGTGGGGCATGATATCCAAATGTTAAATAGCCGTCATACATATTTCAAAAGCAAACAGAACACAGTAACTCAATCGATTTGCTCTTTGGTCAGTTATCACTGCCATGTTTCCTTACGTCTGATAGGGTAATGTAATTTCATGAGTAATATATTGACTTTGTTACTGACCCCACATGCTAGAAATCTGACAGCTTCTTTTAAACCAGCTGATTTATGGTTTGTGTATACATGGGGGGGGGGGGGGGTTACAGCATGCTGGCGACACAGACAATAATGCATCCAGGTGAAGAAGAAAAATAAGCTGTTCTAAACTTGGCTTGGCCCCCCGTGTGTCAGCGTTCCCTTTCTTTGACCTTTGCCTGGCGGTTTTGCTGATGTGTAAGTAGGTGCTGGCAGGTATAAATGAATCTCAATTTCCTTTATTAATTTTCCATGTCACTACAAACTTGTTTCTGAAAAGACCTCTCTAGGCGTTTATGCTTGGTGGAGTCGAAAGCCTATTACAGAGCTCTACATCAGTAATTTTTGAACATTCATATGGGTACCAATACTGACTGCATTTCAACTTTTAGCAAATAATTTTCCCCATAACAAAGCTTATCTGTAAATCCTGTCTCATCAAATTTAATTTTGGAGTTCTCCTAAATGTGGCCTTGCCTGTGAAAACCCAGCTAAAGTCATTATTTGTGATTTCCCTTGAAATCTTTAATATTATGTCAGATACAGAGTAAGATTATGTCAAAGATTTATATCATAGTGGTATTTATTAGGGCTGTGCTCAGAATATCGATACAGCGATACATCGTCATGAGCTCCTGACGATGCGCGTATCGATACAGCAGATTTTTCGAACAAAAATCTGAAGATGTAATCGTTATGACTTTGTTTGGTGAACATTCCAACACTTAAGACCAAATTGTTAAATACTACGTGTGTTAAAGAGAATTTTATGAGGAAGGAATGAGGAAGTTAAATTTAAGTTGTTAAAGTTTTTGCTTTTTTGCGTTTTAAGTTTTGTTTAGTCATTGAGCTTTGTTGACATGCTTCAGTGTCACTATAATTGTCATTTCAGTTACTGAGGCAGAGACTTTAAAAGCAACAGGAAGAGCCATTCTAAGCTTTTTTTGTGACAATTTTTTTATTTCATTTAAGTCATTGTTTTTTTAATGACAAAAACTAAATTGTTTTTCAGTTATCACAACTGTTATAAAACAGTGGTTATTCAATAAACACATATTACTGTTATTAAACTCTGCTCAAAAAGAAAAAGATCCATATCGTGATACTTATCGTATTGTGGCTTTAGTATCGTGACATTGTTGGTGATACACAGCCCTAGTATTTATAGGTGAAATCAAAATTTTATCATTATCTCAGAATTAGATTTTTAGACTTTAGCCTGGTTTTCACAGACAGGGTCACAAATGTCCAAAACCAGATGATCATCTTCTATTTTTACCAGAACAAAAGTCTGTAAACATCAATGCAAGACACAGACTGCACCAGAGTCAGGTGTATTTCGATGATCATGTTATTTATTTACTAGTCAACACATCCTAACATATGGCCGTATGCTGTGCACCTGCATCTGGAAACACCCGGCGTCATGTCTAGCACCTTTAAGGATTTTTGTTAGCATTTGATGTCAAACAAACCAACTGACATTGATGCTTAAACCAAGCGCACATCTTAATTTACATCTGCTTATCTGTTTACAAACATTCAAACAAACCTAAGTCAAAAGGTACTGTTATCTGAAGCATCCAAGTTCAGCCTGAAAATGCATTACACGCAAGTGTGTGTGTGTGTATGAGAGAAAGCGAGACTGAGGGAAAGAGAGAGGGAAAGAGACAGGTGGAGAATAACTTCATTTGAGATATGATGGCATGTGTCTCTCAAGCAAGCAGGCTGCTCATTGCAGGCACTTTCTTTGACTGGCTGCTCAGATGTCAGCTGTCACGGTTCATCATGGTGTGCTGAGGTGAAGAAAAAACAAACAGCTGCCATCTCTCCCTTGGCAGGAACCATGCAGGTAAACACTGAATAATAGTCAATCCCCCTTCTCCAGTGAGGGACTCCACAGCTCACAAATGATCCAAATATCCCCACATTGTACTGACTCCATAATTTAAGACATGAAATATTTTTCAGAGGAGAAATCAGGCGGTCCCTCAGCACAGCAATGCAGCTCTGAAGAAAACCAAACTTTTGCACAACAAGGTAGAGAACAAATAGAAAACACAGGGTGAGACCATGTAAAAGCAGTTATGGGGAATGATTAATTATAACAAAAATGATTGAGTCGGGGTTTCATGCGTACATAGAGGGACTTCCACACCTGGTCATGGAAGAGCCAACTGTTTTGTCCGTTCCAATCCAATTAAAGATTGTTATCGAAGTAAACTAAACACAAAAGACAGACAACGAGAAGACAGCAAGCAGCAGTAAATCCCTAACAATGTATCATGTCCATGACAACAATCTTTGACCCAACCTTATCCCTGGTTTTGATCCCAGAAATGTGCTGCCCCTTCCAACTGATACTAGTGTAATGAACCAAAGAGATAAATATAAATAAGTAATAGATAAATTATAATATAAACAACAGATAAATACAACTTACAAAAATAATAAAAAAGAGAAAATTAAGTTATTCTTTGATATTAAAAAAGTATCTTTGATAACTACTTAGGGTTGTGCCGATAAACGATATCATATCGAATCGCGATAAAATATATGTCGATAACGATGATAAGCTCTAGGCATTTTTACTCGGTATGGATTAATATAAGAGCCAATCACACAGCAGAAATATGCAACAACAGCCAATCAGCGTGCAGCTTTTAACGTTCACGTCAAAGAACAAAGTCAATTTCCTACGGCACTTTGCAAAGCAAACTCGGGCACGAGGATGACAAAAATAAGTGGAAGCAGCGACCAAAGTCAAACTAACCTCGAGTTATTATCCAAAAATGATGAAATTGTCGACAAAAAAACTATACTTTAAAATGTAATTAATGAACCCTCAAATTTTTATGGCTTCAGTCATAGTTGGGATACTCTTTTAAAGCTGGCAGCATTAACAGTTTATATATCGAAATATATATCGTTATCGATCAATATGGGAAAAAATTATCGATTTTACATTTTTGCCATATCGCCCAGCCCTATAATTACTGTGGGTAAAAAAATTGTCTAAAACGCCATTCACATAATATGACGTCATTCCAAACGCAACACAAAATCAGTATCGTTTTTCAAACGTCCAGTTTTCAAAACCTTTCTCAAAACACTCAAGTTGCACATTTACATGTATTTATGTAACGACAAAATTCCAGCCTTGTGTCTGCTGCGCAAGCCAAATGCATAAATGAGAAAATCACAAATTAGCATTTCAATACCTGGAAAAATTATTAATCACACGCATTTGCGAGAAAATCATCTCACTACTGAGAGTTTCACAATAAGAGCACATACCTTGAATATTCCAGACCTTCCTGGTGCTTAAGTGAACGGCATGCTTTTACAATCATATAATATCCGATTCGAAACAAACACAATCAGGCTTTCCTTCGTGTTTGATATTTAATAAACACGATGCGCAGGTTGTAGGTCAAATGTGGGCGGGCCACTTAAGGCCATGCAATAGTTTTCCACTGGCGCGTTTTGAGCAAACGTGAGCGAGCGTTCGTTTGTTTATTGCGTTCGACCCTTTGACTTAAAAGATCGCAGTACTTTGAAGTCAAGCACACCTGAACAATCCTCGGTCACAATGCTGCTTTCCAAAAACATTGTATTTAGAATACATTATGGAAAGGTGATTTTTTAATGTTACTAAACATTTTTTATGTTACTTAATCTGAGTTGTCTGGAAAACAGCGTTAGTCCCCATTTAATCTGCTTTTGCATCAGTGTCACGCAAGCTGCTGCATTACAGCTCCAGTTCAGATAGCTCAGATCATATGCCTCCAAGTCCGACCCATTTCAATTCAACATATTTATGAAAGTGCTATGAAGGAGATAAAACATTGCAAACAGTTAGACAGCCTTGACATTATAAACAGCACTGAGGAGTAGAAGAGCAGACAAACACCAACATAAATTACAGTACTAAATTTTTTTACATTATACATTACTGATATTCATATTAAATCTAAATCATGAATCTATTAGACTTCATTTTTATACAACTGCGGCTGTCACACATCTTCACATGGTATGAATTCGCAGGTCAGAGTTTACCAAGTAGGCAGAAATGGGTAACCTTGCGCAATGAAAAGCATGCACAATGAAAGTCAACAGGACAAAAAGTGTAGTGTGACTGCCCCAAAATATATAGAAATAGGTACATTATTACCCTGCTTGACCCCCTTACTTAGCTCCAAATAGTCATTGATCAGACCCAAAACACTAGTTTCTGATGAAGAAGAGTCTGAAATGAACACATTAAATTCAGTGCTCAGTATTGAACCAGTGCTAACAGTGTGGCCATAATCCCACCAAATCCCCCAGTTTCCCACCCACCTGACCCAGTGGCATGAGCTATTCTTCTCAGTGTTGATGTCCTCCTGCCACACAGAAAGCTGCTCTCAAAAATCTTCTTTAAGGCGTCTGCTTTTTTAACACTCTATTCCTCTACAGAAAGCAGAAAAGATACCAGAAGGACTAATCACAAATAACAAGAATGTCCTTGATCCCTGTCTGCCCGGTCTAACAGACAGTCTATGGAGTATGAGAGCGTTCTTCCTTTCGCTCTGTTTCCTCATAGCTGGAGATTCTGCAGCAGACGCAGACATTACTCTCTCTTATCCGAAGAGGCCAGACACAACTCCCTTTTCTCCTTTTCTCCACACTGTTTTTATTGCAGCTTTTGAGTGCTCTTACCCTCATTACGAATGCTGCTCTCTTCTCATCACAGAAATGGACCTATGCCTGAATGAAGTGCCAGTGACCACAAAATCTGAGGTCCTGGCAGAAGGATGCTTTTCAGGCCACTCTGAATCCGATGCGTCTGAATTTGACGGACAGCATAATGAGAGAGATAGAATGTTGCAGAGAAAAGCAGAAAGTGGCACATTAGTGCCTGCATTCTTGTCTCCTATTTCTTCACATTGTCGAATTTCACACAGATATGTTTTATGTAGCCCAACTTGGACTAAAATTCTTTCAAATATATGTTACATGTTTTTGGTTAGGATAGAGCCACAAATCTCTTGCTTACAATCACCAGTTATTTACACAGAAATGGTGTGACCCTTAAAAACAAAACGCCTGACCTCAGGGCCCAGAAAAAGCTTGTGTTTACTGGAATGAATCTCTGGAGACTGCTTTAAAGAGCTAATCTACCGCTCTGGACATCGTCCACATGGCATAAATCACTTTTTTAAAATGATTGATTCTCTTTGAAATGAGAAGTAGGCACTGCATAACAAATGAAGTGAAACTAGGAGAAAAAAATAAGCAAATTGTGTCATAAAGAACAGAACGCCGTGAGTCACAGATATGCAGCAGGCCACTTTCTGTACCACTGCTGATAATGGTAAAGCTCCGGCCCCTAGAGCTCATTACCAGACAAATACCATTCCTTTGGTATGCTTGTTATTATTTTGTTTATTTTTTAACTTGTCCACTGCATCACTATGAGATGCAGTTACAGGATTTATAACAGCATATTTTATATGATAATGTTTTGGCTTTGGAAACATAGATTCCCTTTTAAAGGGTTGTTTTAGCTTTTCAGTTTTTAAAAGGTGAATAAAATTACACCTTAACCAATGTTTTTATATAGACTCATTTTTATTTCCCAAGAGAAAATGTTTTATCTTAGTAATGTTGCTTGTACCATGGACCATTTCGTTGACAACATTGTCTTAGATTAGTACTGGAGCTTCTTCTGCATTATTTTTAACAAAAATGCTTTAGACAGTCATGAAACATTGCATTTGAGAATAATGCCATCAACTCCTAATAGGAATCTTTCAGACTTTAATAATGAGCGTGCATATCTGCTGTGTCTGATAAAAAAAGGTGATGCGCTAGCCACAACATACTGAAAAGGTCATTTTCATAGCTTGTTTCCATCCTCTTTAAACTTTGCCTGACAAATTATCACATGAGAGAGACAATAGATGTTTTATCACTGGGATCTATGGGGTCTGCGTGAGGTGCTGGCTCGTTGCGATACAGTCTCTTCCCCTTACGACCCCCCTACTCGACTGGCATTGCTTATGAATTGCGATGTTCCCCAGCTTGGGTGGAACAATTCGGAAAGGTCAGTCTCAGCTGGTCCCCGTGCTCGGCAGTTGGTCTCTTTGGCTGTGCAGCCAGGCTCCAGCTGGGAACAGCTGCAGTAATTCTGCCACCCAAAACCCTCCAGGGAAGGCTGGTCTTAAATTATTCTTTATGAAGAGAGAACAGGCCATTGTTTTTTTCAATACTGTTATGAGGCATTCAAATAACTAATGTCAAAGTGAAACAGTAGCATAATGTATTATGTAATACAGCATGTGAATGTATCATTATACTGTAAAATATGTGATATGTGTAACACCCACAGTGGTTACCATTTTTAAATTCTAGCATATATCCCTGTGGATTGCTATAAACATATACTGATTTATATGACACAATACCATATAAAAACTCTGATAAAGTCAATAACATTATTTATAACTTATTTCTGTTCAACAGCTCTATAGAAGTCAACATACAAAACAGAGATTTGCACAGACACAGTATGCTTGTGTTGATCTCACATTATATAATAAAATACAAAGCAGCAGGATCATTCCACACGGGCTTCTTTTTATGGGTGCTCACTGTTACAGCGGTAGCAAGGGACTTACTAATCAGCTTGTTGGGCCTTATTTTTCAGCTGATTTATTTGAAGTGTCACATAAATCCAGAGCAAATGAATGGGACATTTAGACAGAGTTAAAATTCTTTAACAAAATGACTGCGCCACATTCCCCTGATGCTCCGCTCTGTTTTGCTTGTCTGGCTGCAGCTATGGGAATTGTTCTACTTACACAAAATGATCTGCATGAATATTTACAAAAAATAGCCTTTTCTCGCACCCCCTACCCCACACGCATACACACTCTTCCTACTCTAATTAAACAATGTTTGTCCTATTTGGGACATGGATATTCATAATGCCTAGCTTAAGAGCTTATGGCATCTAAACGCCATAAACGAAAGACAAATGTTTGTCAGCTACTGAAACATTATGCAATCAATCAACTTATTAGAGGCAAAGGATTATTTCCACTTCAACAGAGTGCTGATACTGGCATGGGGAAATTAATGAATTTATTCTAATTGAGAGTAGGGGAGTAATGCATATGCGCCTATGTGTTCTCTCACTGCTTCAATGCTTTATCATAGTGAAGGTAATGAAGCGCTATGGTCTGGGGATGTAATCTGGATAGAACACCAGCACCACCATGTGCTAAGAAACATAGTAGACAAAGACTGGGTTGCTTTGAATTTGCATCTTTATATACTCTTAAAAGCTTTCTTATTTATCCTTTAAGTTAGTATAGTAAATAAAATTAAAAATAGCCTTTGATTGTTGTTAGGCTAATGCCAGTGTGCACAGATGTATTAATGGTAATCTTGCAAAAGGTAACCTTGCAAAATAACAAGCAGATGAGGGAAATGTTGTGTGTCTAAGCACATCCTGGATGAACCTAGCAACACAAGGTAAGCAAATATCCTCTGTTCATATTGCAGATCCCACACCATATGCCAGCTCATGTTTCAGACGGACGTGGAAGAGCATTCTAATGAGCCATTTGCCTTTGTCATTAAACCTAATTATTACATTGGGACAGAAATGGTACCTATGTGCCCACAATTCAATATATCCGCTCAGCTTAATTATTATTACTGCATCATCATAATGGTAGTATGTATAAGTGAATTGATTACATTCATTATATTGTAGTGAGAAGTCCACAATTATCTTTATGTATAACTGGTTTGTTTTTATTTTGTTGGGAGGAAGTGTGAAGATTGCAACACACATTAAAAGCCTGTAATAGGCTGCTTAATGGTTGGTTCGACTCAATATAATATGACAACATGCCCACTATAACAAAGGCCAACATGTGTACAATAAAATCTTCTTTTCGCTATAGTGAGAAATTTTCATTGTGATAGAAAGTTTAACAACTAGCCTTTTGTCTCCTGTACTACTGTATGTTAAATTACATACAAGAGTCAGTCCAAGCCACTGTAGAAATGATGTCACCAGTTCCCTGGAGAGAGGAGTTAGAGTTAGAAAGGTTGCTTCATCTCCGTACATTTGTTTGCATATGAACAAATGTTGTTTATGTTTTTCCAGCACTGTTTTTTCCATTGATGAATAGGGGTATTATTTCCAGCTGTCACAAAATGATTGTTGAAATTCTGGGTTTATATTTAGATCACAGAGGCCATGTGATGAGGTTGCTCAGCAGATTTGATTGGTTGATCGTGTCATTGCAGGTGATAACGCAACACTGTCCAACGAAGAACTGAATAGTGACAATGAGCAACTATGTAGGGCAATATTAACTTGTTGTTGTGGATGCATTGACTGAGACTATAATGCAGTCATTTAATAATACAATTATGACTATTTTCAAAGAAGGGATAAAGTTTGCTGGTGAGTTCTGACCAAAAGGAATCTAACCTCAGAGATGAAACTGGTAACATGAACCCAAGTTTGGTCAAAGATTTTTCTCTTCATTTAATTATTACCCTGCATTAGTCTGTATTTTCCCAGTGGTTAAAGAATATTAAAAAGAAGGCTGTTAGCTTTTGTTTTCAAGTGTCAAGTGTTTGAAGATTCTAGTGCAATCTGACACAAAAAAGAAACATCTACACGAATAAACATTACAATCATTCCTATAAAAACAATATTATG
This sequence comes from Beaufortia kweichowensis, assembly GCA_019155185.1. Classification (NCBI taxonomy): domain Eukaryota; kingdom Metazoa; phylum Chordata; class Actinopteri; order Cypriniformes; family Gastromyzontidae; genus Beaufortia; species Beaufortia kweichowensis. The sequence continues at coordinate 8,820,391 of CM032807.1, forward strand.
TTTTAATTAGTACTATTAATTTAATAAATACATTTTGGCAGGCCTTGCACTCCAGTCTTGAAGACATTTCAGACAGTTGGCAGAGTCTGGAGGGGGCACAATACAAGAGAGCACACACTTCCTGGAGCTTAAACAACCCCCACAGAAAAAAGAAAAACAAACTAGCCCATGGAAGCGAGAGCTTCAAAGTTCTAGTCTCACATCCGATGGGTCGAATGTTTTGTCCTGGTGATCGGGACACGAAAAGCGGGTTTTATCGAGCTGTGCTTTCAGGGATATAGAGAGGCCGATGTCCGGAGCGAGGGCGGCGGTGTGGAGTGAGCGCTGCGCGGAGAGGAGATCCGTCGACCTCACCACCGCGAGCCAACAAGCGGCCTAGCACTAACACACACACAACCAGCGGTTTATGTCGGCGGGATACACATAAACGTACTCCAAAGAGACCCCGACGCCTACACCCTTGTTAAATTGACGGTCTTTACTGTCGTTGGCATGTCTGACGTACTTTAAACTGGTTTGGAGTCTCTTAGCCGCTCGGCTAACGGTTTAGATTGACAAGTTAGCTCGTTAGCCGCTAACCAAGTTTTTAAAGTGACTTATTTTACACATATCGCCGTGTAATGCAGACCGTGTCGAGAAAAGAGGCGCTCCAGCTCCCGGTTACATTGTAGAAACCGTTCAGGTTTGACGGCTGAACTATAAAGTCTTGTTTTTATGTATTAATGATTAGCTGGCTAGCGAGTTAGCGATGTCTATGCCTTCCAACGATATGCTGGAAACACCGCCTGTGTACCCGTTTGAGGAGATAGACTATGCCGATATTGAGGTCGAAGAGGTAAGTGACATGACACATAAAGGATCAAATTAATTAATGGTAATACTTAGTAACGTTAATAATGTTGACAGGAGTGTGGAAACTATAAATGTCTTGTAAACATTCCCTTCATAGCCCTGTTAGCAATGGGGCACCTGACATGTATCTCCATACCTCAAATATTCTATTAGTTTAATGTGTTTTTTCAAGTGACTGTCTGTTTTTTGTAAAGTTTGTTTTGTATAACTCATTTAAACTGTTGCATGTAACAGTATCAGTCAAAGGTTTAGGCACAACTGAGAATTATTATTATTATTTTTTAATCCCAATGATCTGAATGTGTATATTTCATATCAAAAATATAATTTTGCCAACATGTTAATTTCTTTAATTAGAAAATATTTTTGCAATAGATTACTTGGACCAAATAATGCCTTAAAAAGCTTTTCAGTTTCAGACCTCAAGCAGGATGATATAATGTCAAGAGCCAAAGGGTGGCTACTTTTTAAGATGCCTAAATATAACATAGTGCTCATTTATTTGGATTGGATTGGATGTAATTGCAACATAATTCCCCACAGTTACAATTATGTAATGTAATGGTTTTAAGGATTTCTAAATGTGGAGAAAAGTCTAAACAACAATAAGCAAGTGTTTCCAAACTTTGACTGGTACTGTATGTAGATTTGTGGTGTTGGGTTTGTTTTCAACTACTCATTTGCACTATGTAGTTGTTAGTTCAGTTATTCTGTGTACAGTGATGTTCCATATTAAAACTGTGGTGTTTTTTTAGGTGGTGGGCAGAGGGGCATTTGGTGTTGTTTGTAAGGCCAAGTGGAAAGGCAACGATGTGGCCATCAAGACTATAGAAAGTGAATCAGAAAGAAATGCCTTCTTTGTTGAGGTACTGTCATATTCATAGTCATACTTGTCTATCATTTATGTTTTTTTTGTTGATTTAACAAACATTTGGTTCAGTTTATTTCATAAGATTGACAGAATTACCTATTCTCTCTGCCGTAGCTTCGCCAGCTGTCTCGTGTAAATCACCCCAACATTGTGAAGCTGTATGGTTCCTGTGATAACCCTGTAAGTCTATCTAACTTGCTGCATTCTGGATGTGGATTTAACCAGGTTGTATTGCATAAGCCTTAAGTAATGAACTAGTCTGACCAACAAACATAGTCTTACCTTATGGGTTTAAATTACACCAATCTACCTTTTAATGTAACTAACCTAAAAAGTTATGACCACTCTTAAATAAACAAAAAAAGAGTTGAACTAACTTATAAGACTAAGCTAAGCAGTAAATGGCACAGAAGCTAAATAAGTTATTTATCTATTTTTTGAGTGAGTTTATATGTATCTGTCTTATGCTCTGTGTGTCTATGCATGTCTTGCTGTTTTTTTGTACTGTACATCAAATGGTAATGATCTATTACTCTAAATCTTTTTCCAGGTATGTCTGGTGATGGAATATGCGGAAGGTGGTTCATTGTATAATGGTAAGTTTTCAGTAAGTTACTTTGGACCAGTTTTTCTCATGGTGGAATATTATAAGACAGTTAATGGTCATTTGAGTAAATGGTCTCAGCTGTCTTATAGAATTTAAAGTACATTTGCTCAGTGGCCTTATAAAGATGTGGGGTCATTGAAAATCTTGTTTTAATTTTCAATTATTTTTCTAATTGTTAGTGTATGTGTAAGTGATTTGGACAATTGGATGGATGTGACAATTGTGAAAGTGGCACTTGCCTGACTATGAAAAATCATGATTATAAATGTAAAAAATGCTCTTAAAACTTAAAAAACAAAATTTGCGTATATGCACAAAGAAACATTTGCCTTTAGACATTTAACAGACGCTTTTATCCAAAGGGACTTTGCATTTACGTTATGGTTGATAAATATTCATTGTATAAAGATCACCCTCATTTGACACTAGTGAGCAGACAGATGATTTAGTGACAGATAATTTAATGATTGTGATTATTACTGTGTTTTTTACAGTACTGCACGGTGCAGAGCCCCTCCCTCACTACACCGCGTCTCACGCCATGAGCTGGTGCCTGCAGTGTTCTCAGGGGGTCTCCTATCTCCACGGCATGAAACCAAAGGCTCTCATTCACAGAGACCTCAAACCTCCCAAGTATGCAACTCCATGCTTTCTCAGTCTCATGCCATCAGGGGTGTTATTGTGTTTATACTGTATATTAATAATACTTTAATATGCTTTGTTAGAAAAGTTAGCCATTTGCAGTATTTATATGTAAGATGTAACTCACTCTGTATTTATAATACTACATTTAGACATAGTCTGCATTTGAGACACACATTCATACCAGATATAATCAACATGGCTTGCCTGTAAACTTGTGATCGGGTTCCTAGTAAACAGGACCTGTAGTGACTGTTTTGAGTGCTGATGATGGGCATTCATCACCTCAGAGGTCTCGGGAGGGGGGGGGCGTATATACTGTGGTCTTGTGCTGCATCACTGACATTATGGCATCATACGATGTTCACCAGGGCTGGTTATTTATAAGGCCCTGTTTGTAAAAGACCCTGGCAGCACACCATGGAAACTACCATCTGGCTTCTCTCCCAGACACCTAGAATGAAGTTCTCGGGAAGAACTGGGTTGCCACATTTGACATATTACTGCTCACTAAAGCTGACATCTAACCTCGTGAACTGTTAGCAAGTGCCTAGACTGTGTTTAATTGAACTAAAGCACAGTTGGTGGATTGCTAATTGCCATCTGTATGCCTGTATTTATGCTTAAAATATAAAGGTGTTCTCAGACATTTACTGGAACATGGCAAACTACATGTTTTTGACTCAGGTTTTTTTTTATAGGTTAGCCTATTAAAACAATAGCTACATTTTTTAAACAGAAGCATACGTAAATACTGTGTATTTAGTAAGCTATATGTTTTTCTTCCTGTTTTTTTTCTTATCCTAGTCTGCTCCTGGTCGCTGGAGGAACGGTACTAAAAATCTGTGACTTTGGGACGGCGTGTGACATTCAGACACACATGACCAACAACAAGGGAAGTGCAGCCTGGATGGCCCCGGAGGTGTTCGAAGGCAAGATTAAGGGCAAAAACAGACTATTTTGGTCTTATTTTGACTAAACGGTTTCACTCCACTTCCCTTGGTGCATTCAGCGTTCCATGTCTTATTTCTAATTAATTCTTTTCTCTTAGGCTATGTCAGTCTTCACTAATCCTCATACAAATATTTCCCTAAAACCAGAAGCTCCTGGCCTAGATGATGGATGAAACCATTATAATTTAATGCTTGTATTCGCAATCAACCGCTAATGGGTTTCAATTTTTACCAAACACGTTCGGGGGCAGTCAGCTGTCAGGGCGGTCAAAGCAAACCTCAATTAGGAGCAGGTTGTTATCTTGTTTGTTTGGGGAGGAGCAGAATTGCACATTATTATAGCACTAACATCGCCAGCAGAGGAAACGCTGTGCTCCTCATTTGCCGCACTGACAACAGTATTATCAGAAGACCAGAGCAAGGGAGCGTAAAGACATATGAGCACGAGCCGTTGTAATTTAAGAATAATAAGAGGGGCAATTAAGGCTCTCTAGGGCAGGATGAAAGGAAATTGGCTCATCTCTTCAAAAGAGCCGACACGTTAAAGTCGCCCCCACCCTGGACGGTGGAAAATGAGCTTAGGGGAAATAGCTTGCGTTCTTTATGGTGTATGGTATGTTTCTCCTATTTGCAAATGTCAGTCCTACCTTCAAACAATTATTTGTTTTTAGAATCCTCTAAGGTCTGTCTTATACTATGTTAACAAACTGTAATGAATTTTTTAGGGTTTTAAAAGAGGGACTTACACATACACCTCACCCATAAGCATTTTCTATAATAAAGTTGTAACGTTTTTCTTAAAATTCATGTCTGTTAATCGATGCGTGTTGACTCTTGCAGGCAGTAACTACAGTGAGAAGTGTGATGTGTTCAGTTGGGGTATTATCCTCTGGGAGGTGATCACTCGTCGGAAGCCCTTCGATGAAATCGGCGGCCCGGCTTTCCGCATCATGTGGGCCGTGCACCGCGGTGAGTTTTGTGCACACACGCTCGTTCCTATGGCTTATGTTGATGGCATAATGTGTTGAATATATTGTTGTTTATGTGTTCAAAGCAGCAGCTCCAACAAAATAATTTCTCTAAAAATAAAAATGAATCCTTGTTCCAAAAATTTGTCTTGTTGTTCCAAACCTTTATGATTTTCTTTTCTTTGAAATACAAAAGTATATGTTAGGCTGGGTGTTTCTGTTGTTCTTGTTTAGAAAGAACATACCATGACCATTATCTGGCTAACTTGATGAGGACAGAGAAGTTTGAGGAAGAGGACGATATTATTTTTCATCTTTTTCATCTTTTTCTCATTTTTTATCTTTTGCCACTTCTTTCATTTAACATTTTGATTCTGGCAAATTTAAACATGCATCATGTTCTGTAATGCGACACAAGAAATGTTTATTATTATTATTAACAAAGTCTGCTGTGATTTTTAATTTATTTATTTTTTTTCTTTGGATATATATTTGGATACGTGCAAACATAAATACATTTGTAATACAAATTACATTTAATCTTTTTATTCCTCCCCAAGGTTTTTGCCACTAATCCACATGTCTATATAAATTGCAGTTGCCCATCATTTTATGTTGATCTGGATGAATGAAGACCCTTGTAGATGGTTGCATTTAAATGATAGCAAGTCTTCCACTTTTCTCCAGGCATTCGTCCACCTCTCATTAAGAACCTACCGAAGCCCATAGAGAGTCTGATGACTCGTTGCTGGTCCAAAGACCCATCACAGCGGCCTTCAATGGAGGAGATTGTGAAGATTATGACCCACCTCATGAAGGTAATGCCACACCTCTGGCATGCCAGGTGGCTCGTCCCAGTCACTCTATGTCAGCGATACTTAGACTAATTTTATTCTGTCTCTTTTTCCAGTACTTCCCAGGGTCAGAAGAGCCTCTTCAGTACCCATATCAGTATTCAGATGAAGGCCAGAGTAACTCTGCCACCAGCACAGGTAAAGAATACCGCAGTAGACTACCTGACCTTCTCATAACATTGTGGCTATCGAAGAGCATTTCAGTTTAGGAGGTAACATGATCTAAACAAACGGATAATTCAAGATCTAAAGCTTTGACTGAAATTTGCCAGGCAGTGTTACTGAAGTGTTGTTGAAGTGAATTTTTTATGTGTTTGGTAATGTACTAGTCATTTAATGAAGTAATTTGTGATATATAGTGTTTATATCTCTCTCCTAGGTTCATATGTGGACTACACATGTACCAGCAACAAGAATGACATCAACATGGAGCACACCAATTCTCCAGGAAGCAACGACACCATCAAGTTTCCATACAAACCAAGGGTAGCACATCATCAGTCTGCTGAACCCTGAAAGATAGTGTCTATGAAACCGCATAAACGGCGATTAAATTCTCTCTTGTGTATTTCAGAGTGACCCGTTGAGGCCTGGTCTTCCCCTCTCCAGAGGTGGCAGCGTAGAGAGTCTTTCTGGCAGATCGCACTGTCAGCCTTCCTCCGACAGCAAACGAATGAGTGCCGATCTCTCTGAACTCGAGCCTAGATTGCCCTTTGCCTCCGCAGGTAACATTTGCTCAATGCTTGTTGTAAAGTTTCCTAGATATACAAATATATAAAAAAATGCTTGTTTTTGATTTGTTGTTGGTTATTAGTTTGTACATGACAAAAGCATTGATTTCTTAATGTTGGGTTTTTTTAATGGATGCAAAAATGTAATATAATTGTAAACTACACACTTTTCTGTTTCACACTTTTCATAAATTTCAGTTTCGAAATTTCCAGGTTGACACCATAACAAAGAACAGGCACCACTAACAATGTTCAGTTTATAAATATTGACCTCACTTCTCAGTATTTGCGCTGGCTGCGTCCCAGTGAGCCCAGTCAGCTCACCCAAACACACATCAGACACAAAGATCTCATTGCATGGCATCTCCATTCCTCCTGTCATCCATCCCTCTGCAGCTCTGCCATGTCAGTCTTTAGTTGCTGCCTCTGCATGGATGTACACGGTTGTAAATACGTTGCATGTATGTGCTAACGCAGCCAAAGACCGGAGAGACTTCCCTAACCCAGCCTGCCTTCATGTCTTGCACACTCTTTCTGTCTCAGTAAACACATTGTCTGCATGCATTTGTGGTCGTCGCTACATGCGCGTGTTTGTATGTGTGTTTTTGCAGCACGTCCACAATATAAGCGAGGTCACCGTAAAACAGCGTCATATGGCACCATTCTGGACATTCCCAAGATCATCGTCACAGGTACCGGGAGTCCAGGTGCTCCCAGCAAATCAAAGAAGGGCGTCACTGTGGCGCATGAGTTTTTATTGGCTGTTACTCCAGGATGGCTTGCATCCGTCGCTTATTCCAGACATGCAGTAAATGCAAAAACGAAAATTTTAATTTTACTCACAGATAATGTGTAAGGGATTTGATGGAGGATAGTGATTTTGGAGTAACATCCATTCCTGTATTTCTTCCTTCTTTCTCCCCCTCTCTTCTTTTTTTTTTTGATTGTAGTGAACTGAAGGCTGTGAGTTTCACCCCCGCATCCTCACGTCTCCCTCTGGCCACGACGTGCTGATCAGCACTTTTTACTGCTAAATAAAACCAAGACAATTTCAAATACTTTGATCTTATTCAAATATTTGAATAATTTGATCTACTAATAAACAATATGGTGCAAACAATCAGCACAAGCGGCAAATGTAGGTCTACGTCAGGATGCGAATGTTCCCAGTTGGCTAAATAGCAGGTGAAAGAGGATCAGCCGATTTCTCTCTGTTTCTCAGTGGCCTCACCTTTAGCTCGTCCTTGTCATGCCTGCAGAAAGGATGTCGGCAAACGCTCTGCTTTTCGTTCCCCTCTCTTCCATACGCACACATTTATTAACTCGTTCATTAATTCAGCGGATGTGGTCCTAATGAATCCCCTTCACATTTGAGGGTCATCGCTATTATTATCATCATCTGTAATAAAGCTGAAGGAAATGGGAAAAGTGAAGGATCGCAGAGTGGGAATAATATAGTTCAAGCAGGAGTTGCATGATAAAGAGATTGTTAATTTGGCATAGCGGTGAGAAAATCAGACGGGCATCTGGATCGTAGCCCTCCTGCATGCATGCTCTTAACCTGTCAATCATTTCTGTTGTTCTCATTATCATTTTGACATGAAGTTGACCTCCATAATGACAATCATTATTCATTTGAGCAGTATAAGTGGCATGTTTTTAAAAATATCTTCTTTTTTTGATTGAATGGGCTTTGTTGTTAGTGGTATGGGAAAGATCTGATCGGTATTAAAGCACGATTGGGTTAAATTAAGATCAAAAGCATATGTGACGCGCAGTACAAATAATCATTTTAACTCGTGTCTCAGTTTGTAAAAAGAATAAAAAGGCATTTTTAGCTTGCTATAACGTAACACAGATTGGATTAGTACGCAGTTTTGTCACATCTATTATATGTGTAAACGTCAATGCTTAAGCGTTTTTACATATTTTTAAAACTTTTTAGAAGGTAATGCAATGCTGTAAACTTTATTACAAACTGGGGCACAAATATTTTCACTAATCATCAGCGCACCACAAATGTATTTAATCATCTGGATCATGTATTTTTCTTCACAGATATTTAAAGTAAATCAGACTATCACAGTCAATAATGGTTACGTTTCACCTGCTAATACTGTGCGGCACTCTTTACCTGAATCATAGTTTGTAATGATGTTTGTTGAGTTTGTTCGTGTATAGACATTCTTTAGCAATCCTCTGTTATAGGATCTTTTAATAGTCACAATTGAAAGCACAGCTCCTATCACAAACGATTCATTAGTGACCATAAACACTCTGTGATGGAAGCTGTCCAATCAATGCAGGCCAAGCTGCCTGTGTCATATTGTAGGAGTGGTATGTTGTTTTTGGTATAAGGTGTGTGTGTGTGTGTGTTTTGGTGTTCTGGTCACGTGAAGGCCGCGTTACAGGAACTGCTGTCATGGTAGTGAGTGGGATTAAATCAGTGCAGCTGTCTGAGTATCACATCCCTCTTGCACCAGCCCTGGGGCGAGAGCACGTACACTACCAAGACTTATCAGATTCTTCTTTTGTTTCCTCTCTCTTTCAACCCACTCTTTTCACAGCGACCTGCGAGCCGCACAGACGCAGATCAGTGCAGGATCTTCCTGCCGTTGGTACAGAGTTGAATCAGGTAAGATGCTCTGCTTTTACACTCACAGACGTACAGTCCGTAAGGAACCGCAAATAGTTTTGGGGGACAAGCAGCGGTGTGTTAGAGGGAACAAAGACTTTCTGTTTGTGCTGTGTGCTTATCTTCTGTGTATTGTCGAGGTATTTTATTTTGTAAGGCGAGCTCATATCTGAGTGTGTGCTGGAAGGACGAAGTACCTTATCAGATGAAGAAAAGAAAGAGAGTGGGAGGTTTTTTGTAAGGAGATGGAGGTCTTGTGGGTCTTGTTTTTTTTTTTTCAGGTGGCTTTTCAGGAATGCTGTCTGCACACCTGAATCCTAAAATCTTTTAGCTTTGTTATTTCTCAATTGTCCTCTTGGGAATATCTGTAGTTTACACAAAGAGGTTCTGTGATGGCTGACTGTTTTTCTCTCCTTGACACTATTTGTTACTTTAGAAATTGGGTTTTTTTTTTTCCGTTATGGATACAGGTACATACCCATATACATTTTACATTCTTACACGTACATGCCTGCAGTTTGTAATTTCCAGTATCCTTGTTGGCCGAGTGCATTCTAAGTTGAAATGTTCACACAAAGGTTTTATAGCCAATATGTGACTTATCTCAAGATAAAAATTCAGGTTTTCCTCTGATTTGCTAAAGTTTATGATTGACATATTTTTTGACCAATCACAGGAGAGCAGGAACAGTAGCAGATCATCCAGCCCCAGTGTGAGGATGATTACACCGGACAAGACAGGTGAAGTCTACAGTTTTTCTCCTCCTGATCATTGTTATAAACACACAAATAAAATGCAGAGATTCTGTGATAACGGATATAAACGACACAAACATGCAGAAATAGATTTATGTACATGTATAATAACCTAATCAACAGGGATTTGTTGGATTACATCACAAGCAGAATAGAGCAGACTGTGACATTTTAATGAACCATGAGATCATATAGACGGGACGTCAACGGCACAAAGTTCACGTCCTTAGTCCATTTATAAATCATTTAGGGTTACCAGTTCATGCCGAGCTGTAGACGTTACATAAGCTTCATCAGTGATGGACAGCTCTGTCCTGTCTCAAGCTGTTTATCACTCAGCCATCCTTCTGAGGATTATGATGCTTTACTATCAGCATTAACACAACGAACCTCTTACTGCCCTGCATAGGTGGCTTTCTTGCTCTGATGTTAACTTTTTATTTCTGTAGACACCAATGGCTCCGATAACTCCATCCCTATGGCCTACCTGACACTGGATCATCAGCTTCAGGTACAAAGATTTTATTTAACATTTTTTAAGGGCAACATAGTCATGGTGGACTTGATACGATGTATAACTGCTCATGCGTGGAAACTCAGGTCTGTTTGTGGTGGCGGTGGTTCGATTTCCATGGTGCCGTCACATCATAAAAGATTCACAAGATGTAAAAACAGCCCTTTAATTGAATCAAGTCTGGGACATGGTGTTACAATGCCTTTTTGACGCTATTTATACGGTGGAATTCAGTTATAAATACATGGCAGTGCATTGAGAGTGAGGCGTTTTGATATTTTTGCTGTCATGACTGGTGTATGTAATCTTTGGCATATCAGAGTAATTAGATACAAGCTGCAAGATGTAATGAATGCCTTTCTGTGTGTTTGCAGCCTCTAGCCCCGTGTCCAAACTCCAAAGAGTCGATGGCTGTGTTCGAGCAGCACTGTAAGATGGCACAAGAGTACCTGAAGGTGCAGACAGAAATCGCTCTGCTTATCCAGAGGAAGTAAGTCTGAAGTTTTAAGTATCCTTAAAATAAAGTAAGTTTTGGTTGAGTCTTCTCCCTTCCCTCCGTCATTAACATGCAGTTTACATTTCTGTAGGAAAGAGCTGATTGCAGAACTGGACCAGGATGAGAAGGATCAGCAGAACGCATGTCGCCTAGCTCAGGAGCACAAGAAACTCCTGGAGGAGAACAAGAGTCTGTCCACCTACTATCAAAAGTGCAAGAAACAACTGGAGTTGATCCGAGCACAGCAGCAGAAGAGACAGGGCACCTCGTGAACATCTCCCGTCATGAAACAGAGCCAGACTGACTCTATAATCACAGTCCCATTTCTATATTCCTCCCTGATCCAAACATTGGGGTAAAGCTGTAGTTTGGCCCTAAAAACCCTGTATTCAGCCTGTTAAAACATCCCAATCTGACCACCTCATGCCCATATGACTCCATGGTGTCCATGACCCTGCGTTCAACTGCACAAGCATGCTGCGTCACGTGGCTGTGAGTTCACGGCAGGATATGCAGCAGCGGGACCAGTTTAATCCCTGCGGATGACTGCTGGTGTACATTTTACAGTATGCTGTGATAGTGGATGTGCAACGTTTGCCAAATGAACCAGCAATGTTGAGAGTACATTCACAAATAGTCTATTTTGAAAGGGAAAACATACATTTTATGCCTGGGCTTTAAGGTATCTTCATCATGCAATGTTCAACAGGAGGATAAACAAAAAAGAAACGAGCCCTCTGGAATGTCGATTGTTATGCCCTTTCTAAAACATCCCAATGTTTGCCTCATGTCCCTCTATTAGGTGTCGGTCTTTGAGAATGTGAAAGCAAAATGCATAGATACAAAAGCTAATTTTACAGTTTTTAATTCTAGATTTTTATTTCATAGCTTCCACTTAACTGTGTGTACTGTTGATTTTAACCCGTTTATGCAAAAAAAGTGCTACAGACGTCCTTTTTTTCCTTTTTGTTTACCCTGAAATGTGTTGTTATCATGTCTGTTCAATTTAAATTGGGGGATGTATCTTACAAATGCCTTGCATGTCGACTCTGTGTTTATGGACAAACATAGGAAAGATCTGTGTGTATACGCGGCCTCGCAAGAAACGTAATCCGCTTCCTTTAACGTCCCACAGAAACTCACTTTGAAACAGGCCAGGTTAAAGACTGAGCCAAACTAACAAACGAAAATGGACTTGGTGAGTGTGTATGAGATTGTGAGTACAAACATTTTAATCATGACTTCAGTATTCTTGTGTTTCTTTGCTCTGTTGTGTATCTTTAATCTTGATGATAATTTATCCAGGGTTTTCAAAGATGCTTCATAGTTTATTCAGTCTGAAAGTGAGGGAAAAACACTGTTCTCCGAGTTTAATTTATGTATTCTTTTAGTTCACATGATGCCTTAGAGTTAAATCGCTTGCATTTACTTGACTTCCGTTGGCACGCGCACGTGCCATGCTTTATGTTATTAACAGTATAGAAATAAGAGTGAGTGGCTTTTTAAAGCTTGCATATACAATATGAATGAAATCGAGAAGTGATGCCTGAGGAATGGCCAGATATGTCTGGCCTTTATGGTCAATATGCTGCAGAAATCATGAAATCACCATTTCTGTTCCTGTAGTTGCAGTTTTTAATGCCTGTATTTAATTTAATTCATGTTATGTTAAGCACGAATTTTGTTAGATCCTTTGTTATTTACTCAGCAGATATTCCCCCGGACACATACTCAGCCCATGGTTTTGCACGATTCAGCCAAGACTGGTGATCACTGATTTTGAAGAATGCTCGATGTAAAACTCAAGCATGGTGAAGACATCTGGATGTTAAAGATCTCTTCACATCTTGTTTCCCCAGAAATCTTTTTCTGTTTAACAGTAAAGTGGTATATTTTTAGTTTTATGTTCCTGATGAGTTTCTGTACAATGTGCTGTAAATAAGATGTCTGATTTCTTAAGCTATTGGGAACGGGAATACACAGGTGAAGGTCGCATCTTGAAATAAATCGAACCGGTAAACATCACGTGTGGGTGGGTTTACTTTCTCTCAACAATCATTGCATTACATATTCAAACTATCTGAGAATGATTGATGGTTTTCTCATTTTATAGTTTCTGGTGTGTTACTAAATATTAAATTAAATTTGGGGGTTGTCCAGTGAGTATGCGTTTTCACATTTGAAATGTAGATGACATTAGAATGCAATTTTAGAACATTAGAAATTCCTTTGAATGATATTTTTTGTATGCTTACTTGTATTGTCGTGGTTTGACAATAACACGTCTGGCAGATGCTTTTATCCAGTGCATTCAAGGTTTAGATTGTGTTTGTGCGCTTCAAGCGCGTGTTATTAAGGAACCGATTAAAGCGTTTTTTATAAAACCGTTAGTTCCAGTCCTTGATTCTGATTGGTTAATAGTTGTGATAAGTACAGCTATGAGCGCTTCACCCAACTATTCTGCGCATCACTGCGCAGCCCTATTAACATCGTAAACGTATCACAGTTAATCAGGGACTATTTCTTTCCGGCAGAAATAAGTTTTTAGTGATTTTATGTCGTAAAGGTTGCACAAATACATATATTAAAGCTTTAGGGCTAGAACTAGAGCACCTTTTATAGAGCATCAACTGTAAGTGCCGCAAATGTCATTGCATGAGCATACACATAATGCACATAAAAACCAGAACTAATTCTTTTTTAAAGTCCATCAATATATAGTTTGTCATGATTAGATTAGAATTCGAAATAGAATAGAAAAGACAATAGTGAAATTTATTAACTATATAAACCATACTTTTTCGTTTTATTTGTAGTAACCACAAATCTAACATGGTCTCTTTATAGTAACCGTAGACCTACGTTAATACAAATGCTAATCTATCCATCAATACGCATGGTTAGGCTACTGCACTTTCATCATAATAAATCCACGATTTATTTTTCAATGGGACTGTTAAGAAAACCCTATTCATGTTTTAGAGATGTCATGTTTTTATAAGCCAGAAGAGGACGGTAGAAGCCAAGGCATTCATTTCTCGTTGTGCAAACGCTTCCTTCTCAAACAAAGACATCTTGCGTGTTTCTTAGAACCGCGGCTATACAAAAGACCACCTGAATGACTCAACAGCATGCAATATGTATGTCTTCAAAAGTACTCAATAACAAAGACATATTTCCTAAGTCATGATAATAATTAATTAAAATAATAATTTTGCCATAGAAGTGTATGTGGATATAGCTGATACCTCAAGAAAAAAGGAAATTGTGTGAGGGTGGTATATATTACAGCCTAAAATGGGTATTTTGACAATAGGATTAAATGTTTTTAATGCCGCACAGTTCTTAGTCACACCATATGCTTGAAGTTGACATCTAAACGGACGGACTTGAATTGAACCCATTCACTACACATGATGTCATTTCTTTCCCCTTTGGGTGGGTATTGTGTGTTGTGGCTTCTTTGGCCAGTGTTAAGCGTTCATAACGTTGAGATGGGACTGAATATATTGTGCTGTTATCCTGATGGGGGTTTGGGTTTGTTGCACTGAGTTATTGTGGAAATGAGAAACAGACTCCGGATGGTTTTGGGTGACCAAAGCGACCCTGGGCTTAGATGAGGTCACCTAATGGTTGTGCATTATAAAAGCTGCAGGGCTGTCATGACATTTCTATAACCTTGTTTACTAGCTTTACTAGTTTGTGAATAAAGTCTGTGAGTAAGAAGCTGATGTAATGACATCAAATGTGATGCAGTCCCCAGGCAGAACAGTGTGGCTTTGTTTTGTTTTGCATGTTCTATCAACAAAGTTCCTTTAAATTACTCAGAAATTGAAAACCGTTATTCTCTTTCCTTTATTCTTTTTCTTTCACAAGAAAAAGTTTGTCTGGAATTTATATTAGATCTCTCTTTTTCTCTCCTCCCCCAATCTCCCTGTAACCATGGTAACCGCCTGGAAATAGGCTAGGAATGGTAGAGGTGGTTGCAGTTTTTAGTAATGGCCAGAATTTGGGTCATAATATCTGTATATCAGTCTATAAATTCCACAGTGTTCCAGATACGTTCTTTCATTAATCAGAATGATTCCCTGGCCGACTCTTTTGAAATGTGGCTGTGGGCGATTCTTCACATGCTTGCGAGCACCTCCTAACAGACGCTTCAGAGACAAAGAGATCTTACGGCTGCTGCCGCTCTGGTCTGAGGTGTTTGGGTTATTTTTTCACCAGCCTCCAGTATCTAAAGAATAGATAAAACTTTGCATATGATGTAAAGATTGTCCCTAATGCACTGTGATACAAGTAAATTAGTACATGTTTCCACAGTTAAAGTGGGTTGTTACAATATAAATGATTTATTTATGCTGATATGGTGATGCGAAGGCTCAATCTTCTTATTTAAATTAGCGCATGCTTTAAGCTGCGAGATGTTGGTTTTAACAGTGTCGTTTTCACACACTGCAGTTGTGGTTGAAACTATGAGTCCCTGTCATTGTTTATAAGGAGGCTGTGGCTTACTACCGCTCCTGAGCTGGTTCTTTTAATGTTCTTTTGAAGGAGTTTTCTTTAAATGCAACACAGATAACAAATATGACCATCTTGAGAGAGCCTGGAGCGTTTAAGCTCTCTTTGTACGGGTGGTGATGCTGTTCACTAAATGTAGCACATGCATCATGTGACCTTGAGGTGTATTACCTTCAGCTTGTAAAAGGCACTTTGAACAGAGGGTAACAAAGGCAATGAATAAAGCAAAACGATGTAAAAGAGAAAACATGATGCTGAATGTCTGAGAAATTAATCATTTTTATTCAGAAACAAATTATGCTGCTTACTAGCAAACAATGGGAGTGGATGGGGACTGGAGTCTGTAAAGATCCAAAAAGCACCCCACGGTCATTATAAAAGTAACCCATATGACTTACGCTAAATTCCAAGTAATCTGAAGCTGTACGATAGCTTTGTGTGAGAAAAAAGACAAAAAGTCAATTGTGAGAATCTAGCTTGAAAGTCCTGGTCACCATTTACTTGCATGGGAAAATGCATCTTTGGTGTTCTGTTATAAACAACTGCTTTTATGTTCCACAAAGGACAGAAAGTGAAACTGGTTTAGAATCATATGAGAGTATGTCAATAATAATGACTAAATTTTCATTTTTACTTATTCCTTTAAATGGAAAGAAAATAAAAGAAAGCGATACAGTACAGTGAGAAAGAGGTTAAATATAAAAATGTGAGAGTGTGAAAGTGTGAGAAAGACCGGCTACTGTTATGATCGCCTGTGTTTGTGAGTGGTTGATGCTGCGTGGGTGGAAAGGTAATGGCTTTGAGTGTGTGGAGTGATAAGCGTTTCTCTGCACGGCACCGGAGCTTCAGATTTCAACACAACATAACATCCTCACCTCTTCAAAACTGATGAGTCATCTCGCACAACCTGTTTATTATTATCGCTCGAAATTAACCAGAGAGCACGCTGTAGTCACTCACCTACAGAAATCATATTAGGGCGTCTGGATGTACTGGATTTCATTCTTTTAATCCAATGCACACAGACAGTTAATACAGCAGACCACATAGATAAAGACGACATGAATGCATGTTCAGGCATTATGAGTTACCAGGATGGTAATTTATGCACTTATGCATTCTCTTTGCATTTTCACTTTGATCATTTTTTTAATTAATTTGAGTTGATTGCATGCATGATCTATAAATGCTATAAAACAGCAATTAAAGCAATAAAACAACAACACCTTTATATAGCAATACCACATTCCTTTGTGGTGAGCTGTTTTCATGCTTTGTTTCAGCATCAGCGCCAATTCCTGTGGTTCCACGTGTGCTAACTCATCAATTATAGATGTGCATTTAATAGACGTGCATGCATACGCTTGAGCGTGATTTCACACAGATTGTTTGCCATTATTATGCTTCCATTGCAAACCTTGGTTGTTTACATTTTGTTGCTAATCGAACAACAACAACCAATACCACTGAACACCTTCTAGATGTACTTTGTGAGAAAGCTTTTGATTTTAATTCACCAGTGATATATCTGGCAATATTTTTTTTTCATTTAGTACACGCTTGCTTTTCACACAAACCCCATTAGTTTGCAGACCGGGGCAGTAAACACAAATCTGTTATTGTTCTCTCAGTGCAACACAGTATCAAAACTATTGGTTTGGCTCTGGTTTGAACTCCAAAACCTCTTTTAACCACCCACCCACACATACATACACATCTATACACATATATACACTCACACTTTAGCTGACAAATGTACAACAACAAACTGTCAAATATGGACGTTCTGTCTTTTAGCTAAAGTTGCTTTTTCAACCAACAGCTTTCTATTGCAGGCTTAAACCACATTTAAAAAGGAACCCACAAAAAGCTGAGGTTAATCATTGTTAATTGTTCATAATGGGGTGTAATAAACATCTCTTAAATAAACATGTTGTATGTGTGGGTGTGGGTGTTAAACAATAAAGCACAATCTTGTTTTAATTGTCATATTTCTTGAACTGTATTAGAACATGTGTGCTATTCTTGAAACTTCTTGTTTGTCTATCATCGTGGGGACAAAAATTCCACACAAGGATAGTAAAATGTCAGATCCACCTACATTAGGGGACCATCCAGAGGTTCCCACGATGGAAATAGATTATTGAACATACTAAATAGCTTTTATCTGAAAATATATAAATTGCAGAAAGTTGTGTGACGGTTATGTTATAAAATGTCTTTGGAAAGTCCCCACAAACATAGAAAATGTGCATGTGCAAGAGAGAGAGAGAGAGAGAGAGAGAGAGAGAAAGAGAGAGAATATTTTGTATTTTATTTATCATATAGTACCTTTAATTCCACTTGATTGTTTGTTGTTATTGTATGTTTTATGTAGAATGCTTTGGCAATATTGTAAGGACACACAAACTGAAATTAAACTGAGTGGGTGAAAGTGTATGTCCTGTGTATGCAGAGGTGCACACTGTTCTCAGGGGGAAATGTTACCTCTCCTGCAGGTAACCTGAGCTGTTGTTAGTATCTGTGTGGTGTCTGTGTTGTGAATGGCGGTTAGGTCGCTCCCTGAGGCTGTGCAGGAGAAGCAGCAATTGACGTAATCAAAGCATTTGGCTTGAACTGCAATGTTGGCTGGCCTCTGTGTATGTGCCTGAGTTTACGTCTTTGCGCCTCTGTCGGGGCTTGCCTCGCACCTGAGCAAGCCAATATAAGGATGTTATTTGACGACGTGTTGCATTGCAGCAACCGCAATGTCAATTAATCTCCTCCGAAATGAGTCATCAAGTGTGACCGACTGCTGTGCATTTGACTGGTTCAAGGGGCCTGTTTTGAATTTACACCAGTCCTTTCTGTTATGACTCATGCCTTTCGGCAGCTTGCGGGATTTGACATGTCGTCTGAGATTGCATGGTACTTTGGTGAACTTGAGCCCGAACAATAAAACAACTTTTTAGCAGTTTAATATGCAATTTTCATACCGATTTCAAGGTATAAAATACAAAAGCTGTTTGCAAGCACATTCACGGCATTATTTAAAAAAAACATCCACACTTCATTTTTTTAGTGCCTATAATTTTTCGCAGTACTGTAGTTTCCAGGTATATTGTTCCAATCATTTACATATGGGATATGTAAAAAAATACATATATGTATATATGCATGTCAGTACCTGTCTACTGTCTTGCTCATGAAAACAAGATCAGAGAAATTAATTTTGCAAGCACCCTATTTGAGCCTTAGATATGACAATGTGTTGAAGTGATAATTACGGAGGCACGTAAAGTGCTTTTTAGTTTGTTAAAGTTGTGCATGTTCTCTCACTTGTAGGTTAGTCTATTTAATGAAAGTTCAAACTGCTAAGTCCACTTCATCACTATCAATCTGTCTGTCTGTTCACAAGAATGTTGGTACAGAACTCAAATGACTATGATGACCTGCCTTTAATCACTGTCACTCGAGCAGAAAAGCAGAACCTCAGACTAAAGACCACAAAAAAGTCATTAAATCCAGGAATGCCTCTTGAGCTCCTCCTATTTGTCTTTTTTATGTCTTTTATTATTTTTTTCCTATTTATTGTTATATTTTATTTATAATTCTTTATTACTATTGTTTTAGACATATATATACAAATGTAAAATGTGTAAAAAGAGAGCTAAGAATTTTTACAGGTGTGTAATGACAATAGAGGTGTAATTTTGTTCCTATTCTATTCTTTTTTAAATCCAAAGAAATGTGTCCACATAAATTGGGCACCAAAACAAAAAAAAACATTAGCAATTAAAATAATTCAGCTTTAGAATCGCAACAATAACTTTCAGATTATTCAAATAAGAGAATAATTCATTATAAACTAAATGTTGTTTTTATTTTTAATTATAAAACAACATTTATTTATTTATTTGCTTCACTGTGACTCTGCTAGACCATTTCTTGTACACAAAATCTCACACTGAGGTGAGAGCTTTGAATTGTATAAAAAACATAGTCTAGATAATTCATAATTACATGCATGCTCCCTCAGGGCAAGAATGCTACATTATAAACTAGAATAGGTTTAAGCTAAACCTCTGTTAAACAAACAGTAAGTATGATGGTTTGGAATAAAGTGTGCTTGTGTTATGAGCTGTGTTCCCTTAGGTAGGCTGCTTCCGTTTGTGCTTCTGAGTTTCCCTTTACGACTGATGCTCAAAGTCTTCTGAGAACAGGATCTTAAAATATTTGGATGTTTAAAACAACATATCATTATAATATTAATTATAATACATAATTTGTTATTCAACATCAAAGTAGTATTACATCAATTATTTAAAAGTGCATCTTATTATGCTATGCTTTAGTACAGCTATGCAAAAAATTATAACTTCGTGAAAATGTAAAAATAAAAGAAACTGGTATTTATATAAAGGCAAATCATTCAACATTAATTCAAACCTACTGGTAGCTGACGCACATATTCTCATTTAAAGTCATGTGTCTTTCTTATCAGTCACGACGTATCCAGACACTAGGATCAGCATGTACTCGTAAACTGGATTCAGAACACACACACACGGACTGTTCCCGCTACTCCAATTCGCGAAGCACGACTGCGAACATATTTGGAGTAAGGTGCCTTGCCGCTGGAGGCAGCAGCGCAATGCGCAGCGCGCTATGTTGTGAATGAGGGATAAGATGACGTCAGCTCGCGAATGTCAACAATGTAGCGATTGAGAGGAGGCGTTTCATTCGCGTGTAACAAACAGAGACGGAGCAGCACGCTGCACAGATCACCACACACATACACATACATACACACATCCGCCGAAGAAAAACAACAGTTTAACAACCATAAACTTGTTTGTTTTCTCGTTGAGAAAAAAGAAACATTTAAAGAGCGAGCCGCCAAACGGGATCTCCCTGCAGCCCGGGGGCTTTAGGAGTCTGCAAGGAAGTCATCATGTGAAAAAACATATTTGGTAAACGGACAAAAGGGCTGGATTACAAGGAAAAAACTGAAGTCTGAAGGTGAGTTGCATGATTATTTTACTGTTTGCTCGATGCGTCCTTTACGTTACGTGTGATTTCTGTATTAGACGTTCTGTCATAAAGAGAAACGGCGCTGTAAACTTGTGTTTTTGAGTGGACTGTTTAAAGGCTGATCCCATCGGGTTGTCAGAGGCGCTAGTGTCACAATACACAGGCAAATATAAAGGGGGGGGGGTACGAGGCAGCATGCATGGTAAGGTTTACTTCAACTGGTTCTGCTTGTGGTCGGCGTCAACACGCACTCCCTTTTAAACGGTAACGTAAGGTTACCACATCCTGTTGTGCACAAGTGACAATAGCGAGCAGCGCTCCGGTAGTAGTGGGATGCATTGCGATCCCGGGGGGAGGAGGGGTCAGGCATGGCTCTTGTTTTCGCTTAAAGAAAAGAAGTTGTCACTCGGCCTTGACCGATCAAGGCGGGTAAACATAACAACGACGGAGACCCCCAGTGTAGATTCCCGCCTCCGACCTTTTTTCAGACTAATGAATGGATAACGTGGGGGGAAATGAAGCCTGATGTTTCTCATTGCGGTGGGAACATATAGTAACTACTATTAACATTTGCATTATTTGATTTTATATTTATAGGCGCTACTTATAAAGTATTGTTATTTTAACGACCATCATTGTGCACAATTATTCCCCAGGGTGTAATTTAAAAAGCAGGGGCAGTGTGGTACCGTCATCCCATATCTTTGTTTGAAATAGCAATCGGGTAAAAATACAGGGCTGTTAAGAAATGTGCTTACTGCAGTGGGTTGTAAAATGGGAAGCTCTCTTTGTTCTGCGCAGCACATCTCTGATGTACGCCACGGTCATTACATTACACACTCTCATTAATCCCCATAAAATCAGCAGAATATTTGCTGTGTAAGGCACCGCGAGCCTTATTTGGTACAGCAGCCAATGCAAACGTCTCCATCAGCCCAGACTACCATTTAAAGGAACGAGGGACCTTTTTTAGTGAGCGCGTTGGAATGCTGGATCTCCGGTCTGCGTAACACCAATGAACTTTCCCTCAATTATGCAGGTGTTTTGCATTAGGACGCTGAGTTCCGCACTAAAAATTATAACTTGATATAGATGTATTACGCGTGGGCTTGATCATTCGCGAATGCAACACGATACTCACCCTTGCTGTCGTAAATACAGACTGTTCGTCAAGTGTAACTCGTCATTTGTCATCGCGCGTTTTTGTAACGTAACAGTTATGTGGATGGGTTTTAACTTGTTTTGAATGACTTGGCGGGTTTATCCCCAGATCTGAATATCTGTGTGTTAATTCCCGCTTAAACCAACCCACGTAAATCAAGAGACACAAAACGCCACGTATCGATTATTTTGCTGCTCTTGCTATCGGCTTCTGTCAACACAAAATCTATCGGCTTATTAAATTAATCAAATAATTTCGTTTGCTCAATGAGTTGACAGTGTCTGAACGCGTCAGGTGAAATTATGTTATCAGTGCATTTGAAACGAGGTGATACAGCAGTTTAAGCTGCGCCTGCATTCCTTTGTCTGCAGGCGCTGGTGAAGCATCCAGGCTGTTTTGCCTTTGCCCTAAATACACGACAGACTTAATTATTCAACAAACAACGTGTAGTAAAGCGCTTTGCGATGAATTGAACTGTAATCGTGCTACTAGCCTATTGTTAATATATCTTGCGCTCAAAGAAAAGTGTGTTTGTTTCAACCCCTCCAACTGTGTTCATGTTTACGGTGTAGTAAACCAAATAACGAAAGCGATTTAATTGTCTTATTTGTAATTAATTTCAGTGTAGTTTTGTGATTGGATTTTAATGTATAGAGACGTCACGTCAAGCAAATATAACGCCATTGTTCTTTACAGTCTCGTGCGCCGAAGCCTAATGCAATCTGTGTTATTGTTATTAACAGATCTCTTGATAAACGAAACATTAGTAAATGTAATACTTGTGTATTGCGTCGTATATAAAAAGTTATTTACCTGAACAATGTGGTTTAAAAGGTGTCTTCATAAATAAAAATATAATTGGGCTTTTCTATTCACTGTGTTAAAGTAGCTCACTATAGAGAACCCATTCTGTCCTGTGTAATGTAATGAATTATATCAGATCTACTTTACTCAGAGGGAGTGCTCTGTCAGCACAGTGATGAAATGATAATGTGAGCGAGGATGAGTCTCTGACCCTGAGTCAGTCAGCATAATGCAGCTCAATTACCAGCTTCATTAATTTCTCCCTCCATTAGTGATATTCCACCATCAGCATGTTCTGTCTACTCATGTTTTTCCTTTATGAGTTTGCTTTCTTGCTCACAACTGATCAGTCAAATCCATTAAGGATGAATTGGCTATTTACACCACATCGCTTGTAAGTAGGAATAATTAACAGTAATTTTTGGCTTTTATAAAAAGAAAAGTAACAATAAATAATTATTAAAATAATTGTTAAAATATTTCAAAATAATATTTCCCATTTTAAGAGCAATTGTCTTTACATTCCCAATGCTAATGATTCATGAACTGACAAGTTTTAACAATACATTTCTAAACAGCCTAACCCATTGTTGTTAAGTTCACTGATAGCATCGAGTAACGTTAGAGTAGAAAAATAAACCGTGATATCATTACTCCCTACTGACTAATATGTGATTAAGTGTGTTTTAAACACCCATGCATCATATTAGTGTGGAATAGACAAGAGGGTGCAACACATGTAGTGTCTGGTACAATTTTTACAATTTTTACAAGTTTTACTTCTATCCTGCCTGTTGAAATAAGCCCACCAGTAAAGCACTTTGCAGAGAGAATAAAAGCCTTGGGTATGAAAACATGTTCCCATAGCCGTCCCACGTCAGCAGTAAGGCATGTTTGACCGAGTTCCAGCCTCTGCGAGGAAAAAAAGGAAAGAAAGAGGCAGAGAATGTTAAAGAGAGAGAAAGCTGAGCCATTGAAATTTAGCTTCAGTTAGTCAGAGATTTTTTCATTTCACACATTGCATTTTGGGTGGCAGTGATTGGCATCATCTATCAGCGCAGAGTGTGACAGAATCACTAATGGAACACAAACCCGCAGCAATTGGAACAGTAAAGGGAATCTCTCTGTGTGTTCACCCTCATCTGCGGTTGTGCTAAGACAAATCACACTGGCTGTTGCCACAGGCGAAATCCTGATTGGACTATTTTGCTCAGCGATTTTTTTTTGGGGAGGGACGATCGTCTGGCTGTGTCGTCATCTTAGTCAGATCACAAATCTTTTCATCTGCGCGACAAATGCAACTTTTGCGACCATGCAGCTTGGCAAGTTTTCTGCTTGACTTGAACTTCAGTCTCCCTCCCAGTCTTGTCCCTAATACATTTTAAAGACACAAATAAATAAAAAAGATTGGCAGACTGGTCCACATCTGGCCTGAATTGAGCTCCAGTTAAAAACAACAAGCGCAAACAAGCAGGAAGTTTATGGGTGGAATAGTGGAAGCGTTGGGCTCAATGGAAGCCCATTAAAACCACACCAGGAATTCCGTAACAGTCAACAGTCTCTCGGCCCCACAGCAGCATGAGGAAGAAGATTTCCACATTGAGTGCTGTGCTGAGCGTTGAATTGACGCAATTAACACCTAGTTTGGATTTTTTGTTTTCTGAAACAGTTTCTTGGTTGGAGTTTGAAGGATTTTTGATCCTTTAGCTTCAGACGAAGCAGTAAACACACACCACAGCTGCTGTTTTGATACTGACAGACACTCTCACACATACTAAACTCTCATTCTGCTTGCTTTCATTTTTAACTTTCGATGTCGAGCAAATTGTTCACTCTCGACTGAAGATTGGCTATAGTCAGATATGTTGTCATTTGACAAAAAAAAACAGTGTACAATTTGTTCTCTAATTGCTTCCAAAATAAATATTGTGGCAGTGTGTGGAACAGAAGCTGGTCACACCTGTCCGGTGTAAAATGCAGTTTCATTTGTTGCCGTTTTTAGATCTCTCTGATAAGTTTACTCAGTCGCTTTGTTGTTGGCTGAACACATCAACTGCAGTCATTTCTTAGTTCTGTTTCTGTGCTGTTGTGAAACTGTGCTGTTTCAGTTTACGGCGAGTTTGGTTTTACCGTTTAACACTGTTGCTCTACAGGTTTTCGATTTATTTGATCTAAGTTACTGACTCTATTGCACAAGCTTCTCACATCCATACAAATCTTATGGAGACTTCTGAAGATAAGCTGTATGTGTGTGTGTTTTCTATGGTTAAATTTGGAGCTGTCATCCCTGGCAGAATATTCATGCTTGCAGCTGCTGAGTCACATGTGCCATGCAACTGGAGAACCCCGGAGTGCTGGAGAGCACTATCACTCTCTTTTTCCATCTTTCACTTGTTTGGTTACTTCACTGCACTTGGACCCACTCATTTCTTTTCTCAACACACTCATTTATGTAGCTGTTCTCTACACAAAGCCTGCAACTCATTCATTCTCACATTCCTTATGTGCCAGACAATTCTCTTCTTATCTCTTGTTCCATCCTATTAGAATCAGAGTTTAACTGATAGATGCTTTTTACTGAAACAAAGCTTACTCAGTCTGTTCTGCTTCGATAGGACAACTTGGTCCAACGCACAGCTTGCTGTGTGCTGACTCACTAAGAATAGAGCAAATAAATCCAACAGGCGGCTCGCTTTATAGTGCAGTTGGGTGCATTTGGTATGTACGGTCCTATGAAATCTGTTTTATGTTATTCCAAATTTCATTTTATTTTCTGTGTTTTCAGTTTTTTACTATACAATAGTAACACATTTATCCACATAAAATACTGTAGGATTCTGCAGAATTGCCTAAAGTAAACTTTTTTGTTTTTGAATCTTGATACAGTAAATATTAAAGTATATTTAAGTAAATATTTATTTTTTACAGTTTATCAGTTTACTATAGTTAATACTACAGAATGCTATAGTATTTTTTTTATAGCATAATTACTACAGATACTTATTCTGTAAGTACTACAGAATACCACAATTTAACAATTTCACTGCACATATTGAGCATACACATGAAAATGCTCTATTCAAACTACAATGTTTTTACATTTTAGATATTAGATATTTAAAAAAAAAACTTTTTTGTTGTAGGTATTTTTAAAAATGACATTAACAATATTTTTTTTTACTTTTTTTTCTTATGAAAATTTGTCAAATATTCTTTGGTGGAGTCTTTCCATCAATATATAGTTTGTCATGATTAATTAGAATTCAACTATGAAATATTAAAGTGAATAGTGAAATAAACTACTTTTTTTTTAAATGTGGTTGTATCATAATTTGCTCAAGTTACCTGGACTTTTATTTTGGCAGGTCGTTGCTAACCCCTTTAAGTTTAAGTGTATATTTTGATGATAGCTTTTCTAAAATGAAACGGTGAAATTCTTGTGAAGTAAACTCTGAGAGCACTTCTGGAGATTATAAAGTTTATGTGTTTAGTTTACATATAGCGAGACACAGACGCTGAAAACTCCACAAGCTTTATGCGTGTAGTACATGAAACCGTACTGCTTGTTTACTCAGAGACATGCAGAACAAACCGATTACATATTTAAACACCAGTTCAACAATTAATGACATTAGTCCATGAATTTGTATAGCTGTTTAGTACTACTCTATGATGAAAAAATAAAAATTTGCCAAATTACACAACATTATGGCATTGGGTATGCTACACAAGTTGACACCAACAAGACTGCGTGATGTTGATGGATCTTAGTTTCTCTTTTTTTCTTACATGCTTAACTGCATCAGAATTATTTATACTGGAATGTGCAGCTGTCTGCAGAAATCTCCAGGCGGACTTATCAATGCTTGAGTGATTCAATACCTTGGTTTCTTTAGTAATGACACACAGGCAATCAGTGAGCTGAGTCAAGCAGGCAGGAGTGTCTCTACAGCCTGCAAACAGCCATTCTGAGAACTGAAGTGAATGTGGGCCACGCACAGCCCCAGGCTCTTTATGCATATATAACTATACATATAATCATGCATACATCATCAACTGCACTGTATAAACACAGTTGCAGACTGCATCTGACACAGACAAATAAACTTGGTTTCATACCACAATAGGACCAAGGAAACCTGGGGGAGGAGGGGTAGGAGTGTCACTGGCCTGTGTCGGCACGGATGAGTCATATGCAGTGTGCTGTGTCAATATTGATGCCTAGTCTAAATATAACCACACACCACACAACTTACTAAATCCAAAACACACACTAATGCCGTCGAGCCCAAAGAAATGTGTTTTTGTTGTTTCCTTTTCCTCTGTCATGTTGATTTGCACGAATACACTCTTTGCATATTTTAGCATATCGCATTGTGGGGAAAAATGCTGCTTTAAATATTTCATGTCATATTCCCCCTCCTTCCCACTCCAAAATGCCGCCTACTTTTAAATATTTTATCAGAGTTATGTAAAGTTTGCAAAATGCCCTTCTGGGTATCTGTGACAGCAGAAGTAAGATTTATACAGGTGTACATTTTTTCTTTTCTGCGTAAGTGCGTCAGTGGATGCTGTCGAGGCTCATCCCAAGTGAACATACCACAGCTATGCTGTCAAAATCTCCGATCCACAATCTTCATCGGAGAAATGGATTTTGAGTTGAATAAAAAGCAGTCCCTGTATCTTGGCAACTTGTTTCATTTCAGGATTTTCTTAGAATTCCAGCCAACAATAACTTTGAGAAAAATTTTGATTTTTGTGACCTCTCTCTCTATTACTCTATGTTGCATTGCAAGGGATCTGTGCAGTATAGTACAGCAGTAATTTAAAACAATGCCAGCCAAGAGCCTGAATGAGCGGTTTTTCAGGCTAAATACTAAACTTCCTGCCAAAGTCATTTTCTTTCTCCTTGCTGGCACGTTTTCTGACTTTTTTGCTCTCGGTTGACGGTAAAAAGTGAGTTGAGTCCTCAAGAGTGGAAGGTATTTAAAACAATCAGCGGAATCCTGGTAAGTGGGTGAGATCATTGTTTTAGACAGAGACAGTAAGAGAAAGTGCATGGAGTAAGAAGCGAGAGCGGGGTGGGTGAGTATTGGCAGCAAGGTTGACCCCTGTGCTGTTTTCCTTTTGCCAGAACGACTCAGCAGGCACAGCGCCGGCTCTGGCAAATGTCAAAATTCCTCCCAGACTGATTTATTTGTATTGCTTTGCACTTCTGAGGAGAATAAAACATTCCCATTGTCTGTGTGTGTGTGGTGGTTGTTCTACACCGCAGTGTATTAGAAACATCTGTGGATGATAAATGCCTATATGAATAATCATGAATAAGTAATAATCCCGCAGTAGAGGTCAGCATAAACAAATCAGTGGTGTTTAACACTTCACACGATAATGATGGATGCATGTGTAGCTGTGCAGCGTTCATCACACAGGCTTTACCACATTATGTTTATGTGACATGTCTTTGTGTGTGAACAGGTGCATGAGGAAACATCGATATATTCGGAATATTCCACAGTCATGGAAAGTTTGTAGGTCAGTTGTTGACCACTTAAGCACCACAAAACAAATCCTTATTTAAAGTTGGGTTAAAAGATCCACATTTTAATTCTGATATAGTTATATAGATTCATAATTTATAAATTAAAACTGGTTAAAAATGAACAAAAATCAGTTATTGAGCAAATATATAAAATTAAAAATAAAATAAAAAATTAAGAAATAAAAATGGTTTTGTCCTAAATCGCAAATGATTTAAAGAATAATTTATAAGTTGAGCTGTCAGGTATGATTTTACAGGAACTTTTCAGTATGTAGTTTATATATCTATAGAGACAAAAGTCACAGAATCTAGTTGTAAATTGCTTTATTTTACCCTTTAAACTATTAGCATTAAAACTTAAATGAGACAACTGTTTACAAACTAGGAAGCAACAATTACATACACTGTTGTGTAACTGTCACTTGTTATTATTAAAGTGAGACAAAAGAAACTCTTTATCGTAAATAAATCTTAATGCAAACTGCGAAATAACTGTTATCAGTTGATTGCACATTCAGTTCATTTAATGCTTTTGCTAATTATATTTATTCATAAATATTTCTGATATTATTTACGTCTGTTTTCAGTTTTTAAACTCACAGACCAGATGGTTCTGGAACCTATTTAAAGCTGCAGTCTGTAACGTTTGCCTCTATATCATCTTTTCTGTTGGAAACATAAAATTGCAGGTTACTTTATGTACATACTTTATCTTTACATGGATTAAGGTCAAATGTTGTGAAACTGACTTTTTCTGCAAAAATTGTACCAAACAGCTCAAATAATAAATTATTATTATAAGCTTGCCCTTGCTAACTGGAGTAAGGGAAGGAGACTGTTATTACTTAAACAGTAATTTTATATGCTTGATAAATAATTTTAGATTATTGTTAACCACAAAAGTCTTAGCTATAGGTGTCAAGAACCACCATGAACCAATATGTAATGTCTTAAAAACGGTTTAAATTATCTAAGAGGCATTTTGCAGTTTCTGGCTGAAATTTAATGATTTGTGAGGCATTGGGGTGTGAATGGATAAAAACAAGTTTGATATGTGGTTTTACTCTGTGCAGCTGGAGGTGTGTAAGAGTGTTGTGCATCCGGTGAGATTCGCACAGGTGGTGGGGGGAGGGGTAAGAGGTGGGCGTGGAGCAGCAGGGGCGGTGTGACCACTTCCTGTCTCCAATGTACAGTAAATCGGTATGCCTTTACCAAATCTACATCGTGCACCGGTGGTGGCTTTACGCCAACTGGCAGGAGCCTCTCATTGGCTGAGCTCTTGTAGTGTGGCTTGCGGAACGTGTTTGATTATGTTTCCTTTCTTTATTTTTGTAGCTGTTTTTGCAGTGTTTTGCCTCTGTTACGTGTAAATCAATCGTACGTCATTTACCACAGCAAAATATTATAGCAAAGTTTAGCAAAAAGCATGCATACACACAAAAACTATATTTTTGCTGAATACTTTTAGTGAAGAGCAGAGCACGGAAGTAAATATGCACTATGTTGCAAGACTTACGGAATGGAAAAAATGAAACATGCTATTT
This sequence comes from Beaufortia kweichowensis, assembly GCA_019155185.1. Classification (NCBI taxonomy): domain Eukaryota; kingdom Metazoa; phylum Chordata; class Actinopteri; order Cypriniformes; family Gastromyzontidae; genus Beaufortia; species Beaufortia kweichowensis. The sequence goes on from CM032807.1 coordinate 8,849,855, forward strand.
TAGAATTCTTATTTATATAGTCAAGTTTGACGTATTGAATGCAGTATTGCATTGAAAAGCTTCACATGGGTGTGCAAAGGGCAAAATTAATTTCTTAGCCTGAAAGTGGCATGGTCATAACCACAGACCTCAAAAAGCTTAGAATGTTCTATACATACACATATAAGTCTGCCATTAACAATAAATTTATCCATAAATGGATCTTTCTGTTAGGTGGTCAGAGTCAAACTGGATTTATCAGGTAGCTGATAGGAACTGGTCCGCCCACCATTAGGTATAGACAGATTTATGTGCATGTTGCTCTGTGCTGCAGTCAATAGCCGTGACCTTAACTTACAGTCAACAGGTTTAAGTGACAGGGGTCAATGAGTCCAAGACCTGAGCGTTTCCATAATGGGTGTTTCAAAGAAAACATATAACTGCCAAAAAGTGCTAATTAGACTGCAGTAGGACTAATACTAGTATGTATTTCAGATAGCTTAAAGGTTTGATGTCTTTATGTACGTTATTTGGAGCTGGCTTACAAAGTTGTAATATTTCCACATTTTTCTTTGCAAGTTCATAAGATGCTATAATTGCACAAAGTATCATGTATCAGCTTTTATAAATTGGTTAAATAAAAAATTCAATTTTAATAAATGTTCAATTTTATAAAATTGTTGTTTTAAAAATACAAATTCTTTACATTTTTGTAATTTACTCTGTCATATAAAATGACAGTTACTTAAAGTAATTCATTGTAAAATATTTAATAATATTATATTAATTATGTAATGAGAAATAATTAAAAGAAAAAAATAAATTTTTATTGTTTTGTTCTGTTATAAATGTGGCTCTTATTTGCTAAAATTCTCTTTTATAATTATTTTTAAACCACTATATTGAAGCTTACATTTTTGGTAATGACAATATAGACAGTAACATTTTTAATTGTTCGTATATTATTTTCAGTAATTTGTGGTGATTTTGTTGTGTTCTGGGATACAGTTTTGTCTGTTTATGTATGGTTCTATTTCATATATATTAAAACAAATATTATTGCAATTCAAGGTTAATTTGCAGATTCATACAAGTCTAAGTTAACTGGTCAGGTTTGTTTGTCTGCTCTATAGACACAGACATGGAAAATCTTGCAATACAGGACTCCACCTTTGCCAAAAGGCAAATGGTTTCAGCAATTACTAAGTTTTAAAAGCCAAATATGTGGGGGGATGTATCATTTTAGCCTATCAGACAGGCTGTCTAACACATACCTACATGTTTTTCAAACAAAAAAAAGAAAGAGCGAAAGAGAAAGAAAGTCTTTTCCAGAAGGTTTTTTATGTATAGTTTCAAGCTTATTATTTTTTCTAATTTCATTATTTTCACTGCCAATAAATCTTTTAATTTTATATTGTATTTTTTTGTTATTATTATTTATATAATAAACATAGGCTAACTAAAAAGTCATATAATTTTGTATAGAAATAATTTACTTTTTAGAATGTTTTCTATACAAAAGTTAGGGCTTTGGTCATTGATAACCGTTATAATTGTAGTTGTATTGTAGTTGTTCATGCCTTTTTTCACAATTTTATATAGTTATTAATGTATTTACAGTAACTTTTGAAAAACATAAGTAATGTTTTAAAAAGAATGTTAATTGGCCGATTTCACTACATCAACAACAAAATTAGTTTGACATACTTTTAAAAACTTTAGCATTGAATGACATATTGTATGGGATATCAAGTTAACACATTTCAAAACACAATATTAAGTGTTCCAAAACGTATGTTTATTATTAAAGTCTGGTAAATTTGTTGTAGGCTACATCACTTTCCAAACAAAACACAATTGCTTGTCAAACCACAGTTCCGGTGTTCTGAAGTTAAATAATTAAAGCATGATCTAAAACAGGTGCCGAAGTAATTTTTTTAAAGAATGATAATAAGAAATTGACTGTTCATTACAGGAAAGGAAGTGTGGCTGGGGTTTACAGTCAATGAAGTCTAAGGGGCGTGTGTAAGCGTGACGGAGGCGGAGCTTTACTCCACACTGATGAGACACAGAGAAACGTTCCTCTTTGAGGAGGCCTGTGCTGACGACCCCGAAAACCCACCACACGCCAGCCAAGAGCGGTTACAGACGCTGCGGCACAACATGCGAATCGATCCCACAGTCGCTCAGGAGCATCTCAGCACATGTTAACGCTCACGGACCTGTCGCACTTACCTCTCAGAACAGTCAAACAATGGAAAAGACCACTGTGAGTGATCGAATTTTAGCAGTTCCTTAAATGATTTCTTTGAATTTTATGTCTTTATGCTTCAACATACCTCATCCTTAATAAGCTGTGAGTCTTGTTTTATCAGTGATTACTTTCTCTCATGTTTTGCTGTTGGACATGATTTGAAAACCGTTTCAGGCTAAACACATTGATACTCTGATTTATTGAGACCTAAAATCCACAAAAGTTCATTGAGGGCATGGATCACCTTAGGTATGGGATCAGTTGTGGGGCAGGTAAATATTTAACAGGTGTCTTAAAATCTCTTTTTAAATGTCCAGCGGTCACCTAGTGGAGGGTTGGACAGATTGACTGACTGGAATCTTAAAAAAACTCGATCTTGTTTAGAAAGGCATATTAATTCTTGTTTCAGTTGGGAAGTCTGACATTTTGAGAAGAAAGGAGTAAAATTTCATCAAAAAAAGTTTATTAGTTTACACGCGTCTGTTTCTCAAACGTCTTGCAAAGGAAATAAAACTTCCTTTTCACAGTTTCCTGTCCAGGTGCTACAAATATCGACCATATAAATAAATATCAACCCCCCAAGTGACTTTAATATTAACTCGATGTACAAAAAAAAGTTTTGTTACTCTATAAAGAAGGATCCATAAATCCCTGCTAGAATGTTTAAGGAAGCATTTTAGTACAATGCAAGACCCAGTTTTAAAGTTTGGATAGCGACGATCATAAGATCCAACTTTTATTCAGTGAAACACGTTTTAGTTCTGCGGAAGGAAAAGATTTTAGACTTTGTTTTAGACATTTTTAGACATTAGTTTTTAAATAAACGTAAAGTTGTTGGTGATGAACTCTTTTTGGTGTTGTTGGGGTGGAATGTTCTTGGAGAGCAGATTGTCGGGTATAAAGCAGGCCAGATGAACAGACAGGCTGAAGAACTTGTCTCGGAGGGCATAGCTTTGGTTGTGGATGTTAACCACGCTACATTAGACTACTACATGAGTACTGCTCATCATGTGACAAGGTTTTCATTTAAAAATGGTGTATTTTCTTTTTTTTCTTTTAAAAATATTGCTTTATTTACAAATGTGCCGTAATAACGATATGATTTTTTTCAATGAATTTTTGATCTACCTATCATACCATTTCTTTTTTTGATCTAATACACTCAATGATGGACAACTTTCAGACCATAATTGGGGTAGTTTTTTTAGATTCAATTAAACCAATGGATGGGTTTGCCTCTTTTTGACCCAACCAATGGGTTAAAAATAACCCAGCATTTTTTGGTGTGTTTACTACTAAAATATAAATATTAAAAATACGACTGTAAGTTTAACATGGTAATGTAGTGTACACTATAAAGGTGCTGCAAAAGGTTTTTTACAGCATTGCTATAGAAGAACCATTTTTGGTTTCTTAAAGATCCATTAACTCGAAGCTTCTTAAAAGAGCCATTTTATTCTTACCTCATTATACTGTAAAGAGCCTTTTTTACCAACAAAGAACCATTTGTGATACAAAACCTTTCTGTGGATGTTAAAGGTTCTCATAGAACCAGTCTTAATGGTTCTTCTGTGGCATTGTGAAGCATCTTCATTTTTAACAGTGTAACTACTTATAAATTCATTTAAGTTCAGATGAGAAATGTGATGATGAGAAATAATCAATAATCTGAATCAAACAGTGACATACATGCGTGTTTACATTTTCTTTATGCATTTTAAAAATAAAGGTGCTTCAAAAGGTTCTTCATAGCGATGCCATAAAAGAACCTTTTTTTGGTTCTCCAAAAACTTCTGTCAAAAGTGTAATTTTGTTTTTTAACTTTTTGTTGTCTAAAATACGTTCCTCCACAACAAAAAACAAAGATTCTTTGGATGTTGAAGGTTCTATATATAACCATTCAGGCAAAAATGTTTCTTCTATGGCATTGTTAAAGCACCATTATTTTTAAGAGTGTACATATCTCTTCTGTATATATCCTCAATTTATTCACAGAATGTGTGCATACCGTTAGACAGCAATCTTCCCAGTTCTCAGCATGCTTCTCTGCATGTGTAGCATCGGGCAAAGCCAGTGAAAGAAGACATTGTTCGTGTCATAGTGAGGCATGTTGCATGCACTTATAACTCCGAGTGGGTGAAGTTTCCCCCATTATGCACCAGGAATTCCTTTGAATGACGGGATTGTGCAGAAGGGAAAGCTGCAGGCGTTCAGTGCTTTTGTTTTTACTTTCCTCATCTGAGAAGTCACAAACTCAGCAACACTATTAGAACCTTTCTAAAGCTTTCTACAACCTCATGCGCTTTTTAAGCCAATGAATTGGATGGAGGAAAAGAGTACATAAGGGAAAGAGTGAGCTGTAATGTTGTGAATTAAGATGCTCAGCTGTGTAAGATTCATACTCACCATCTTCGATGTCCAAGAGCAATGGTTCTATAAAATGTGTGACTCAGAATGTCTTGTTTGTGAGCGGAGAAGTTGTAAAGGACCACCTCCAGAGTTTGATTCGTAGAGTTCAACTATTGATTCAACTCTTCCGCTTGTGCCTTACAAAGAAGACAAATGGCTTTCACGTCTCCTTTTCCCCTCTCAGGCATTCTTTTATAAAAGGCAGTGATTGATGAAACCACACAAGTAAAGCATCCCCGTCGCAGGGGCCCCGGGTCCTGAGGGCCGGCACATGAGTCAAAATTAGTGGATCAAAACAAACAGCAAAGTTTTGGGGATTTTAACATGTGCTTGTTTGGTTTTGCTGGGTGTCTGAGGAGCGTTCGCTTTCTGTGAGTTTCGGCACTTATGTCATGGAACTTGTTGATGGTTACATCAATTCAATGAGGCAAAAGTGACGTGGAAATTTTCAAAGATTAAATGACAAAAATGCCTATTGGTTGACCGATGAAATGTACATTTCGTCACATACTTACAAATAAATCGCGATTCGCCCTTTAGTGCGTCCTAAGGGGTCAGTTGATATTTACAGTGCTATCGAATCCGACAGATAAAACTTTCTGTATGACTGATGGCATTCAATACACAAATGACCATTTTGTGGCTAGCGTAACTTCTTTGAAACTATTTCCTTTAGTTCCTTCACAAATTGCAAATGTGACACCAGCTGCTAAGTTCGTTTTACTGCCCTGTGAGAAAATACAGGCTATGACACCATCTCCTGTTCTGGGTGTGTTTTGGTTCGAGGATTTTTCCCTCAGCTTCCTCTTGTGCTGTGGGCTTCGAGGGAGCACAAAGCAATAGGTCGCGAGGAAAGAGAGGCCGGGAGGTTATTTTTAACTTTGCTGTATCATGTGTCACGTTCTACCATGAGATTAGGTAAGGGAAGACATTTCAGGATGCTCTTGGCTAACCATTTAGGCCAGGTAAAACCAGGTGCTTTTTTGTTTACCTGATTAGCTTCCTGAATAAAAACACACACACATACATCCTTTAAATATTTTGCATTATTACTGTTGGGGCATGTTGTCACAAATGCTCAGCATATGTTCAGTGAACTGTATCTTTTTCATAGACAATAATCATTTTCATAGCTTTCCGAAAGACTTCATGCTAACATAGTAATTGACTTTTAAAATAAACCTACCTTAAGAAACATTCACTAGAGTAAACGGTGTGACAACTTGCCCCAGACCCCTCTATCCATCATCTCACAGGAACAGTATTGTAAATGTTGCATCTCGGTGGCTAGGTTATTATCTTGTGCAAAAAACTAAAGCCATTTCAGGAGACCAAAACAAAGCAAATAAGAACAAAATAGCAGGAAAGTGTGAAGAAAGCAGTGTCATAGTTTTGTGGCGAGATGTGAGTCCTGAGTGCATCTCTTTCACTGCCATCCCAGCGTGCATTTCTGCAGACATGTGCAAAGCTGTGGCGTTCTGCACAGATATTTACCATATGTTTAGTCGGCTTATAAATACTACAAGGGTATTTTCTCATACCATCTGCGACTGCAGCTGTAGAGATTCACATGGTTTCTATCTGAAACATACTGTATTTAGATATTCTGATAGCAAATCTCTATATACCATATACAGATATACACTAAATAAACCTATGAGGCTGTTTGAAACCATCAAGAATGTTTGAAATCTGCTAGAAAAACTGATTTATATCTGTAATTACTGAGACATCCCTCCTGCTATGCAGCATTTATAAAACTTGCTATTTAGTGTGTAATGTAAGTGTGAGTGAAGGGGGCGGGATTAATGAAAACAGTGGATTCCCCAGCCTTCCTGCATCTTGGATGGATGTTTTGTGTCCCTTTTGTGTCTCTCTCTTTTTTCTCACTGCCTGGACTTTGGGAAAAAGGGGGATGTTTGTTTCTGGAATGCACTTCTCTTAGCCACGCCTGGCATCAAAACATCTTTGTTGGAAAGTGAGTGAGGAAGGTCTGTGAGGCCTCTGAGGGTTATCGAGTAGCGTGTGTTTTTTCGGCTGGGGTCGGGGGTAAAGCTGCAGCGAAGTTCATTCACTCGTTCATTCATTCAGACGCCCGTCACTGGGCCTCCACTTTCTTTTATTTTTAGCCAAATCCATCAGGCTTGACAAGCGGGAAATTCGAGCTGGCGCAGGGCACTGCTCCAGAACCCCCCCGCTTCACACCGTCATTCTTCTCTCCCTCCGTCCCCAGACTTTCTCTCCCTCTCCCCCCTGGGAAAAGCTGAGGCCGGATTCAGACTGCCAGAGATGTTGAGTCATGTGAGTCCATGTACACAGAGACTCCCTCTCTCTCTCCCTGTATCAGTGCTATGATCAGAGAGAGAGAGAGAGAGAGAGAGAGAGAGAGAGAGAGAGAGAGAGAGAGAGAGAGAGAGAGAGAGAGAGAGAGAGAGAGAGAGAGAGAGAGAGAGAGAGAGAGAGAGAGAGAGAGAGAGAGAGAGAGAGAGAGAGAGAGAGAGAGAGAGAGGTGGTACGTTCCCCTCTGATTCTTCTATAAGGTAATGTCTTGTGGCAGGGCAGACATGTGCACGGATATATTTTAACACGCAGCAGGCAGGCAGAGAGCTAGGGAGGGGGCTGAGGTGTCTGCCAGCTTCTTCTCTCCCGTCCCACAGACTCCCTTTCTCTCGCCTTGCGTGCCTGCCCAGTCCAGCGTTCACAGCAGACAGGATCATAGCGGTAAAGTAAAGCAGAACGAGCCATAAAGACACACACACACACACACACACACACACTACGAGGCAAGTCTAAGCCCTGAGCTTAACCTATTAACCTGCATGTTATTATCTGACTGCTTCCCTTCAGTCTGTGATGTGTTTGCGTGAAGTCCAGAAAGTTGCTCAAAAGCAGCATGCTGTCAGTTTAATGGCCACTGGGTGGACATGTCTACGGTTATGTGACTCTGTCCTTATGATTTTCATGGTATGCAAAGACCATACATGCTCTGTGTGTATTAAACCACTGCGTGTTTGTATTTCTGAGTATGTATTTCGCACAAGTTTATGATGCTCCACAACCCAAATTTAAATTTCAAACAGAAATCAAGCATACGGGTCACAAAGCATGTCTTTCTAATTCTTATGTTGCACATGTACATCTGTGGCCTTTTTCCATTTTTCCAGTATCATGAGTGTCTCATTCACAGCAGCTCTCAAATGTGATTTGACTGTTATGGTGTGAGGATCAGCTCTGCCTGTCAGCCCGGGGCAGGGTGCAGATCACGGTTAAATACAGGCTTCAGCAGGCACTGACACGGGTCTGCTATACTCACAGTTATCTGTCTGTTCCAACATCTTCTTTACTAGATCCCATACTCTGTGACATTATCGAACATGCTGCTACCATATCAGAATGTGTGTGAACATGCCAATTCTAGTAGCTTTGTGGGATTCCTCTCTCTCTCTCTCACTCTTTCACAGTGAATTTTTACATTTTACAATAACTTTTCAAAATAACAATCCACAGAGAATTAATTTTAGCAAAATTAATTTAAAGAATTGTTTTTAAGAATGAATGTTTTTTTAGTTTTAGAATTAATACTATGGGTGTAAAGATATATTGTTGTATTGCATATTACGATACAATTTTTTTAAAATGATTAAAAAAGTTTTTTAAGCTAAAATTCAGTTTCATTTTTCCACAAAAGACATATGCGATTTTTATTAATGTAAACACATACAGCTGGTTCAGTTTAACCTAAAACAATGTTAATACTTTAACAAAATAACAATTGTTATTGAAAATTGTTTTTATTAGAATTTTTTTTTTACATTTGTTCAATTCATTTGTTCAGTCACAACTCGTATTGTGAGCTGATGTGAGCTGCATCGTTATACCCCTAATAAATAATATATTTTGAAATAACCAGAAACTATACTGTGAATTTTTGATGTGCACAATCATTTGTAAAATAGAAAGGTCAGTGGTGCAAAAAAAGTGTTGAGGCAAATAATCGTTACGTCATTCCTCACTAGAGCTTGACAGCAGCCATTTTATGTTAATATATTGGCCACTTAGACTTAAAGTTTAATATGCACTTGTTGCAAAATATCTCAGCTAAAGTGGCCATGCTGAACATTTCCTTTGGCATATTAAATCCCATTGTGAACTGGATACTGAAGGTTTATTGAATTCTAATGGAGAACTATAGGTGCTTTTGTTCAACAGAGCATTGCAGAAGAATCACTATCAATTGGAGACCCTATACAATGTTCTAAGTATAAACCCAAGCTTCATTTTCTTTTTTTAGCATCAATGTTGTTATGTGTTGAAATGGTTTCTTTTCATGCTCTGATCACCATGGTTACGGCTATAATGGGTAACTGCTAGCAGAGCCTATATAGCAGGATACGAAGCCTGACTGCTGATTTCCAGCAACCTTTTGTCATTTCACACAGTGAATTGCTTAGATCTGTTAGTAATAAGAAGTATGTAGTCAATCATATTTCTGCATAATATTGATCTTGACATTTTTAAGGCTACAGTTGAATGAATCTAATCTCTAAAGTCATTGACGGGGAATTTTTGAGACAGCCTGATATTTATGTTTCTTATAGCATCCATCAAAAAATGAATGAAATTCCTATCAAACTGAAGAGCTAATGATTCTAGACATACTGACTGAGCAGAATGCTAAAGCTTTCAGAAAAGGACCTTTTGCCCTTGACAGAGCGATGTGAGGAATGTGGATTTGTCAGTAATCTAAGATGGCTGACTCCGCTCTTTATGGAGATAACCTGAGCGAAATCCATTCTAAATCATTGACTCTTGAAAATGCCTTAAGATTAAATCCTGTAATTACGTGTCAGGAAAATTGTAATATTATGTTGACTGAGTTAAGTCGAATGATGCAATAACACGAAACTGAGAGCTCTATTAATGAGGCGTAAGTGAGGTGAATAAATTAGCCCTGCTTTGTTCGTCTTACCCAGCACCTTTCTGTACATTAGCTGCAATGAGGAGTGGAGCATTGTTGCAGAAACAATCTTGAAAAAAGCTCCACATTCTCTCCCATCTGGCAGAAGTGATTAGCTGAAGTTGGGCAGATGGTGCCGTGGCTAGGTTTCTCATTGCTCTGGGGGTAATCTACACATACCTCCTCCTTACAAGACCATTTAGCTGCTTTGTTTTCCAAGTGCAATGAATCTGCACTTGGAAAAATTTATTTATACACATTCAGTGTTTGGATAATTTGATAATACTCTTAGCTACCAATTAAAATGCAATACTTTCAGCTTTAACATTTAACATATTAACATTAACGCACACGACGCAGACTGCTAAAAGCCATCTTATTACATCAAACGGTGTACATTTGCACTGAGCCCACTTTGCACTGTACTTTCCTGTACTTCCTGTACAGTTAATGTACCTTTCTTTGATGAAGTTTGTGACCCTGTATGTAAAATTCAGGCTAAAGTCTCAAAATTATAATTATGATAATATTAGAAACATCAAAGTAGTGATAACCATAAAAATGACAGAAATAAGTCAGGTGTTTATTTCTGCAATTGACTATATTATAGATTTCGAGATACAGTACTCACATTTCTATTTGTAAGGAATGCTAAAAGTAATCATTTCATTGACAATTTTAATTTTAATTTTATAAAAATACAGGATGATTCCTAAAGAAACCTTACTTACAAAATTGATGATGTCAAGGTTGTATTTTTAAAGAAAGTGTTTGTATTAGGTTGAATGATTTTTATGTAAAACATTAAATCACAAAATTGACTTTGGCTTGAGTTTTCACTGACAGGGTCACATTTGTTTCGTATTTTTATATCTATGCTCAAAATAAAAAAAGAGCTTTTTTAATTATTACGAATATCTCCGAAGATCTTTTTTTGTTGTATTTTTATGCAAACCTTAGCAATAAAGATGATTCTGATTCTGTTTAACATATTTGATTAAATTTAACCCTCTTATGCTTGGTGGACTACAGTGGACATTTTATTTATTTTTAAATAATATTTTTTAGCCATTTAGTATGTTGATCAAACCACCTATGATGTAGAAGTACTTACTTTATCATCTTTTACTGAAAGTGTAACTGTTTCAAAAAGCACCATTTTTATTAGGAAAAAACTAATTGAAAATGGTTATATTCTTGTTTTGAAGTCCTTTTGATGTCTTTTAATAATTCATGCATACCTTTTAAAATAAATCCATTAATCTGAAATTCACAGATGTTGCCCCATATTTAGGCTAGGATACGTAAAAAAAAAAAACGCTCTGTGTGGCTTACTCATTGCAAACCCTATTCCTCAAATAGCATATGCTAACCGCTCAGTGTCAATAGTGTATCACTCACCAAGGCTTAGGAATCATTGTTTCCACAAGAACATCCTTTTTCTCGCTAATAACACATTGTCTGGGTCTGAGCCTGGCCTCGGCTCAATCCCTGTTTCCTGTAGTGAAGCCCCGAGTGGGCCCGGCCCGCAGGATGTTTTTGTTTTGGATGAAACGAGAGGGGAATGGGAGGGGGTTCAACCACTCTGTTCTTGTGTGGCAAACGTGCTCAATTAAAAACGCTGCGGTCAGGGTACTGACCTGGCAGAGAGCACGTTTGGAAGTGTTGATGTACCAAGAATGAGGAAAAGAGAGAGAGTGAGTGAATGCAGGGATCCCCTGGAGGAAAAAAGCATGAGGGCGGCCGGCCGGGCGGCTGTAGGGGGGGAAGGGAGTGGGGTGAACCAAGGCTGTGGAATGTGCTCAGTTTAGTCACATATTCACTCGCTAAACACCAGGAACTCCTGAGTCAGCGGCTTCCAGATGAAACCTCTACAGTCGAGGACTCGTCCTGTACCCTATCTGCCTCACTTTTTGCACCTCTCTCTCCATATTCTCATTGTTCCCAACCCCCCTCATCGATGTAGACTCAAGCTGTTGCCATGTGATTGGCAGAACTCCTGGCTTAGTGTCAAAACAGCCCCTCCCCCTTGACTCCGCCTCCTCTCGCCCTCCTGCCTGGGCTGAGGTCAGGATGAACATATGCTGGTAATGATGAAACATCTATGGCCGATGTCTATATTCCCGATCGTGAATCTGCACAGTAAAAATGTGTACAAACCTATTTCATTAGACTTTTGCATGCAAGTCATTTGTGTTGCAATAAATATCCAGATCATCACGCTTTAGTTCATAGCCCACTTTCCTTCAGACAGGATAATCTGTCCGGTGGGTGACCTTCTAAGACACATCTTGCTTTTTTCCTCGTACGCTCCACTGATATTTGTTTATCTCTAATGAAAAGCTATGTGTTGGTAATCATTGCAAATTTACTACCAGTCATATAAATAAGGACACACAGTCTAAAGTTAACAAACATTAAGCACAAAATGTGATTAAAGAAGTGGCTATATATGTTGAATACAGAATGCATTTTTTTATTCATTTTTTTTTATTGTAAGTTAGAATGATAGTCTGATCTTCACTGATGTAAAAGATAAAAGCTAATCAAATTTAAGACATAAACATCATATATCAAATAAACATCTTTCATGACTTAAATGTTGTGACACTTATATCAAACTTAAAAATAAAAAAATGTTTTTGCAAGTGAATTTCTCTTAAATGAAATAAACACTCATTCATTGTATATATTATATTCATTGTGTATGACATACAGATTGAAAGTTGTTGCAAAAACAATTTTATGGGGATTTAGTTTATTTAATGAAACTAATGCTATTTTAAATGTTACTCAAGCACACAAGTACTTTTTGGGGCCACTGTAATAAACTTGCAGACTTTTCCTCCATTGCGAGCAATCAATAGGCACACCTCCATTAACGTGTTATGCAGTCTAATACCTCTATAAATCTTTGGATGAAATCTTGAATTTAGCTTTACAGTTACCTGGTTCTAATACATATTTTTTCTTGCTCAAATGAAGAGATAAAGAGAGATGAATGAATGTGTTTTCCATATGTGCTATGCTGGTCATCCATGACTCTGTGGAAATTATGCACACCTGTCCCCTGCGCTGTCATCCTCCTGTCAGTCACTGTAACTATGACATACGCTGTGACATATGATCACTCATACTCTTGAGAGTCAGATGGTTCAGCATATAGACGCAAGCCTACACAGTCTTGGAATATTGTATCACCATTAAAGGTTAAAATTCTCATTTACTCACCCTCATTCCATCCCAGGTGTATATGACTTTCGTTAGCTGAACACGATTTGAAGCCAATATTTATAGTTTACAAGGTTTAGAAAAAGGTTTGCTTCTGTAAACGATTGACCAACTGGAGTATTGATTTCATTTATGTTGTATGTGTTTTTTTGGACCATCAAAACATTAAGAGCTGTTCAGTGGTATTGAAAAAGGCGTATTTTTCATGCAAATGTTTTATAAAATATGTCAGTTTGTGTTGAGCTCAAGAAAGAAAGTCATATTTATATCTGCGATAAAAAGGAAAAGAGGGTAAGTAAAGAATGAGATAATTTACATTTCTGGGTGAACTGTTCCTTTACAGTAAATCCAACATTTCTGTTTTTGTTTTTCTTTACTTCACTGAACCTGTATCTTATCCACTAACTGCCAACAATCCAGTTTAACCATGCCTAAATTAGCTGGAATAGATCTGCTTTGTACTCAAATCTTTGCCATTCTTTTTTCAGCACAAACACACCTTGACATGTATATCAGGCTTATTCACAAACCTCAGCGTTTTTGTCTGCCGCAATTAACGATGCGCTCTTACCGCCCACAGACAGCATGTGGTAAATGTAATTTAATTGGAAATAGATGATTGTGTAATTTCGCTATTGATCATGGCAGCAGTAATTCATCAAATGATGCTTGAACAGTAGTGAATAGTATAATAACCAGGCACATCCAAATGTCTGTTACTGTCAAACTCACTTTGAAGAGTGTTTTTTTATTAATTATATGCATTTTAAAATATTGAATGAAACAAAATGTCTTAAAATGACTAAATAGCAACCTGTAAGAAAATTTCCAAATAGCAACCTGTAAGAAAATTTCCAAAGTGGATTTTCTTTTGTCACTTCAGAGTTTTCATATGGTATGTGAACAGCTCTTCTATTCACTATCACATCAGATTTTATGATCAAGCGTTGGCAGTGTGTCTGTGTGCGTAAGTTTGAGCGTGTGTGGGTGTGATATAGTAGTTGTAATGTCATTTTGCAAACCTGTTCAGTGTGCTATCTGTGGTGGGAGAGTCTATGTTTAGCTCTGAGGGGGATTGTGAACAGTTGGCCTGTAATGTTGGCGCTAACTCCACTCGCTCAATTAGCACTACAGAGCTGTTAAAGCATGCAGAGAGATGTGATTCTGTGCTGGTGTGCTTTTCACAAACTGACAATAATATTAGTCATTTTCCTTTGAAAAGACATGCAGTGCATTGCTATTTTTAAAATGCATAGGCTGTTATTTGTGAATAAAAATTTGGATATGAATATGTGTTTTAGTGCTAGATGGATAGATGGATGGATGGATGGCTGGATGGATGGATGGATAGATCTGTTTTAACTTTTTTAGTCTTTTTTATTTTTTGATCTATTTTAAAAATAATATTATCATGATTTTTAAAAAAAGATTTTTTATATGTTTTTATACATTTTTTGTTTATTTTTGTCTTGAGTCTTTTCATCAATATATAGATGTTTTTCTCATTGAATATCCAGTTTCCTAAAATATGTCACATTATAAAAAAGTGTAAAATTAGTTGTAACAATGTTTTACAGTAACTTTAATATAAAGTTAATCTTTCTACTGAATCGCTTCCTTAAGCTGAATTGTTAGTAAGTGTTTAGCAATGTTGTAACTTATGTTGCACAACCGTAAACAGTGTTGTGTTTATGTTTAAAGTGGGTCAGTGAAATGTCGGTAGATAAAGACAAAGTATGAGACAGCATTTTTACACAAGCACACACACACACAGAGAGACCTCTTATTTCCGGAAGTATGCTGCACAAGAGACGTTAAACATTAGGTTTCTTTTGTGACATGTGTTTCCATCATCTCCAGAATCTGTGAGGCCACACACACCCACTCACACATACACAAGTCCTCACTTCCCTGTTAAAGAGGGTGAAAAGAGTCCACCACCACTTTTCAGTTTAACTGTTTTTAACCTGACCTAAGAAACCACTCATGTTCTGATGACTCGTCTATGTTTAGGAGCAGGCACAGAAAAACAAGCAGGGGCGATACGATCAGACCTGACAAGATCTAACACTGTTTCTCCACTGAGAACCCACAGGCCTGAAGAGCGTTAGCAGGTGAACATTGTTTTGTGGGAAAAGGAAAAGCCCATAAATACTAATCTTACTAAAGCACAAATAAATAATAAATATTAACTCTGCAATGTTTAGATTGAAAAGACAAAGCTTTAAAATTAACATGTTCATGTCCATTTCATGGGATTATTAATTAAGTTAATGAGCCAGCAGTTACAACAGTACTTAAGGATGCAATATTTTGCATGGCTCTCTCAGCGGTAATAATAACACTTTAGACGCAAACCATTTATTTGCAGTCATAAACAGCGCTGTAATTTCACTCCATTTTCATCCATTAGACTCCAGTCGAAAGATGAGGTCAGTCTATTGAGATACAGTGTTTTGATCAGTAACTAAAGTCCGTGAGAAGGTAACCTGATGTGTTGACTTGTTGGCTGAGACATTCAAAAGCATACATTTATTCCTCTTCTTGACCTCATCGAATTTCTGATGACGTCAGGACAGCATCTGGGAGCGATATGCATGAATACTCAAGAAAATACTTCTCTTCTTATTTTTTGGGGGCTTCCATGCACGTGAGTTGGCTGTTGATTCACGGATAGTGTGTCCCACCAGACGACACAGTGCCAATTATGCATGTACTACACCTTCCGTTACACGATAGAAGAGCTGGAGGATGGATAAATGGATCAAAAGAGAGAGCCTCCAGCATGGGTGATGTCATCACACTTTCTGAAAGCAGACAATGGAAGGGGATGTTAGACCAGGTCAGCTAACCTAGATGAGGCCAGAAGAAAGACACCAAGGTTTTTCAGATTTTCAGTCGGACAGAATCAAGCTACTAAGACTTGTTGAATGTTGGTAACCAAACAACACTGTCCCCCATTGACTTCCATTGCGTGGACACAAAACCACTTAAACATTTGTCAAAATATCTACTTTACATTTATATAATATAAAGCAAAAAATTTCTTCTTCAATGAAAATTTATTTTATTGCTCACACGCAATATCTTAATGGCTGTGTGCCACATTCAGTTTATGAAAAGTTATCATGTAGCGGAATGGCTTTGTAATGGACAAGAGAGCCAGCGAGGAATTCCACTCAGTCATCAATGTGCTCTTTAAAGCACAAAAAGTCTAAATGACTTTCTTGTTTAATCAGAGTTTTCCCTGCTGGTTTTTCACAGATTAAAGTTCAGAGGTTAGAATGCTTTTTGCTGCTCTTTATGGAAACATTGAGGGAGAGACCCAGCCCACGTTTCTTTGATTTCTCTTCTTTTTTTTTATTTCAATAAATGTTACAGTGGGCGACTCAGAGTTTCCATGAGAGGCTCGCGGCGAATTGTGATAGCTTTGACTCCGAGTCATTTTTAGAATACACAGAGGTAGATAAACATTTATATATTGACCTAATATTACACGTCCTGATATCAGTGAATATATTGAAAGAGTCACTTTTATTTTTGATGTGACCGGTGCAAGAGTTTGGGTGGAGAAAATAAAATACTAAAGATGAGTGATATAATAATAATTGCAATATCTAAGAATTATAATATTTGCAATAACTAATGCACAATCAATAGTGTTTTTATAGATGCTGTAGGTTCTCATATGCGACACCACTCTGTTATATTACATTTGCATTAGAGCACGATTCTGTGATGTTTTTAATGGGAAGTTGAAAGCCGGGGTCATCAAGGCAAGTGCTATGATGATGTAAGTCGAAAAAGAGATACAGAGACCACATGAATACTGCACTTCTTCCTCAGGCTGAGATCAGACTCATCAATAGCAGGATGATGTTGAGATGAGCGCCATGACATCAATATCAGGCACTGGGATGTCTGTGTTCTATTGTGTTTCCTCTCGTTCAGACACTTAGGGTCCCGGAGGACACAGGCAGCTATTGATGGGCCATACAGGCTTCTGTGACTCATCTTGTGCTTTTGTTTTAGACGTTGCAATCTTATTTTCTATAAAAGTAACAATATCTGTATGCATTCTGAATATCCAAGTGTCTGACGGTGCATTTAGGGAATACATTTTATCAGTTGTGAGAATTGAAATTGAACCCATTACCTTGGCTTTGCTAGCGCAATCAGGTATACTTCAGGTATAAATTGTATCAGTCTCGAAATATGTCTCAAATATTCTGTGTCTGGCACAGAAGAAGAGACAGTGATGCTTACAGGTAAAATATGATCATCTGAGATCCTTTTGGACATTGACTGATGGTTGTAGTGCCTGTACACACAAATTTATTGAATCATAAAAGAAACATTTTGGCTTCTGCCTCCGTAGCTGTTGCATCTGATGTAAATTTATTGTCGCTCTGCATGGGTTTATTGACAGCTTCCTTTCTGTAGCCAGCTATGAAAGGTTTATACCATCTTTTAGTGACAGTACTGCATAAAGTCTCATAAGCGTTGTGACTGTAAATCAATATTTATCTCTGCTAGGAGAGAGTTTGCTGCAACGCAGAAAGACGCTGATGGCACATTGCACTGCAGGAAGCAATAAATCAGACCGGGTTTGAATAATCCTTCTCCATCATCAGAGATTACCCCGGCTTAAAACTCAAACCAGCACCTGAAGTGCACAAGAAATGGTGACATACACCCTTAACACCCTCCTCCCTATTTGCTTGTAGAGGAGAAGATAAATGTCTTTGTCCCCCTTGTGTTTAGTTTGGACTATTCCAGGAATGTGTCGTACATCATAAGTTATCCGTTTTCTTTTCAAACAGACGCTATTGGAAAACAACCCCGTACGCCGTTGACGTCTCTCCTCGCTTTGCACAAAAGACCCTTTCACATCCGCTGTATCATCCTTTATCGTACCTTCATGGCCCCGTGACGACTGAATAGCGCAGCAGAGTTGACCGCACTTCAAACGTCGGCGCATGGGCAGTGGCTCTGGAGGTTTGATGAATGACTTTAATTCCATTGAGACTCACATAGCAACAATAAATGCAGGGAAGAGGCGCTCTCACGTTTCACCAGCCGGGGATTCGAGCTTTGTGTCACGGGCCTTCAAACGCTAATCCTTTCTTTTGCCACTTTCTGGAGTCGAGTGGCTCAAACTATGCAGAGAAACTGTAGTAGCACCCACAGGCAAATCCTACTGATGCAGGGGTTAGCGCATCTTTGTTTGGGACAAAAGTTTTAGATCTTGATGTGATTTTAGCACATTAGAACGACTTGTGGGTTCTTATTTTCACTGAAAGACAGAGAGTCACGTATTACCATGAATGAGAGTTATTATTGGTAAAGGAAACTAAAACAAAACTGATTAAAAAAAATGTTTACGACATATTCATGATTCCAAAAGGACTGCAAAAAAATAAAAATGTCTAAATTTTGAGACACAATATTTTAAAGAATGTTGGTAACCAAACAAGATTGGCCCTTATTGACTTCCGTAATAGGGACAAAAACCACAGAGACATTTCTCAAAATATCTTCTTTTGTGTTTCACGGAAGAAAAAACTCATGTACAGGTTTTGAACACAGTTTTTATTTTACTTTAACAGTCTGCAAAGCCAATGTGTTTCTCAAACAGAATTTAATTTCTTACAAATGTGCAACTTATGAATGAGGAAATTATGTTGAATTTTTGCATGCACATCACAGCCTTCGGGAAAGTTTAATGTACACACATGTGTTTGAAACAATAGTTGGCATTAAGAGCATAAAATTGGTCACTTGAAGTTAGGATACACCTGGATGGACGCTTATAATTTATGACATGTGCAGTGTTTATTTATTCAGTCATTTATAGCGGTACAAGAACAGTTTGTTTACCAAATGTGCAGAGAATATGAATAGTGTATTTGGAAGTCATTCAGGCGTTTCTGCGAGACTGTACTATTAGGCTTGTGGAACATTCTGTGAGTCATCTTTGGCACCCACTGAAAAATTATGACTCAGAGGAAGTAACACACATTTCAGAACATTCTTTGTGTTCTGCGGTGTGCGTATGTATTTAAGTGTGTGTGTGTTTAGGGTGAGAGACGTTTTTTTTTACCTATGTGTCTTAAAGACAAAAGGAATCCATGAATCAGAACAATGTGGCGAATGATTTTTGAATCCGTTACGTCTGTTAATGAATCACATGCGTACAAATGAAGTTTTAACGCCTCCTTTCCAGCCACGTATGCGTTACATGCATGCATCTGTGGGACTTGCATGTTTCTACATATGAGGCTTTATTTCTATATGCAAACACAACAGTGTTTTTCCATGTACACACGAGCGTTTACGAGATACTGTATCTGCCCCCTCTGTGCGGTGGGTGTGCGTGGAGTTTATGAGACCCTTTGAACGAAAGCTGTGGTCCCAATTATCTTTAAGACCCTCACTATTACTCACACACTTTTCTTCCTCACTCTCTGCCCCTTTTCTGCCCTGTGCAACCTGTCATTTTCTTCTCTTAAAAGGGACAGCACCTCCCCAACAGCATAGGAAGAGGGGAATTCTCCATATAAAGTTGTGAAGAGTTATGGTTTTATAGATTTTCCCCTCAGGTGTCTTTTCTTGGGGTTTTGGTGCAAAATGCAGAAAACAGAATTTTTGATATGCATCACATATTGGCAGGTGCTTTTGTCATTTATGCATGTGGGTTTGTGTAGCATGTATGGACCAAACACAGTATATATTAATAACATGATACAGTAGTTACGGTAAAAGGCCTCAAAAAGTATTTAGTCATAAATACAATAAATAAAAATCATAACAGAAAACAAAACCTCAAACCATGATTCATTTGTTATTAAATGATGCATTATTAAATTTTTCTTAGCAATTTGTTAATTACTTATTACTGTATAAATTAGTTTCACACAGTTAACCACTACTGTCACATTAACTATAAATATGTGTCTAATTACTTTGTACAAAAAGCTGAAATGGTTTGCTTTTTGCTTGATGTTTGCAGAACCTTTATAGACATTTTTTGTTAGGGAATATGTAGGTATTAATTTTTTTTGGCTTTATAGGCAAGACATATTGTTTTTCTAGTTTTAACTATTTTGACTGATCAATAAGTGGTATTACATCAAAAGTCTTTAATATATATCTTTAATATATCAGAATGGAGTCTGTATTGTTGTAATGGACATGCTACACAAAAACTGCATTTTCGGGGTGTTTTTAATATAACATTAAAAGTCATAAATTTGGCTCCAAATGTGACTGCAGCGTACAAACTTAGAACAAATGTAATCATCCGTTGGTGTAGTTGCTTTTATGGTTATCGTAATAGTTGCCATTCGTGGTGTGAACGGGTCTCTGGGTCTATCATTGGGGCTGTTATGAGGGAGCTTAAGTTATACACAGGTGTTTTTAAGCCCTGGTCGTGCGTCAGCGCCCTCCTCAAATGACCTGCAAGTTTGCTGTAACTGAGTCACTCTCAGTGAGGTGATGCGTGCCTGGTGAGTCATCGCTCAAGACCGCTGGCAGGTGGAGGGCTGTGAAAAGGCTTTTATCGGGCTCAGTGATTACAGTATTAGAAGCACAGCTTGATGCATTGTGATTCATTCAATGCTGGGTTGGTCCTCACTGAACATTCTTGTTCGGTTTGACTGGTATAAACATATACAGACACAGCTACCATTGTCTGTTTGATTATCAGGTATCATCAAGCGTCAATCGGATTGGACTTGTCATCTTGGCTCAACACATTAACATACACTATACTCCTCACATGTGATGCATCAGTCAGACAGTATGTTACTGCACACATACAAAGGGAATCAATGGCCGGAGTGCAGACGAGGTCTGTGAAAGCAAACATATTGAACAGAGAGAGTGACACAGCTGTGAATGACCACACACACAAGCTGAAAGAGCAGAGGGCTGTGAAATGATTTTATTAGCTGTGTTATGTTGACTGGCTGCGAAAACCCGACTGCTTTTAAAACAGCTCTCTGTAATGTTTAAAGCACTGTTATATATATACATTATATATATATATATATATATATATGTATATATATATAATGGAAAATGGGGGTGTGTTTGAAAAAACTGTTTGGGGAAAGTCATTTATTTTGCAATGGGTTTAGCAATGAGTTTGCATCTGCTTAGATCATAGCAAACTCGACCAGCATGTGCACAATAAATAGCCACAACCAAAATAAACTATTAGTTAGACATCCTGTAGCACTTCCTGTGGTCTAGCGTAGTGCAGTTATGTCACACTGTTGCAAAATGCAGTCTTTTTATTGCACCCAAGTGGACGATTGCCTCATTAAGTTGAGCAGATTTCTTCCCTCTTGCATGCAGGTAGAGAACAGATCATGTGATCTCAACATGGCAGTCCCCGTAAGGGCCCTCACATAAACTAAAACAGCTTTTTGTTGTTTTCAAGGAAATCTCACGTGTATAAGTTAAAAAAATATAAATATACATGCATTATAGATCTGACAAAACGTTTGTAGGGTTTCTGTGAATTAAAATGCACAAAACCAGAGGCAATAATACCCACCAAATGGACAAGGGATGACTCTTTGAAGAACATAAAATAGTTATTTTATTTTAATTTTAATGTTTGCATTTATGGACTGTTACGGACTAAAAACAGCACCTTACCTGAAAAAAATATGCTTAAAACACAAAAAAATCCTTAGAAAACTTTGAGAGAGACCTCACATGGGTATTTAAACCACCACATATTGACATCTGAGCTGTCAGTATGGTGAACATGGTTGACATTTGCATGGAATTGCCTATTTTTTGACAGGGTGTTCTGCTGCAAACAGTGTTTCATTTGAGACTTAATGTTCATTCTTCCATTCCCTCATCTAGGAATCGGCTTGTTGATGTGCAGATTGGGAATTTACATCCCTGTTTAATAAAAAAGAAAGCAGATTAGCCAGCTCAACAGCCGTGTATGTATCTGCAGAGTCAGACGGGGTTACGTGAGGTAGCCCGACAAGATGCCACACAGACGGAGAGAAACCTTATTTTATTCTCCATTCTCTATGGCAGACAGATTCTCTTTCCAATGTGGTTTACCATGTTCTCTTCCTGTACATAGTAATCATCTCTGAAATAGTTATATGTTAGATAATATGACTATGAATCCAAATATGACACAGTTACTAACCTAAACATGACTCTGGAAAATACGTCCTGTGGAAAATACCCTGGTTTGTTAAAAGGCTGAAATAAAATGAAAGATCAGGCAAAAACCTCTGGCACACTTTGCAGTCATGTTTTCATTTTTTTACATGTTATTTATGATTTTTCATCTCTTTAGTCTGAGCCATTACAAATCCATTGAAGGATTAAAGGGCCTAAAAATAGTTGCTTACGCAGAGCAGGACTTGCTGCCAGCTTCATAAACAAACAAGCGTAGATCTGCTCCGCTGGTTTAGGCGGGGGCCTGTCTGCCCGGGGCGAGAGGGAGTCATTTGCGGCCTGTGGGAGGCTGACCTCGGTCAGACGCTGCCGAATACATAAACCTCTCTCGCTCGCAGCCTCGGGATGCACACAGACTTGCAGATCTGCATTGAAAGCTGGTGTCCAATGTGTGGGAGTAGTAACACCACAGACGGACCAAAACACGTAATGATGTTAAACCACATCCGTGGCTCGCGGCACGCATTGTTCCAAAAGAAGTGATTTAGGATCAGATTGGACTAGGATGGGGCAGCCACTTTCCAATTTGATTTTTAGAAGTGCTGTGTCGCTCATCTACAAATAGAAAGAGGTTCGGTGAGCGTTTTTACAACAGGCGAAGGAGCAAAAGCTGTTACTGCTGGATACAGGATAAGGATTTCAGCCATTTTCTTTCTTTCTTTCTTTCTTTCTTTCTTTCTTTCCTAAGTCCTAGAATTTTTAATTTCTCAGTGCTTGAAGCGGCACATCATTACAATGAATACAGGAGTAAGATTGTTCTAATTAATTCTTCTTTCACTACAAGAGAAAAGTGAATGAAATTGAATACATCATTGATTTGTAGACACCAGTAACTAACACACAGAGTTATCGTGTCTCTTAAGCTCAATTTCAAAAGATCCCATTGAGTCAAACAACAGCTACTTAATTTTTTGAAAGCTTCTCACGATAGAACATGTGGCTTTAAAAGAAGGGGCTTCTTTTCACCTGTCCTCACTGTAGTATTGAGTCATAACAATTGACACAAGACTGTAAAAGAATGAGTTTAACCTGGCACTGGAACTGAATGACTAACCTAAGCCAGACTCTTCCTCTCACCCGCTGATTCATTCTTTTATGACTTCAGCTTTATTGTGTTAAACTGTGTATAATCCCAGGTAATATCACGAATGCTTTATGAATAAGACACTGTTTTGTCTCTTTCTTATAAATTGGCCTCTTTCCTATAAGTCATACTTGTAAATGTTCTCAGTGGTGACGGTAACTTCTTAGTTAATCTCTTAAAGTGTCATGCGATCTAAATTTTGATCTGTTCACACCAATGCATATGTTTGTGTTAATATAATCCACACCATAAAAAGACAGACTGCACGCTTTGTTAAGATTCAGCATTTTCATTAAGATTAAATCAATATTCTGAAAGAATTGTATTGATCTCTGTAGAGGCTCTACACTGGTTAGTGATATTTTGCAGTATAATGACTATGAAAACCGATGCTATGTCTTTATCAATATAAAACAGGCCCACGCAAATGTGTGTCTGTGTAGGTTGAAGATGGTGTGCAAGAGAAGGAGAGAATTTTTATTAAGGTTACACTGACAAATACACTCAAAACAATCTGAATTATAGATATTATTTACATATATATATAAATGGTTAGTTTTGTGGCAGCTTTTTTTTTTTAAAAACAGCCAATGATATTTGCATAAGTCAGTATCAAATATCCAACATCCCAAATGTCAGATTGCTGATGAAGGAAACCGTGCCACCAGCACAAAGCAACAAGTGGGCAGAACCCTCCCACAGACTGAGGCACACTTTAGGTTCAGACTGATCTGAATATTTCCAGAGAGAGAGAGAGAGAGAGAGAGAGAGAGAGAGAGAGAGAGAGAGAGAGAGAGAGAGAGAAAATATTTGTCCTCTCGTTCTGAGTCAGCTTCAAATGTGTTTAACCCCAAACCCACAGCCTAGTCTCAGTTGCGCACACTTGGGATCATAACCTTTAAAACTATGATTTATCTGCAGGAAGATATACGCACTTGCACGCACATAGCCAAACACAGATATTGTTCAGGGCTGTTAAGAGGGAAAAAATGAAGGTTATGACATCGTGGCTTACGTAAGAGGAATATTAAAAGTATTTTAAATGAATCTTTGGACATTAAAATAACGTCTGGGCCTTTAAAGGGACATTTTAATATTTAAATTCCACCATTAATTGGTAACCTCATGTTGTTTTAAAATTGACTTTCTTTTTGTGAACACATGGAGTTATCTATCTGTCAATTCATGTCCAAATTTATATTTTACACAGATAAAAGTGTATGGTGAGCATAGTTGTCCTTATACTATAGTCCGTGTCTACTTTCATTGATGGAATTATATCAATGTGAATAAATGACAACAGAATTTTCATTTTTAGGTGCACTTTTTCTTTAAGGTAATGCCTAAGAAGTCTTTTTGTCATTTTTATGGAATTATTCATGCCTTTATTCTCTCTTTTGCTATATTTGTCCCATCTCTTATGGAGCTGGGACACATGAATAGTGAACTACTTGTGTTGTTTTGGAAACGTGTGTGTCGTACGTGTGTGCACTAGCGAACACACACCTCTATGTGCTTATATTAGCTCTTAGTATTTTGTCACCACGGCTGCCAGCAAGCTATCTGACCCAAGGGAGTCCAGTCTCTATTTCTGCCGTGTAACCTGTCTGAAGCACTCTAAACACAAGTAGTTCAGCACTTTACTCAAGGGTAAACTGTATGTAGCTGTATTTGGAGTACTACTGTATACTATATCGGTACTATATTAGAAAACCTCACACAAAGCTGTACTTCCCTTTTGAATGAATAGAGCTTTGATGAATGCAGAATTTTATAGAGACAGTTTGCAGAACAGGAAGTAGATATTACGTTGATGAAACAGTCGTTGTAGTGACTCGGTAGTGATGAATTTGTGTGCATTAAATAGGAGCATGCGTGTGTAAAGATAGAAAGTAGAAACATACTTTATAGTTTATAATGTGTATAATTGTTACATTAAAAAAAACATCCCTATAAGAAAGGAAAATTACAAAAGCGATCACCTTAATATCGTATTAATTTTTCCTAGACGGATTAAATGGAGACACTTGAAATTGAAACTTTTTTTATTACTTCCCTGGAGTTTTAAAAAAACTCTTATTAGTTTGAAAGTTTGGAATTAAAAATCCAAATCAATAAATTTATTTTTTTATACATTTTTCATAAACACATGATCTTTTCTGTGCTAACTACATTAATCCATAACTCTATACTATTCCTATAAGACATCAATTGTCTATGTCTGAAATTTTTCTTACAGAATTGCATGCGAAACAAAACTGATACGTAACTATTAAGTCTCCAAAAGCAACTTCTGAGCAAAAGAAATTTCCTGTGGGTTATCAAGGACATTATTATATACATAACACGCACACATATTGTGAAAGTACGGATGTGGGTGGCCGTAAGTGTCAGTTCTTTCCTATGGGGAGATTTTCCATCAATCTACATTTCCTCCATTGGCTTGAGGTTTGTTTTGTACAAAATAAATCCTGACAACACTTTTGATGTGCATTCCATCAAAAACATAACGGTTCTAACCACTAATCTGGGTTTGTTGATTCAGCAGTGGTTGTGCTGCTGTCAGTTGTGTGTGATACAGTATCTGTGTGTGTGTGCATGTGTGTGCACATTGCCACTTTTCATTGTCATTATTAAACACACAATGTAAAGCATTTATAAGATAGAAGTCTGAAGTATTGGGCAAAATGTATACGATTAGGGATTATATGATTGAAATGTGTGTATAAATGTATGTGTGTGTGCGAGTGTCTGAAAACTTGAAAGAATTAGCTTGAGGTGTTAGTGGATTATTGTTGCAGGATGTTATTATTCTCTTTGTGTTTCAGACATGAATACCAGTTTTTTCTCTCTGCCTTAAGGACATGATCCCAACCTGTCTGTCTGTACTCAGACACGGCTATATATGGGCACAAGGAATGTCCACTTGTGGGAACAACAGTGTTTTCTACTGTGGCTGGTTACTTAAAATGTATACAATTGGCAAGAAACCGTTTCTAAATTCTCTAATTCCTAATTTTGTGTCATGTCAGTGGAACCACTGTTGATAAATGTTTAATAGTCACTCAACTATAAGTACAATGCTTGCAAGTCATATCAACTTACAAATTGAAATTTTGGCCAGTGGTGAGTTGCTATAACTTATAAAAATAAGTTGAA
Organism: Beaufortia kweichowensis; assembly: GCA_019155185.1. Taxonomy (NCBI): domain Eukaryota; kingdom Metazoa; phylum Chordata; class Actinopteri; order Cypriniformes; family Gastromyzontidae; genus Beaufortia; species Beaufortia kweichowensis. Next base: position 8,876,147 of record CM032807.1, read on the forward strand.
ATGAGAAAACCGTTGGAATGTTATACAGTTATGTGGAGCTCTTGTATATTGGAGATGAATCTTGGTGAGCAGATATATGCTGTCTGTTATATGTTTTAGTTCTAGTCACTAGTTTTAATATATGCACAAACAGGTTGATTTGACATTATTATTAAATAATTGGATGAGACCTTCCAGTGTAATGAAAGTTGTTATCTTTAATGTGTACTTAGTCAGTGTAACTATGGTTACAGGTATTATTCACAGATGTTACAAGAATAGAAAAGCGAGTTGACTTTAGTTATCCCTTGATATAGAGAGAAATTTGAGATGCTCCTGTAAGAGCACAACTCGAGGATCACACCTGTTCCTGTTGGAAAATGTGTTTTTAAATGCGTTGACAGTGCAAATGTAGCCATGTTTTCAAAGAAACATTGAAATCTGTTCATTGCATTACTCATTAGCAGATTGAGGTACATTTGATTTTTGAAAATATAGTGATTTATAATTAAATTGGAAATATATAATCATTCACAAACATAGTGTGTAAAAAACAGTTATGCTTTATCATAAGGCATTTAAATTATGCCTCAAATCTCATGATGTCAACAGGTTTGTGAGGATTAGCTGTATATGTAGTTCACAGCTCTTCTAAAACCATTGTGTCTATAAGAGGTCCTCACCAATATAGCGTGTGAGGACTTCTATGTATGTCTGTGACCATATAAGACTTGTTCATGACTCATGGTGCTTTGTGACCTGCAATGTGGGAAGTCATGATTCATACAAGCTACATTTAATCATCTTCAACTCAAAATACCCTGGCATGTGTGACCCCTCTCCCCTCGCACACAGACAAGCCATCAGTCCCCTAGATGCCGACACACTTGTGTCATTGTGCTCTGCGGTGGTCTGAGTTCAAAGTTAGGTTACGTAAAGTTAAAACAACATGAATATTACTTATTTCATTGGAATGTTTTTATTTACTTTTGGAATTTCAAACTATCCCATCATCCCTTGCACTGGCATGGTTCTGCTGTGACATCAATCAGAGGTAACAGCATTTCAGTTGATGCACGTGTTTGCATTTATGACAGAAGTGACTGTTTTATATGATTAGTTTATGTATTTAGTGTGTTTTATATTAAAACTTGAATTTGGAATTGAAGGTATTTAGGTATAATATTAATAATGCAATATTTATAATATAAATTTGTAATATTATTTATAATATTATTTTTACAGTTTGAGCTGTATTACCCCATGAATACTTATGTTACATTAGATGTACGCTTAGCCATAAATACCCACTGCATAGTTTTGATCTAATATAACTACAGTAGCATGTGATCTGGACATGCTGTATATTTTCTCTTATTGACATTATGTTTTCAGAATGCATGAAAAACAAGTTACAGCTCATTAAAGTAATAGGTCTCATCTAATTTAGTAATGGGATCAGAATTTAACCTCTGTGTGACCTAAACTGTATGTGCAGTCTGAATGTTATAAATCACAGCTGAGATAACCATTTCCACAATCCAATGCAGAGATCAGGACGAACAATGTTTTTACTAATCGTTTTTCCTACATGGTTAATCTCATGTATTTGTTTAATATTGATAGGTTTTTGGTCTACGCTTACCTCAGTGAGCAAAGAGAAGTGATTAGTTATTACTTATAGACAATACTTGATTACTCCAGTGCTGTTTACACCCGGCATTAACATCTGTCTTGGGTAATCCGATCACTGTTTACACGTGCTAGCATCTCTAATGCATCTCCTGAGAATACATTATACAGCATTTCTCCCTCTCTCTCTCTCTGCAAATGTGCTTGACTAATCCAATCACAAAGCATTTTGGAAACCATTTACATATGTTTATGCACAATCACTTGTGATCGGAATACCAGAGATGGATCACCAGGTGTTAACAAGGTCTCGGGGTCGGTGTTATTGTCTGCGTGCGATATTGCATTGTTGTCTTTGTTCTGCAATATGTCCGCAATACGTAGATCTTCGGGCGCTGGCGGCCGTCAGAGATTGATGATGATGTGATTTCGGGTTCTGCCTACCCCAGCTGTACAATAACTCAAGTTAAGCCTTGCCCCCTATACATTTTCCATTATGAGTAAGTCACACTCACACACACAGCTGGCAGACCCAGTCATGAATAATTAACAACCTCTCAGCGTACTCCAGGAAAGAGAGAGAGAAAGAGATGATGCATAGCTTTTTCTCTCCCTTGGGGTGTAGCACAGGCAGACAATACTATTGATTTCTGCCTGGGCATGAGGCACTTGGATCCATTTAGAGATTGAGACGGCTTAAAACACGACTTCATGCCTTTACCTTGAACTTACCACAAACTACCAAATGTCTATCTTCATATTAGAAAAGTGTTTGTTGTGATGACTAAGTGCTGGGAATCTTTAGGTAATTCAATTTAGTTTTGATTCAGGGAGTCGTGGTCCGAATTGAAAGAGATTCTTGAAGCAATTTTTGTTGAGTTGTTGTGCAACCCTTTGATGAGTAATGCTTGTCCCGTTGCCATATTTTGTGTGTGAATTTCAAAAGACCAAAACTAAAATATATCTGTTCTGATCTGATAATATAAATGCATATTAATTATATTTATTGAATATGAGGTGGCGTATTCACATAGTTATCAAAATTTACAGTACTGATGACAGTGCACAATATTTGGCCTATGACAAATTATGACAATTATGACAAACTACATATTGATGGAAAGGTAAACATAATAACAAAATGTCAATGCTAGTTTCAAAAAATACTGAAAATTAAAAAAAGATAAAAAAGTACAAATTAAAATATCTATGTGCAGTGATAGTTATCAGGTTAAATAATGATGACCTCAATGATGTTACAAAAAGGAAGATCTGAAGAAGGTGATCTTAGAGCAAAAAAAAACATAAAAGAAGAAAATTTGCTTTGAGGTCATCAACTGGATCTCCCCATCTCATATACATAAAATATCCTTATCACGTCTTCCACGGCCGTTGTGAAACCATATCTTCAGATTTACTTTAATCTGATAAGCAAACTGTGACTGAAGTGAACTGTGTATTGTGTATTCAGCACAACTGAATACAGTTTTTGGGGCGTTATGAGATTTTTGCAGTCGATGCGAGAACCTGACTGACTTCATCATCATGCATGTTATCGGCATTGTTTGAATCAGACAGATCTTAACTGAACTCATAAATTAGCTTGTCTGAATCCATCCAGGGTGTACTTGGAAAGATTTTAATTTTGCTTTGTGTTTTGGTGTTAAAATGATCTGATCTGTATTTATCATTTTTCTTTGGCTGACACGTTTATCCAAAGCGGCTTATACAGTGCATGCAAGCAATGCATTTTTATCAGTACTTGCATTGCCTGTGCATCAAACCCATGACCTTGGTGTTGATGTATGATGCTGTTCCTGTATAATATCAGTTAAGACAATGTTTAAGGGTAACCTTAATAATGGGTCCGTGAGAAAACCTGACATAAAAAGGTTAGCAAACACTGTACACCAGTATGTCATCAAGATTATCTTGTGCTTGCCCACACAGAGGTCACCAGTGTCTTTTCTGTATGTGGCTGAACTGGAAAGCCCCATATAAAAAATTGAGAGAAAAATCCCTTCTTCCTACATTCTCATTTCTTTTCCCACTCCTGTCACCTAAAACAAATTGTTTGCCTCAGTTTCTCTCCATCAGTCCCATCTCTCATTTTATTTCTCTGTCACTATCTGTCATATTCATGTAAATCACAGACCGGCCTGTTAGTAATATCGAAACAAGGGTGATGTCTGAAGCGGAAGACGAAAACAAGATTCGTTTTGGTTTCTTACACTTTCACCAAACACAGTTTCTCTTGTCAATGTTTGGGGCGGTGTTTGTGCCTTTGACCTAAATCAACACACTGGTTTGCAATAATGCCACTGTGACCTTATTAGACCTCTTCCATAACGCAAAACTTCCTGTCACATGCAAACTCATTCACCTCAGCATGCAGGAGGTGCCCTGTGATGTACCCGATATGGAGTTCATTCCATGATCATTTAGGAATTATCGTGTCAAGACCTAGTCATATTTAAAAGGGCTTTAATTAGTTCTCAAGTAGATTTATTGGGGATGATAGTCCCCTGTGGTCTCAGGCAAGGGCAGGATAGAAGTTAATTGTTCTATGAAAGAACCATTATTAGCTATATAATGATGATGAGAGTGATACAAATGTGGCACGTTGCCACCCGGCGAAAAAAACGAGGGAGAAAGTGATGGTTAGTGTCAGGGTTGGTTATAAAAACATTGAAAAGACAAAATATTATTCTATTCTATAAATGTGCAGGTAGAGGCAGAGAAAAAGGACCAGAATCTTAGATGTGGGCATCATCAAAGTTACGCACCCACACAAAATTTTGACTTTAGCTTTTGCATAAATGATGAAATTGAAACATAATTTAGTGGGAAAGTGGAAATTCTCCGCTCTTGTTAGTAAAAAGAAGTCAGTTAGTAACGTCTCTTGACCTTTAAGAAAGCAAAAGGTGCATTCCTCTTAACTGCGTGGGAGAGGCGAGTATAAAAATTATAGACTGATTCAGTTGGCACTAATGAAGCAAGATTATGAATCATGGATATGCTGTTAGCTTTGCAAACTGTAATTACTTCCCATTAAAAACATCATACTAAAAATATATTTATGAAACCAATTTATTCTTAACTGGAGCTTATTACTCACATGATTTTCCAAGGCTTAGGCTTTGTGCATATGCAAGTAAATCAGAAAGAAAGAACATTTGCATATTATGCATATTATATGCTCAATGCACATTTATATGTACATTTTCCTTACAAGAACATGTCAGAAAATAGCTTTCCAACTTATACAAACTGAGCAACACGTAATGCACATTTTTGACATCTGTGTTGCTTTGTATGTTTTCCAGAGGCAACATTTAAGAATTTAGTTTTTTACAATATCCCAAACAGATTTTCCCACAGTTGCTAAAAGTATGATGAAGAAAAAGCAAAAAGTTCACATTTCTTAAGCGTAATTAGAAACACATCTGGTGGTGTCTGTAAACAAGTCTCCTGATGATACATTTGTGAATGTGTTTGTTTATATTGCTGCTCATTCAGTAAATAACTGGCAATCCTCCAGTCTCATGAATTTTGTGAACAGTCATTATTTTGATACCTGTGGAAGTGTATTTATATTCAATAAATAGGTTAAAGCCACAAATGTTCTTCTGGGACAGTTTAAACAGGACCTACTAAGCCAAACATGGCTTGTTTATTGTGTATTCTAACCATATCCTTTATTTATTTTCTTGAAAAAAGTATATGATGCTTTACATTACACTGAATAAACTATTAGGTTGCCAAATTAGGTTGCCATGTCCTCTGTGTAGTGTATGATTCCACCTTATTTTTGTAGAGAAGTCTACATGTAAATAACCCTTAAGAAAGAAATTTGTTTAATAAGGTTAATAATGACTGCAATGTCATTAAATAGAAAGCATAAAGATAAAAACATTTGTGTAAGTCATCTTTGCAAATGATAATTGACCAATATCACAAACTGAGCTTAGATTTCTTGCAAACATTTCTTATCAAATTTAACAAACTCACATTAACTAACTATACAATCAATCTTATTGTTTTAGCTCAATACTTAATATAGTTTAACAATTCTCTAATTATATGGCTTTGGAACACAAGTCTTTACTACATCATTTTGTGCAAAAGCTGCAGGGAGCAATTGGCACAAAGGCTGATCTTCTTGAGACAAGAAGTGCTTGTTGAGTGCCTGGAAGACTTTCCTTTCAGTGACTCAAGTACCATTTACATCTATTACTGCAGTCAAGATTGAGCAAAAATCCATCCTAATGATCAAGAATAACACTTGTCTTCTTGTAAGCCCATTACATGCAAGAACATCCGGAACGGTTTGTTCTCCCATAAATCTCAATAACCTGTGAACAATAGTTTTTTAAAAAGTAGAGGCATTATAGCCATTTCAGGACTCTGTAACTGCAGATATTTAGTGTACTTAATTCTAGTAGAGCTTTTAGATCTCATGACAGCGTCCAGAACAGTAAAAACGGGCACTCTTCTGGTGTGGATCAACAATTTATCAAAAACCCCTCCAAATGTCCATTATTGTAAGCGAAGCCCACAGAGAGAGAACCATTAGATGAGCTCCATTAGTGAGTGTGCACTTTTGTCAATGTGTGTTTATGTGAAATCACAGGATTAGTCATGGTGAGTGATGATCAGTGCCCAACAGAGCAAAATTGTAATGAGCCATTAAGTTGTGTTTTAGTGTCAGAGGTCTAAAGAAATGTACGCAATGCTTGTGTACGAGATAATGTGTGAATTTTTCAGTGTGTGTTGTGCACTCTAAAATGGGCTTTTAACAGTTTATAGCCAATAATTACTGGTGGACTGCAAAGCTGTCAAACTGCAGGTTTTGTTGATTGGTGTCATCATGTCGAAATGGTTCCATCGGTTCATTTGATAAATCGGCGAACTCGGGTTGTGCTGTGTGTATTTGGCGTGAGGATTAGCATTAAGTAAATGGATGGCGAGTGCTTGTGCAGTAATGGTATAATGTGAGTTGGTAATGACTCTGCAATCTGTTAGCTATGCTGGTAACTACACTAATATTGACCACACTTGTGTAATGAAATTGTTTGTGTGGCTAAAAAGATCAATGTGAACAGTTTGGTAGGCTGGTTAGGAAACAAAATACATCTTTTGGTAGTACAATATGGTGACAATAGGTTTTTTTGACAAAGTACTATAATTGCTGTAGTCAATACTAGCAATTCCTTGATAAATCAAGATGGTATTTTTTAAAACAAGTTTTTTTGGAGGTGTTTAATTCCAAATTTCGACATACCACTGGAAAAAAATCACAAATGATTTGAACAAATCTCAAATTTTTCACATTTTACATGAGGGCAATTCCAACATTATGGGCGTGAAATTTTTAATCAAAACTAATATATAAATTAATATAAATTTTTACAGAATGTATTTATTACCAATATGTTGAACTAGTATATTGGAAAAATAAATAGCAGAAAATCTGAAAAATATCAGTCTATGCACAAATATTCTGTTTTAAAAAAATTGAAATATTCATGTGCTGTGGATGTGACAAAAAAAGCCTTTTAAGAGGAAATAAACCGTTCTTTTAAACCTGAAACATTATTTTTATATCTTTGTTTTTCTGCGGCATGTTAACAATTCTCTTTTGTATCTATTTAAATTAAATTCTCCTTGTGAATTTAAACCGCTCGGGAATAAACATTTTCTTCTGCACGTTTACGACCTCAGAAAAACTTTTGGTAAAAACGGTGAGATACTTTTTTAAGGTTTGAGTATAGAGTCGGTCACAGGTGAGTTGAGTGTTTCTGTCAGTGTAGCAGTGTAAGCAGCTTTGTTCTGTCAGAAATGCAGCAGAGTGTGTGTCTGTGGAGACAGAAGTTAGGACACACACCACAAAGCACATCATGCGCTGTCATCTGCCCAAACCGCCATGTCACGCCTCCTGCGCAACATAGGAACACATTTTTACAACGGCCCTACGTTACACACTATCTTTTGCTGCTCGATCTGGGCTGTCAACCGCATTCACTGATGTTGGCTGAGATACTGTTGCGTTTAAACTGGTTTAAAGGTCCAGAGGCATGGAAACGCCCAGCTCTGCTTTTCAGGGGTTACAAGGCTGTAAAGAAGGCCTCTCATGGGTTTGTGTATTTTTAGGGGCTGCAGTGAACTCAACTTTACTGTCTGAAATCTGAAGCCAGTAAAGAGTGCAGGAGCGTCTTTGGACAAGTGCTAATCATAAGGACATCGGGTCAGTGTGTGTTATTTCAGGAAAGTGACTGCGGTTCAGGCTGGTCGAAAGCCAGGGAAAGAGTAAGAGAGGGAAAAATAAATAATGGAAGAGGAGGAAAAGGGCTGTAGTTCAAGATCCACTTCAATCACTCAGATGAGAGAACATGTTTTCCTTAAATCTCTTGGTTGTTTTAGAGTCAAGGTTCAAGCACACCTTGCGCCTTCGAGTTGTTTCAGGGATTTTAACGTCTTGTTTCTAGGTTTTTTGTATCCAAAAAAGTTAAGACATTTCAGCTTTAAGGTAAAACAAAGGTTTTGGCTTTTTCAATAGCTTAAGGATTGACACAATCATGAGAACTCATTATTCTTCATCCCTTCATATCCAAACACTTTGAGAAAAAAAATTACATTTTAATCTTGTTTGTTTATAATAACCAGCAATAAATCAACACTGTAAAAATATGTACTATATGATTTTTTTTTTTTTTTGCACTGCATGTTGTTATGTTTTAGGGTTAATGAAAAAAAAAATTATTTTGTTTTTAACAGTGTTGACTACATTGCATATTAATATTACATTTTTTTAGGCAAGTGTAAGATACTTCTATAAAGTGACTTGCAGCACATACTTTTATCATTATGTGTTTTCTGAGTATCAAACACACAACTTTTACACTGCTAACACAGTGTTCTACCAGTTCCACTACAGAAACACCTTATGAATATGAAATTTAATGCACAATAGTTGGGTATTGTTTGGGGGCGTGTCTTTGTGACGCTTCATCAAGTCTAATCGGCTGGTTTCACATGAGTCTCAGTTCTCTGTTAGTCTTCCAGGCCCTTAAGCAGACAAAAGTAGAACGCCAGCGACAGCTGTCGGAAACTTATCACGAAGCTCTGCTTTTGATGCGTGTGGGAGTGTTCCTCGCAAAACCAGTTGCTGCCACGGTTAACAAGATTGAGAAAGATCTGTAAAAACGTAGAGAGGAATGAAAGAAATACCCAAGAGGCAGCAAGGTTCCCTTGCATCTCTCAGCAGTTTTAATCGGTAACACGGCTAAGAGTAGTCATTTGTGGTACGTTCGTGTGCGTATGCATCATCCCTTTCTCTCCGGTATGCAGTGCACACATCTGAAAATCCCAGCATGGAAAGAAAGCACATTCCAATTCTGAAATACTGTGTTTGGAATTTTCTGAACCTTACAACCACATCTGGAAACATTATTCTTGGAAGACAGGTCATTATGCTCCAAAGGCAGCAGTGAAAACATATTTAGAGCGGAAAAGAAACAAAATCAAAAACAATTGATGTGACCAGTTAGACTGTTGCTGTAAATGTCTGGGAATGTAGGGCTTGAATCTGCCCTTAAAGGGGTTGAAAACCGTGTCTGTCTTAACAATACACAGTTTTGGTATCACAATCTCTCAGTTTGAATCTCTACAAACTGATCAAGATACAGATGAGCTTAAAGATTAAAATTGTTGGGTATGTGTGATGATATAGCAGATTTATTCCATTATGCATTAAAATTGTAATTAAATGATTTACATCATCAAATGTATTACTCATAAAGTATCAATATTTCCATTAAAAAAGTTGTATTTTCCTTTATATAGATGATTGGTGCTTTAATGAACTGCAATACAGCCAGATTTGACCTGCCTTTGTCTTTTTTCTTTAATGGTAACCACAGTCTGCCTCCCACACATGCACGTATGTGCACGCACACACACACACACATGATGCTATAGGATCTCTGAACCCACATGCCGTGTGGTTTGATTTTCTCAGAGCAACTTAGAAAGTTTGAGAGAGAGGGAGGTGTCTGACCCACTGGTTCCATTCTTTTGGTTGACGAGTTTCCATTTGCACACACATCCATTTCCAATGACCGGGGACAACTTTCCGTTTTCACATTTTAATTTGGGCAGCAATAAACATCAACCCTCAGTCAAGGCTCACAGCTTTTACAGACTCGCTCCGATTGAATGAGCTACCACATGCAACCTGTCGCGGATGGAGTCTGCCAGAGAATGCAGACACGAAGAACTGCTCGTTTTACCCAGTCAGGAGTTAAATCAAGATGACAAGGGTAAGAATTTATAGGCCTGTGTCTCTGTGGGTTCGAGTTTGCCTAAGGTGCAGTCAGTGGTGGTTGTGGAGGTGGGACGGGCTCGCACCACAGAGAGACAAACGGTCTTGGCCGTAGGAGGGATGGAAAGAGCAGTGCTGGCTGCGACTGGGGTTCTGTAGGAATTGTTTAGTCATGCACTGATCATTCTGTGAGCACAAGTTGACCCGGACAAGTTAAACAGCTTAGTGTGTTGTGGAGAAGACTTCTGGCAGAGGCTGAAAGTAGAGATTGTTTCGTTTCCAAAGCAATTTAAATCTGCCTGATTCAGAGCTTAAGCATCCTTTCTCTGTCTGTGTTTTTCCTGCTTACACCCCCATCACTCTTAAAGGGATAGTTCACCTTAAAATGAAAGTTTTGTCTTATTTACCCACATTCATGTTGTTAATATCTTGTATGAAGTTTTTAAAAAAATGTAATATATTTCATATATTTAACAACTAATAACCTGGTTACTGTCACCAGCCATATTGATAATACACATGACAAAATTTAGATTTTTTAAAAACATTTTAAGTCTTTTATTTTTTTAAATTGTAGGTATTTTGATGAATAACATTCTGTTTATGTTTATTGTTATAAAAATTTGTAGACCTTTCTGTCAATAATAGATTGTCATGATTATATTAGAATTCAACTATGAAATATTAAAGTGAATAGTGAAATAACCCAAGTGTTCCAACTGGTTTTATAATTTGGCTTTGAACAACATAAGGGTGAGTAAATAATGACACAATGTTAATTTTTGGGTGAACTATCCCTTTAAGTCAAATGATTTGCCAGGCCTAAAGATCATATGCATACCCTGGCAATGCTGCAAATGTAATTGCTTAAGAGGATCTTAAGATTGTGCTTTCAAGTCGTGAAATGCTGAGCTCTGGTTCTGACTCATCGTCATATTCAATCTGCACTTATTCAAATCACCAGCAGAATAAATGCTTATCGAGATTGGCCATATTCGCTTGGCAGCTAAAATGCATCCCGTCCGCCTTCTCCAACGTGAATCCCCGCTCCCAGTCAGCCCTTGCTGATGAGATTAAACGTGTCAGAGTCATTGTGGAGAGCGATTGTCAGAGCGCCTGGGGTATGGGAGCAGGATACTTTTGTGTACGGAGAGGTGATCCAGAATCCAGAGACACTTAAGTCTCTAATCACACATGCACCGGTTGATCCGCTTTGCCATCTGAAATAAAGAAGAAGAGGAAGGAAAAAGAGATTACAGTATTTTTTGTAACTGTATGTTTGAACATCTCTTACTCCGGCATCTCACATCTTCTGCAGAAGATCCAAACGACTGCATCACCCTCTCGACGTGCGGCTAATCTGCCGCTGCGTGTGTGGATAGGATCATTGTCTGAAGTGTGAATCTGCACCTGTTTACATGGGGGTGTATGTTAAATGAGTGAGTGTGAATGCTATAACAACAGCTGATCCCCACATGGATCGTGTGGGAGGTTTGGGGCTTTGTTTAGCTTGTTGCTTTGTGAAAGCGTGCGGTTGTGCATTTGCTTGCTGTGGGTGAGATGTATGAGGAGGTGGTCATGGTGAGACTGCTGAACCTTGTAGTTAGGGTCCAAAATTAACTTTTTGCCACACCTGCCATGGCAGATAAATTGAGAAGCTTGTTGGTTTTGTATAAATATTTGTATTGAAAAATTTGTGATTGTGACAATGGAATTATTAAGCAGGATATGTGACATGATACCTTTTAAAAGACATGTCAATGTTATGAAAAAAATTGTCAAAGGTTTTACACTATACTGATAACTTAGATATTTGTTTCTTTTTATGTTCTGTGCATGTTTAAAGCGTTTTTATGTTTAAAGCATGATTTTTCAAAGTCAGGTAAAGTTCTGTTTTCAGAATTGTCTATCTGTAATAGTTCGTATTCCTTAAAAATGGACACAAGAAAATTTCATTAAAATAACTATTTTACTGTATATTCTTTGAAGAACCATGCTTTCTGGTATTGCATATATATTGCTTCTGGTTTGTGCATTTTAATTCATAGAAATCCTTTTTTGTCACATCCATAACACATTGATATTTCCATTTATAAAAATAGAAACTTTTGCAAAGACTGATATTTTTTTATTTTTGGACTCTATCAACAATATACTGTTCATAAATACATTTTGTTACACTAAATACACTAAAAATGTCACATCAATAACACTGAAATTGCCCATTATCAAGTATAGCTACTTCCATTAGATAAAAACAGCAAGGGCCACATAACACAGTTTACTGAGTGTTATTTTGGACCCATCTTGTAGCACAACAGGTTTGGGTGCATTGTGCATTCAGTTGCATTTCTTAAATTGTTGCAGTGTCATCATGCAATTTTTTTGTAACCCCTCCACGCCTCTCTTTCTGCGCAGGGTGTGAGCGGTATGTCCGTGGATGAGAAGTCTGAAGCTCCCATGTACGTGTATGAGTCGACAGTGCACTGTACCAACATCCTGCTGGGTCTGAATGAGCAGCGGAAGCAGGGCCTGCTCTGTGATGTCACCGTGCTGGTGGAGGGGAAGGAGTTTCGTGCACACAGGGCTGTTTTAGCCGCCTGCAGCGAGTACTTCCTGCAGGGGTTCGCCACCCAAAATGACAATGAACTGGTTCTCAGCATGCCAGAGGAGGTGAGGATGCACACAGATTTTAAAAAACTCACATTACCACTTTATCATGCATTTACAGGTTTGCCTGTTCATATTTTATGTAAAACTTATAGGCAATTACAGCCAATCAGAACATCTTTTATGTATATGCTGCGTTTGTGCCATATCGTAGTTCCTAAAAATACGAAATGACATCCAGGTTTTTACTCAGAGAATTATCAGTTTCTATGGCAACACACTGTATTATGTGTTTTACATTTATGTTTACATTAATTAGCAGATTTGAGATATTAATCTTAACTGATAATAGGCAATTATATGAATTATTAAAGTAAACTATTATTGGCTAATAGCATGTGCCATACATCTGTTGCCTTCCAAGTTAACACGTTTTGCAGTTTAAAGTTTCCTAATTACAATAATTCTGGCACAGCATAAGTGCACCTTTAATGTACTTTTTTAAAAGATACAATTGTGGACCAATGAGAGTTAACAGTGGGCAGGGCCATCCAGAATGACAGTGCAGATATAGAGACCAAGTTATCGTCCTGTTGCTCGTTGTTTATCTCAGTGTAAGTTTATAAATATGTGCGTGTGTATGTATGAGGTGTTATGGCTATAATCACCATTCATTATTTGTCTCTCTACAATATGGCAGCGTCCATTATTATGCCCATCTTAATGAGCAGTAACTGTCTGTCAAACACATACTCTCACATCTTCATGAGCAATCTGCCATAGCCCAAAGCGCACATTTCATGAATTTACATCTGTTGCATCCCAGTCTTTCTAGTTTTTTTTAGAATGCTAGCTTAGTGAAAAAGCGTGCATTTACAGTATTATGATTTTTATCACATAGTTCTGCCATTACTTTAATGGCATGGCATTCATTTCCTCTATATAATCTATAAAGTAGCTCCTTAAGAGGTTAAGAGGCTGTTTTGATGACATTTACATTTAATTTCATATTGACTGTTTAAAGAATACTGTAGCCACGAGAGTGTTTACATATACAACAAACCATATTAGTGGTTTCAACAAAGCTATTTGAGCTGATGGCTATCAAACGTATTCTAAAGCATTAGACATTCACTCATTAGATATTGCGTACCATAAAATAAAATTGCAGAGATTTCCCCTGGTTTGCATTACCCCATCAATTACCAACATTATTGTTAAATTGTCATGTTCACACTGCGCCAGTAAAACAGGGTTAATACTAATTCAACACAACCCAACAACCAGTGTGAACTCATTTTAGTTTTGTTAATAATACAAACTTACAAAGCTGCTCTTTGAAAAGTCTGTAGTGACAAACATAGTTAGCAAACTGACTTATGACAGATGTGTTAATTTTGCCCATTTTTGGATAAGACCACATTGCATATTATGCCTGTAGGTATGCAAAAGCAAGGTGACTGCTGTCATAAGTGTGTAGAATTTAACAATTAACAATAGCTGAAGGGCATGCTGGGAATTTGCAACTGGCACACACTCACGCAGAAATGCGCACACACACACCTCTGCTTTCACCTCTGAGTTTTCCACAGAGGTGTAATGTCACATCTAAACACCTCCAGTCATGTGTTCGCACGAGAGTGTGATGGTGAATGAACGAGTGGGGGTGCGAACGTATACGTGCACATGCCGGGAGGAAGGACACTTGTTACATGCGTGGTTTATGATGGGCTATGACCACACCATGTCGTATTCTTGTCATATTCCTGATAAGAAGTATGACAGAAGGAAGACAGCTCTGGAGACCTCCAGCAATGAAATGAAACACGACTTTCATTCACTTCTTGCTTTCGTGAATTATTCATGAGTTCACATGTCGCAGGTGTGAGTGTAAACGAGAGGGGGATTAAATCTTTCACGTATTTAAAAAAAGAGTTTGAGAAAAGCGTTTGAGTAAGTGTCTGTTATCACATCTGATGTGAGAGAACACGCATTGCTGTCACTAATGTGTCTTACTGGTAAATGTTATCTATATTCCAGAGAAAAAGAAAGTGCAAGTGCCGTTTATTGATTTAATGTAGGTTTAAAAGATCAGATTTCTGTGTAATAATCAATATGGAAAAATAATTAATTAAGTTCTTTCTTTTCACCTATAATGAAAATATACTTTGCTTTAAAAACGTATGTATTTAATTAAACATATGCAAAAAATAACAGTTTTTACTTATTGTATTTTGTACCCACATCATGCCTTCTGCACCATTTTAATCTAAGACTTTGTTTCGCCGTGTTAAGTTAAAGCATGCATCTTTTGACAGACTGAAGCAATGCATTTGCTGTGTAAGTGTGTATGGGCTTTGTGTGTTCTTTATTACAGCCTGATTTTCAGCTCAGGCCAGGGATTGTCTTACCCCTGCTGAAGATCGCCTCCTATGTGTCACTTAAGGCAAGTGATCATGAATGGTTAATCTATAATGGGGGTGTGTTGGTGGGGCGGTTAATGAAAAAAATCCTCTGCAGATGAAACAAAGAGCACCGCCACCTCCTTCTCTTCCCATCCGCAACCCCCCACATCCAGCCCACCCCTCCCAGATGACCTTGTTATTGTTGAGTGTGGGGACCGCATCGGGTTAGTGACATCATCTGTGTTAGCCAGCAAGTGTTGAGCAATGGGAGAGAGAGAGAGAGAGAGAGAGAGAGAGAGAGAGAGGCTCTTAATCGTCTCTTTGTTAAGAATCAGATCATGAAGAGTGACAGAAAAACAGCCTCCCCCTCATCCTCCCACAGAGATGGAAAAAGCCCTGTCTTAGACCCCCAGCATTCCAGTACTGAAGCATTGCATAAAGAAATTCTGATGTTATTTGCTTTCTTAAATTTTAAAGGGATTTACCGCAAAGCTAAAAACTAAATTGTGCATAGGTATTGGTTTCATGTCCTTGCTATGATGCAGGTTAATTTGGTTTATTTTGGTCAATAGTGGTTCATTTGTGTCATTAGAGGTTTAGCTTTGATGATGAACTTGGATACCCTAGAGCCAAAATTATTGATAGATAAACCGCAATAGTAGATCAGCAGTTCTTAATTGTTATTGCTTTAGTACAATGGTTATTGCACAAATGTGGAAACATATTCCTTAGAATTAAACTTGAAATTTATCGACATACAGCAATATGAAAATTGATATGATATGAAGGGAGAATGTACAATTTCATAAAGTTGTATACCATCCTAACACAGACACCAACACAAGACTAAATATTGTACTAATATTTGCATATACTGATAGGTATTAACGGGTGAATTTGCATCGAAATAACATAGAATTCGATCAGATTCTACATTTTTTAAATCAACAACAAAACATAAGGGTGTGTTTTCTTCCTTTTCTCTTATTGTTTGTTTGCATTTAGCATCTTTAAAGCATCTACAAATACTTGAGTCTTAGACCATTTCATTAATATATCAATACTAGTTTGTAGAAATCAACTATAAAATATTAAAGTGAATAGAAAAATAACCTAAGTGTTCCACCTGGAACAGGTTGCAACCCAGAATTTGGAGTGTTTTAACCTGCTGTCACCCTGTCAGAACTGACCTTTGATTCATTATTAGGTCGCAACCAACTGACAACCACTTTAGCAAATACTGAAACAACTTTATGAACAGTTAATAAATGGCTGTCCGTCACATGATGCAAACATCTGTAAATATGCACTCACTTTCTCTGTCTCTCTCTTCATCTGTGGATAAGACACCGTTTAGCAAAAACAGTTTTAAGTGTGACTGTAATTTTCAGAGGAAGCTGATTCACCAGCTTTACAATTCTTTAATCACATAATTTGCTATGCCTTTTTAACCTCTACTGATTCCAGCGATAGTCTTATTTATTCTTTCTGACGCCACCCAAAAGCTCAGGTTTTCATCACTTATTTCCTTTTTTCTTTCCTTTACAATGATTAATGCATTGAATAAGAGTTGTATAAACCTGTCATGTAGTAAAATCATACTTTAGGACATTCTTTATGTAAGAAATAATTGATGATAGACTGTTTAGAATTGAATGCACACCCAGAGGTGATGATGTAGGCACTATGTGAAGCAATATAGTGTTTACGGTTATTTAATCCAGGAAGACCTTAAAATATTAAACAATCAGGAACAAAATCTATTTTATGTGAAAACATTACTTTAAAGCCTGTGTGAACTGGAGTAAACTGCATTCCACCATTGTGGTATTTGTGCGTGTGTATGCTCGAGTCCCACTCCAGCTGTGTGTCACTGTGATTCAGCATTGCTTTAGACAGCCAGCGTTGCTCTGTGTGTGTTTGTTTGTGTATGTCTGTCTCTGTAAGTCTGATTCAGCAGTAGTATGTACAGTGACCTCAAACCACCTCCTGTTATAAAGTTTACAAGCTTCCACATGGAGCCAGTTGTGAACAGCAACCACATGAAATTCAGCACTATTGCAACACTCTCTCAAACCTCAAGATACACACACTGCAAAAACATTCATTCATCAAAACAATGCAATCCTCGCTATAGTCATCTGCAAAATATCTGTATTCCTCAAACATTAAAGCTTTGTGAAACTTACTTTTGCAGGGCCTGGGATAAGGGGATGGTTTTATGTTTTGACATGTTCAGCTGCAAATCTCTGCACTTTTTTGTAGCATTTTATTTTGTTTTAATTCCTTGACAAATACTTAGTACTCTCTGCCACTGGTTTGATAAACAGGGAGCTCATGCCATTGGTTGAGCAAATGTTGCAATGCCGTGCTGCTTTAACAAACAGATCAATGTTTTTCTGTGTCGCAGAGGTCCAACATTTACACTTCAGGGAAATCAATGTGCAAATGGCCCATTTATAATTGTTTTTGCACAACTGCGATAGGAGAAAACATCTTAACATCAAAAATGACACACATGAAAAACACATTATGCAGCTTAGTTTAAATAAATGGATAGGGCCGGATAGAAAGAGATTCTGTATTTTCATAGACTGACAAAACCTGTATTTTCCATAAGATTTTCAAAAAAAAATCTGTGGTACAAATGTGACCACATTAGCAAATCTATAGTCCACCATAAATGTTGGCTTTGCTGTGCGCGCATATGGTGTGTGCTGCATAATTCATCATAAGCAGCGTCTCGCTTGTATGTATAGTCTGCATATGCGCTGGATATTATTAGCACTAATTATATCATACTGACCATACTTTAATAGGCTATGCATACTATTGTACTCGTACACATAAAAACTTCACCATCTAGGGCAAAGGTAAATGGTGAGCAGTTGTAACAGTAAATCCAGTGATATTCACAAACACAGTGAGAGGCTTTCGAGCAGGTCAGGACCTGGCTGGGGCAGGAAGGTGTAATCCCGTTGTACAAAGCAGGCCAGGGAGAAAATAACTGCAGACTGACGTGCATGTTAACACTCAAGCCAGAACGAGGCTATCGTACATTTGTAGCTTATTATGCAGACGGAGGGAGTTCTGTCTTCTGTCACAGTCTGGGGGGTTGGGCAAAGAGGTAAAGCTTGAGAGAGGAAGTCCATCTGTCAAATGGAATTGTGAGTAAGAGAAATTACTTAAGATGAGCTTTTGTTTTAAAGGGCCGCGGTACAGCTCACGGTAGACAGGGTCATGTCCTTTTGCCTGTCTGGTTGTATACGGTAAACCTCACTTTGAGAGGATTAGCCGGTTTAGTATCTGATTTAATCCGTCGCACCAGGGAGGGATGACTCTAAATCTGTCAAGCGGTTACACATCTGAATGTGTTTGTGCATGCGTTTGCGTGCATGCATTGAAATTACTGTTTACATTACCCTTAAATTACTTTTAAATTATTTTCTTTCTTCCAATGCGATATATTATCTTAAACGTTTTTTACATCATATATTATTTTCGACTATAGGCATAATCGAGTCACATATAATGCCAGTAAGTCTCGAGTAGATTTTTAAGTGATAAAACCAATAACTGCTCTTGCTATACACCTATTATATTCCATTCAAAGTGAATCATGACTAAACTGCGTTTAAAGTCATGTTAGTCAGCACATTTCATATCACAAGCATCCGATCTTCAGTCAAGGTTTTGTAATTTTCAGACACTCTAGAGCTCTTGCTCCCTTGTCGTGCGGCTCTTTACCTCATTAACATTCATAACATGCAGGAATTTGCCGGGGCAAATTTACATAAATTAGCTGTTTCTGCTACTGAGAGGGGAAAGGCGAAAGCATCAAAGAAAGAGAGAGAGAGAGAGAGTAATGGACGGGAGGGCAGGTGTGAGGGGTTTATAGCATTCCATGACCTTTTTATGGAAGGAATCGCCAAATTGTCTGGAGTTGTCAGGATGTATGATGTACAATTTATGTCATTTCCTGCTCTGTAACAATATGACCCTTTAGAGGCCCAGTGAAAGAGAGAGAGGTCTGTAGTCTGAATTAGCATAAATGGCCCAGATCTGTCGTTTAGATAAATTTGTTTCTTTGTCTGTTTCCCACATAATAAATGTTGTTAACAGGTCCAGTGCCTCATATGTCAAAGTCTGTCCCTTAATGAGTAGCAATAGCGCTTTATTCTTCCTTTTCTGTGAGCACCTTTTATCTTTGCCTTTGTTGTTTGTCAATGTAGCCTTACACGGTTAAGCGCCGTACTGTATGCCTCCCTACATCCATTTACTGTCTTTCTATGTTTCCATCTTTTCATTCCTTTTTGTCTTCATCTGTTCTCTATGAGCAGAATTTTAACCTGATAACTGTCACTGCACATATTGAGCACACACATGAAAATTTTAATTTTTTAAATTATTTTTATTTAATTATTTTTTAATTACATAAAAAAATATATTTTGCTTATGTTTATTGTTATGAAAATTTGTTAAATATTTATTCTTGAGTCATAGACTTTTCCATCAATATATAGAGTTTGTCATGATTAGATTAGAATTTAACTAGGAAATAATAAAGTGAATAGTGAAATAACCTGTGGAACAATGAGAGTTAACAGGTTAAGACATACTGTTGGTTAGAAGGTTACAAGATTTATACTAGTTTTGGAAGTTTGCTGCAGAAATATATCTGTCATAGAAAACGCTTTAGCAGAATACATGTGAAAAATAAATGAAAGATGGTGAAGGAGAAAAAATGCAAAAATATACTAAATAAATAAACATTTATTTTAAAACTGATAAACATAAATACAAATTGTATGAATGTAGTGATGTAAATGTAACACAAATATTGATAATAAAAATAATAAAATTAATCTTCATTAATACTAGAAAGTATAGACTCTCTCTCCTCCTTTCCTCTTCTCATGCTCTCTCTCTCTCTCTCTCTCTCTCTCTCTCTCTCTCTCTCTCTCTCTCTCTCTCTCTCTCTCTCTCTCTCTCTCTCTCTCTCTCTCTCTCTCTCTCTCTCTCTCTCTCTCTCTCTCTCTCTCTCTCTCTCTCTCTCTCTCTCTCTCTCTCTCTCTCTCTCTCTCTCTCTCTCTCTCTCTCTCTCTCTGCATCAGACTGGTGGTGCGTGTGTGTCATAGAGACACTTGTAGTAGCAGTCACAGATGGTGCAGGAACTGATGCTGTGCATGCAGACTCTGTCTGCTGATGTCAGCTCAAAAGCACAATTCAGCACTTTTTTCCCCAGCAGAGAGAGCTGTTAGTCAGGCATTGCCTTTCCGTGCGACCTGCCCACCTTCACACCCCGCCAACACTGTCTCTCAACACCTTCAGTCACAGACTGGTGCGTCTGATTGAATCTGAACACGGCTATATATCAAACAAATGTACCTTGATATTATAAGCCTTTGGCAATGTTCAAAATACATACTGTATATGAATGTTTTTGGTATTTATTCTGATTCAAACCAAACAGCTATTGAAAACATTTTTGAATCAGGGATTTGAATCATTGAAATGGACAATTAAACCTGAATTATGGAAGCAAATTAAATTGTTATTCAAACATCATTGTTTATATACTCATACGTAAGAAAAATAAGGAATGATTGGAATGATGAAAGGTATGGACACGCTTACAAAATATGCCAAAAAGCCATAATCATCCCCTTCACACACACTCCTCCCCCAGTCCTGTACATTGTACAGACAATACACACACCATCCCCCACAAACATTACGAGTCAGCAGCTTCCACTCAGCAGTGACGGATTGGTGCTGTGGTGTTGCCAGTGGGCAGATGAGTCTCTCTCTCTCTCTCTCTTTCTCTCTCTTTCTCTCTCTTTCTCTCTCTTTCTCTCTCTCTCTCTCTCTCTCTCTCTCTCTCTCTCTCTCTCTCTCTCTCTCTCTCTCTCTCTCTCTCTCTCTCTCTCTCTCTCTCTCTCTCTCTCTCTCTCTCTCTCTCTCTCTCTCTCTCTCTCTCTCTTGAAATGTGTTTCTCTCTCTCTCTTGAAATGTGTTTACTGGACACAGACAGTCCCGGATGACTCAGACTCAATAGTCATCAGTATTGTTTGTGTGCATATTTGTGGATGTTATACAATCCTTTGTGTGCATGTGACTGCAGTGGCGTCTAACATTAACTAACATTATTATTCATTATTATACAGTTCTGTAATATACTGTTGTATCTTGATCGCTAAACAATATATTTCAATGTTGTGCCTGACAACCATTCTTCTGTACTGTGATGAAGAAGTGACAGATAATAAATTATTACTTTGCATGAAAGGCAGACTGTACTTTAAAATTAAAAATAGAAAAGTCCACGTTTCCTATAATTGGGGATACTACAGCTAGCTTGACCAGGAGGGAGTTTCATTCAATGTGTTTTTGTTTTGTGTGTGTAATTTATGTATATTCACATTATCTGCACCACAGAAATCAGCTGGGTTTTGAATGAAAAGAAAAGGGTTGTCTGGGTTTTCCCTCCATGCCTTTGCCATGACTGTAAGCACAATCCCCATGTTCTTCCAAATGGAAAAATCTACAGAGCAAATTTTATAGTTTTGCTTCCTGATTTTATAGTAGGAAAAGATAGCTAAGTGGCTTTCTTGGTTTGAAATGTATAATACATGACCTTAGTTTCCCTCTATCTGCAAGAAATGTCTTGATGATGATCAACATATGAAAACTTTGCTGATTTTGTCCATGAAAGAAAAGCACAGTGTCTTGTCTCCATTCATTGAACATAGAGTGTTGATCTCATTTGCTCTCATCTATGAGCACAAGTTGAGCACTTTACATCATTGATGGAGATGAGAAGGAGCTTTGTGCTCATGAACAATACTGGCCCAGATCAAGTCCAGCTATTGTAATGTGTCTGAAAACAAAGATCACCTATGTTAAAGTCTGTTTGTTACTCCAGAAAATTGTGGCTGTTTTTAAAGATTATTCTACCTCATAAGTTTTACAGATCTTATCTGGCAACAAAAAACCCTTACTGCAATTACTCATACATCCTAACAGCACAAAAGCTGCAATGAGCCAGCCAAGCTTTTGCAAGCTCAGGCATTTACCTAATTATCTTGCATTAGGTCAAATGGAAGGCTTCCATATCCGTCTGTCTCACTCTCTTTCTTTCTGTCTTCTTATTTGTCTCTCTCTCAGCAGGCTCAGGATGGCTATAGGAGGGATAAGCCGTAAGAGTCCTAGAGCCCATTAGGCTTTAAGATGCCTCACCTGAGGGATAAATGTGACGTTATGTTTACGAATATGCTTCTACCTGTTTCTCAATTACAATTAGTAATAATAAACAGTGGCTAAAATAAGCATGTGGGAAATGTTAGACATCATTGTTACATAATTGAGACCGATCTCTTGATCCGCCTTTTTATATCCCTCTGTATAGAAAGTTCTCTGCTGACCTGATAAAAAATTAACTGGCACTTTACAGTTTTTGTTAATGGTCATTTGAGCTGTCGAGCTCTCTCAGCACACTCCAAGTGCTCCGAACAATGGCAGTGCTGATGGTAACGCTGGCAATTTCCCGTTTTTTCTGTATGTGTGTCCGCAGGTTAGTGCCCAGGGATTCGCTCCATTGTTGCAGTTTGCCTATACGGCTAAGCTGCTGCTCAGCAGAGAAAACATCCAGGAGGTCATCCGCTGTGCCGAATTCCTGCGCATGCACAACCTGGAGGACTCCTGCTTTCGCTTTCTGGAGGCTCAACTGCGCAGCGAGGAGGACGGCCTGATTTCCTGTCACAAGGTGGAGCCTAAGAGCAATCATGTCGAGGATGAGAGCATGCAACCTGAGGCGCTGACGACAGCGACGACTGCAGTGACGCTGCCTGGTTCCCCGCGCTCTCGCCGTTGCTCTGAGACCCTGAATTCTTTGCGGCGGCCAGACCGTGATCGGTCGGCAGACGATTTTACCGATGGGCGGATGGACTTTGAGCGACATGGCAACTCAGACCTGCCAAGATGCCCTAAGTACAGGAAGTACCAGTGGGCATGCAACAAGCACAACAACGACGCCTCCACACACACCAGTACCTCAGGTTATCCAAGCACATTCAAGGAGACGAGCAGGCCAGCTGTGATGCAGATCAAACAGGAACCACGCAGTGAGGAAGAGTCCATCTCGCTTTGCTTGTCAGAGGATGAGCAGGACAGAAAAGAAACAGACGGTGTGGCTGAGATGGAGCTGGATGGTTCCATTTTGGTGGACCAACTGAAAGGGAGCAGCAAGTCACCCACCTGCCTACAAAATCTCTTCAAGAAGGACGTGGCTAACACACCTCAGCAGCTATTTGCTAACAGACTCGTCAGTGCCCAGGATAAAGGAACCACTCAGGGAGACCACAAAAAAGACTACAGGCCTTCGCTTGGCATGCCTGTGGCATTCCCCAAAGACGCCGATGGTTTCCCGCCAGGGCTCTCGCTGAAGTCGGCTTCCTGCGATGGTGTGTGCAAGCAAGAGGTGGAGCTAGATCGCCGCAGTGTCATCTTTTCCTCAGGGGCCTGTGACCGTCTGGGTACACCCACTCACTCCCAGCCCAGCGGGAACTCATTGGAGAAGGAGCTCTCAGAACACATGCCAAAAGGATTGTGGGCTGGTGCCAGCCAGTCCCTCCCCAGCTCCCAGAGCTATTCCCCCAGCACCACAGCCAGCGACCCGCCCCTGCTCTGCCGCCAAAGGCCCAACACCAGCTGCCCAGTGCCAATCAAGGTATGCCCGCGATCGCCTCCCTCTGAGACCCGCACCCGGACCTCAAGTTCCTGTTCGTCATACTCCTATGCCGAGGATGGGAGCGGCGGTTCCCCCTGCAGCCTGCCGCAGTTTGAATTTTCATCCTCACCATGCCCCAATGTAACACGGTGTCTCACCGGCGAACCACAGGAAGCAGGCGGAGGGACAGAGGCGCTGTTCACACGGGTTCGGCCCAAGATAAAGTGCGAGCAGTCGTATGGAACCAATTCTAGTGATGAGTCAGGGTCCTTTTCGGAGGGAGACAGCGAATCATGCCACGCTCGGGAGCCAGGCACTGAGGTGAGGTTTTTCATTTTATTGCATATGTTAACCACTTGTCAAAGCATCACTTCTGCGAGCATGCTGTGCGTCTCTTACCCTAGTGTCCATTCATGCAGAAACTGATTAGATTGTGCATCTGTTTTTCACTGCCCTCATGATATTAGAGACTTCCCTTGTGATCCCTATTCAGTGAATCATTGAATAAAGCTGCAGAGTCCTAATGGGCCAATAAACACTGTAATCATTTTCATGTCTGGACGGACATGAACATGAATAACTGCAATGATATTACTCTGACCCTTGTGTGTTACTGTATATGTCAAAGGCTAATAGAGTAGAATACAGTGGAGAGGAGCAAACTGAATTTGAAAACAATCAAATATGGATTTGCTCTAGTGTCAAACATCATACAGTACGGTTGAGTAGAGTAAGAGTACACTGAGTATAAACTTAAATTAAATCAGGACAAATAGGGCAAATATAAAAAGGTAATATTAGCAGAATACTGTATTTGCAGGTTAGGAGTTAAACATAGGCTAAATCTACTAGAATTTATCAATAAAATGTTTAATAAGGGGTTTGTGGTGTGATCTGTACTGTGTTAAGCTAGAATTCACAAGCCCATCCTCAGAATATGATAGAAATAATAAGAAACACAGACTAGAAATAAGAACCTGAAAACATATTTTATATAGACAAATTTATATAGACTATTGTTTTGTAGGACTGACATGGAAGATATTTAGCATATTTTTCTATCATAAGAATCTGTAACCTTCCTTAAAGAGAAAAAAAACTACTTTTTAAACTTTTATCCATTGTGGCAACAGGCTTTTCAGTAGATGTTTGTAATTAACAAAACTTTTTTGCCAATTGAAAAATTTGGATGCAAATAGTTATCACTGGCAACATTTTGAATTTTAATGAACTGAACAATAAAGAGAAATATGCTATTAAGAGCCCAGAATAGATAGGAAATCTTCTGGGTCAGATGAGTGATGTTGCACTATGTGTGATAGATAGTTTGAGAGTGAAGAACTAGTGAGAAGAAAAGAAAGATCTTAATGTTTATTGACTGGTGACAGAACCTGTAGGAGTTCATGCAGTGGCCATGATGAAGAAACTGGTCAGTTGCCATGGTAACATGAAGCAAACATGAAGTTTTTAGCAGTTTGTGCATTGTTTTTGTGTTGTTAATCTAAAACTAAAGTATTGCATTTTATGGTTTATTGTGATGTTAAAGTATATAATTACATTATCTTTATAGTGTATTGTATCTGATTACATCCTGCTTCAGATGCTTGCAGAATTGTAGGCATATGCTTTAATGGCTGTTTGGACGCTCTCATGTCATCTCAGTCTGTCATATACTATTTCACTCCATGCTTTCTTACACTTTTTACATTTTGAGAGAGAGAGAGAGAGAGATGGGAGAGAGAGAGAGAGAGAGAGAGAGAGAGAGAGAGAGAGAGAGAGAGAGAGAGAGAGAGAGAGAGAGCGCAGTAGGTGAGACAGTATACAGAGAAGGAAACACGGTTTCAAAAATAACTTCACCCAGCTGCTGGAAACAATGAATTCAATGAAGGAAGGAAGTTGTTAAACTATAGGCTATAGTCTAGTCCTTCATGGTCACTGGTACTGAAGTTAAACCAGGTTTTTGAACTTTTCTCTCTCTTTCATGAGTCATAAACTGTATCACTTAGTATCACTTATCTGTGACCATCACCTGCTTAAACAGGAAGTGCTCAGCTCAATAAGCTCAATAGTATATTCCTCTGTGATTTAACTCACTCTCAATACTGTTCTGAGGCCAACTTAACACCTCTGGAGAAGTGATATCTAAATGCTCTTTAAATCAATTCCCTCTGATATTTACCTGAAAGTTTGCTGACCATCTCGGGACCATCATCGAATCTTGAGATCTCTTTTCTTCTCCATTTTTTACGCTTTAGTCATTTGGTTACGCTGGGCGAAGTATTGATCTTGAGGTATGTGGGTGTGATCAGAAAAAGCCCAGAGATGAAAATCTCATTCTCACTTCTTCATTTTCAGTCTTCAATATTGCAGCGCAAAAAGAATTAACCCTTCAGTGAAAGTGCATGCATCTCAGGAAGTGGGGAGTAAAGTCAGAACCATTTCTGTTCCTCTCATTCCATCTGTAAAGCCGAGCCGCATTCTCAAAATGAGCCGACTGTGGTCTCAATATTATTCGTCAGCCGTCACATTGGTGAGCTGTAAAACCGCACGCTTATAATATGTTCATCGTTTGCTTGTCAAAGCAAAAGCGGATATCACGTTTTTATTTTATGAATGAATGTGTAAGTCACTGTTCAAAGAGTTAATGATGGTACATATGAAAGTATGCAATTTTTACAACAGACTTAACATTTTTGAGCTTTATTATGATTATTAATTAAGTTTTTTATTTAAAATTTAAGGATTAGAAATTGCATCCCAGAAAAAACTTGTGCTTAGAGGTTGCTCTAGAGACATAATCAAGTTGTGTTTTAGTTTTGTCTCCTAATATACAAACGGCAAAAATTTATTCATTGGATATATAGCCTCACATTTGATCCCAGTCTGAAACATTGTTGACATCTTTTAATTTCTTAGGAAAATCTTTGCGAAAATCACAGTCTAGTCTCTATAACATCACTATTTAATAGTAGAAAATAGAATTAAATAGGATCTTACTAGAGACATAATACAGATGTGTTCAAAATGTACCAGTGACCCAGACAAACATTCATACAGGCTATTGGACACGCACATATATATTCTGGTCCTGATGGGGACAAAGCCCCATGGTGAGCACAGACATGCCCATCACTCCATTAGATAAAGTGAGTGTGTGCATGTGTGTCTGTGCACTGTATGTGTGCAAATAGCTTTCCCCTATTACTCAGCCCCCGTGGAGAGATCCAGTTATAGCAACAAGGTTGAGAAAAGAAAAAAGGGAAGATGGAGAAAAAAGAGAAATATCTTAGGGGTCGTCTCAGAATGTTTACTTATCCGTGTCACATGGCGTCTTATTACCGAGACATGTGAAACTAAGAGAGACTGTATATGGCAGCACAGCAAACAGATAATCTAATTACTGATAAAGCCATTATAGAACATGTTTATTGTCATTGCAATACAGTGACATTTTTCTCACCAAAAGATTAACTTCCATTGTGTGGCAGTAGTTTTGCACAATAAAGGCATTGCCTCATTGCTCTACCTTGCTTAGGTTTGGACCTGCAAAAAAGAAAGTTTGATAGTTGTGTGCCAGTAATACCACTAGAAAGATATTGGGTGTCACTGCTTTTAGTCCAATAACCTATTTTGTGTATGACTACCCCACAATTCCCTGCAGATGCCCATGCTCTGAGAGAAAAAACGGGTACAAAAAGAGCAAAACCACTTTGCTCCTAGTAACAGATGAGTCCTAGTTTTTACTCCAGACTTATTTCAAGAATAATGACCTAGAGAGAAAGAAAGAGATCATGATCAAGTTTGAATTCATAAGTGCCGCTGGTGTGCTCTTTGTCATCTTTGCCGTGTTCTTGCAACTGGTTCTTTCTGTAAGACACTAAATATAGACATCACTCTCACACTCTTCTACTGCCACACACCTCTAAGCAATTTACCAGAGAGGAGACAGAGGGAGGAAATATGAGAAGGTCATGAAAGAACAAACATCTCCTTGGACACTTTAACCATGTTAAAAGACATTATTCTCTCTGCAGTCCACCTTAATAGTCTTATCATTATGACATCACATTAAGTGTGTGGAGCAATTCTCAGTGTTGACTGAGAAAAATATTTGTCTATGATTTATTAATGATGCCATGGCGACAGAACGGGCAAACCTGCCAGTGCTCTGGGCCCCCCGCTGCTCAATGGGAGACTGGGCCAGATCTACACTTTCATCTTCTGTCAGTCCCAACAGAGTCACTGTGGCAGAACGGTCCACTTCACATGGAACCGCACTGCTGTGGTTCTGCCTGGTTTTTGGGGTTGTTATACCCCTAAGCCCATGTGAGTTCCTAAGTAGGGCAGTACTGTAAATGGTAAACTGGTTACACTGTAGTTGCCTCATTCATTGCCACCAGTATAAATTCAAGAGGCACAATTAAATACACTTGACATTTTGTTTAGGCATAAGCCACTCTCTTTTACATCCTCTGAGGTTTTGCTATATTGTCACAGTGTGCCTAAAACCTTTTTAGTCGTAACTATTTTCATAATAGAGCATAACCTCAAGGGTCGTATTGATTTTATAAAACAGATAATACATAATGAAAATATTAAATCATCACAGTTTGTATTATTTTCACTAGATGGCATATACACAGTAGCAAAACATCATTCATGAGACGTTTCATAACTGATTCTGTGTGTACTGTATTTCAGGATAACTAAAACACTATTGACCAATCAGCATTTATGACTAGGACTATTTGTTAAAAAAATACATTTTTAACCAATATGTTTATATTTATAAAAAATATATTTCAAAAAGTATATTTTAAAATGTTTCAAACTAAATGAATTGGCAGTTGTTTGTTTTATTAATGCTTTAAGCATAAACCTCAATAGATTTATGCCTAAAGCATAAATTTTGCCAGTGATAAAACAAAAATAAACTTATTTAAGCTTTACCTTTTTTTAAACATTTCATTTTTTTGTCTCAATTTTGCTTTTCAATTAAATTTAGTTTTTTAAAGATGTTTTTTGCAATTGTGAATTTTTTGTGTTAAATATTGTTGTGTTTTGTACAAGTTTCTGTTCAGAATCTTAAGCTTCACACTTTATTCTTCAGATAAAGGGAACAAAAGAGATCAGAGAACACTGCCTAAGGTTCAGCATATAGAAAGACACAGAGGAATAAAGAATAAACTCGACTAGTTCACCTGCTGAGGATTGAATCTCGCTTGCCTTCTCTGTGTTCATCAGATTTTTATCCTCAATCCTCCTTCATTCCTCATGATAGCTTTTTCTCTCTGATAGCGGCGGGGTGTAAGCACATGACATCTTAGGATGCCGCTCTACACCGTGATGGAGAGAAAAAAAAGATCCTTTATATCGTCAAACACCCTGGGAATCAAATGCATTTCACAAACAGCTTCTTTGCTGAGTGTGCATACAGTATGTTCAGGATGCACTGACAGATTTTCTCATTAACAGCTGAAATTTGCATACTCATGCCCTCTGGTGATCACCTGACAGGAGTGTGAGATAGAGGAAAATAGACTGATCCAGCTGTGCTGATGCCTTTTGCTGTTGCAGCTTTGCTCTCTCTTACTCTGGCATACAGAGAGATACTTCTGCTTATGTTTTTTTCGTCCGTTTCTTTTCTCTCTTTCTTTGTTTTTGACATCTTTGTCAATCAATGATGCTGGTAAATGTTAAAAGCTTGTGGCTTATGGGAAAGGCTGTTGCCTTTGTAAAAAACTGTATTCCGCCTCCCTCTACTGGTGAAGAAGTACATTGCAAGATCTGTTGTTATTAATACACACTTTTTGTTTTTTATGTTAAAATACTTAATTATATTCTAATTCTTAACTATAAACAAGACATTCGTAAGATAACTGATCAAAAAAATGTAAATGAAACTGTTTTCATCTGCTTTGTTTGAACGGTCTGACACGTAAAGACCGTGTAAAGAGTCCAAGGCGGTGCTAATTGCAGATGGGTGCGGAGAAAATAAACGTCAAAGTGTTTATTAGGAAATGTTTAGTTATTATTTTTTTAACCAAATTTAACAAAATAAAGTGATGCTGTCTTCTTACAAGCCACTAAATTGTACAGGTAAATACGTCCGTATTGTGATGAAATGTTGTTGTTCTGTTTAAGACTATTGAGAGTGTTGATTTGAGCAGATCAGATGAGACGATGTTCATTTATGGCCTTAGGCAAAATAATTAACTTGAAGAAAAGCGAAAGGGTCACAGAATAACATCTTGCTCCTTTATGTCTCCACAGGTCAAGCTACCTTTCCCCGTTGATCAAATCACGAATCTTCCACGCAACGATTTCCAAATGATGGTCAAAATGCACAAGCTGACCTCAGAGCAGCTGGAGTTCATCCACGACGTGCGCAGGCGCAGTAAGAACCGCATCGCAGCTCAGCGCTGTCGCAAGAGAAAGCTTGACTGCATACTCAACCTAGAGTGTGAAATTCGCAAACTGGTAAGTTTCCCCTTCACTTTGCCGAAACATCTTCATTTAACAAGTCACCTTTATCCATTTGGAGGTTATCAAAAGCAGCAGGAGACCCCATTCTTCCAGTCCACCCTCCCACCTCACGTTGCCATGGCAGCACCCTTACCTGTCAATCATATAGTTGGGGTGGAGCCAGACGTCTTTGATGTGTGATGTAGTGTGAGCTCTGACAGCTTGGGCTTTGATGATACTTGCAAGTCCCCAATGTGCAGAAATAGGCATGAGAGATGCCTGTGCTCCTCTTTTCCTCCTCCTGCTTCTCTAATCTTTGGAGTTTGACAGCTGTATTGAAGATCTGCACAACTGAAATGAAGTCGTAGCATAAATGAATGTATAAAGACAGGAGGGGTGTATCTTGAAATGTGTAGATGCCTCAGAGGTTGAGAGACAATTGAAAGAAATGTTTCTCATGATCTTAAAAACCGTTTAATCTGAAGGTGTATATTTCAGTGTTACTTTAGTAGGCAAAAAATTAATATGAATTATTTCATCACAGGTGTGCGAGAAGGAAAAGCTCTTGACGGAGCGTAACCAGTTGAAGGCGTGTATGGGAGAGTTATGGGAGAATTTCTCCTGCTTGTCAGAGGAGGTGTGTCGAGACGTTCAGCTGAGCCCAGAACAGGTCCATCACTACTGCCCCATTCTGCATCCAGGCAACGCTGCCTCCGTCAACCCTGGCAACCAGGCCCCGCCCACCGGCAGCATTGACCTCACCATTTGCACCACCCCCGAACCGAGCCTCCTCAAATCGGCTGCTGCAAAAGCAGGCAACCACGACCGGGATCGGCCAAGTGGAAGAGCGGAAACGGGTCAGAAAATGCAGGCAATGATAGGCAGGAGCAAGAGGCAGGACTCTCCCTGAAACAGTCCAATCAGACGGTGACAGTAGACTTCTGTCAGGAAATGACAGAAAAGTGTACAACCGACGAACAGCCCAGAAAGGACTGCTAATGACGGTGGTTTCTGTGTTTATTTGTTTGTTTTATGATGTTTTTTATTATTTAATTTAGATATGCCTCTGCCAGTGTTTTTTTTTTTATATATATATTTATGTCTTTGTATTGTCTTTTTTTAAAACCAAGGTTGACACTACAGTTGTCTTAACAGCAGCAATACTGTTCTCCAGGTTCTCCCTCATTCAGCCATGGTAGAGTGGCTGAGACCTTCTCACAGAACTTCAAGATGGTGCTACACCTTTCCATGACAGTGGAACACTGTCTGTTTTCTATTACAGTCCATTCAGATGAGATGGGCCTTGACCACATCTCAAATTCAGACCTCTATGGACCTAGCAACAGCTTTTTGCTCTCTCTCTGTCTCTCTCTCTCTCTCTCTCTCTCTCTCTCTCTCTCTCTCTCTCTCTCTCTCTCTCTCTCTCTCTCTCTCTCTCTCGCTCAACCTTTCTCTCTACTCGTGGCCCTTGCCACAGTCAATTCAAACTCAGGAAATATTCTGAATGTTCAGTATAACTCATGAAAAAATAATACAGATTCTGTATACACAAAAGATTCTTTTTTTCTACAGCAGCTAGACTGTATGTCCATATGCAAAAATGTCTTCTGCATCATACGTTTGTAGTGTCTGTGTACCGCAACACTTAACTTGTACAGATGGTGGTATCTAGAAACATTCCTACTTTGCCTTCCACAGCACTGATACGAAAGAAAGTATGACGGACAGACAGACGAGTAAAGAATGAACCGTTGTGTCAGCCACCTTTTGCATTAGCAATACTGTACTATTTGGATATTTTTGAGGATAATGTACTTGAGGATAAAGTGCTTGCTTGGCAGAAAGTGTATTGTAAATACTGGAGCATGGAGACCGTCTCGGTGATATTGTACAGGTAGAAATCTAGATGGGTTTTCGTTTGTTTGTTTTGTTATTTTTTTATTTCTCTGGGGTTTGATCAAGCACCTTTTGTCACGAAGGGAAAATCTTTGCTGTTTCCTGTCTGAAACGAATTCCCCATGACAATGGGTGCGCTTAAACTCAGGAAACTAGCATTCTTACACCCATGCATCCACACGCATGCACGGACACACGCACACACATGCTCACACACAGAAGCTTTCTCGTACGGTGCAGAGCCCCCTGCATGTAATTTGGATGTAAATGGCATGGATGGTTTCATGTGCGTAGTGACCTCACTTCCCCGGTGAGCTGTTCTTTTTAAAATGTGAAAAGAGTCCCAGCTTGATGCGCTTTCTGAGGAAAACCTATTTCTTATCAGTATTTGCAAAAGCAGCGCATGGCCGGTGCACTCACAGACGCCTCTCCGAACAGTTTCAGTGTTATTTAAAACAAACATCATCACAAACCGACACCCTTTCAGTCCGTGATTTTCTGAGGTAAACCGCTCTGGCAGGAACAGGAAATGATGATGCGCTCAGCTCTTTGTTTAGCA
This sequence comes from Beaufortia kweichowensis, assembly GCA_019155185.1. NCBI lineage: Eukaryota > Metazoa > Chordata > Actinopteri > Cypriniformes > Gastromyzontidae > Beaufortia > Beaufortia kweichowensis. The sequence continues at coordinate 8,908,744 of CM032807.1, forward strand.
CTTCTGAAAGGGTTCATTTCTGTTTCAGTACCCTTGAAAGTCTGAAATCGGAGCACTTAACACAGACACTTAAAAGTGTCTCTCCAGGCAGAATAGCTGAAGATTTTTTGGAGATATTCTAATCGTTTTCTGGAATTCATAGGTTCATTAAAAAAAGATTCAATATTGCAGTATGAGAGAGTGTTTAAATCATATATTCATGGAAGACACTAAAAAGCTATCTTCAGAGTATCTGATCTGAAAATTGGATGGAAGTTGTCCTGTATTTCCCCTTTAATGTACATTTGTTAGATGAGTATATCCATGCTATTCGGATTGCATGCTGCCTGTATATTTTATATAGTTTGTTTAGAATTTCTTTGCCTCAAGATATAGTTCTGTTTAAATGTGTTCACTGTGGTTTTAAAAAGCTAAATTTGTTTAAAACTGACGTCTTTTTTAAAAGATCTCCTAATAAGTAATGCCACACAGTTAGGAATTGAATTCTTTTAATGTATTTCTTTTATGTTTTTTCAATCTTTGACCCCTAAAATGATAGTGTGCGTGCGTGCTTGTGTATTTTTGCGTCTGATTTTAAGAATGCTTGATATTCAGATGCGTTTCAAGTTCTCAGACATACATACCTTACCCCTCCCTCTAGTATGCACATAAACACACACACACACACACACATGCGCGTACAAACACACACACATAAACACTCAATACTGGGTGGAGCGTTCTCTCCTAGGGATGTAGAATCTAGAGGTGTTGTGATGGATAGTTGTGCTGTTGTTTTCATTGTGAATCTGTTCTTTCTCTCCCTTGCTCTTTTTCTCTCTATTTTGCTGTCTTTTTTCTAAAGAAATTGAAACAGTATTTGCCATTTCTAAATTGTAATCAGGTACAAGACTAGAACTAAAGATTTATGGGTCCAAGTGGACATTTGTGCACATATGCAAATCATCCCTATAAATGTTTTATTTCTTATTGTGTGTTGTATAAATGACAAAACGTGGAAAGCATGAACTTCTACTTGACAAGCACACTGTCGTACACTTGAGAATCTATGTCCACCTTTAAGATTTGATATATTTCTGGAAAAAAGTCACGCCTGCATCAAAGCTACAACAACAACATCTTCCTGAGATTGTCCAAAAAATTGTTTTGTGTTTATAGCTATTTATGTTCATCAGATAACAATTTATTTGTTGTGTTGTGTTTCTCATGCTTGCACACTTGGCCTTAAGAGCCTGGGGTTCAGGCTGGCATTTCGATGCAGATGTGGACAGATAGAAAAGATGGTGAATTCGGTCAAGTGATGGTGGAATTCTGACCTCTGTTAGCCTCTGCTACTAAAAGCTGCATGATGTTTGTCTCCACAGTGGCTTCAAGGGTTCAACCCGGTCACCCGGTTACAAAAAGCCTCACAGGTTAAATAAGCTTCTTAGCTATTCTCTCATCGACACTCCTATGCTAGTTTTCTTTCCGTATTAGACTCATGGTTGCTCTTGTATCTTGTCTCAGGGTGCGTGCCAACATTTTTTTGTAATAATTTTGGTTTTCAGATCTGTTAAATCATTTCTTCTGGTTAGCTGGTGAGCTCAGCTTTCTTTTTTTTTGTCTTGCATTTTTTGTGTTGTTTGATTCTTAAAGCTAATGGGTGGAATATGAATTTTAATAGTTTTTAAGCTAATAATAATTGATGAGGATGAATAAATAGATTTGCACAATTCTTTCAGATAAAACCCAACAAGGGCTATAAAAGATCTCTGAATAAAATCCAGCAGTTCATTTTCGGTTTTAATTTGGCTGCTATCTCTTAAGCTCTCAATCTGCAGTTTGCAGTCAGCTAAAAGCAAATGCATATTAGAAGTATATTTTAAGCTGTAGTAAATGTTATTTAGTATTGAGTACCAAAACTGTAACAGAAAACACCCTATGTTTATTGTTGTTTTGAATTCAGATTGTTTCGTTTGATTTGTGTGTTTCGTTTGTGCTGCTTGTCTGAAATCATAACACTGGCGTTCCAAAGGTTGCTCTTTTGACAAGGACAAAAAACTTGCCTTTTTCACAATTTGCTTAACTTTATAAAACATTTTGGTATTCCGGCGGATCACACAGGCTGAACTCATCAAAACAGCGAAAGGAAAAGGCAAAATGTTTACAAAAAAGGTGTCACATTTTTATGAGAATTTTGCCATGTACATAGAAATTGTGAGGCTAATATGAATGGATAGCTTTAGTATTGTTTGTTTTGTATGTTTTTAAAAGACAAAAAAGAAACGGCCGTTTGATAACTATGCTCCTTTCCTCCAGTTGTCTTTTCACCTGACGGCGATGTTTCAGTAAACCACAAATACAAAGTGCACCTCCAACTTTGCCTTAGAACTGACAGAGGCCATAGTTCACATTCAAGTGAAGTGTGTATGCAGGGGCCGTGAGCCCCCATATTTCGGCTAGCAGAGCTCTCTCTCTCTCTCACTTATCTACCTGTGAAATCCTTCATACCTCTCATAACTGGTCAATGACTGTATCAGCAAACTGCATCAGGTGTTTTTTCTACATGCTTTTTACACAGATTATATGGATTATTGTATTGGTAGATTTTGGTGCATCATTTTTAATGGAATAGCTCTTTGGCTTGTAGTCACAGAAGTTGTTTTTCTGTCTATCTCTTATTCTGACTCTTTTTCTCATTTATTTTTTCTAGAAGACTGTTTTGTGTTAATATTGTCGATTTGAGGTAGCTGTTTCTTTGCTCATTCTGTACTAAGAGTTTTTACATTTTTTTCATTTTGAAATGCTACATGACCCTAATGAATTTAATGACTTAAAAACCATTGTACATACGGTATTGTGCAGAACTCATTTTCATGCATTTCAATTGCTAGTGTTATATAAATGACAGATTTTGTCTAGACACCATTTCTGTTTATGAAATAAAGAAACATATCATGTATGTTGTATGGTTTTCATAACAATGTGATTTTTTCAAACATATTGTGTAATTGTGAAAGGGAGTGTATGAGGTCTAAATTTAGCTGATATTGATAGATATGCTAATGAGGCCAAGGTCAGACAATTTACTGATGTCAATCAATAGATCTATGCGGTGTTGTCACCAACACAAGCTTAAACAAAATTCAATTTGATTGTCAATTGAGAACAAAAGACATCAACGCATTATATAATATGCAAACATTACAAAACCACTTTTGTACAATATTAAAATGTTTAAAAGAATAGTTCATCCTAAAATAAAAAATCTCTCATACTGTAATTTACTCCCCCTTCATGCCATTCAAGATGTATGACTTTCTTCTTTCTCGGTTTAACAATCAACCGTTTTTATACTAAAAAATACACATACACAGGTCCCAAAATGTATAATAAAAGTAAAAAAAGAGTAGTCCAAATGACACCAGTGGGTTGATATAGTCTTTTGTAAAATCAGAGAGAAAGCATTTCATGCAGAGAAAACAAATGGTTCATAGCACTAAATAAAAATTTAGCAACGCATCAATTTAGATTACTATACACATAAAGTGACAAACATTTTTGTAAAAAAACATTACCAGAAGAAAAAAGTGAATCTGGGATGTCATAAAGGTGACTAAATGTATGGGGTAAACTATTCCTTTACCTTTTCTCTATTTTGTAATTTACCACTAGGTGGCACAATAGGGATAAACTTAATACGAAGAAACATTCATAAAAACAATGAAACACAGTTAGCCTTAACGTTTTAAATTATGTTATTAAAAAGTTTATTTGAAAGTATTCCGCTTTGTTAAAGGGTAACCAAGTTTCTTATAACAATATGGCAGTGATGATAAAAGCACTTTATTGTATATTAGGGGTTTAAGAAGAATATATGCAAAAGCCCTTAAAGATGAATTAATTGATGAAAGATGACATTGAATAGAAGATGAAATTTATCCACTGTAAACACCACCATTACCATGTTTACATTTAAGTCCAAAAGAGAAATTAAATATATTTAATGATGATTTTTAAATAGATGTCTAGCTGTGGCATATATTTAAGTGGAAAAATTCGATTTCAGTGTATATTTTAGGTCCTGTTGAGTAAATGTGTTACCCCGTGAATGCTGGAGACACCATAGGGAGGTATGTTAATTTTTTTGTTTTTAAAACATTTATTTTTAAAAAGCCAGAAAAACCATGTAGACATTGTTCCTTCAGTAATTATGTATTTAGTTAAGAAAAACTAAGACGAATACACAGCGATGGATATCTCTGTTTCTATCCACTGAGCAGACTGAGATGACTTGGTCTGGATCAAGATGATCTTCTAATTTTCACTTTTTCATGATTGAGGAGAGTTCCAGAATCATGCTCTGAAAAATTAAATCAGATCGATCTTTGAAAATAGTGTCACATTAGACAAGATTAACTTTATCAGGCATAAATATCATATAATATAATATCTAATTAATTATATACAAGTATATGTAAATAAATTTGAATAATTGTCCACATACTATGGTTAAGAACTAAAGTTAAGAACTAAAACCTGTTGAATTTTACAATTATCTCAAACTTAGTTATACTGTATAAAACTGTAAAACTGCGTATGTATTGCTCACCATTGACATTCTTCGACCGCTGGCTGGTGGTGGTGTCATAGCGGGACTCTCCCCTTGAGCTAGACGATTGGCTTCAGCTTCCGAGCCGCTCTTGGACGTTGGACTATCCGGTGAACCCTCAGAAAGCTCCCGAGACATAAAGCTGGCTTTTCTGGCAGTAGGGTAGCTTCCACTATTTGGGGAATCGCTCTCCTCACTGAAGTCTTTACACTGGCTGACCCGACTCTGTTTTCTCAGGGCGTTCCTTAAGGCGGCTGGTATCTCAATATGACTGGCTCTGAGTGAAGCTCTGGGCTGCTGGCTGAGATTTTTTGGCTGTCCAGAGCTCTTGGGTCCAGACTCCTCACTGCTGTAGGACTGTGGATGGTTATCCAAAGTGGATCGGCGTTCTGTGGTGACTAACTGATGGAGGGCATGAAATTTAGGCTGGCTTGAAAGTCGGTTCTGTCTGGGATGCTGGTCAGTTCCATTATGGTCATTGTGTGGCACTTCCTGGTTAGCTGGAGGACCAGTCATTGGTATATAATGTTCCACCTGTCCATCGGGCACAGATGTAGGAAGTGTCAAGTGCATACGTTTTTGTGGTGAGCAATTAGTGAGGACACACACCTGTTGGACCATGGAGTTTTTCTTTGATCTACAAATGCTGTCATCATCTCCACTGTACTTTGATCCATAGATAGTCTGCTTGATCTTTTTGATGCCAAGATGAAATATCTCCAGGAGATTAAGGAACAGGGATACTCCTGCAATGACCAACATGAAAATCATAAAAATGTTCTTCTCCGTTGGTCTTGAGACGAAGCAATCCACACTGTTGGGACAGGGGTCACGCTCGCACTTGTACAACGGGGCCAGTCCTATACCATAAAGCATATATTGCCCAACTATGAATCCAACCTCCACCACTGACCTGGTCAAGATATGCAACACGTATGTGCGCAGCAAGGAACCCCTTAAAGGAGCCTTCCTCACTTTCTTCTGCTCTTCAAGCTTTCTAAGTTCCTTCTCCATCCTTTTATGTTGCTCTAAAACAACCTCTGTCTCCTCCAGCTCCACCTTCAGCTGAGCTTTTTTCCTGTGACGTTCCTTCTCCAGAGCCCGGAGTCGGTAAAGTGCATGTCCCATGTAAACCAAAGATGGCGAGGAGACGAAGATGATCTGTAGGACCCAGTAGCGAATAAGGGATATGGGAAACGCCTGGTCATAGCAGACGTTCTTGCACCCAGGTTGCTCCGTGTTGCATACAAATTCGCTCTGCTCATCGTCCCAAACATCTTCAGCGGCGACTCCAAGCACAAGCATGCGGAAGATGAAGAGGATAGTGAGCCAGATTTTGCCCACGATGGTGGAGTGAATGTGAACCTCCTCCAAGATGCTCCCCAGCAAGTTCCAATCACCCATTTTCACATGGCCTAAAACTGGACGATGGAGAATTGTAAGTCATTTTTAACTTACAGCATACAGTAAAGTTAGATAAACCGTGTTAATTATGTTTCTCTTACATCATTTAAAGGTTTAATATTCTTTAAGTTCCTTAATTTGATGATATTGTAACAGAAGACAGGTTAGAAAAAATATACATGTATACATGCAGAGCACTTTCAACACCAACACACCACCAAAACAATCATAAAACTCAAGTATCCTTTAACCCACATGGGAATAATTAGGACTTCTATCTTCTGCAGTGAATGAGTCCAGTTTATCTGTTCATTGAACTCATACAACACTGCTATCGATCTGTGGGCTGGGCAGAACCCGGAGGGGGATGACTTACATCACAACTTTTAAGGACAAGTCAGAATGTTAGCAACAATTTCAAGAACTCTCTGAACCTAACTTTTAAAAATATTTTATATTAGTACTGGCACATGTTAAAGGATTAATTCATCCTAAAACATTTTTTATTTTATTTATTAACCATAATGTCATCCCTAACCTGTATGAGTTTCTTTTTTCAGTGGAACACAATAGAAGCTATTCTGACAAATGTGTTAGTGGTTTTGTGTTCATACAATGCAATGTTGTTTAGATACTAACATTCTTCAAAGTATTGTCTTGTGTTCTGCAGAAGAAAGAAAGTCATACAGGTTTGGTTTGGAATGAAATGAGGATGAATAAATGATTAAATAATTCAGTCACTTCAGAATATGGGCATTGAATGAAATCTGTCCTGCTATATTAGAGGTAATGTAAGGTTAACAACTGCCACAGACTGTGACCTGAATATCTCACTTTTGCCTGCTGTCTAGACCACACAGCAAAGTCAATAAACTGTGAATTATCCCAAAAACCATTACATTAATAGCAGTCCCTGTGTGATGGCATCTTGTTCAAAAACTGCTTTCCATAGTTACTCAGAGGAGAAAATAGAGTCTAAAAAATCTTAAATAAATATGCTTTATTTTAGAAACATTGCAAGATTTGTCAGAACTTCAAATATTTACAAATTTTATTAAAAAATATAGCTAGATTTTTCATTCTTTGTGAAAAAAAAAAACAATTTTACACCTATATACAAAGAAAAAAATTTCACCAACAAAACTATGTAACTCTTAAGTTACTAATATTATCAATTTGCACAGAACAAAGACACATATTAGAAGAGTAGAATAAAAGACACTGCCATTAATGACAAGTTATTTGTCTTTTCTCTGTCTACATTCATAGTATGAGACCTGTCAGCATAGAAACGTTTAAGTTTTTAAAAAGCATTTGCGTTCTGCAGAGGTAGGTCTAAAAACAAGGCGTTAATAACTTCTCAAATGTCAGCTTGTAATATGAGAATATCTTTGTTTATCTTTTCATTTAAATAAAAAAAAGAGAGCAACTATTTTACCAAAAGTTAAGAACAACAAACTTTGGTATTGTACAGGGCTTATGCAATGAAAACGGTACTTTTTTTTTACCAACTTTGACTTCTTGTATCTGTTCATATCTCAAACACTTTCAGATGAGTTTTAAAATACAACACTGAAAATATTTCTCAGTTCATTAAATAAATTACCCACATTGACAGATCAAACCTGTATATCTGCTATGTAATCTCTATGTTAACCAAAGAAAAGACCATGTTATGCCATTTACTGCTGATATGTTGTAAGTGTAAGTGCTTTCTTGAACATGTCAAAACACATTAACACTTTTGTTAACACATTTCCACCTTAGAAGTCAATTATTTTAGTTTCATCAAGCATGTTTGTCATTTCAAACTATCATTGTCTTGTCAAATCAGTTCTCCAGTTTTTCTTTCTTCTTGAATAGCTTCAACAGCTGTGCGAATCTCTCCTCAATCTGTCAAAGTGCAGCAATTGTTAGTTCCTGGCAAAGAAATGCAACTTATGAGAACTTTTAATAACAAACACATACCTGTTCTGTTGACTTTTTTAACCGTTTTGATAAAGCAGCAAATGTCTTGGGTGAAGCACCCTTCATTTTCAGTTCAACAAGAATGTCTCTGTCTTCGTCCCTGTGAACAAAAAGATTTTTATTTAGTTGCTATAACATGTTATGGCTGTAACATAACAAGATATTTCAATCAACTGACCTGGTCCATGTCACCACCACTTCCCCTTTCTTCCTGATGACATTCTTTGCAGAGAGGTTGCTGGGGGACACTGGAGATTTTTTGGGAGATTTTGAGTATGGTTTTTTGGGAGATTTTGAGTATGGTTCTTTGGGAGATTTTGATCTTCTTTTATGCCTCGACTTGTGATGTTTCTCTTGGGATTTGTCTGATCTGGAGCGTTTTGCTTTTGGCTCTGAGTGATGTTCCTTGCGTTTTCTTGACACCCTTTCTTCTGTTGTCTTGATCTCTGCTGAGCTGCTTACATGAGGAAGAGTAACATTTCCATCAATGGAAACCTGCTTATCTTTGTCTCTGGATGGACCAAATGAACTATCATCAAAAACATCTTCAGATTGAGATTTTTGGCTTGGTGGATAAGCATCTGTTATTTTATCTGGAACATGAAATGAATCAGTTGCCTTGGCGAGGTTTTTATCCAATGTATCTTCATGTGTAGAGACCAAGTCTTTGTTGACTGGAGATAGGTTTGGGTTTAAAGTAGGTTCTTGCTCTGCTTTATCTTCATTCTGATCACTTTCAATTGGGCCGGTAGATGTGTGTCTTATTCGTACAATGAAATGATCATTTGACCTCTCCATTACCACAGCCTGCATTGGTAAATTGGGTTTAAACTGAAAACCAGATGGATCAGGTTCCTCCCATGTTCTGTCAGGACTTGACCCACAACTGGAGTTGTCTGTGTCCAGAGAAAGGTGAATGTCCTGTTCTGTGGGATCTTCTCCATCAAGAGCATCCTCACTATAATGGGCACTCATAACACTATTAGGGGCAGACAGTGGCTGTCCTGTTCCAGGGTGCAAGAAACTCAAGTGACTATCTGATTTCAGGGGTGAGGGGATGGTAAGGGACACAGCTAGATCTTCTGCCAGGATAGAGAAAGACCGCTGGGAGGTTACGGTTGATTGTGCAGGAACTTGAGATGGTTCAGAACTAGAGGGAACTTCTAACAAGCAGCTCTCATCAAGAATTGCTGGATCTATAAGAATTTTGCTATTGGAAGAAAACTTGTAAGGGGAAATGGAAGACCATGATGTGATGAATTTGAATGGAGTCTTGTTAGGGGTCATAATCCCAATCAAACTGTCTCCTGGAACGTCTTCCTTTCGGGGAGTGCTGACTGGCCAGCACTGACTGTCCCCTACTGGAAGACCGGGTTCAAGCAAATCAGAACCTTGCAACAAAGACTTAAATATCTCTCCCATTTGAGAGTCAGAGACCAAGTTGAAGGTTAAGCTTGACGCTTGCTGCTCTGTGAGAATTTCAAAGTCCGACTTGTCTTGTGTTGTTCCATTACTGGACAGACGGTGGACAAAGGGTACGATTTTATTCTCAGAGGCGCTTTCGAGGACAGATGTTTCAGACAATGAAGTGGGAAGTTGGTGTGACATCTTCACTTCGGTCAGCTCATCATCTTCCTGCATGACAGCTTTTATATTTTTACCCCTGCTACCAAGACCCCTAGGTGGTGGCTTAATTGGAGGCGTCTCTTTTGCACAGTTTTCTGTGTCAACTCTGGCCTTCTTAGCCCTGTGAACAGATGTCACAAGATCTTTCTCCACAACATCTTTTGCTTTCAGAGCTGGATTCACAGATGGCTCAGAGCTACTTTTGAGTGCTGCCCTCAGTTCCTTAAACAAGAAATCAAACTGGCCATCCACAAACGTCCACAATTTCTGCTTGAGGTCTCCAGCTTTCTGATCAAATATACGATTGACTATACCATTCTTGGTGACCTTGCTCATGATAGATGTTATAATCTTATTAAGTTTAACTTTGATGTTATTATCCTGACGGCACAATTTACCCATGTCAACTGCATTGACAAATTCTGTAAAAGAAGCCTGAGACATATCCACTATGCAGCAGAAGGCAGTCTTGGTGACATTTTTGTGAAGCTTCATGTACTTTCTCCTCAACTCATGTCGAATACTTGCCAACCTATCCATGAATTCATCTGAAGTATGGACTGCTGCGTTCAACGGCAGGCTGACAGTTTTAAAGCGTCTTTTACTTGAAGTGGGACTGCTACTAGAAGCGGAAGTCACTGAGCTTTTGCTTTTCTCTGAGTATCTCACAGGGGCGTAAGATTTCTTTTGGGACATTCTTTTTCCAACTGAAGACAGCTTTGGACTTGAATGAGATCCTGAGGCTGACTTGTCCTTTTCTCTTGGTGGAGTCTGGATAAACAGAGGTCCCTCTTCTTCACTCTCACTCACTATCTCACCGTCCTCCAGCTCTTCTTCCTCAGTCCCACTAACTAAGAGGGCATCTGTTGTCCGGTTTTGGGAGGCAGATGTGACTGAAGAGTCTGGTGACTCATTCTCTTTGTTCATGTCCATGTTGACTTTATCACTTGTCGTGGCAGAAAGATCTTTTTTGGAAACATACAAATGTAATAATTAGCAAGATGTATATGCACTAATAATCACAAAAAACAATATGGAACACTTATAACAGTCACAAAAACAACTCTTACCTTTGCTAAGACTTTTAACATGTGGTTGTTTATCAGCACGATGAGGCTGGACTTTCTTTATTTGGCGGACTGGGCTCGTGAGAGGGCTAATGGCCTCTGGAATGACTTTGATGTTTCTAAAGGTAAGCATCATGGAGTCTTCATCATGCAACATCACATCAGTAATAGATGACTCCAGGTTCTGCTCATTTTTCTCTGTGGAATCCGGTTCTGAAAAATTAACGTGCATGGAAGAGATTGTCTCCTCTCCTACAGTGGTGCAATCGCTTGCTGCCGTAGTGGTCTGACCCCATAATGTGCTTTGATGGGATTTTCCAGCCAATTTCAGATTTTCAGATGTTTGGGACATTTCAATATCACTTGCTCTCTCATTGTCCTGTTTTGAAGTACTTGCTTCTACAGCATTACAAATAACCATGCTTTGGTCATCCACAGTAATTGTGCTGGAGGAAACTTCCATGGTGACAGAACGTTCAGTAATACTAGATGTCTTATCAGAGGAGGAGACATTTTCTTGACAAACCACGTTTTGTGCAGGCAGTAAATCCTGAGACTTGGGTTGAGGATCGCTGTGGATTCCTATCGTAGACTTTTCATCAGACACAGTGGTGATGGGATCCTGTTTCTGGCAATCATCAACTACTGAATCAGGAGCATTATTTGGGATTGTCAAATTTAGTGACATTTCAGTAGGCAAGCTATTAGAAACAACAGGATTATCTATAGTTTCTGTGGAACCTTCAGTGCATTTCTGATACATACCATTTTGAAAGTGTCCTACAGGGTTTAATTCTGATGATGAATCTTTACTAAAGGTATCAAAGTTTGATTTCTTGGCTATCTTTTTCTCTGGAGTTGTAATCATGGCTGGCACTTTATCCACAGGCTTTTGATTCTCAGCGATATTTTCTTTCTGTACCTCCATATCAATTTCTTCTGCTAAAGTCTTTTCAGAAGTGACAACTTGTTCTGATTGTTTCGATGAACTGGTAAGGTCATGCTGTTTAACCGTAGTTGTGGGCTCAGAGTCTTCAACTATCTCCTCAACACTTTGCTGACTGTTTTGTAATTCATCAATTACTAAGAAATCCTCTCCAAGTTCAGATATTTTGCTATTATCTGCAGAAAGATCTTCAGGTGTTTCTTCAACAGGTTCTCTGGGATCAGAGGATGACCTCTGGTTTTTAAGAGGTGATAAAGTCAGGTTTAGTGTTTCCATGAAACTCAGTTTTCTGTCTGGACTATTATCCTTTTTTGTTTTACAGGGACTGCTACTGATAGTCACTGTCAATGGTGTTTCCATATGGATAGATTCAAGGTTCTGATCATTCTTACATTGCTGACCACTAATGATCCTGTCCTTCTGATCATCTTTGTTAATAACTACATTTTTAGATTTTTCACCTTTGTGTTCCTCACAAACACCGTCTCTCTTTCTGTCTCTATCCTTGTGTATACCCTTTACTTTAGCATAATACTTACTGGAACTTACTTTTTTGTCAGGACTACGAAAAACTTTTTTCTTAGATTTATCATGGCTGTGTGACTTTTTGCTGCTTAACAAAGACTCATCGGTTCTGCTTGATGCTTTCCGTTTACTCTCAACCTTTCCTTGAGAATCACATTTGGGATCTTGCCTGCTGTCCAGGGGATCAGTTTGTTTCTTAGATTTATCTTCTCTACACTTTCTATCTTCATCTTTACTTCCAGCCTCCTTTGCACTTCTTTGCTCATACTCTTTGCTGCTGTCTGACCTGTTGCTTCTTCTTTCTCTACTTTTGCTGTAACTTTCATCTCTTTTAGGTCTCTCATGTTCTCTATGTCTCTCTGTTCTGCTGTCTCTCCTCTCTTCACTGGTAGATGCCTCTTGCCTTTTCTCATCTTTCTTTTGATGGCCTTTTGATTCTCGTTTCTCCATTTTGTTGTTCTGGGAATGCCAAGGTTCATTCATCACAGAAGTTGAACTCCTCCAGCCAGAATGTTTTGTTCCTTTGCTAGTGCTGTCTGTATCTTGGGTGTGCTCTTGATGCTGTGTCTCCACATTTGCAGCTGTCTTCGGTGAACTTTTGGAGGACTGGGAAGAGACATCAGATGACAAAGTTTTGTGTGAATGGGAGGATGGGCTTTTAGATCTGCCTGAACTTTTAAGGATGACTGGAACCTCAGGTGGAAGATTTGTGGTTTCACTAGACACAGAACTGTCTTTTATAAGCTCTTTTTCAGTTCTTTCAGACTTGCTCGAGTTGGCTTCTACTTTTTGAGATTTCTGAGACGTTTTCTTGTCCTGAAAGTTACACTCTTTGTCATGGCTAGTTTGTTTTTGAGACTTTTCTTCTATGTCTACCTGTCTTGAGGGACAATTTTTATTGTCTTCTAGGCTACTGAGACTGTCAGAAGTTGTACTGGGAACTGCTGGTGCAACAGAACATGGTTTTTGAGATTTTGAGACATCTGCAACTTTTGATGTGGTTGGCTCTTTTATTCTTTCTGATTTTCTGTTAGGATGGACATGTATGGACTCTTGCTCTGGTTGAATAGTTTCACTGTTGTTGTTCTGACGATTCAGAGGATTTTCATGATCATGTCTAGGGCACTTCTGGAGCACCTCAAAAGGTTGTGATGTTACAGCTGACATTGTTGCTTTACCCAATACAGCGTTTGTGCCCTTTAGTTTATTTACTTCATTTGTAATGTTGTCTTGTCTACAATCTCTGCGTTCTAAGCCAGAAGAACGTGTTGCATTGTTTAAACTGTGCCTCGTGTTTGCCTGGCCCATTTCCAGTGAAGATTTATGAAAAATTTGACCATAACTTCCACGACCGGACCTGTGATCACAACACACAGAAAAGGTCAAGTGATTTTTACATAAAACTAGAAATCCAGACTAAAGATGATGAAAGTACAAGAGCTGAAGAACTACCTATTACTGAGTCTGCTAATCTCCTCATCCTTGCGTACAATTTCCATTCTTGCCGTCTTGATAAGAGAGCAGATGTTCTTCTTCAGAAGTGTGTTTTCATTGTTCAAACTTGAATTCTTGAAAAAATAATTAAATGGAAGTTAAAATTAACATAAAAAACTGCTTCAATAGAATAACTCTGAATAAAACCCATTTAAATAACAGAAAAATTGTTAGATATGAAACGAACCTTTGTCTGCAGTAGCTGTAACTTTGAGAGCAGCTCCCTAACCTGTACTTGTGCAGCTTCACATTTTTGCTTCAACTGTAAAAAAAAAAAAGGCAGTAATTACATTAAGATAATGATATTTTCAGTCCATTTCTAACGGGTAAAAGCAGGCCTACAAGAAATCAGTTGCCTAGTTTTTAGTTGCCTAGCATAGTTTTTATTTTCACGTTTTATTTTCAGAAAAAATGTAAAAAATGAAATTGTAAACATGATAAAATGTGTTTTACTGATGATCAAAAAGATACATAAATTAGCTAAAATATAGAATAAAATAAAAGTTGATTAAAATAAAGTGCTTCAGGGTAGCAAAATACACTTTTTCAAAAACAGCTGCAGTTATAACCACAAAACACAATTCCTGATCGCCCTTTTTATTTGGTGATAATGCCCAGCTGACTGTACATCATTAACAAAGATTTAAGCCACAGACCTCATTGTAGGTTGCGTCCTTCTCTTCTTGTTCTTCCCTGATGATATCCTCATACATATCCATTGATTCAACCGTCCGTGGGGAAAGCAACTGATTGACTTTACCTAACAAAAACAAATAAAACGCATTCAAAAATTATAAAAAACAAGTAATTAAAAATAATAAAAATGTAAAATAAAGGGTAAAATAATCATTCTTTTGAGTATTTTCACATTTAGCATTTAACATATATAGGCTTAGATACTGCATATATGCGTTACAAGTTAATGAAACTCACGTTTGTTCCCATCACTCTTTGGGCTGTTCTCTAGCCCAGAGTATATGTCCACTGAGTCTTCGTCATCATGTGAATACATACCTGTCAGATAGTGAACAATTTCAGTATGTACAGTTGATTAATACATGTACATTAGATTTGCACAATGGTAGGTAAGTGTCAAAGTCCTAATTCTGAAAAATACCTATTCGTATGTTTATATTAACGTTTTATTAAACAAGCTCTTTGTGTGGTTATCTCTGGCCTATTAACTTCCAGTGTGTTATTGTGACAAGAACATAACTGCAACTATGTCAAAATGAGTAAAGTACATCTTCTTGAGTTGTACAGTAAACAAGAAAACATCTTACCAGAAGGATGATCATCAAGATCACCATAGAGTTCATCCATTAAATGATCCATTTTGCTGTCAGCTATTTAAAAAGAAAAATAGCTTAAGTTTCTTTAAAAACCATGCCAATAACAGTGGGCATGTGTCAATGCATCTACACCCTTTCCTGTGAATGCTAAAATCCTTTTATTATACTACAGAACAAAAGAGTCTACTTACTACTGAGTAGGCAAAGTAATCACAGTACAGTTTCTTATAGAAATTCCTACACAAATGATACATGCAACTTCAAGATCACTGAATAACAAAAATAACTGAACAGGTTTAATAACAGATCCTATTGTGTTATATTGGTTCAGCATTAAATAAATTAAATCAAGTATACTGTTCGTGAACAATACCTGCATGTATGATAGTCGGCTAACGACAGCACACAGATCTAACACTGTAAAACGATCCAAACACTGCAGAGAGAAGCTCGGGGTCCAATTTCAAATCTCTTGCGTACGTTTAATGTCATCTGCAAACAAGCAGCAATTTTCAACTCAGTTGTACACAACTATTTACAAATATCTTGTAGCATTTTCCACCAGCTCCGCGCCATCCTTGCAGCTTCGCAAAACAGGAAGTGACGTCATTTTCCCGCGGTCTCTCCTCTTCTAAAAGAATATCATTTGTTCCGGTGTATTTTTTCAGTGGGGTAAAGAATATAAAATGATTTTCTTTCCAGTCTTATTGTTGAATATGTAGTGTAGCAATTTTGTAATGAACATTAAAAAATTACTAATTAAACCATCATAGAATGTAATTTACCTTAATTTTTGTCATAGTTAATGATGGTTTATAAATTGTAACTTACTTATTAAGTAAGTTACTTAACTTATACTAACTAAATATAAATACTCACTGCAACAACTTTGTAGTTTGTAGGTGATTGTAGTTTCTGTTGCTAACTGTTCCCTACAGGGCTGAGCTAGTATTGCACATATTTTAAACATTACATTTATTCAAATAAATAATTAAAGTTACATTTAAAATCTTGTTTTGGGGGTCTTACAAACAGATACCGAATAACACTAGACATAACTGAACAAATATAATGAAAATCATCTTTAAACGTAAAATAAGACAGCTTAAAAGAGTTGCAAACACCAAATATGCCGCTACAGATAGTGTGTGCAATGCTGCTTTTCCTCATATAAAGGAAAAGACAAGTCGTTTAATATTTAAGCGTATTTTAAAAACACCTTCCTCAAAATTGACAACAGCATGTTTGCACTTTACAGCACAGGGAGCGCGAGCTCAGCAACACACGCTTAAATGACCCGGAAGTGAACTTCAGTTACTCACATGTGGACAGGGATTTTAACACTGACGGGAACGTGCTCGCTGTGTTGTGATACGACCTGGACAGCATAGAGAGTGATGTGTCCTATAGTTCCCATCACTTAAAAATTTCGGTTTATTAAAATCTTTATCAGACACAGAGGCATCGCTGGAAATCCCTGGTTTTACGACAAATGATAGGATGGAAAATCTGGAGTTGAGCCTAACATCTCTGGGTGCAATCTCAAGACATATCGATAAAAGTCACAACGAACTCAGCAAGTATCTGGGCAAACAGGTGAGACTGGTGCGCTGCATATGATCCGAGGACTATATAAAACCGTTATAATAGGATTTTACTTGTTTAAGACGTGCACAGTACAACGTGAGTGTCACGCCGTACGTACCCACGTTTCTGTAGTTGACATGTGGCTAGTCTGTTGTTGAGGCAAATAAGGAATTAAAAATATTTTTTTCTGAAATTTTAGTGTTTTTCATTTATATTTGTCTGTCCCCTTTGTTTTGTGCATATAATGCATTATTTATGATTTTAATGATAAACAATGCTGTCACTGTACTAAGTGGTTTGTTTATTTATTTTTTTGATAGATATAGAAATAACACTGAGCAACGTTTGCAGTCATCTTGAATACCCGATTTTACATGAATATCTTTCTGCTTGTAGATATGGACTCAGCATGACAGGCAGTGTGTATTGGATTGTCTTGCTCAGCTCTTGTTGGAGAAGGAATACACACTTCTCATCGCTCGTCACCTACGGCCACTGATCCTGGACCTGCTGGAGAGGAATGCTGAGAGGATCAAAGTAGATGTTAGGTTAAATCATGACCTCCATGAGCGCTTATGTGTTGCTCTAAGCAAACTTCTAAACATCAGTCCAGATGCTCAGACGTAAGTAATCCTTCAGAAACACATATGTCATGGCTAGGTAAAAATAATAATTCATTTGTGATTAGTAAAATGTCACAAATGATGTGCCTATGTTAGGTTGCTACCACAAATGTCTTGTCATTTTGTCTAGGAGTGTCACAATATACAGTTATTGACAATAACTTTGATATAAAAACTACAATAACCACTAGTGGATTGATATATATTTGCATATATGATTTTATATATATGATGTATATATATTGCATATATGAGATATATGATATTTCATCTCACAGGTTTGCCACAAGGTACTTCAACAGTGCTCCACCTGTTTTCCAAAGACTCTTCTTTACCATTGAAGAGTCTGCCTCCATCCAGTATGGACCCAGGCGGATGAAACTGCGGGATCTGATGGGAGCCACCCTCCGCTTCCTCCAAAGTGACTGTGAGAAGTATCGTGTCCTGTGGGACTGGAGTACCTGTGTTTCACAGCTTCTCACCAGTGATGTCATGGTCAGAAGGTATGACTGATAGTGATTATTTTGAAGAGGTTTTCCCAAAGAGTGGGTTGTTTTTAAAAGTGTTAACACATTTTGCTATTGTCCAGAATTGCAGAATGTTTAAAAAGTCTTAAGTTGTCTTCTTAATTCACCCACATTTGATTCAACTTAATTTACACATATTTGCTCTTTCTGTCATTTAAACAAGCTACAATGTTACTTTTTTTTTAAGTTACACTGCCCAGTGCCTTGCCCTGGTGTCCCACATGACAGACAACCAGAAAACAATCTTTTTGAGGAAAGTTCTTTCTAGTGAAGAGATTCTGCATCTGAAAATGAAGTAAGTTATTAATATTTTGAGAAAAGTTGTTGTTTAAATAACTGTTAGTCTTAATCACAGCGATGAACATTATTTCCTACTTGCTATAATGTCTTTGTAGGTCACTCGAAGAGACACAGCAGCTGGAGGTAGAAAAGGCTCTGGTTTTGGCCAATCAGGGCTCAGTAATGTGGCGGAAAGAGAGGGCACATAAGGCCACTCGTGGTCAGCTGGTGACAGAGGATCTGACACGAAGCGTTTCTATGGTCTGTGGGGTGATCCTGCCCAGAAGGACACCTAGACAAGGTGAACAGACTCAGACAAGTATAAGTAATTTAGTATTGGTGGATTCAACCTGTCAAAATCTACGGCGGCTTGCCATGGCGGTGGCTTCCCAGAAGCCTGTTCTGTTGGAAGGGCCGATTGGATGTGGAAAAACTGCTCTTGTTGAATATTTAGCTGCTGTTACTGGACATGTTAAAGCCCCTGACATCCTGAAGGTTCAGCTTGGAGATCAGACTGACAGTAAGGTGAGATGTGCTTGACTTTGGGTGATATACTGATATTCTTTGCAATGTTTTAATTTGTTTTCACCGCATTTTTAATTACCCTACAAGAACTTATTTGCTGTAAATATTACCATAACGTTTGCCTATGATTTACCAGAGCATGTTTTAATGACGATGCCCATATTTTTTATAGATGCTGCTAGGCATGTACCGCTGCACAGATATTCCTGGAAAGTTTGTTTGGCAGCCGGGATCCCTGACCCAGGCAGTCTCCAAAGGTTACTGGATTCTGCTGGAGGACATTGATCATGCTCCTTTAGATGTGGTAGGTGCAAAATCCACAAAAACAGACAACTTTTATTCTTTCTTCTTTAAAATGCTTTTAAGCTTCAAGATCAAGCCAGATAAGATTGTTGATCAGATGAGTGTTATTATTTTTGCCCCACAGATATCAGTTTTGCTTCCCCTTATGGAGAACAAAAAGTTGACTATTCCAGGGCGTGAAGACTGCATACACATGGCTCCATCATTCCAGTTTTTTGCAACACGAAGGTAACATCTGTGATTTCACATGTGAATGAGAATTATTCCATTTTGTTATAACAATTATTCCACTAAACCATTTGTCAATTCAATTATTATTTTAGGACGTTTTACAGTGGAGGAGCTTGGCATCGACCACAGAGCACACATGCAGCATTTCTGGACAAATACTGGAGTAAACTGCAGATTGGCAACATGAGCAGAGAGGAACTTAAACAGGCAAGATATGCCTTTAAAATGAAACTGATTTATCCTTGGAGGTCCTAATGAAAAGATTTTTCTAATATAATCTCTCTCTCATTTTCTCTATGTCTAGGTCCTAATAAAGAGGTATCCCAACCTCACAGTGGTGGTTGAGCGTCTTTTGGACATATACTGCCAGCTAACTGGAGACAGACATCAGGTCAGCTCCAGTCTACAGGGTCCTAGTGCAGTCCAACGCATATCAGATGAGCACATTACAACACTGGAGGGCAGAGGTCTGTCACTGAGGTGAGATGTCACCAAAATACCTTTTTTTAGAAAATGTAACTTTTTTAGACTTGAATATTTCAGTTTCCTTGGTTTTATTTCATGTACTGGTTGGTGAATGAAAAAAAAATCTAGGGAACATTGCACTGCATCAGAAAATTACACTATAGATTCATCAGTAAGAATAGAACAGTTGCTTTCAACTAAACAAGCGATGCAGTAAGATGCTCAGTGTAGCTTTAGGGCAGCATTGTGATGTTTGAGTCCAGGTCTCCCCAGGTGACATCTGTTGTGTAGCTGGGCCTCAGGCTGTTCATCATCTTTCCGCTGGACTGCTGCATTCGATGGCCTATTGATTTCTCTGTTCTGTTGTGGAGCCCCAGCCAGAGAGACAGTGTGTCAGAATAAATAATATACGTAACCAGCTTTGTGTAACTCTTTTTTTTGTATACGTTGAAAGCATGGTGTTGCCTGAGTTATGTTTTTAGTTTGGTTACATATTTGTTGTTTTGTATTTCGATTTGTTTAATTTTGCATTTGGGACCACTTTATTAAATACTAAAATAACAGGGGCAGTGTTAAATTATGTTCTATTTAGGGTAGCTACGAACATACAACCATTACAAAGCCTGTAAAAGTGTGTTGGGTGAGGGGGCTCTACTATGATAAGGTAAATGTGATAAGGTCATAAGGTCTCCTGTTGTGTTTGTAGTCAGGCCAAAACTCTGTTAAAACAGTTTGAGAGAGCAGTAGGTCTGTCTACGATCATGCATACATGCAGTGTTTTGGCGAGTGTGATTTAGAGGGGAGGTTTTATAATATTCTGTATGTACTTCTGCTATACTATAACTGCTTCATAATCCCAATATTATTTTTCCACAGCGTTCTGCTGATTTTGAGTTACTTTATAATTGTTGTATAATTGTTGGTTGGTATAAAAAGATGCATAATTAAAAATGTGTTTTTAATTAATAGGGACTTGCTGAAATGGTGTGAGAGGATCTGCTTTAATTTTGATAGCTCTTCTGCCTCCACAGCACAAAATGTTTTCCTGGAGGTAAGCGGGCAGCATTATTATCTCTTGCATTATTTTGCATGTTGAGCCCTTTTAGGGAGATACATTTATAAAATGTATTAAATATGACACAGAAACTGGCTCAACAATGACAAAATGGGACTTTCTGTTGTCTGACCTATGGGATGTGTTCTGAAAATGACACACTTTTACAGTAATGAGTTTTTTCTGCAGGCTCTTGACTGCTTCACTGCCATGCTCTCCAAACCTGAGAGCAGACTCAAGATGTTAGAGATCATTGGCAGCAAGCTCAACATATCCAAAGAGAAGGTGATCTCACAAATTAAATGTTTTGTTTTATTCAGCAAATCAGTTACCTTCTCAGTCATCCATCTAAAGCATTTTCAGGAGTTTTCATTAGTGTTTTAATAAATATTTTTTATACATTTTCTAATAAATTTTATTTATATAAGTATTCTTTTTACTGATACAAACTATTAACATGTAATAACAATGTGACAACTGTATCCTAACAATGTAAAACCATACATCACGCTATAGCCCACAATATGATCAACTGCTGTGTTCAAAAGTATATAACACTCTTATTTGACATTTTAGGCCCAGTACTTCTGTCAGATGTACCTGCCTGCCATCACTGTGACAGAGCTGGAGGTCACAGTGGGTCGCCAAATGTTACTTTGCAAGGAGAGCGATGCGGTGCGACTTAGCATGTGAGTTGTCAATTGTGAGACAGTCAATTGTTTCAAACCACTGATTCTGAAATATGAATGTTAGACTGATATGATTATCCAATAGATCCAATATTGATAAGAAAAACCTGAACAACCAGTGAAGTGTCTTAAGGGTAAAAATCATTAGCTGGCATGTATGTTTGCATCACAGAGAAAAACAAACTTTCGCTGCCACGCGACCCTCATCTGTACTTCTGGAGCAGCTGGCGGTGTGTGTCACTAAAGGGGAGCCTGTCCTGTTGGTTGGAGAAACGGGCACAGGAAAGACCTCTACTGTGCAGTACCTGGCTGGAGTGACGGGTAACCTGAACTACACTAACTGAACAGGTTTATCATTGATCTCACAGCAGTCTTGTGCATCATTATTCATTTCCTGATGTGCTCCTTTCCTCAAGGACACAAACTCAGAGTGGTCAACATGAACCAACAGAGTGATACTGCAGACCTGCTGGGAGGGTGAGTAGACAAGTGTCTGTGCAACCACAAAGAACTATAAGGTCCAGAAGTGTTGGGTAGTAATATAGTGAAAGTAGTGATGCTACCAACCTACATTTTTCAGTAGCTCAGTGTAAAGCAAAGACTGACTACAAACATGCTTAATCTAATATGGATTATTCAAGGAGTTTTATAGTTGATTCAATGAACAAATATTGACACTGTGTATCCAGTGGAATCCATCCTTTTTTGTTGCTAAGATGCATTTATGATGATTTAAGGTATAAACCAGTGGACCATAAACTCATCTTGTTGCCCTTGCGGGAGGCATTTGAGGACCTCTTCTCGCAGACATACTCAAGGAAACAGAACCTGACCTTCCTAGGACACGTGCAGACCTGCTTTAGAGGCAAACGCTGGCAAGATCTTCTTAAGCTCATGGACCATGTGTGCAAGTCAGCACTGACCAAGGAACTACAGGATAAACCCAACGGTAAACCTGGGTTAAAAGGAAGTGGGTTGCTTTGACACTTTGTTGAGCTGGTTTTACCTCATTGATTTAACCCTGATTAGAATCATTATTAAAGTTACATTTACATATTTTTTTATCTTATTCGTTATATACTGTTTTTGTTCGTCGTACAGCTGCTCTGCTTCAGGAACAATGGGAAGCTCTGGCTCTCAAACTCAGTCAGACACAGGAACAGATTCGGGCTTGTGAATCTGCTATGATCTTTGCATTTGTGGAGGTAATTATTACCCTGGATTTCTATCGTCTCAACTCTCTGCCGCCTCCTTTTTGTTCTGTACAGAAGAAAATTAGTTTTCTTTTGCATGTCTGGACAAAACCATAGACCCTTCAGTTTTGCTGTTTGTGTGATGTACCAGTCATGACTAAGGTAGTGTGGGTAACTTTACAGGGGACGTTAGCCAAAGCAGTAAAAAAAGGCGAGTGGATCCTGCTGGATGAGATTAATCTGGCAGCAGCAGAGATGCTGGAGTGTCTGAGTGGATTACTGGAGGGCAGCACAGGGTCTTTAGTGCTGCTGGACCGCGGAGATACCGGTAAGTCTGATCTCAGATTCGATTACGGCCCAGTGGGTACTGCTTTATTAAATTTGTGCTTTTTAAGTGTGTACATTTATGTTTGAAGTATGTTACTATGTTTATGTTTTGGGTTTTGTGTAGAGCCTCTGGTGCGACATCCAGACTTCTGTCTATTTGCCTGCATGAATCCAGCAACTGATGTAGGCAAGAGGAACCTGCCACTGGGCATTAGAAACAGGTGAGAGGACTGTTTGACTTTTCATTATGACATGTGATAAATTCAATAAATTCATAAACGTTTTGTGGCATATGTACATGTTTTTGGTGAATTTGATGTGTTTGTGATTATGCGTCAGATTCACAGAGCTGTACGTGGAGGAACTGGAGAATGAGAGTGATTTACGTATACTGGTTTCTGATTACCTCAAAGGCCTGAACCTGAACAGAAACATCATTCATGGGATCATCAGGTTTGCAGGCATAGCACGACTATAATGTATTAATATATATATTAAACCATGTTTTTTTAGATAGTTAACAATTTCTGTTTTTTCCACAGTTTTTATTTGGCTGTTCGTAAGGATGCTCACACTCGTCTGGTTGACGGTACGGGTCACAAGCCACATTACAGCTTGCGTACTCTATGTCGAGCTCTGAAGTATGTGGCCTCTGACCCCTGCTACAACATTCAACGCTCCCTCTATGAGGTAGTTAATTTGTACCCAAAGCACTTCCTGTCTGAAGCAAAAAGTTAATTTAGCAAAATTTTGTACCTTACTCCCAAAACATTGTTGATGGAGATGTTTTCTGTGTTCTGCAGGGTTTCTGTCTGAGTTTTCTCACTCAGTTGGATCGCAGTTCTCACCCTATTGTGCAGAAACTGGTGTGTCAGTACATACTGGGAGGAAATGTGAAATGTCTCAAACAGGTACATTCTTTTCACTTTAGTTAGCCACTTCATTCAAGTGAATAGTAATCTCCATGGATTAATTTAAAGTGTACTTTAAATGCAAATGCACTATGGATAAAATTGTCTGCGTATTATATGTAAATACAGATTTCTTTTTTGTCTTCAGACAATCCCGCGGCCCAAAGAGCGTGCGTGTGTACACATAGAGGAGTACTGGCTGAGTCGGGGTGATATGGAGCCTGTTGTGGACCCCAGTTACATCCTTACACATTCTGTCAAGCTCAACCTGAAAGATCTGGCTCGCGTGGTATCTGCTGGGTAAGAAAACAACAATGCATATACTACTGCATATGACATTCTGTAGATCAATCACACTGTTGAAACGCATTACATATGCAGCATATCTTTGTTTATCTGTGGGAGGGAGGGATAGTGTGTAACTGGTTAAAGATAAAAAGCATGAAATATTAGCTGATGATCTCTCATTTATTATCTTTAATACCACAGAGCTGTAAAAAAGTTTCTATATTTTAAAATTCCTTAAAATTTCCATGTTATTACTGATTAACATTTAATTTTTCATTTATGTACTGGTCATCAGTCACTTTTAAAATAACAAATTTGCACAAAATTAAAGAAAGTAGTAGTCCTGATTTGTTTTTGCCTTTCTTTCTGTATGGTTGTGTGCATGTTTAGCATCCATCCAGTGCTCATCCAGGGTGAAACGTCTGTAGGAAAGACAAGTTTAATTAAATGGCTTGCAGCTGCAACAGGAAACCAGTGTGTGAGAATCAATAATCATGAGCACACAGATATCCAAGAGTACATCGGCTGCTACTCCTCCGATGAGCATGGCAAACTTGTCTTCAAAGAAGGTAATGAGTCTTTTGTAACAGTGGAAATTGGTTTGTGATGTTCGATGTGCAAAAAGCATGAAACCATTTAAATACAAGGGTTTTTAAGCCAAAAATAAACCAATTATTATTTTCCTTTAATTTTACTATTGTACCAACACTTGAGTGGATCACCACTCAAAGACTAATGTTTAATCTAGGTGATTATATGTTTATAAATAATATTTATAAATTCTTAGCAATGACAGATGTGTAAGATAATAATATTAGGTCTTTGAGTGTTTTGTGCATAGTTAAAGCTTTTGTTTATCTTTCTTAAGTTTTATTTAAACAATCTATATGTTTTTTCCCCTAAAGGCGTGCTAATAGATGCCATGAGGAAAGGTTATTGGATCATTCTGGATGAACTGAATCTTGCCCCTACTGATGTGCTGGAGGCTTTGAATAGACTGCTGGATGATAACAGGGAGCTCTTCATAGCTGAAACACAAGAAGTGGTCAAAGCCCACCCTAGATTTATGCTCTTTGCCACTCAGAATCCCCCTGGACTCTACGGGGGCAGAAAGGTACTCGCTAACACTTGCAATGTGACCATGTGACAAATTAATTGAGGCCATGCAAGGTCATCTCGCTTTAGTCATAAGCCAGTATTCTTCTCTGGTCATGAACGTCAATTTAGCGTTTATTCTATTTTCTGTAGGTTTTGTCACGAGCGTTCAGGAATCGTTTTGTGGAGCTGCATTTTGATGAGCTGCCCAGTTCAGAGCTGGAGAACATCCTCCATCAGCGCTGCAGCCTGCCTCCATCCTACTGCTCCAAACTCATCAAAGTCATGCAGAATCTGCAGGTGACCATCTCAATACACAGCAAATGTTGCACCAGATTTACTGAATTAAGTTAAGCTTGTAAAGGATGATTTGATGGTGTTTTGTAAAATTTTACACACAGGTAAACTGTTCCTTTTAACAGCTAAGGTGACCTCACATAATGTGTGTCTATGTCTGTGTCAGTCTTTACGTAGGGGATCCAGTGTGTTTGCTGGGAAACATGGTTTCATTACTTTGAGAGACCTGTTCCGATGGGCTGAACGCTATAGGCTGGAGGAGCAAAGTGACTCCTCACGTGATTGGCTGCAGCATCTGGCAGATGATGGTAACATCTTTTTTATAACACTTAATTTCAGATTTTTATACCATAAAACAAAATAAAATAACTAAAAAACATAATGGTCTTGTTGTCAGGCTACATGCTGTTGGCCGGTCGTGTCAGAAAGCCAGAGGAAGCTCTGACCATCCAGGACATACTGGAGAAGCACTTTAAAAGGACAGTGAACCTGGATGTTCTTTTCTCAGAAGCTCAGGTCACCTCTCAGTTCAGTGAGTTTGTAAGCACAAACACAACCCAAACACAGATGAACCGCAGGAGAACGCCACATTTCAATATTAGGTCGATAACTTTCAATTAAAATGGTTGTCCAGTAAACAAACACCAGTAATATTGCACAGTATAATGAAAATCCTTAATGATAAGAGATCTTGGTGTTCCATGCTTTCAAGTGTTCATATGTAATGGAGGGCTATTATTGGGTGTGAGTTTTACTTGTATTAATTTGTATTTTGTTGTGATGTACAGATAAAATATCTCTTATGTTCTTTGCGATATAATATATAATTTAAAATGTACAGAATTTTTTTTGCAGATGATGCTATCATTTTCGTTTTCAAATACATTTTGTGAAACGTATGTATTTTCAGGTCCCAAAATGCTGTTTTTGTGTAAATAAACAGCCAAAACGCATATAATTTAGCGTCTAAAATGGTATTATGTCATGCTTTTAAGTCGTCTTAAAGTCTATTAACAATTATTTTTATTTGTTTATTTCTCATTACCTAAAGATCCATTTGGTAAGCTCATTGTGTAACAAGTGGTCGGATCAATTAGTTTGTTTGGCTCAGTTTGGTATATTGATGGTTTGGCACTTTGCAGGCCCTTTTGTGGACAGTATTGCGGGTGTCCCAGAAGAGTTTGGCCATGTGGTGTGGACCCAGGGCATGAGGAGACTGGCTGTGCTTGTGGGTCGGGCACTTCGTTTTGGAGAGTCTGTCCTGCTTGTTGGGGACACAGGGTAAGCTGTAATAATGCTTAGTTAAAGCTAATGGTTAATAAGGTAACACAAGCTTAGTTGGCTCACATTTTCCTTTCGTCACCTGAAGGTGTGGCAAGACTACCATCTGCCAGCTGTTTGCAGCACTAGCTGGTCAGAAGTTCTTCTCCCTGAACTGCCATTTACATATGGAGACTTCTGATTTTCTAGGTGGCCTCCGACCTGTCCGCCACACGGGAACCCAACAGGTAAAATACATATTTCTTCATGTTTTTAAGCCACCCACTGAACAGTGATGTGGTTAATCTGAGTTTATGGCTGACTTTTCAGGCTGATGGTGAGGATGGCCGTCTGTTCGAGTGGCATGATGGGCCACTGGTCCTGGCCATGAAACAGGATGGCGTGTTTCTGATGGATGAGATCTCGCTGGCTGACGACTCTGTGCTGGAGAGACTCAACAGGTATGTTTTACACTCTGAATAAGGAAACCTACATTAATTGTACAGCCACATGTGAGTTAAAAAAGTGACTGTCTCGGGTTTGTGTGTCCTGTGCAGTGTGCTGGAGATTGAAAAGTCTCTGGTTCTGGCAGAGAAAGGCAGCGGAGATGATGATGATGTTGAGCTCATCATTGCCGGGAAGAAATTTCGACTCGTTGCCACCATGAACCCTGGAGGTGACTTTGGAAAGAAAGAGGTCTGGAGACTTAGCTTGTCTGACAAAAATAATATCAATCTAAAAATCATTGGACTTTGCATGGGAAAAAAAAAAAAACAAGTAGACAATGGCACTGACAAGTGTGTTTGTTTGTTTACATACAGTTGTCTCCAGCACTAAGGAACAGGTTCACAGAGATTTGGTGTCCACAAAATAATACCCGTAATGATCTCATCCAAATCATCCAACACAACCTGCGACCTGGACTGTCTCTTGACCAGCATGACCACCAAGGTAACTCACTTTGCACCAACAACCAATTAACATGCCTTATTGCTTTAATCATTTTTGATGTCATTTAATAAAAGTGTTTTCCCAGTTTTCTGTGTTGTCTAAATTTGTCTGTTAATAGCTATAATTGTTTATGTGTAGATGTTACATATTTCAGTCATCATTAATCTGAAGTTATTACTGAACACAGAAATACTTTCTATATATATATAGTTAAGCAATAAATCAACCATGTCATTATGTTTTATTTTATTTATATTACATTTTACAACTGTGACTCTCACAGGTAAAGACATAGCAGAACTCATGTTGGACTTCATCGACTGGCTGACCAACCAGGAGTTTGGCCGACGGTGTATTTTAAGCGTGCGAGACATTCTATCATGGGTGAACTTCATGAACACCGTGTGTGAGAGAGACGAAGATGGATTTATGACAATGGGTGAGATGGAGGAGGAA
This sequence comes from Beaufortia kweichowensis, assembly GCA_019155185.1. NCBI lineage: Eukaryota > Metazoa > Chordata > Actinopteri > Cypriniformes > Gastromyzontidae > Beaufortia > Beaufortia kweichowensis. Next base: position 8,936,718 of record CM032807.1, read on the forward strand.
GAGCCGGAATGGGATCTTCGACTAGACACCGTAACAGCCTTCATTCATGCCGCATGCCTCGTGTATGTGGATGGAATCGGTTCAGGTAGGAAAAAAGAGATTACAGTTTTTTCATGTTTTGATACCTGGTTACCACCAGAATGATGTCCATGTGTATTTTTTTTTTTTATGTTTTCATGTGTTGTCCTCTTGGCACCAGGAACCACAGTGTCAGCAGCAGAGAACGCCCTGGTGGCCCGGAGGGCATGTCTGGGGTACCTGGAAAAGAGATTGAGCAGGATTACAGAGCTGGATGAGGAGATGCAGAATGCACTCCGAGTCTATGACAGCAGCATCTCTAGAGAGCCCCAGTGGGGTGATGACTTTTTTGGCATTGACCCCTTTTACATAGCTGCAGGTGAGGATCTTATATTAAACACATTAAGACACAAACACATTCATTTACACCATTGATAATGTCCTAGATATTCTTTTAAAGCACCATAGTCATCTAGCATCACTTTAAAATAATTATAGCAATTAAAAAATGTTTTTGGTACGTCGATACTCACTGGTTTCTCATCCATCCACAGGTCCTGAAAGTGAAGGCAGGAGTCTATCAGGCTATACCCTGAGTGCCGGCACCACCGCTGTGAATGCTCAGAGGATTCTGCGGGCAATGAAGCTCCAGAGACCCATACTGCTGGAGGGTTCACCTGGTGTGGGCAAGACCAGCCTGGTCGCTGCCCTGGCCAAGGCATCTGGGAACCACCTTGTCAGGATCAACCTGTCTGAACAAACTGTACGTCTAAAGTCTTAACACTACAGACAAAGCAACTGTTTTTTAAATGCATATATACTGCAAGCTTTTTGTATATGCAAGTGATTTGATTAACAAACAATATAAAAATGCTGTTTTGTATTTACTGAATAGGATATTACAGATCTGTTTGGAACAGACCTGCCGGTGGAAGGAGGCAAAGGAGGGGAGTTTGCCTGGCGTGATGGTCCACTCCTTGCTGCTCTGAAGGCTGGACATTGGATTGTCCTAGATGAGGTACAGTGTACTGTATAGTATATTACACATATTTTATTCTAATTGGCCACATTCAAAGGTATGTTATTCCTTAAAAACATTATCTTCATTTATTTTCATCTCTACAGCTGAATCTGGCCTCTCAGTCAGTGCTCGAGGGTCTTAACGCTTGCTTCGACCATCGAGCTGAGATTTACATTCCTGAGCTGGGTATGCGCTTCCACGTTCAGCAGGAGAAAACCAAGATCTTCGGCTGCCAGAACCCTTTCACTCAGGGAGGAGGACGCAAGGGCCTTCCAAAGTCTTTTCTCAACAGATTCACTCAGGTAACATTTACTGTACCAAAAACAACCAACACTGGATCATAATAAGATGCGATGTGAACTTGCCAGCGAAAAACAGTCGATCAATATTACAATACAATGTTTATGCACTGTGTATTATTGTTTGCAGTTATCTGAAATGTAGGTCATTAAAAATGTTGTGTTTTGTTCATTCAGGTGTATGTGGATTCACTAACCAGTGAAGACATGCAGTTTATTGGCGACTCCATCTTTCCTAACATTGACAACACAATCATCTCGAAAATGGTGCAGTTCAGCAATCGGGTAAGAGGATGAAAATTGATGAAACATTGCATTTACAAAACAATACATGACTTGCAGTTTAATTGATTAAATTAGTAAATTATTGGTTTGACTGACAGTGTGAATTTATTAACTGGTCAGAAGATAAAATTGATTGCCTTCATAAATTGAAATGCATGTGCATAAATATATGCAACAATTTTGCATTTTTACACTTTGATTTTTTGTATCTAAGCTCATCCAAGAGGTGACTGTGGAGAGGAAGTGGGGACAGAGAGGAGGACCGTGGGAGTTTAATCTCCGTGACCTCTTCCGTTGGTGTCAGCTGATGCAGACAGACCAATCACCAGGCTTCTTCAACCCCGGGCAACATGTTGGACTGGTGTATGGGGACCGCATGAGAACAGAGGCGGACAAAGCTCAGGTAGCCATGCTATTATTAATTTATCATAGCATAAGAGGATGTTAATGACTATCTGTGGATCAGTAATGCACGTGTGTCCATGCTCAGGTGTTGGCTGTGTTCAGAAAAGTGTTTGGAGAAGACTTTGAGCCATACATGGGTTCCAGACAGTTTCATATTACACCTTTGAATCTGCAGGTTGGTACAATTATAATATGCCAAGAATTAATTTATAGTGAGCCTATATAATAAATACAGAAAAATTTCAATTTAGGATTAATATTTTTTTTTCCCACACTGTAGTTGGGCTACTCTGTTATCCAGCGTAGTGGAGGGGCGCCTGTTGGTCTGGACCCTCCTCTCTCCATTACCCATCAGTCTTTGCGTCCACTGGAGGCTCTGATGAAATGTGTGGAGATGGGATGGATGGCCATACTGGTGGGTCCCACTGCCAGTGGAAAGAGCAGTCTAGTGCATCTGCTCGCACTGTTAACAGGCCATAGGTTGAGGGTCATGGCCATGAACAGCGCCATGGATACAACCGAGCTCCTGGGTGGCTTCGAGCAGGTGGACATCATACGTCCATGGCAGCAGGTCTTGGAGAGCATGGACTATGTGGTCGCCATGGTTACCAGGCGAGGTCTGATGTCATTGGATGGGGCGGTGCAGGATACAGAGTTTCTGTTGAGCACGTGGAGCACATTCCGCCGCTGGCTGAGGGACGAGGGTCTCGACACTACAGAGGGCACTGTCACGTTTGAGGCTTTAAACAAGCTGGAGGTCATTATTGTTCTGCTGCATAAACTCAACACCAAGCTCAAGGTCTTAACAGGTGAGGACACTATAGCACAACTTACAGTCCAGGTTTCTGCCATGTTCATATGAAATCACATCTAATAGTTATGTAATCCTGCAATGTACACTATGAATGTCATGTTATCTTTCTGCAGACATGTCAAAGCTGCAGATGGATTTTACTCTACTGAAGGAGCGTTTGGCTCAGATGCAGGATGGCTGGACTCATGGGGGATTTGAATGGCTGGATGGAACGCTAGTACAGGCCCTGCAGGCTGGAGATTGGCTGCTCATGGACAATGTCAACTTCTGCAGGTCAGAGATTTTCACTTTTAAGGGTCAATTCACCCTACAACGAAAAATCTGTCATTGTTTCTTATGTCATTCTAAAATGTTATGACTTATTTTCTGGCGTGGAACACACAGATATTTATCAGAATAGCTTGCAAGCATTTTTATTTCATGCAGTTAAGGTGGATGGGGACAAAAAACAGCTGTGGTCACCATTACTTTTTCTGTAGGAAAAAAGCTTGAGTTTTTTCAATTTAAATATTTCCTGTGTGCTGGCCTGCGTGTGTATCAGTTTAAGGTCAAATTATCAGCATTTGGATATTTTAAAGGCTCTTTTACAGGGTAAGTTAACATTCTGCATATCTAATCAATTGTAGATCAGCAGGCAAGGTGCTGATTTGGGTCCAGAATCAGACATGTTAACGTCTTCGTAGTATCAAATGTTTTTGTAAACTTTTCATTATGTAAAAGAAGTATGTTTTAGCCCTTCAGTGCTGGATCGACTCAACGCCCTCCTGGAGCCTGGCGGCTCATTAACCATTAATGAACGAGGAATCATTGATGGAGCTACACCCACCATCACCCCCCACCCTAACTTTAGGTACAATTACACAGTCCTGTTGTATTCTCGTTCTCAAACGTACCAGCAGCCTTACAAATTAGTTCATTATCCAATCACATAAAAGTATGATTTTATGGAATGTCCTAATTAATTTCTTGCCAAGTTGCAATAAGATTTACATTGTGTTCAGGTTATTCCTCACTATGGATCCCTCCAACGGTGAAATCTCTCGAGCCATGAGGAACCGTGGAGTTGAGATCTACATCCCAGGCGAGCATGAGGGCATGTGCTGGGACACTGTGGATCTAAAGATGGTGCTACACACCCTGGGAGTGACGGGAGACTGCGTGTGTGACCTGCTCATCTCCGTTCATTCAGAGATAAAAAATGCCATATGGGGTATGTTTGTGAATCAGTCTCCACATTACTATAAATTTTTTAGTAAGCATACTACACGGTACTGTGGCTATGATGTTTAGTTTACATTTTATATAGGTTATATACGGTAACATTCTCTCTTTAACATCCTGCAGACTCGCCAGCCTCTTCTATGTCGTCTCTGCTCCATGCTGCATCTCTGCTGTCCAATCAGCTCCAGAGAGGAGTGGATCTGCCCAGCGCCCTTCTGCAGGCCTGTGGAGAGGCATACGCTCTCTGTCAGCGCACCACTGCTAGTCAACAGGTACATGGATGACATTCAACACCCACAGTTAAGATTTTAAAAAATTCTTTCATCACTCTCACCTCTCACTTCCTGTCTCAGCTGGCACAGGAAGTCATAGAGAGGCAGCTGGCAGTACTGGACTCTGAAGACTGGGGCAGTGGGCTGCTGTGTGCCGGCGTATGGCCGGATCGAATCCCCTCGGCTCTGATGAGCACAGAAGACTCATGTTTCTCCAGCGTCCAGAGAGATGGGCAGGTCCTACTGTACTGCCTCAACACACTTAGCTTGTATGGAAAAAGGTCAGAACAGTGCTGCATGTATAAATATTGTTGTATTTTATTATCGGCTATGTAAATAATTGCACATTAGAATCATGATTTGACTCGTTTTATACTTATCTTATTCAGGAATCGTCCCCTTAGCCTGGTTGACCTACAGAGGGCGATGCAGAGTGGACCTTCGCTGGACGGGCTGCAGTTTTCAGGAGGTGGAAGTCTAGATGGAGGAGCGGAGAATGCCATAAGCCTCCTTCCCACTGCAGTCAAAATACTGACAGAAAGAGCCTCACACAGTGACTGGATCCTCAGAACCAGCTGGCTCTCCCACCTTGCCAAAACTTGCAAACATGCACCAGGTAGACTTTCTTTCTGTGTCTTTAATTGCTTGTTTTGTGGCCATATGCCTTTTTTGCTGCGCAGGTCTAAGATCAGATTTGTTCTTGCAGATGCAGCTTTAATGCAGCTGGAGGCAGGATGCACAGCTCTGAAGTCTGTTTTCAGCAGTAAGCTCATTGGAAAGGGAAAATGCCTGGCAGAGCTCTTGCAGCCACATAGTACAGGTACACGCATATACTAAAGTATCTGTAAATTCATTAGTACATGGCAGACTTTTCTTTTCTGCACATATAACAAAGGCTATTTGACCAAACAATCCAATCAAACCCTAGGGGGTAAAAACAAGACCAGTATAAGAAAATTTTCCACTAAATATTCTGTTTTATCACACTGGCAAAGTTGAAATAAGATTTTCAAAATGCTTTTCCTACTATATTTAATTTATTCATCAAACTCTCTCTCTCTCTTAGCCATATACAACAAATTAAAAACATCTTTTGAGACCTGTTGACTTTTTGTGTGAAACAAATCATATTTGTTTTGACCAGACGACTACAGGATTCTGGTAGACATGCGCTGGAACAAGCAGTATTTAGACATCCTGGCCAACACCTGCAACTTTGAGGATGAGGAGAGATACATGGAATTCATGGAAGCTTTGAACGCTGTTGCCAACAGGTAAGTCCTTGAATTTCTTTGTGTTACTTTGTGTACATGTTAATACATTAGATATCTTTTAAATATGTGACTAAAATGTTTATTGTTTTGTAAGAATCATACTGCTGATGGACAGAGAAGAGAGAGCAGCCGTTAACAGCAGCGCTGGAAACACTTCACCTCATAACAGCGCCCTTAGACTAGCAACTGCCTTCTCTAAAGGTACAAACACACACACTGAGAAGCCATTTCATATCACTGATCAACTTTTTCTGACTGATCTCTTCTGGTTTTTGGGCACTTTTCAACTGATCATACTAGAAATCCAGCTTGTCAACTTTATATTATTCTGCACATTTTAATAGGTACAGTCGACATCGGCCACCTGCCTCATCCAGTATTGGTCCACCTGCGCTCCTTCTTCGACATGTGGGATACATTTGTACTGCAGGCCGTGCAGACGGGCCAGCCCTACATCTCTGACCACCTAATGTTTGAGGTCTCTATTTCTCTTCTGGTATTTCATTACTGTAGTGTTGCTCTGATCTGCAGATTGTGTGTGATGATGTCCTTGTGATTGTAAATGTGTAGATCCTGCAGCTGCTACAGTGGAGGGATCGTTTCTGGTATGTGTGTAACACGCTGTCGGCAGACAATCGGGGTGTGTGCGTGCTGTCCTTACACTGGCAGTGGGTGCATAAGAACCTCATATTGCGACTGCCACAGCTCCTGATGGGGGATAGCGACTATGAGTGAGTTGTGCCTTTATTTCATGTTAATAAAGCATTGTGGACGATTCTTTTTGGGTGCTATTTGTTCAGAGCTGTTTGAGCATTAGATACAGAATGTGTTATATTTAAAGTCGCACTTTGTGTTTTTGACACTTAGCAACATGGATGCAGGTATTAATATCAAAGCAAATGTTTTTAGTTGCTAAACTGTAGAAACTCACTTTTTGCAGTCAAACATGATTTCTAATGAAAGCCAAAGTGTCTAATAAGAAGAGCATTATTAAGATTTTACTGAGTGCCCTATTAATTTTATTCTTAGCATTTGTAAGTACAGCAGACACAGTTTTGTACTGAATAAAATACAATTTTGTGAGTTTGTGTGCATTTTTTTTCAGAGGGCAGCAGGAACTACACACCATCTCAACAGCCATTCAGAACACACTGTCCTGCTCTGTGGCTGTGGCGTCTGCATTGAAGGGCATTCAGAAGACATTAGGAAAACCACTCCCCTTTAAGGTTAGACCTTTAGAAATGTTAAGGGAATGGTTGACAGCACACAGGCTTCACACAGACAAGCTGTGAAGCTCATGCAGATGACACAAGTGACCAAATTACCAATAAACAAAAAAACATGCCAGCAGAAGTATTGAATCCCACAAACCTGTGTGTGCAGCTGGAGGCGGTGGCTGAATGTGCAGCTCAGCTGCGAGTGCTGTGCAGGGCGTTGGATGTGAGAGACCTGCGTCTCGACAACAGCCTCACATCGCTATGGAAACAGGAGGTGTCTCGTCTCCGGGGTGTAGCCATGGGGATTGACTCTAAAGAGGCTTTGCTGGAGGCTTGGGGTCTGGTGCTTCAGGCCAACCTCCTCCTGGAGCCACAGAATTCAGGTAAACCAAGCACTTAAGTAGCTGCTTCTGTGTAATTGTTCTTTAGTCTGTTTCCAGACCAGTATTACCAAGTGTGTTTTGTAATATCCGCAGGTATTCTGGAGAGGCTTGTGAGCTGTGTGGATCAGCAGCAGGGTCACATGGCTTCCTGTGGCCTGCTGAACTGTCTGTCTGCTGAAGTTAATGAGGATGATGTTGGAGACAGCGCTGCTCCAGGCAGGGAGGTGTTACTGCAGCTTGCTCGCAGGGCTCAGTTATGGCCAGCACTGGAGCAGTTAGCTGTGCTAAATCAAATGAGAGTCACTGCAGATCTGCTGCATCTGTCTGTTACACAAGGGTATGACAGTGCTTCTCTTTCCCATTTATTATCTAATGATGCAACAATAAAGATTGTGGCTCAAGCTAAAAATTCCTTTGTTTTCCTTTTATTGTATTTTTGCTCTACAGAGGCAATAAGCAGGTGGAAGCTGGTCTGTCCAGGTCCCTTTCTAACCATCTGCGTTTCTGCATGCAGTCCACCCCCATGAACATCAGACAGCTACAGCCTCTTTGGTTCCTGCTTGGCACTGAGCGGGTCTGTCAAAATCTTTATTGGTTATGTCAAATTAAGCTTCAAGCAGTATTAAGTAAACATGAACTTTGAGTCTAGAAGAAGTGATTTAAAGTGATTTTCTTTTTTAATACTCTGTACTATAATAAATAAGTACTTACCCTAGCACACCTGCATGGTCATTTATCGGTGCGTAAAATATCGGCTACTGCCAGCAATCATTAAAAAAGTCCTGGACACTATTTAACATGCATTATTTAAAAAACTTTGTAGTATTAAAAAAAACCCTAAAAAATGTTATTCTCATCAACAACGTTTTTGTTCCATATACCCTGTACTAAAATTATCATGCTGATATTATGCATATTTGTAAAAAAAGGTAATAAATGGAAATATATAACTATTTTAACTTTTGAACTCGTACTTTATGTAATTTTAACTATTTGTAATAATAAAATATATTTTAACACAAGATCCGGATCATAATATTATGAGTTTGTAATGCTGTTACTATTCCCTCATCAGCCTGTAGAGGAGCTGCCGCTGGTATGGTGCGAGCTGCTGTCTGAAACACTTGCAGCACTGTGGAGTGGCAGTGTGACCTCTGACCCTGACCGCTGGCTGAAGTGGAATCCACTTAACCCAGAGGAACATGAAAACTCCAGATCACTGCTGGGCCCATCTGATACGGTGTGTGGCATAGTTTTTTATCATTAAATTAAAAAAAAATTGGAGGCATGGATGGAACAAGGATAAATAACTTGTATTATCTTCTCTAAGTTATCTTGAGTATAGAGTATTGTGTTTTTTAATGTGAAGGGCCCTGCCATGCTGAGTCGTGCTGTGTGGTCCCGGTGCATGCTGGGAGTTCTGAGCAGCACTGAGGCAGGCAGCAGATGGGATCCGTCGGGATTACACTTCCTGTCATCATCAAGAGTGACGTTGGGCGAGTGGAGAGAGAGAACCGGGCAGCTACAGGATCTAAGTGCAGTGATCTGGGACAATATGGCAATGACTGAGCTTGCTGACTTTAGGTAAAGACCACTTGACCCACCCACAGAATTGTAATATTTATGTTTAATTCAGTATTTAATTATAAAAAATATTTATTCACTCGTTGTCTTTCTCTTATTCTTTACAGATTAACTGACCGCTGGTTGCAGGGGCTGGTTCTACGCAGACAGCTGCAGTCGCTCTCAGAGTTGCTTTCTCCAGGGTTACAGGAGAGCTATGCAGAATCCTGTGATGGTCTAACTGAAGGCCAGGACCCTATTAAGTCTGCCCAAGAGATTCAGACCGCCCTTAGAGAAGGCCTGCCTGAAAATCTGCTCCCAGAAGGCTTTCTGGATACCTTACTAACATGCCTGACACAGTTTGCCCATAACCGGGCACAAGATTCTGTCCAGCTTGCGCGGTCTGGAGTTTTCTGGGTGAATATGGGTCTGCTGCAAATCCAAATTTGGGCACCACAAACTATTTTTGACCCTGCTGTGAAAAGAGCATATAAACTCCGCTATGCACAAGAGGAGGTAAGCAGCTCTTGCAAGTTGATAATTTATTCCTCTTTTATTTTAGGTTTATGCAATCACCTTAAAATTTCTTTATCTTCCTCTCTTTCAGCTCGCTTTGCTACAGGAAGAGTGGAGAGGGCGGAGTCTCTCCTCACAGTTGCTCACAGGGGCGGAGCTTGAGGAGAGCAGCACTACTGACAACTTCCAGCATCCTCGCATCAGGTACCGTAACATCCATCATCTGTCTCAAACTCCCATGCTGGCATATTTGCAAATGGATGTTAAAGTTTGTTGTGTTTGTTTTAGGTACTTGTGGATCCGTATGCAGCAGGTGAAAGAGCAAATTTGTGAACTGAGCCGAAAACAAGCCTGCCGCCCTACTGATCCTCAATACGGTCGCCTGTATCAGGAACTCCAGCATTACCTCTGCAGCATCGGCCAACCAGCAGCAGTGGGCGACCTGCTCTCACATCTCTTGAAGGCCTTACAAGCCCCGGCGCAAAAATCCAGACTGGGTATTCAGGGTCTGCTGAAAGAGGAGGCCGTCTGGCAAGCGTCACAGTTGCGCTTTGTCCAGCGGTTGGTTGAAGAGTACCCGCTCTATCCTGATGTCGTGGTGCCCCTGCGAGCAGCAATCCTCCAGGTGCAGCATGGCATGCGACTCTTGGCATCTCAGGTGTCCTCCTCGCTGACCGTTCTTCCAGGTCTGACGCGACTTGTGTCCACTATGCTAGCGTTTCCAAGCCCAGCAGCGGCCTCTGATCTGGCCTGCGCAGACTTTCTATGTTCAAAGGAATGTGTGCAGATGCTAAGGAGCCTGGGAAAGCAGCTGCCATCAACAGAGATCAGTCGTGTGGTGCCAGATCCTGCGGTGTTGCTTTTGAACGCACTGCTGTTCATCCAGAGTCATGTACTGAGTGCAGGACATCTAAGTGAGCAGACGCGAAAACTTTTCAGACATGTTTGCCAGGTGAGATTTGATTCTAGAAATCCCACAAAATAAAACACACATTAAGAACATGTGTTCAATATTTATCATAAATATATAAGTTTATCAAAAATAAATAAGTTTTTCTTGCGTTGTTTAGGCTATAGTGAATGAATGGGACGAGCAGGAGAAGAGAGCAAGAGAAAAAGAGCAGATGGAAGCCAGTCTGTACCGCAGTCGCTCTCGTCTGCATGGAACAGGCCTTACAGAAGACCAGCAGGAGGAGAGAGAGTTCAGACGTTCTTTCCCCTCTTATCATAAGGTAAACGTGGACCAAATTTGCTTTGATCCTGCTGAGAAAATTCAATAATTGAGATCGACAAGTTTATCTCTTTTTGCTGTTTTTTATTTGCATATTTTAAAGCATCTTCCATAGTAGTAATTTCAACAAGAGTCTATTTGGCCAATGCTGTGAAGATACTATACGTTTTTTTAACTCTTCTTCAGGATTTTGCCGACATCACCTCAGAACCTAGTCTTGATCAGCCAATAATCATAGAGGATGATGATGATGCTGATATGGAGGAGGAGTCCAGTCAGACAAGCACCTTCCTATTGGTCAGCAGCATGAGCACAGTGGTTCAAGTCCATCAGAGGCTCTGCTTGTCCTATGCTCAGTCGCTGTGGTACCAGCCCAACCCACCAACCAATCACACAAAAGACCACATCAGTGCGCTGGTGTCATCCTATCAAATCACAGCTCCACTGATAGCCCGCTTCTACCACCTAATGGGTATGAAAACTGAATTAGAAGAATATTATCATTGGATGTAAAACAAGTTTAAGTCACAAACTTGCTCTTTTTTTAAAAATAAAAATAATAATAACAATAATAATGAAAATCTCGGTACAGATTGATCTGACCTTTTCTTTTTCTGATCCTCCTTCTTTCTGATCCTCTTTCTGTCTTTTCTGTCCATCTCTCTTGGTCTCAGACTGTGAAGTGGATCCTAAGTTGATGGGTTCTCAGCTGCTGCTCAGCACTCTGCTCCAGAACACAGTAAGTGGTTCTGGTGGTCCAGCTGGGCTTATCCTGGAGAGTGATGGTCCTTACGACTTCTACAGAGAGCCTAATATGAGTCAGGCTCGACTCTGTCTGCCAGCACTGGAGCAGCTCAGTAAGACTGTGAGACAGCGTCTGGACGAATGGCCGGATCACCCTGCGCTTGTTCAGGTGAGAGTGGTTATCATTTGTGAAAGAGAATTTCTGATCATTTTGCTGTGCTGAGAGTTAAAACTGTTTTTTGGCTACATTTAATGTCTAAACTGCTCACTGTTGCATTATGTATTTCAGATCATCATGGTGATGGAGAGAATACTGGCGTTTAGTCTGTCCAGCCCATTGGCGAAGTTCCTAAACGGTTTGGAAATCCTGCTCAGCAAAGCACAGGTAAAAGAACCATACCCTTAATATAAATCAGTAATATGTTGGGCATTTGGAAATGCCTTGGGCATGATATGAGTCTGAAAGTTATTGTTCTCTCTTTTTCTCACAGGACTGGGAAAATAATGCTAGCCGGTCGGTGTCTCTCAGGAATGAGCTTGAAGCCATCACACAACTTATCATTCAGTGGAGAAAACTTGAACTAAAGTAAGTGGTAATTATTGCAGTATTGGTGCTGTGGTGTAGTGGTGAATGCTTGCAACCACAAGATTATTGTTTAACTCTTGAATCCCTGTAGCTGCTGGTCGAGTAGTTTGGATAATGCACTGAAACGGCATGCTGAGAATTCAGTCAAGCACTGGTTGTCCATTTACCAGCTCATTGAGAAATACCTACAGGACTCCAGACATGGTAATGTACATTCATTTAGGTCTGTTTATACTTCCAGTGTTTACCATTTAATCTGTTTGCACTGGATAATTGTGTTTTTCTTTTTTAGAGGGTGGTGTGGAGGATCTTTCGCTATCTTCAGTCTCGTCCACCTTACAGGCCTTTCTGGAAGGTTCCACCTTAGGAGAGTTTCATACACGCTTGTCCATGTTACTTGGTTTTCACTGCCACGTCCTATTGGCTCCCAAGCAGGAAGGACATGGTAAGAGACCTGCTTTTAACGTCGCAACACTTTTTTGTGAAAAAAATTTAACCATAAGTTTGTAGGCAAATGCTTGTTGTTGAAGACCAAATGCAATAGTTTGATATACACAATTTCTTTCTTAGTTAATTTAACTTCCTGTGAAACGGTGTAGTTTTTTCTGATGACCAAAAAAAGCCAGAAAACTTTGCGGGGTCTTTAAACCTTGATTAAGAAAAAACAATATGTTCTAAAAGGGTTTGTTTTTCTCGTTCTCCTGATAAATTTAGATGCTGGAATCTAGGTAGACTTTAATTTACTTGGATTACAGTGCTACTTGTAAAGTTGTATTGCATATTAGTATCACAAAATTATGACTGTGTAAGCTAAATTAAATTAATTACTTTTTGCTTTTTCCTCACAGACTCACTTTGCAGTTTGCTGTGGAATCTGTTCAAGTACTACAGCCAGTTCTCAGAAAGCATTCAGACCAAAATCACCCAGCTGAGGTCACCCATAGAGAAAGAGCTTAAAGTGAGTGAAGACTTGTTTTAAAGACTTTAATGTTTCAATGATTTTAAGTCCTTGTTCTTGTCTTAATGTTGTTTGATCTAACATTTATCTCTTTACCTGTAGGACTTTGTCAAAATCTCCAAGTGGAATGATGTCAGTTTTTGGTCCATCAAGCAGTCAGTGGAGAAGACACACAGGTGAAACAATATTTTTGATTATACACATGGATAATAATTTATATTTACCACAGTTTAATATTAATGACACTTAAAGAACTGTCAGGAATGGTGCGCTGATGTTGTGCTGTGCCTGTGGTCAGGACCCTGTTTAAGTTTGTAAAGAAGTTTGAGGCGGCTCTGAAGGAGCCGTGTGCACCGTGTCTGGTGGAGCAGGGCAGTGACAGCAGCATGGACGGGGTGGATTCACAGCATGAAGAGACTCCACTTCACAGAGTTCACCGGGCACTGAAAGGTGCCCTACCTGGAAAGGGCAGAGATCTGCAGGTACATGTACAAGAATGTACAAGAAAAGTTCAAATAAGTTGAAAGGCCATTTTTTATAGCAATTATCAATTTGGATGACTATTGAAGGATTGTCTACAAATAATATGACATTATAATTGTAATTCCATGCTTCAGGTTGATGGTACAGAAGAACTCTCATCTGAAACAGACCCCACATCTCTCCAAGCCCGTCTACCTGTCCTCACAAGGAAGATGAGAAAGTTGTGTGTCCAACTGATAAAGAAAACTTCTGTGCCTGAGCTATCAGAAGATCTGGATCAGTTTACAGGTATAACTGTCTGTTCGTGCAGTCAGTCAAAAAATCAACCTAAGCCTTAGTATTTTAAAAAACATAAATGCTACCAATCATCTATGAATAAAATATAATGCTCTCTTGTTTGTTGTCATTCCAGCTGAGGTCATTGCAAACGTGCAGGCCCTGCAGAGCCTGGAGGTGGACCGCAGCGTAGAGCAGGAGAAGCAGAAGGCGGAGGTCAAACACATCCTTCTGCAGAAAAAGAGAGCGCTGGCTGATCTCTTCAAGATGCTTGCGCAGATCGGTCAGTCTCATTCAAGATGAAATCTTATCGCTTTATCTCTTCTTAAACGTAACATGCTAAAATCTGGTACTGCTGTCTGAAGGTTAGATAGACAGCACTATCAATGATATTGGGTTTTTTTCTTTCCCAGGTCTGTCATACCGCAAGGGTCTGACCTGGGGTCGTACCACAAACCCTGAAGAGACATTATGTCTGCAGCCGATTGAGTTGAAAACAACTCTATCTGCTGTGAAGACGCAGGACAACACAGAGCAGATGTATGTGCCATGCATTTAATCATCTACACACGTGGTTGACTGATTCTGATGTAATGAATGTGTTTCTGATCTGGTCTCTGATTCAGGTTGTTTGCTGAGATGACAAACGCATGGGAAGGCTGTGAAAAGTATTTCTATCGATCATGGGCCAGACGCAACGCCATGCTGACAGCATTACAGAGTGCAGTTAAAGTAAGTGCTGGTTTTATGTGTCTGTCAGAGTGCTGTGGTGTTAATGGTTGGGTTAATGGTTTAATTGTGGCTCTGTGCTGCAGGAGCTTGGGCTGGGCAATCTGGAGCGCTGCAGAGGTTTCTCCTCTCATCTGTTTAAACTGTTGCTGAAGCAAAGACAAAGACTCGCTGGACTCACAGAGAGCTGGGTTCAGCTGAGGTACTGACCATTATCTCACATTATACAGTTTTCTTTTACTTTCCTTTTCTTTTCTTTCGTTTTTCTTTTCTTTCCTTCTGCTTTCATTTTCTTTCCTTTTGCTTTCTTTTTTCTTTTTTTGCTTTCATTTCCTTTTCTTTGCTTTCATTTAATTTCATTTCCTTTCTTTTTCATTTCTTTGCTTTTCTTTTCATTTCTTTTCTTCCTAACTTTTTTCCTTTTTTTCCTAACCTTTTCTTTTTCTTCATTTTTTCCATTTTTTTTATTTACTTTTTTCTTTTCTTTTCTTCCCTTCCTGTTCTTTCCTTTTTTCTTTAATTTTCTTTCTTCCTTCATTTCTTTCATTCTGTCATTCTGTCATTCTTTCTTTCTTTCTTTCTTTCTTTCTTTCTTTCTTTCTTTCTTTCTTTCTTTCTTTCTTTCTTTCTTTCTTTCTTTCTTTCTTTCTTTCTTTCTTTCATTCTTTCTTTCTTTCTTTCTTTCTTTCTTTCTTTCATTTCATTCTTTCATTTATTTCTTTCATTTCTTTCATTTCTTTCATTTCTGTCATTTCTTTCTTTCTTTCTTTCTTCTTTCTTTCTTTCTGTCATTTCTTTCTTTCTTTCTTTCTTTCTTTCTTTCTTTCTTTCTTTCTTTCTTTCTTTCTTTCTTTCTTTCTTTCTTTCTTTCTTTCATTTCTGTCATTTCTGTCATTCTTTCATTACTTTCTTTCTTAGCACGATTAATTTGAAAGTATGACATCTGATTAAATTTGAGGACATTGCATACATTGATACTCACTGCCCTCTTATGTATTTCTTTTGATTCTTATAAAACTACAGGAAGCTGATAGACAGTGTCCACAGCATCCAGTCCCACACGTCTCTTTCTGAAGACGATGCCAACGGTCTTCCTCCTCAGGACCCTCTCCATCAGTGGATCACCAGAGCTCAGTCTTCAGCTCTGCAGTGCTCTGTTGCTCTCCTGCAGCTCTCCTGGATCCTCCAGTGTTGTCCTGAAGGCTCTTCTGCAGCTCCTGCTCAGGAAAGAGAAGGGGATGTTATGCAGGGTCAAGCTACACTGAGCCATCCTTCTCCCCTGGCCCCTCACATCCAGCCACAGGCGTGTTTGATGAGGAGAGGAGAGCAGGCATGGAAGGAGGTGGAGGAGAAGGTGGAGAATCTAATGAAGGAGGTAAAAGATCTGAAAGAGACGCTGGACGGTTTAGCACAGGAGTCCACTGAAAGAGTCATTCATAGCTGGTGAGTCACAGATGTTCAGTTTGTAGTCCTAAATCATATACCAGGTCTATACCCATACTTTATGATCTTAACATTAATCCTCTTCTCCACACAGGGATCACTTCACACTTTGCTCTTCATCTCTGGACCGGCTGGGCGCTGTGGCGTCCCAGATGCCAGCACTCGAACAGCTCTTTAT
Source organism: Beaufortia kweichowensis (assembly GCA_019155185.1). Classification (NCBI taxonomy): domain Eukaryota; kingdom Metazoa; phylum Chordata; class Actinopteri; order Cypriniformes; family Gastromyzontidae; genus Beaufortia; species Beaufortia kweichowensis. The sequence goes on from CM032807.1 coordinate 8,952,634, forward strand.
TCCTGATGGTGTCCCAGTCAGCCATACCCAGCCTGCCCTCATGCGTGGTCTTCAGGCCACGAGGACTGAGGTGGAGACCTGCCTCACAGAGTTCACCACCTGGAAGACTCCAGCTGCTTTCTATTAGACAGTCACAGAAATGTAAGCGCACAAAAGCAAATTATGTTACAATTTTGAGAATGACAATTAATATGTTATTTTTCTCTTTGATGTTTAAATGTATTTACAATTTTATCCAATAACATAAATCAAATTTCACTCATTTTCATAAGCATTAGCAAGTAGCACATAACAGTTCACGGCTATGACATAAAGTATAGGGTACTGGCTATTTTAAATGTCTAGCACGTCCAACCACAACTTCCAATGTCAGGAAGTGTTTCAACGCAGGAAAGATGCCAAATCATAAAGTCTTAAATAAAATAAAAATAGTTTGTGGTTAATTTGCCATTTTGCAAGCAAGTTGCTAATCTTTATTGATCTTCCCATTTTTATTTTTTCAATTTCTGATCCACATACAAGGCCGTTCAGATCCATTTTCTCCAGAGTTCTCGGAGCGGTTGGAGAAAGCAATAAATGTGGTTCTGTGTGCTGTTCAGAATCTGGTTAAGAGGAAGGAGAAAGAACATCGGGAGGACCAGCAGTCAGAAGAAAAAAAGAGAGGTGAGATTCACACAAGACTCACTCTTGGCCTGTTTTGCTTTGCTTGGTACATCACTGAACAAATCCTCACGTGTGTGTGTTGATTCTGTAGAGAGTGACTCGGAGAAATCAGAGGAGCTCTTGAAACCTGGACACTTGAGCAGGTTACTGGAAGAGGACCTAAGTGGGGATGTATCCTGTCTGTCATTACCTGAGGTCATCGGTGTCGTAACGGAGCTGCTGCAGAGACTTCAATCACATAGGGATGCATGTCCACCTAATCAACTACAGGTCAGTCACATACTGCTCCCACATAATGTATTATAATGTTAATAGTGTCATAACATTATTATAGTTTTATAAATTTGTAGTTCAGTTGGTAAAGTAAAAAAATGTATACCTTAAACACACTGTAAATCACTTTGGATTTAATAGAGGAACTTGTGTTATTGTGTGTGTGTATATATATGTGTGTGTTTGTGTATACAGAGGGTAAAAGATGCATGTAGTGCTTTAGTGCGCTTGGAGCCCATGTTGTGTGTGTACTCTGAGCTGGTGCGGTATTATCTGGCTGTCGTAATGGGGGCTCACCGGGCCACAGGCAAACTGCTGTCTGTTCTTGCCAACGTTTTCACTGAACTCGCACAGAAGGTATGTCATCACACTTTACAAAAACTTTACAAATCAAAATTGCTCAAACTGAAACAAAATTGCTCTATCTGTCTCATCATCTGTCTCTCTTTAATCGGACTGTAGGGTTTCTGTCTGCCCCAGGAGCTGATGGGAGGAGGAGACGGTGAGGGAGCGACACAGTTTCATGACTATGAAGGTGGAGGAATAGGAGAGGGAGAAGGAGTGAAAGATGTCAGCGATAAGATTGAGAATGAGGATCAGGTCAGTTGGTGTCTAAAACCACAATGTGAACTGGGATTGAACTGAATATTAAACTGGTAATGAACTGGTTTCGGTATCATGGCCTTGTTCAGGTTGAAGACACCTTTCAGGAGGGTCAGGACAAGAAGGAGGAGCAGCAAGACCAACGTGATATTAAAGAGGAGGACAATGCTATTGAGATGTCTGACGACTTTAATGGAAAGATGCATGACGGCACAGAACAGGAGTCAGGTGATTGAGTTTAATAATGCAGAAAGTGTTTATTGATGGATTTTTAGAAGTTTAAAGATTAAAGAAATAACTATCATGATTTTATCATCTCATGTTCAGGAGAGGATGAGGAAGACTCGGATAAGGAGGAGGATGAAGAGCTGGATAAGAAGATGGGCGATTTGGGTGATGGTCAGACTGATACTCTGGATGAGAGATTGTGGGGAGATGATGATGAGGATAATGATGTTGACAGTGATAACGAGGAAGAGTCAGGGACAGGAATGGATCAGGTACTGAATGGATTAGTGATGTTTTTAAATTGTACTACAATCATTTAGAGGATTCACTGTCAAGTGGGATTTTACAGGGCGAGTCAGAGCTGGTTGCAAAAGACGACAATACGGATGCTGGAGAATCAAAGGATAACAAGAACCAGGACAAAGATCTTCCAAAAGAAGAAGAAGAGAAAGAGAAAATCCATGAACAGCTGGATGAGGTTGGTTCTTTTCCATTATTTTCCATCGATAACTGAAGTGGAAGTCTTAAACACCATGTATTTATTTCATTGTAGCGTGAATTCGATGAGAATGAAGTAGACCCATACCACGGTAAGCAGGAGAAGAAGGCAGAGCCAGAAACCATGGACCTGCCAGATGAGCTCAATCTTGATGAAGATGGCAAAGATGATGAGGAGGGAGAAGGTGACGGTATGTTAGACTTTAAAGATCTTGAAGACTTTCCAGATTAGTCTTCTATGGATGAATAATAACATAAAAAATAACATTACTGTAACTATAAAACTGTAAATACATTACTTAAAAGCACATCTACCACGTGTTTTATGTTTGCTTAACGTTCTGTTATTGTGTACATGTCATGGCTGTTCTCTTTTAACTGAACTAATTATTTTAGAGGAGAATCCATTTGACATTGATGACAAACTCATGGAGGTGGATGAGAACAAAGGAGAAGAGAAAGATGGATCAGATGAAGCTAAAGAAGAAGAGATGACTGATGAGCAGCAAGATGGTCAGATGGAGGAACCTGGAGAGGAAAAACCAGATGAGGAAGCAGGAGAAGAAAAATCACAAGATCAAGACTTGGAAACTGAAGAGAAAGGAGAGAACAAGGAAGATGAGGATGAGGAGGAGAAGAATAAAGGACAGGAAGAAGGACAAGAGGAGGATATATCCATACCAGCAGATCAAGGCCAGAGACCAAAGGTGTGGTCAACTGTCTGAAAGCTTGAAGTTACAAGTCACAAATAAATGAAATGACAAATAATGATTTTTTTTTTCAGGATGAGGAGGAGGAGAAGGAGGATGTTGAGGATGATGATGCTCAGATTGAGTCAGCAGAGAGGAAGGAGCATGAGTCAGAAGGTCAGACAGGAGAGGACAACATTCAGAGTGACAATGCAGTAGAGCTGGCTGGAGCTGCTTCAGAAAGAGACCAGGCCAAAGAGGTACACATCCTCAACCAGATCAATATTGCAAAGAACAGATGTGGTTTCTCAACCCAAGGTCATGGGTTTGAATCCCAGAGAATTTCTAATGAAAATGATTTAAATTTTCATTGTCCACAGGAGCATGGCAGTGGAACGGCTGATGCCAGTCAGTCAGAGGGACACGACTCCAAGCTGATGGCCAGGATGAGTTCACAAAAACAGAGGCAGAAAAACACACAGGTCAGTGGGTTACAGCAGACTGTTCACATATGCTTAATATTTGTTCATGTAGTTGTGCCTTAATGCAGAGAGTGGGTGGGATTGTTAACACCCATGTAAAACAAAAACATAACAATTCCAAACAATTTTTAAACAAAATTGTGAAATCTTATGTTTCTCCTTCCCAGAGTTTCAAGCGCAAACCTGGTCGGGCTGATAACGAACGCTCGATGGGCGATTACAATGAGCGTGTAAATAAGCGTTTGCGTACAGTTGAGAACACAGAGGAGAAAACACAGGATCAGACCCAGTCCAACACACAGCAGGAGTCAGACCTGTATGAGCATGTTAAACAGGGAGAGGAACAGTATGATGCACAAACATATGGTAAGGACTTTACTAAAGTATTATTGATGTGTTGTTTTTTATATCCTGCTATTTAAAATACACAAGAAATGTAAAAAAAATTTACTTAAAACTTTATCAGTTTAATGCACATGCTTTAAGCACATTAAGTCACTTATGTGCCCCAGTTTGTGTAGTCTGATTGTCATTTGTTATGTGTTGTTTACAGATGCTGCCAGTGCGGAGCAGCAAAAGCCAACTGGTGTGAAAGAGGAAGTTGAGGAGGAGGAAGATGACATTGCCATGGAAACGGAGGAAGAGAAGGACCTTCAAGCAGTTGAAACCCAGGAGCTTAAACCAGAGAAACTAGACGACAATAAAGCTTCTAAAAAAGGTGCAATACACGCATCCAACAACATGCCTATTGTGGGTCTGCATGGAAATGTGTCTTCTGTACTGTATATGTCGTATTGGGAAATAAACGTAGCATTTCTATTTTGACTGTTTACAATGCAAGTTATCTGTTATTAACAAGCTAAAAGCGATACATCAAATATATAATATTATACTGTATTATACTATATTATATATTAAATTATATAATAATTCTCAGGTCTAGATTGTGGAGACATGGAGACACAGAATCTAGCTGATCAGGAAAATGAAGAGAAGCCCGAGGCACAGATGAACCGTGATGATGATGAGTTGAAAGAGAGGAGTGATGAGTCCACCATCCACACAGTACCTGAACTACTGATGGACATGCAAAAGGTATTCACACTCGCACACTCCAAAAATGACAAAACATGAAATAGTTTGCAATATTGTACTGAAAATATCTGTGTATTACACCAGGAGCCATTGAGGAACCCAGAAGAGCTGAGAAGAGAGATGGAGCTGCAGTTGGAGGCGTGGCAGAGACAGACTTTGGGATCACAGGAAGAGGTGACATCATAATAAAAGTCACATAACAACTTAACTTCCTCATGTTCTGGGGTTCAAAGGTTTTCATGTCTTCTAACGGCAGTTGTAATAATGATTTTGTTGTTCCTGTTTTTATCCATCAGGAGAGTGCTGCAGCAGCGATGTGGCATCAGTATCAGGCCCTGACGTCTCCTCTGTCCCAGCAGCTCTGTGAACAGCTGAGACTCATCCTGGAGCCCACACAGGCAGCCAAACTCAAGTTGGTCTTTCTACCTTTTGCACTTGCATTTCATTAAGTCAGTTCTTCTCAAGATCTTATAGCACAACGCTGTCTGTTTGATCACCCAAACAGGGGAGACTTCCGCACAGGCAAACGGTTGAACATGCGCAAGGTCATTCCTTACATCGCCAGTCAGTTCCGTAAGGATAAGATCTGGCTGAGAAGAACAAAACCCAGCAAGAGGAACTACCAGATCTGTCTTGCTGTGGACGACTCTTCCAGCATGGTGGACAACCACACAAAGCAGGTGTGGTAAAACAAACATGCATTAATTGGAATATATGTTAAAATCTATATTGTAGTAAACATTGTTTTAATGTTTGTGTTTTTGTTCGTTTCACCTGTGTTTTGTAGCTGGCATTTGAGTCCGTCTCTGTCATAGTCAATTCTTTAACTCTTCTGGAAGTAGGCCAGGTTTCTGTGTGCAGGTGAGTTCAGACCCACTTAATATAATTTTATGTAAATATACCTTATATGGCTGAAATGTTGGCTGTTATTGAACTTGGCTTGTTGTATCATTATTGAACTTTTAATTCACTCGTAGCTTTGGAGAGAACGTCCAGCTTCTCCATCCCTTCCACCAGCAGTTCAACGATCAAAGTGGAGCAAAAATACTGCGGCTCTGTCAGTTCCAGCAGAAGAAGACGAGAATAGCTCAAGTAAAACATTTCTCCATGCTTTCATGACAATTTTGATATATATTTACATTTTGAACTGATCTGAAGAAACTTTTCTTATTCTTTTTATCTTCTAGTTTTTAGAAACTTCAACAAATATGTTTGTGGCAGCCAGACAGCACAACCCTGGCTTGACAAACACTGGTAAAATACATTAATTTACGACATTAATATGACACTTTATTAGTGCTCTTTATCTTAACATCTGTCTTTCTTTTGTTTACAGAGACATCTCAGTTATTGCTGATAGTTTCCGATGGCCGGGGTTTGTTCCTGGAGGGAAAAGAGAGAGTTGCAGCTGCAGTTCAGGCCGCTCGGAGTGCAAATATCTTTGTCATATTTGTGGTACTGGACAACCCCAACTCCAGGGTAAGATGTCTGTTTGATTCTTAAAGACTTGTATTCGTATGAGTTCAGTTTATAAAAATATTTTTTTGTCATACCAGGACTCTATATTGGACATCAAAGTGCCCATATTTAAAGGACCAGGTGAGCTGCCAGAAATCCGATCTTACATGGAGGAATTTCCCTTTCCTTTCTACATTATCTTGCGGAATGTAAGCGCTCTCCCAGAGACACTGAGCGATGCATTGAGACAGTGGTTTGAGCTGGTGACTGCCACAGATCAATAATGGACCATGTTTAAGCCATTTTAAAGGGGCCAGAAGACGCAACTGTACAACAGAAGTTCTGCTGCTAGACCTCCCAAACATGGATGCACACACACACACACACACGAACAGAGGCTGTTGTACATGTGCCTTTTTTCTTCATTTTAGTATTATTATTTTATTGAATTTGTTGATTTTGATTGAAGTGGTTTCTCTCGTCAATCACCGCAAGGAGTAGGAATTTTCCGTCATTACCCTCAGTCAACTTTGCACGTCTTTTATTTTTTGTGGTTGTCTTTAAAACTGCAAGAAAATGTGCAAAATCTTCAGTTGAAAAGTGAATGTTGACTGGAGATGTCCAACAGTATTCTACACATTCTCTCTCGTTCTGTCTGCATCCACTTTGTAAATGTGAATTCAATTTATTTAGTCTGAATGGCACTGCCAATGGTGTTTGATAATATGTGCAAAAAGAAATCCTCCTGCATGTCAGTCATTTTTTCCAGACATGTTCATGATTATATAGAGGAAGAAAATGTGCCTTTACAGAAACCTGCAAAACTATCTACACAATTCAATTCAACTTAATGAAAACTGATGAACTTTAGTCCTGTAACACATCATTTGCTGTGTACCTTATAAAGAATTCTGACTACTGTACATCAACTCGTCTTTTCTTCCCTACACCCAGGAGCACAACTGCTGCTAGAGAAGAAAGCGCTTTAAAATTGTCTGTGATTTCAGTCAACAGTGTTCTCTAACACTGGAACTCTCTAGGTATTTAAAGTCATAGACGGCAAATACAACTCTAGTTCCAAACATTTCGAGTTGAAAGATTTTGATTCAGTTACGTTTTGCACATATGTTCACGTTTCTCTGCTCAGTATGCATTATGTGTCCAAGAAGGCAGCATACAAGAAATATTTCATCATGTTCATATTGTCGTTCAGCAGTATGGTATTCACTTATGGTATTTTGTCACCTTTCTCATCTTGGTTGATGAAATGATACTTGTTCGTAACTCTGCAAATAACAATTAAACCTTTTGGACATGTTTGCATTATCGTCTTATTTTGTTTGGATATGGACGTATATTATGGATATTGACTTTTATTTTGAAGAACAACTTTTGAAAAGGTTCGTAATCATTTTTAAAGCCCTTTCGCAAAATGTATTTATATTTTTTGTATGTATATTTTTGTATTTATATGTATTTATATTTTAAAATATGTTTCGTATAATTTATGCGTTACATCGCGCGATAGTAATGGACTGCATTTTGAAGGCTTTGACTTTTATTATGAAAAATGGCCGCGCGGGTAACACATTTGTTTCCGCCTTCGCACTCTGAAGTGCCTTTCCTAAACATGTTAACTTATGATGTGGACTTGTAGCTGTGTGTATGTTCGTCTAAAGTTGTTTTAGTTATAATTTTCCGTGTTCACAGCGGCGTACACATGTGGGGTTTGATCGCCGATAATTTTGAATTGTTTGCTTTCTTAAGCAAACCACTATCAGGGTAGTTTAACAAAGTGAGGCTGACTACTAAACAGGTTTGTACATTTCAACTCTTCAAGTTTTAACTGCTTAACTCGATAACTACACAAATCGTCGAAATGTTTTGTCTCGTGATAATAAATGTCATATTAATCTTACGTTAATCACATCTTATAAAGTGTTTTTCGTACGTTTATGTGGTTTTGTGAGTAGCTGCTTGGGTAATTAACTAGTAGCTTAAAAGTATCAAAACACCCAGGGCGTGTATATTTATCTCTGCTCATGTCTTTAGAAGATTCGGTTGTAACTCGTGTATATTTAATCTTTTGCAGCATGAGTTTGGGCGAGATCAATGAGAATGTGAAGCTGGCTAGAGAATATGCCCTGCTGGGAAACTACAACTCTGCAGTGGTGTGTTATCAGGGAGTCCTGGAGCAGATCAAGAAATACCTCTACTCAGTGAGAGACTCCTCTCTACAGCAGAAATGGCAACAGGTTTGACTTTCTCCTGCTGCACACTGTACACTACCCAACAAAACATGTGGCATTTGTGTTGACTGTCTGTGTGTCTCGTCCAGGTTTGGCAGGAGATAAATGAAGAAACCAAGCAGGTTCGAGAGATCATGACAACACTTGAGAGCTTTCAGCAGCAGGAGATGACCCCATCCAAACCCAGCAGTTTCAGCCAAGAGAATGATATTATGCCTGTACATGTAGAACACAGGTTTGTAGTCCACGTGTCTTGTTTTAAAGGTCTGAGTCATCACAGGATCTCTAACAAGATCTCACAAGCTCTCTTGTGTCTTACACTGTTACAGTGTGTACATATTGTCTGCACAGTAGAGTTTAAAAATAATATACAAGTATTATGTGGGTAGTTGACAAATAAATATGTAACTGAGTCCTATGGTGTGACAGCAAAAATGTAGAAAAAAAAACTGTACAAACAGAGATTTATCTTCATTGCTGGAGTTACAAATAGGAGTTTTTTTTACATTTATCGTATGTCAGACCATAGGACATGGACATTTGCCAACTACCCATATATAGATACACAATGATATACAACATACAAGGGATACTGTGTTTTTAACATAAAGTAGCATGTTTTGTTCACTTATGTGTTCCACGATTTTGTAAAAACCTGGATTTTTTAATTCTGATATACAGAATTCAAGTCTATTTCTGCAGTGAAATTTATTTTTATTTTTGCTCTGCTTAGGATTGTTTAATCAGCTGAATATTGTTTTTTTCTTTGTCTTAGAGGCAGTTCATTCTAATATGTATGATTTTTTTCTGTATATATCAATTTTAAGGGTTAGTACATGACCTGACATGACATGAAGTTATCTACTCTAGACAAAAATATAAAAAACCCTTATCCAGTAATCCCAAACCCCTGTCTTAGAAATGTACTGGCATATTTTTGTCTTTAGCTGTTGCTGTGTTTCAAAACCTCCATTAGAGTTGATATCATGTGAAGTGGATTAAGATCAGAATGGATAGAGTTCTAGGGTCTCTGAAGTCTCTTGAGCCTGTTATATAAACTATAATGTGATTATTATTAGAAGTAATTCTTAAAGAGAAACTTTAAAGTCACTACAGTCACACTATATATTGTGTTTGTGTATGCTGAACAGGTCTTCTCCATGCGTAGTGAGGAAATCCTCTGGACCGTATAAAGACGGTAAAAGTCACAGTAACAGGCTGAGCGCCGGCCCCCGTGGCCAGCCACGGCCATCACCGCGTGTTGCCAACGGTGACAAGGGGAAACCTCAGAAAAGCAAAGAAAAGAAAGAGAACTCATCAAAGCCAAAAGATGAAAAGGTGAGAGCACCTGGCTGATGGAGGTCAATGTGATTGTAAGATCCATTTTCTGTCTTTGTTTACTGTTTGGATAAGGCCAAAAAGTATTGTCTCAACCTCCTGCAATATAGACACAATATTTACTTAAAACTTCTAATACCTTTTGCTTTGTTAACATTACAAACCTGTGCTACCGGTTTTTTTACTTTTTCTGTTTACTTTGGAAATAGCTGACAAATACATTTTAAATAAAAAAATGTCAACAAACTTAGTACTAGCAGCACAAAATAAGTTTTCAGTTGTGTAATGCACAGAAACCAGTAGCACAGAAATGAAAAATAACACGACAAACATTTATATATTTTCTGTAGCAGAAAGCGGATGGTGTGGAGACAGAGGTGAAGAGGTTTGACAGGGGAGGAGAAGATAAGGACCTGATTGATACTCTGGAGAGAGACATCATATCCCAAAACCCCAATGTCACATGGTTTGTTCAAACACGTTCCACACACTTTTATATGACAGTAATTCCCTTCTAGTGTTTCTAGGATATATTTTACTTGCATGTATATTAACAACATAATCTGTCCAACATACACTTGATACACTTTATGCATAGAAGAGTTTAAGAATGTGCTTGATAATTGTTTTTATTACAGGGATGATATTGCTGATCTGGAGGATGCAAAGAAGCTGTTGAAAGAAGCTGTGGTTCTGCCCATGTGGATGCCCGAATTCTTTAAAGGAATAAGACGCCCATGGAAGGTATAAACAGCTTAAACCCCCACAGATATTGTGATACAATAGTATGGATATGTTTTCATAAGATTTTGATGTAGAATGTGAATGGTGGTCATGTAAAAGTAATGAAAAATATATTTTGTGACAAAAAGTGTTAATAACATTATACATGTAAAAATAATGGTACAGGCACTTTTAATTTAGTTCACGTAGTTTGATCATTTTGTGTATGTTCCATCTTAATTTTTTTAAAGCAAACTGTACTATATATTAAACCTACAAAAACACCTAATGTTTATTGTGTTTAGGGAGTGTTGATGGTGGGTCCTCCTGGTACAGGAAAAACATTACTGGCCAAAGCTGTTGCCACAGAGTGCAGAACTACATTCTTTAATGTCTCTTCTTCCACCCTCACCTCTAAATACAGAGGAGAATCAGAGAAACTTGTACGGCTGCTGTTTGAAATGGTAAAGTCACATACACACAAAATTCACTTCCTGTACAATCTGTTATGCCTGTTTTCCCTAATTAATAGTTAATATGGCAGCCAAATGTGTTTTCTCTTATTGTACCTACTGTATGTTTGTGTATTGTTTGCATGTGTACACAGGCAAGATTTTATGCCCCTACTACCATCTTCATTGACGAGATAGACTCCATATGTAGCCGTAGAGGAACCTCAGAGGAACATGAAGCCAGCAGACGTGTCAAAGCTGAACTGCTTGTCCAGATGGATGGTACTGCTGTATTATCATAATGCACACATACTGTAGATTAACTGTATTGATTCTGGACAATACTGAAATTATTATGAACGATATGTAGAATTTATTTTTGATTATTGAAAATGTACTTTGCTTATGCTATCCAGGTGTTGGTGGAACATCTGAAAATGACCCTTCAAAAATGGTTATGGTTTTAGCAGCCACCAACTTCCCTTGGGACATTGACGAAGCTCTGAGACGCCGACTGGAGAAAAGAATTTATATCCCCTTGCCATCAGGTATTCTGAATTACCCAGAATCCATCTGTATATCATACAGACGTATACATAAACCTCTATGTGAGTGCTCATGGATGTATTTGTATGCAATGCTCTTGTAGCTAAAGGCAGAGTGGAGTTGCTTAAGATCAATTTGAAGGAACTGGAGCTAGCCAATGATGTTGACATGGATAAGATCGCTGAGCAAATGGAGGGATACTCTGGTGCTGACATCACCAACCTATGCAGGTACAGCTGTCAGTTACCCATGATGCCTTTTTCTCATTATGTTTCACTAAGCATTTGGTTCACCAGGCCAAAATATTATTTAAAGTTGCATACATTTTTTATCGTTTGTAATTGCAGAGACGCGTCCCTGATGGCAATGAGAAGACGGATTGAGGGTTTAACCCCAGAGGAGATCCGAAATGTACCCAAAGATGAGATGCACATGCCTACTACGATGGCGGATTTTGAGATGGCGCTGAAGAAAGTCTCCAAATCTGTGTCTGCTGCTGACTTGGACAAATATGAGAAGTGGATTGCAGAGTTTGGCTCTTGCTGAAGGGGTCAGACACTGGAGTTAAAGGATCTCTGTTGTTCCACTTTACAATCATTAGCACTTTGGAAGACTAATGGTCAGTTTCACTCATTTCATACAGCTTTTTCTATTCTAGACCAAACACAATTCCAAGGGTGGGTTCCCTGTACTCAGATAAGCCTTGCCTTAAATTAAGTTTGTATGTGTACATATTTAATAGTTTAATATTAAGTAGGTTAAATGGTAGGGTTGGTTTATTATTATTTACATAACACTTTCACCTGGATACAGGTTGAGCTTTTGCAACTAAAGTTCAGGACACAAATAGTGTTTGTATTCACATTGAAATATTAAGGACCAATTATGTTTTAGAACACTGCTTTTTACCAGGGACTGAAAAACTGGTTTTGAGCCCTTATAAAAACAGCCTCATTGTGCGTAGCCTTACTATACTGTGCAGAGACAATAGGGTATCCACTTAGTGCTTAGGCTGCTGGTACAATAATATGTTTGCTCTTTATACAACATTGATGACCTGCTTTGTATATGTAACACTACACTGCTACTGACAAGCAAATACTATGTCATCTGTCTGATGTAGGCAATGAGCTATGCAAGTTTACCGTTCCTTCTGTGCCATTCTGTGGTTGATTTAAATGCCAAAAAGGTTTCCAGCACTGGATAAGTAAGACCAAGATTAGAATGTCTTCGTGACCGTACTTGACTTGTATAAACACTTGTTTAGTGTTCTGGTTTTCTCTTAGAGACATTGCTTTGATCGATATAAAAATTGATATTTTCCTAAATAAACTTTTGTTTTCTCATATGAGGTTATGAGGGATTTTTCCTGATTCAACTAGTTCATTAGGATACTGATTGGGACAAACTCATTTATTGTGCAGATGTAACAAACTGTAAAGAAGAACAAACATTATATTTACATGCTTCTGAATGGCAGATGAAAGACTGAACATATTAGAATACCAGCAGTTCTGCCATTCAAAGCTACAATAAAACTTGGGTGTTGAGTTGAAATGGGAAAGTTCACAATTCTTATACTTCTCATCAAATAATGCTACAGTACAGTGCTTGAAATGAATAAAACTGTCTCTGTCCAGGAATGTTCTGAACACGTTAAAACAACGTAATATAATTCAACGCATGTAAAAGGTAAAAAAAAGTCACATTTGAAATGTTTTACCAGTATACATGATTAATGCAACATTAACATCTGAATATATTCTGAAAAAATGCATATTAAATATAAATACGCAATATAGGCAATTTCATACAGGCCACCTATAAAACAGACTCAAAGTGAGAAAAAATGACAACCTGTAACCTACATTTTGAAATTAGTAACATTTGTTTTAAAAAGATTTTGTTTACATATAACTAACCGTTCATTTTTTCAGGTTGTGTCATATGATAACAAAAAGTCCAACCCAACACAAGAATTTTCAGGGAGGAACTCGTTTTGGGTGCTGTGCTTATTTTGCCAAATGTGTGCAGTGTTAAATACAGCTTAATTTTCCTCTAAGCACAGTGATGAAAAACAAAACAATAAATGTCTGATCGTGTGAAAATAGAACTCTGTTTCAATAAGAAATTGCAGAATATGTTTTTAAAGTGCTACACTAAAGTCATTGGTATCCTTAACCAAATAAAGCCACATAACCAAACTGATGAAAACGTAACAATCAATTCTCAATCAAAAGATGCTTTTCTGTTGTTTCTCCCTCGATCTCCACATTATCGATTAACCTTTGTTTCTCATCGTCTGGCATTAGAGTTTCTGGATTCAGATGAAAGAATCCCCTACGAAATAAAAACAGAAAATATGTTAGTATGTTGTACATTATCTAGAAGGCGGCTGATTCTATGAAATGATTCCTGAGGTTATTTATTAAAATTAATCATTGAGTTATAATTTCAAAGAAGCCTTGTTAAAGGTCAGTACAGATCGTACCTGTGTTCACACGGGGGAAACAGAAGATCCAGGATCTTAATAATGACAGCAGAGCCTGCGATACCAACCACCACCACCCACATGACCAAGAAGAAAAGTGGGACTGAATCAGACCAGAAGCGCCTCAGCTTATCTCTCAGCTCTTCAATCCACTGGCACACCACCTGCCCACATACACACATTAAAGCAGAAGTGTGACTAACCAAGACTGATTGTGTTCTTGTATGCTAATACAAGAACACAATCAGTCTGGGTTAGTAAATGCTGGCACTTGGGCAGCCACAGAACACCACGGTTCACTGCAGTTGTACACAAGCACTTACACTGTAAGAGGTCATGGAATCTCTGAGAGGAACCTCAGGCAGGAAGTAATCAGAATTCGTTTCCTCTTCTCTGGACTTGTACAGGGTTTCTGGGTCCATTCGCAAGGGCGTTTCTGGGAGTTTCCCTGGAGCTGCAATCTCCTCCTGGGTAGTTTCTGCATTTTTGTATAGATAGTGGCTGGTGGTGTTGAGCACTTGGTCTTCGGCTGTGAGGACACAGATAGTAAAACATCAGCAAGAATTGGACACTAAAGCCAGAGATAATGCACACTAAGCAGAACATTAGTGCAAAATGACCCCTGATTGGCATTATACTATCCTGAAGGGGTTTATTTTGTGATAAGGACTGAATAACATTATACTATACAATAGCAATAAATATTGATTTGAGTTGATATTACAATAATGTACATTATATAAGAGGAAGTGACTGCAGAGCAATACAAGAGACAAAACTAGTACAGTGTAGAAGATGCTGTATTTGACATCAGGATTGATCAACCAATCAAAATCAAGGGTTTCAGAAAGCAGTGTAACAACAGCAGAAATTGTACTTGCAAAATGTTTTTCCAGAACATGAAAAAAATAATTCTTGCAAGTTAAACACTCACTTTTGGAGATTGTCTCTATACAACATTACCTACAACACAAAAATGACACTTTATGCCACATAACCTACCTTTATTGTATGTGTCGGTCACCAAGACGTCATTCTCTAGTGGAATGGCTGAGATCTTGCTTTGTGATGAAGGGTACACATTGACAACATGTGTAATCTCTTCAGATGTCTGGTTCCATAGGATTTCCACCTCACAGATGTCTGGCTGTTGAACCTACAAAATGTACAGCAATGAAGCAGTTATCATTTCTGGTTCAGGTGTTATTAAAGGAACGAAAGACGTGAAATAAATAACTGTTCTATTATTTTTTATATTATTTGGACAATAATAGCTAAAAACCAGCTACATGAGATGATATAAACACCATTAAATGAGACTAACCTTTTCATCCTCCAGCTGGATTATCTGCTGACTCAGGACGAGTAAGTGAACCTGATCTCCAGCATCATTCTGAATAAATGACCGATTCAGCATCAATCTCAGCTCACTGCTGACCAGTCCACCCGCTGTCCTAGAGCTCACATTATAACTATCCACTGCAAAGAAATAATAAAATAGCCTTCTGTCAATCAGGAATGGAAACACACACATTGTGATCATACTGTTATTTATTAGTTCCGGTCCTTGATTTTGATTGGTCAATAGCTGTAGTTTATTCATGATAAAGTACATCTATGACCACTTCACCCAACAATTCTGTGCATCACTGTGCAGAACCCTTAGCAACGTAAACATATCACAGTCGGTGAGGGTAGATTTTTAGTGCATTTCTACATATTTTTGAGGCTTTTATATTTGTACTGTGTGGTAGCTGTTTTATAAAAGCATTAAAGTACTCAAGGCTAGTGCTTTATCACAAATAAGTCAACACTCTTCAGTTGTCATGCTTACATAAATTACCATTTTAGTAACATGGTGTGATTCACAAACATTAAATAGCTATTAGGGAGTAAGACTGAAAGCAAGATTGTGTATAAAGATACTTACACAGTAAAACAGGACACGTCATCCTTGTGACTTCTGAATCTTTGAGAGGAGCCCCATTAATGAACGTTTCATTGTTCCAAAGACCTACAGTCAAGTTAATCTGGGAAAAAAAAGATATTTCAGAAACATAACAGGGATATGAAATAGTAAACTATTCCCTAATATAAAGCTTATAAACCCTGCTGAAAACAACAACTAATGGTTTTCATTAGAAATACCAATATCAGCTGTTAACCATTAAAACATTACAAAATTGCTTTCTTTAGTGTTTTGGTGGCCTTCAGTAAGATTTAATGGTGTTCCACTGGTTTCCATCTAGCAGATAACAATTTATCAATGGGCCATTCCATGTCAAATCAACCAAATTTAATAAAATTCCCTTGCTCAAATTTTGTATACTTTTTATATTTTACTAAAAGCAAGACAAACATATATAGTGATGCAAGCCAAAATATTAAAGCTAATTGATGAATATTTACTGAGTAATCCACCAGTTTATAGAGAGTGGCCAAAATGACAATTTTCATCTAAAATTTGGGGCCATTTTAAAGAGCCTGAAAAATGACTTGAAAAGTATACTAACATCATTATTTTATTTTTTCACAGAGATTGGTAGGCCTATTAATAAAACATGTTGATTTTAGCCATCCTTGTTGCATTATTTGCCAAGAGTAGCATTTCAAAAATCATTTTACGTTCCTCTTTTTAGTTAACTCTTTTTTTGGAATCTACATTTTAAAAACTCTATATGGTTCAGCCACAGAGATATGGTGATCTAAATATGGCTCCATGAAAAAACTGTTAAAATATACACATTTTCTGTGGTCAAAAAATAAATGTTGGCAATTTTGTAAAAATGTAACATTTTTTTTAAAAGAGAGTAACATCTGAAGAACAAGTATTGTTGAAATAAGAAATGTACCTTTTTATTTACATAAGAACAATATTTTTAAATAGCGTTTTTAAATTGTTTTAAGCCAGTTATTTATATATTGTGCTATACTGTGTTAATAGGAAATATTAATGTTTACATTTCTACTCATTCCTTTTTCAATTATTTGTAATAATCCAGTGAGATTTTTATATGCACAGCTAGTGCTCCAGACATAAATCTTGTTTTACCATCATCAGGTTAATCTATTATTACATTAAAAAAACTGAGACAGACTAAATCCAGAAGAACTGTGGCAATGTCTCCAAGACGCTTGAAGAAACCCACCTGCAAAGCTACCTGAAAAAATATGTGCAAGTGCATATAGGACAAAAACTGGTTTAAACACAAAGACTTGAGTTCATTGATAAATAAAATCGATTAATGGGAACCGTCATACCTAACAAACTTTGGAAAAAAGAACACAAAAAGTGCTTTCTTCTCATTTTTGAAATGCTACTCTTGGCAAATAATGCAACAAGGATGGCTAAAGTCAACATGTTTAATAATAGGCCTTCAAATCTCTGAGAAAAATAAAATAATGATGTTGGTATACTTTTTGACTTCAAGTCATTTTTCAGGCTCTTTAAAATTTAAGATGAAAATTGTCATTTTGACAACTCTCTACAAACTAGCAGATTACTCAGTAAATATTCATTCACTTCAATATTTTGGTTTTCCTCAATATACATGTTTGTCTTGTTTCTGGTAAAATATGAAAAAAATCTCAAATTTGAGCCAGGGACCTCTGGTTGAGTTGACACGGAATGACCCCAATAGAACCCAAAACACTGCTAGTACAGACCATTACAGTAGCCATTAAAACCAGCACACCTTCCATTGTAACCATCAAACCATTGAATCCTCTGGCGGTTTCAATTGTTGTTTTTTTCAGCAAGGTACATCGTATTTGTTTCTTACCTGTACACTGTACTTCGTGTTAATAACACTAACCGCCGTCACATTTAACACGACAGTATTCTGTGAAATGAATCACAAACAGACGATCAAACTCGTGTGTTTACTCGGACATGTTTTTAAGTTTTCAATCCTTATATCTAATAATTTCAGCAAATGAACCATGCATATCAACCCGAAGCTTTTAATCTCTAATTTAACGTGTTGTTGGCAAATAAACAACGATGCAAGACGCTTTATAAACGACAATAATGTCTAATATCTTGTCCGATATTTATCTGGTGACTTTATTTGCCGCTATACTTATGCAAGTACATGCATGTACCGTAAAAAGAAAAGGATTTAACTACTTAAAAATGATACGTCGATTCACCTACCGTGGTTATTGCTTGGTTATTGTTGGTTAAGATACACAAAACGATCAAATGCACAACCACTACATATATTTTCCAAGCGGCCGCCATTTAGCCAGCTACTTTATCTGCGCCCATGTAGTAAAGTGCGTCATGACGTATGGTAATTCCGTGATTACGAAATACGTGTCGCTTTTAAAATTATTGCTCGACTCAGGCTGCAGCAAGTAGGGCAGCGTTCAGCTTAAACGGAAACGGTGGTGCGTTAAACACCCTGTTCTGATGACGCAAGATTTGCAATGAAGGATGAAGTTGTTTTCTTGATTTGCTGGTGTTTTTTCTATTTGCATGTGTTTTTCTTATTTGCAGTGCACTGACCCCTCTCGGCCACCGTAGTTTTGTCTTGTTTTTCCCATTTTTGGTTTGGGTTTCGTTTTCTACATTCTTTTTGACACCGCCACAAAATATTACACATTCATTCAAACATCCCCCATTATGCACTTATGAAACTGAAATAATTTTTGATTAATAAAGTTTTTTTCTTTGAGCTCAGTTATGGTTGTGCGTGCCCCTTTTTGTTACTTCCCTTTGAGCCAGGGGTTGTAACATGGTGGTATTTCCGACCAGATAAAGGATGTTTGCCAAAGAGGTCACAAAATAACATTTATTTAAAAATTTTGAAGTTGATAATGTCATATTCACTGTAGTCTATTGGATTATTCTGCATGACTGCTGGTGTGGATGCTGGTAAATATAGAATACACCTGATCCAGAATATTTAGAGAGAGAGAGAGAGAGAGAGAGAGAAAACAATCAATTGTGTACACACAACTTGGATGTACATGATTATGCAACAGTAAATTTGTGCTCATTCTTTTATCAGTTCTGGACCATAGCCAGTGACATTTCTCACATTTTCACCTCCTACAACATAAAACATCTCAGCAAGCTGTGAATGATGTCATTCCTATGATTGGTCTAATTACTAAATCTGCTGGTTTTTACATTTACTATGAGGATGCACCAACATGTGTGAAAGGAATCATTTACCATTACCATAACTTTAAACAGCTTTAAATATCGATAAAAACTGAAACTGATGTCTAGCTAGTTAACTGAACTAGCACTAGTTCAGTTAATAGATCTCTCAATATATAACCCTATATGGAAACCCAAAGTGTGTGTACCTTTGCATTGCCAGGAGTTATATAAAAACCAATATTGAGGCAAATGCGACCATTAAAATAAAGATATCTGTGAGGAAATATATACAGAAAAACAGATAACATTTTCACATTTTTATAGAAACAGATAACATATTCATATTTTTATTCATAAGTGTTATATTTAGGATATATTTTAGGTGTTGTGACTGTATTTACTATATTGTCGCTATATATATATATATATTTCAGCTGGTCAGGTTTAGCCAGTGGTTCAGTACAGGAACAGGGCAGAACTACAGACTCTTTTAAAAATCCAGTCATCGTGACTACCTGTGTATACCGGTCCAAAAGTCATGTTTGACAACATATTTTTGTCAAATTTATGTTCATGTACATATGCAAACTTTATGTAAGACAATTAAAATATATAATATATACAGCAACACCAACAGTCAATAAGGAACTATTTACAGTTGTTTTGGATTATAGGCTATAACGCCCTTTGTTTCTGCTACAAGAATAATTCATTCACCTTTAACTGCTAGGAAGATAAATGTAAATAATAATTTTCATAAAACAGCCCGAGTCTGCCAGAGTAATTTTCATGATGAAATGCATTAATCCATCAGTTTTCATTGTATTTAATTTCCCATGTAAATGTCTTAGCTAATGATTTTTGGCATAAAAGAGAAATCAATCATTTTGACATACAAGGTATTGTTGGCTATTGCTACCAATATACCCGTGCTACAGTGTACTTATGACTGGTTTTATTGTCCAGGGTCACAATTTAACTCATTACCACATTTTATCAGTTGTAATAACAGTTTGTTTTTACCCCTACTGGTTTTCTGACTGGGTTTTATAATAATCACTATATATATATATATAATATATATAATACATAATATATAAATATTTTAGTGTGTAATAATATATATAATAATTGTGTAATAATATAAATATATTTATATATTAAATAAATATATATTTTTTAATATATTTGTTTAATTAAATGTATTTAACAGTTTAAATGACTGTTTAATACTCATTGGCAAAAAGTCACTAATGTAATCTGTTGTCCCAATAATGAAGTAATAAAAGGAGTGTAAAAGCAGCTGCAGAATAAATATAATTTACTTATTGAAGAATTGTTACTTGTCATTTCACACAAATTAAATCCCAGAAATAGTTTTAGAACCATACATCAAATACACATCTATTAATATTAGACTTATGGCACAAACAATAAGCCATATGAGCGTGACTTAAATTGTGCAAGGAAAATAAAAGAGGAAGATGGGTTTTAGAGACTAACATTTACAGGAAACACAGAATTAGATCATTGTTACCATCCTAAATTTCTCGGAGAGTTTGAACATTATTTCTGAGGATTGAACATTATGAGTGAGGATTAATGAATCAAGTCATGAGGAACTGTTTATATATTTCTCTTTTTATGCTTCACTTCAGTGCAGGTAAGCTGAACACCCTAAACCGTTTTGTTAGGCAGATTATTTTTTACTTTATGTTTTCTTAAATATTTTATACATAGTATTCCTTTTTAGTTCAAGCACAATGAGATATTCATCAACAGGATAATAAAACCACAAACCGCTCTATAAAAGCTAATGCATATGCTTAACTCTGAGCCGTTTCCTGGAAAGACATCCAAATCTTGATGTTAACTTGTATCATTCTAACAGTGCAACAGTTAAAACGTAATTTGAAAGCTAATAAAATTTTCTTGCTTGCAGGCTGTAATCTTTCAAATGTGAGGAATACAAAACAAATAACAGGATACACAGGTGGTTCGGTGCTGTTGCCCTGCTTCTGTAATGACCCACAGTCTACAGTTAAGACATTTACATGGGAGATTAATCGCAATGCAAACAAATGGATTAATGTGTTTAAAAATGAGAAAAACAGTAAAAGACTTAAGCTTTTTAAGGAAAGTTTTCCCACAAATCTGTCTCTTCTTATCTCTGGCCTCGGAAAGGAAGATGAAGGGGACTATAAGTGTCAAACTAAACCACACAGTCTTACATATGTTCGCCTTACAGTTAAAGGTACACAAATGATTCTTGCTGAATTGTCACAAAACACAAAAAGACATTATGAAAAATGTGACTTAATATATATTTCATGTGATAGTGGCCATTTTCACCATTCTACAGAACTTGCCTATAACACCATGCAAATTCATGGTGCATGTGCACCATGTCATGTGGAGCTGGAGCGAAATGTTTATCTTATCAGGCCTAAAAATCCTCTTTGTGTAATGATTTTATTTTATAGTGTTTATATTCTCATTTTGTCCAGATCTTACCAAATTTAGCTCAGGTCTTTAGACCATGTGTACAGGTGCTGGTCATATAATTAGAATATCATCAAAACGTCTGATATATTTCAAGTGTTTATTTCTTTTAATTTTGATGATTATAACTGACAACTAATGAAAACCCCAAATTCAGTATCTCAGAAAATTAGAATATTGTGAAAAGGTTCAATATTGAAGACCCCTGGTGCCACACTGTAATCAGCTAATGAACTCAAAACACCTGCAAAGGCCTTTAAATGGTCTCTCAGTCTAGTTCTTTATATGACCAGCACCTGTATGTTATAAAAAAGTCATGTTTTACAAATCTGCAGTTATTATTTGTGTAAATTTAAATTTAATATGAACATAATCTGTTCTGTTTTCAGGATGTGACTTGGTTCAGAAACGCACAGATCAGACAGAAACAGTTACTGGCTATAAAGGAGAGTCTGTAGTTCTACCCTGTTCCTGTACTGAACCACTTGCTAAACCTGACCAGCTGAAATGGAAATATTATATGAAAAATGATTATAGAGAATTTTTCCCATCTGAAGACATTGAGAGGTACAAGAACAGAGGCAAAGTGTTAAATCAAACCACACCTGGAAATCTCTCTCTACATCTCTTATCACTGACCAAAGAGGATGAAGGCTACTATCTATGTTCTGTATCATCTGGGCATATCAGCATCAGAGTTGATGTGAAAGGTAGTTTCCTTCTTCTGTCCGTTGTTACTTGAAACAACATTTGTTAAGCTGCAAAAAATTAGATGAATTTCTATTCTGAGGTAAAGCTCCGCTGTGCTGTAGTGCTGTATATTCACTAACAATAATTTTACTCTGAACAGAGAAACCACTTGTTCATACAATCCATTCATCAACATATCAACCTTTACGACAAACACATGAACTTATAACTACTCAGCAGACAGAAGACCCAGTAACACATCGATCACACCACATGCCTCTGTGTAAGTCATAAAACCTAATTGCTTTACGAAATGATAAATGTTAAAACATCTATTTTCAGCTGTCAAGTGTTATATACAACATTTGGGTAGTTGATAGGAAATGCTATACTGTACTTCATTTAAAATTTAGTTTTTATGAGCTTTAATTAATTGTGAAACTATGACATTTCTAAAACATAATTCCCATACCTTTATGAATGAACCGGTAAAGGCAACAAGATTTAAAATCTATACTGTGCATGTTGTTGAAAATATACTAGGCATAATCTATGTACTTATCAGATATTTCTGTATGTTTGTTTTTTCACAGATGTTGTTATTTTAATAGCAGTATTTGCCTCTGTACTGTTACTAACATTACTGGTTTTCATCTACTGGAGCTGTACAGGTACACACATTCCTAAACCTTTAGAATGGAAAATATAATTATTTAAGCATTTATCATTTGAACTAGTTTTACCATCTTTGTGTTCATTAATATTTGAAGATTGTATTATATTACTGGCAAATGATCCCTCCCAGCGTGTTAGTCTATTCTCAAAGTAAATCAAGATCTTTGTATTTACTTTGCTAAACTGTTTTATGTTGTAGGAAGAAAAAACGTGAAGAAGTTGACAACTGATTCATCAGTACTAACGAGAGAATCAGAGAATGAGGTGAATATTGATTCAGTGTTCAAAAATGATTACCTGATAGATACAATGAAATGCCTATATGATAATGCAGGTTTTTACATACTGCTCTCTGTCTTTTTCTTTAGGATGAAGTTGCATATTCTGCTGTATTCCTTGTTAAGAAAGGAACCAAAACCGCTTCTATGCAGATTGATGGAGAAGAGCACACAGAGTATGCAAGTATCAATGTAAAATGAACTTCAAAACAATCTGATTTTAAATTTCAGTTGTCATCATTTCAATGTTATATATAAATCCTAAGCAAAAGCCACCTGATATAAGTGGCTATAATTAAAACATTTACATTACAACTTTAGGTCAGTTGAAGCTGGGCAGAATGCAAATCAAGTTTTATGCATAGTGTTAAATGTATATAATTATATAAAATTTTTGTGCAACACAGTTGCTAGTATGGCAAGGTTTTATTATGCTTAAGTTTTTTGGTAAATAAATATGCAACACACGGCTTCTGAAATTGCCCAAAGTACTCGAAAAAAGACGAAGGGCATTGAGCATTTAGAAGTCTATGAGATTGTTTTCTGTTACTGTATAGCTTTTCTTATGTTTTATAAACGTTGTATAAATGTTAGCTCAGCACTTGAGCCAGGTCTTAGGACCAGCAAGCCAAATTGGTTTACCATTATGTCAAGATTTGATGGACAGTTGTTGAACTCGTGACCTCTAAACATCAGAACTTCTGGTCTTATTGATCACAACCATATACTTAAACACACTAAAACATGTTTTATAAAAGTTATTACTTTATTTCATACCCCTCATAACTAACAAGCATTTTTAAGAGTTAACAGTGATGAGATTTGTTCTGCTGTGTGACTATTATGCAAGTTGTCGACTTTTAATTTTACATGAGCAAGAGCTTGTCTGAAATCATCCAGTGAAATCATTTGAACAATAAAGTATTGTTTCAAATCTGATCTACTTGCTTGATTCAAGCAGTGAAATGCTCCTCATGGTGGTTTAATCTAATGTAAGCTCAGGTCATTTGGAGGTGGAACATCAGTCGTGTTATAACCATCACCTTTTTCACTGAAACCAGTAAAATGAAAAATAATAATATGAAATGAAAACCTTTGCAGACATTTTCTAAATTTGAATTAAAACTACACTGAAGTGTAATTTTCAAAGACGAAACTAATTAAAAAGAAAAAAACTGAAAAATAAAAGAACCGAAAATTAAAATGGGTCATAAACCAGATATATAAATTTAAAAAAAAATCTGTCAAGCATGAAATTTGTGCTTTCAAAATAATAATATAATAAAAACATTTAATCTACTGTAAGCATAGAAATACACAAACACCATTTTCAAGTATACAAAACATGAAATATCACATACAATACTAAAGTACAGCAGACAATACCAGACCCGACTTGAAGAGAAAACAAGGTTCATGAAGCCATCTCAATCTGCCACCATGTGTTTGTGAAAGTTGGATTAAATGCTTTTTTTAATTGACTTTCATAAAATAGCCTAAGTAAAATCAGGCACCTTGTAATATTTTGTAAAGGCTACCTGCCATCAATAAATGTGTGCAAACCTGCAAAGATGATTGCAGGTAGCTCAAACACAGGTCTGTTGTGTTATCATGTGTGGGATGGTACAGCACGCTGAA
The DNA here is from genome assembly GCA_019155185.1 of Beaufortia kweichowensis. Classification (NCBI taxonomy): domain Eukaryota; kingdom Metazoa; phylum Chordata; class Actinopteri; order Cypriniformes; family Gastromyzontidae; genus Beaufortia; species Beaufortia kweichowensis. The sequence goes on from CM032807.1 coordinate 8,977,318, forward strand.
GGAAAATAAACAGCTGCTAATACCAGAGAGGGAACAAACACGTGCTAACGGTATTATCACTGTAAAATGTCATTTTCTGTGCTTTTATTATGGGCGAAACTGCAAAACGAACAGGGCTTTTTTCCGCTCACCTAAAAACGGGAACCGAGATTTTGCAATACAGGACCTATTAGTAACAATAACTACAAATGTTGGTTTAGTGTAATCCTGTTTATTCCAGAGTAAAAATACTATATTTCATACTGTACCATCACTAAAATGACAACTACTATTATTTTTTTCAAAATCCCCTTTACATTTAATTTATGGTGATGTCATATACACCACAACCAATCAGAATTTGCAAATACAAACCTTAAAACTGTCCAGTGTTCCAAAAAAGCTAATTATACAATTATTAGGCAAATACTGAAAAAATGTGATTGCTCATTGGTTGCCAATAAGCCAGTATTCTTGTGCTCATCTTCTCATTACTGATTTCTGTTTCCTTTTATAAGAGTTACATGACCACGAGAAAGCCATTAGCTTCTAAAGACATTTGACCTACCAGCTGACAAAAACCTCCCAAACAACCATTTGTACTAAATAAAAATAAGTTAAACCCATGTATTTCTGCTGAAGGATATTGTTCTCATGACTCAGATCAGCTTTGCTTGCGTATATTTACAGTAAAGTGAGACAGTACAAGGCACACATTAAACGTCTTTGAAATGTTACGGATGCATAAATTAATAAATCCAATCACAACATACTCTACACTGTGCTAGAAATAGGATGCCTAAACTCCACTGCTAAAACACTAGGACCTGTCGAGGTGGTTATAGTATACATTTATTATACTGTAGCGAAATTCATGCATCTGATGAACCTCATTGGTGAACCCCAGCAGTTGGATCAGTCATGTGACCACACAAAATGTCTGTTATCTTTTGTAGAGCTGTTGGTAAGGCTGAAGTTCAGTGTTTTTTTCATCATTGAGAATTGTATATCTAAATGTTTAGTTCATGTGCGTTAGATGCTGTCAACAAAGCTACCGGGAAACAGGCCGGTTCTTCCGTTCCTCTGTAGCGTTCCTTTGAACCAGCCGTCCTCTCGCTTTCTGTGCACAAATACAATGTCTCCCTCTTTGAGTTCCAGCTCTGCTTCACTCTGAGGAGGATAGGACACCACCACACGGTACCTGGTAAAAAAAAGAAAAGAATAAAAAAAGTTTAAAATGAATGTGGATTTATAAAGAAACTGATTTGTTTCAGGTGTTTCAAAATGTCTACTCAATCAATTTTAGCAAAGGTTACTGTACCGTTCACACACGATTGGTCGCCCATCATGATGTACAGAAAGGAGTGAAGAGCACGGTTGTCGTGGTGGTGGGGCAATTGGAGCAGTGTTGTCCTGGGAGTTACTCCTATGTGATGCTGCTTCTGTGCTGGATGATGATGATGATGAGGATACAGACGGTTCAGACTCCACTGGACATGCTCCTACACGACAGCTGTTTCCCACTCCAATGACCACTGAGCTGGGCGTAGTCATTTCAGGTCCAACAGCTCCAGGGGGCATGTCCATGGCAAGAGTTTGCTCCGCCTCCAGTGTAGGAGAGGATGGGGGAGATGGACGGAGCTTCTTTTTATTAGAGAGAAGTTTCAGTAGGCCTTTCTTCTCCCGCTGAAAAGATATTTGATAACTTATTAATGATGTTTAGATGCAAAAAAATGCTGTTAATGAGGGTGCAATTAATAGAAATGAAAGGACATTTTAGAAAACAACAACTTTATATACAAATCAAACATGGAAAAAAATGTTCAAATCTCAAGTCACAGTCTCACCTTGCAATCTTTATCCAGTCTACAAGCAACACTATGATTCGCGCCTGCACCAAGAGACTTTGTACCACCAGAGGTCACAGGAAGTGCCACCACCGTGATGGGTCTCATTCCATCACTGTCCAGAGAAGCAGCACTAACATTAGGCGGAGTCAAGGAGGCGGCAGCACAACCCATAGCCACGCCCATTCTTCCCGAAGAAGATCCAGGGCTGGAGCCGAGGACGGGTGATGCCTGGAGACCCACGGTTGTGTTAGGAATATAGCCCACAGAATTGTGGGATTGAATGGGCGTCACTGCCGCTGTAGGGCGGTCCTGACTATGACACACAGCTGGTGAAAAAAAGTGGAATATAATAAAGATAAGTAAAAAAGAAGTTAAGATTTATCTGATTTATGATATGCATTGTTTGTGCATGCATGTCTACCTGTCCTGACCACACTGCGTGCTTGATTGACGGTCATCTGTGATGTCACATGCATAAGCACTTTGGGAGTCTGTCCCGTGGGTATATGTGCGGCTGTTACTATAGCAGCAGGAAGGGAGCACGATGGAGAGGGATTTTGGCAGACTGGGAGGGGCTTGCCGGGGTCAACACTTCCTAGGGCGGCTCCGAGGGGAGCAGGGGAGGGGCTAACGATGGTGACACCACGCCCAGCCTGAGAGCACAGGGTTAGAGGAACTTTGGGCTGACTGCTGCCAGTCCTGCAGTGAACGAGAGATTATGAGGTGAGGTTTATTCTAGACATGCTAGACATTTCAAATCCATTCCTGAATCTTTTAAGGAATTGCAACACATTATACAGCAAAAATGATCAGAAATATATAATTTGACTATTTAAATAGATTTGTTTAATTACATTTTTACTGATAAAAATTCCTGTCCCTAAAATACTATTAAAACATTGGCGTACAAGTACAAATTGTCATAAAGAAAAATAGTTGACATTTAGTTCATGTGTCTGTAATTCTCATATCTACCACAAGGGAGTGTTATGTTTAAAGGAATGTTTTAGTTTTAATACAAGTAATGATTTATAGACAATGTCTTTGAATGATTTTAACTCTTCCCTCACTTTTATTAGCAGTTACACAAAGCCAGATAATGTTTATTAAAATTTAACTTAAAATACTTAAATCTTAAAAGTACATCCACAAGAATGAAACATTAAACATTCTGGCATGATGGTCAATAGTTTAATAGCTTTATATAGACAAGGCCAGTAAGCTATTCTGTGTAACATCGTTCATGTTATATATTAAAAACAGGAGCAAACTTCACACAAATTTTAGTAAAAGTATTTGTATGCAAAGTGCTTTTCTCTGACTCGTTTTTTTTTTTTTAAGTAAGAAGTGCTCATTTTATATTTTTTAAGGTAATCAACATAATATAATAACAAACCAACAACGTTTCTATAACAACTCAATGTTACGTGTACAAATAACCAGAACAGATTTATCTGTGTATACGAGTCTTTGTGTATATGTCTGAAGGAAACTGACCAATGAGAAACCAGAACACAATCTAATCTTTTCTTAGCTTACTGGGTGTATATGCATGAGTGATAACATGCACAAGCGAGTGTGTGTGTGTGTGTGTATCATACCTGCTGACAGGACTCATGTAGTTACCAGGAAACACTCCAATCTTGCCGGTGTGCATGGATGTTCCTTTAAACCAGCCGTCCTGACAGCGCTCCAACACCAGAAACATCTCTCCCTTCCTCAACTCCAGCTCGTCTTCCTTACGGGGCGTGTATGGAAACATGGCCATATAACTGAGAGACAATACCACAGACTATTTAAAAACAAATGCACTTCTCATCCTCTGTAAAGAATTACATCTTTTCTTTAGGTGAAATTGCTTCAGATGCAGTACCACTAATCAAACAGGGGTGGGAGCTGTTTCCACACCACTATCATACACCAACAAAATCTCTGGTCAATAACACAACCATCTCTACAAAGGACCATGAAAAACCTCAGTTTGGAGCATTATACGCGAGTCCAACAGAAATCAAGTGTGTTTAGTGCTGTTAAGTTGATATGGAGAAAAAGGTTAAAGGTGAGGGGTCGATCCTCAGGTTTGTGACCCAGAGACAGCCCTATTCCCCTTAGAAATGACCTGTGACCCCTCACCTGTGTGTTTAGTCATGCTTAACTGGAACTGAGTAACAGCAGAGAGGTGAGTTAGAGTTGAGAGGGCAAAGCTGTGTGTGGTTGATAATGCAAACAAGAACCTAAACATGTAAGTGATAAATGCTTTTTATAGTCACACGCCTCTGCTTTGTTCTTACAAGAAACTGCATTAAAGTTGCATGTTTAAAGCATGTGCGTTTTATGCCGAGGTTATACTTACACTGTGGGTCTCTGACGCCCACTCTGGTCACCAGCAGCGGGTGACGGTCTTTGCCCAGAATTCAATGCAGCGGCGCCCACAGCTGTGGACTGTGACTGGGGTGGAGGAGGAGGTGGAGGAGGAAGAGCATCCTAAAATATACAAACATATTGTTACATAATACATTTACATGAATAGACATTTATTTATTTAGCATACACTTTTATCCAAAGAGACTTACAAAGAGACAAGTGTATTTGACAAAGGTGGCATACATGCACTAAAAACTAATATTAAAAAGTTAGTTTGTAACCTTTCTAATGAACAGTTAAAAAATACATCCATCAGGTCGTCGCCTAGATAACCAACTAAACAAATATTTAAACATACAAAGCACACCATCATCGTATCATCGTATACCTCACCTACTAAAAATAGTAAAACTTTTGTCATTTTTTTCACCCTCATGTTGTTTCAAATCTGTAAGACTTTTCTCCATGAATACTAAATGACATCTTTAGAAGGATATCTATATTTCTGTTTTTTGAATATGGTGGTAGAGGCTGACAAAAGCACAATAAAATCATGATAAACTTGCACGCTACATTACAAGTTGTCTGAAGCCATACGACCACACAGTGAGAGAAACAACATAAACAGAACAGAATTTTCTATCACAGAAAATCTTGTTTGACAGCCATGGTATGGAAATCATCGGCTTGGACAATCTGTTAGAAATAACTGCTTTTGTGTTCCTTGAACAAGTCACAGATCTGATTAAATGATGACGGATTTAAACCGTTCCCTTTTTTGATATTTTTATCTCTTTTCAAATATCTGTAACTCATTTAAATTTGTAGTGAGAACTGAGGACACAGACAGAGAGCCCCATAAAGCCATAATCCCCCTGACTGTGACTTTCCAGCTTGTGTGTTGGTTGTTAAAAAGCGGGTACTTTGGCTCTGGCAGGTGTTGTGATTGGTGGAAATCCAGCCAGGGCTAAAAGTCTGGCTGTGAAAGGATAAATTGGTTCCATATGGACTAACGCACACATCTGCAAACAGACTTTATGAGCCCAGTGGCACCACTATGAAAACAACTCTCACTCTGTAATGCTCACTTTTGTTGCTTTAAGGGACAACACAGACAAACGTATTCAAATGCAGACGCAGGAAAAACAAATAAACTACAACTAAATTAAACAACACTAATAGTTTAATTCATTCAAAGTAGTTAATGCATTACGTATCAATTAACAAATGTTTTTACGGTATTCACTAATCCACGTTAACTTAAAACTTTATTTATTTATAAATATACTATTCTAATGTTAATTTATGTTTGTAAATAATACACTGATGCTAATTCATACAATTAGTGAAACATGCATGCACATGTAGACACTAAACAACCTTTAAAACTATTATTGTAAAGTGCAATAAAAGAAACTTTTTAGTAGTTTTTATCATGATAATTTTTTAAAAACACCTCTCACCTAATTAATTTAATTAATTCTGTGGTTTTGTTGTGTTAATTGTGATTTACTGCAATTAGCACAACTCTCAAAAGCAATCCTGTTCTTGCCTTGCTTTTATAATGTCCCCACAGTCAAAGATAAAAGAGGCAACTAAAGGGCCACTATTACAAAAAACAATACGTTTAAAACAAAAGGAAACAGTTCCCACACACCAGTACACACAAATCAATCTCACAGAGCCATTAGTGTCCACCCTGAGGCCCTCACGACTCCCAGAAAATGGTTTGTGTGTTTGTGTTGAGGGAGATGAAGGGCTATCAGATGGCACACTGTCTTTGTCGAGAGTTAGTGTTTCAGCCGGAGAGTGTGTGTATGTGCGTCAGATGTATATGAGACAGAAACTTTCATGCTGCAACCATCAGTGCATGCAAGAATGTTTGTGTAACCCTAACCCTAAAAGGCTGAAGTATCCCGTCAATGATGCCAAACCCAAATTTTATATATATTTATACACTATAGTGGGTTTTGAGAATTAAACTGAATGTTTTGAAACATTTACTACAAAATAAAAACGTGTTATGTTGACATCTGGTTGGGATGCACATTATGCAATTTGTGGCGTACACACTGACCACTATATGGTCCTTACACAATTATTCACATTATAGTGTATCTGCCATCAGCATACAAAGGTCGACTAAAAGGCTTTAAAAGACCTTTTAGACTCACCACTGGCAGAGAGGCATAACTGGTCTCAGGAGGAAATGTGAAAACTGTCGCCGTGGTGACAGGACTGCTTGGTGGAGGAGTAACAATAAGTCCTGTTGTGCAAATGTGAACCTAAGAAGTCAAATAAGAAGGAATGACTTGTTAATCAAGCTTGAGCTATTCACATTATTGTTTCATCTGACAAGTTCTATTTTTACTGAAGAAATGAAACAGAAAGCATACATCTGAGCAAAATGTAAGTGGATAACCACATACGTATATAACACACAACAACTGTTATGTTGAGAAACATACTTTAATGCAGAGTGACACTTATAATGGCATGTTGGTTTGGCTGTACACATGCTGGACTAATTCGCATTTACTTTTCAAGCCTGAATTAAATCCACCTTAAGACCAATCAGAACATCTACTGAGTGACCTGAGTCACATGTCAAACTAACATTTCATCTGATTGGTCAGCTGGGGGTGAATGTGTAAAGAAACTGATTAATGATTAGCTGACAGAGACGAACTGAGGCCTTATGCTATAAACAAACAAGAGGTCAACAAATCAAGAATAAAAACATCATTAGCACACTTCAAAACAGTAGATACAGCTACTAGCGTGGGCGATGCATCTGATGTATGTTATATTAAGTTCTCAGAGGTTAGCATCATAAGGCTTCATAAAGAAAATACAGAAGTAAGACATACAGAACATACTGGTTCAAAAACAACAAATTCAGAGAAACACAACAAACAAGCCAAAATCAAACAGATTTGTTAGTTCAAAGGGAGACGCACAATAAAAAAAAAGACATGACAATTTTCTGACGTGACACAATAAATAACTACAAGTCGAGCACCTCTGCAAATGACATGCTCTCATCTTTTAAAGAGAAAACACTTCATCTGTGCTTCAGTAAATCCAACACACAGGAGAAAGTATTCACACAGATCGAATATTAAATAAGTTCACAAGTTCACAAAAAAAAAATTGTCTCAGAAGAGAGAGATAATTATATTAAAAAATGACATCCGCAAATCTTTAAAATGTTTTAAATTTTGATTCAATTTCCTGTTCTTTCCCCTGATGGAAACGCAACTGTTGAACATTTCTGCATTTTGTATGATTGTCCTGGGGTGGCATTTGTCATTAATTACATTATTTTTATCCCCCTTCCACCTCAGGTCCAGAATTAGCTCTGTATTTCTCACTTCATGACTAGAATGTACTTAAACCAATGAATCTGAACAATAGGTTTCTCAGTACATTACAGCTAATGAAATGGGTGAGAAAAAGGCCAAACCATATCAAATTTGTATAATCTTACACACCTTTCTACATTAAATAAGACCTAGATTGTGTGTGTCTGTACAATGGCTCCTCCCAAAAAAGTGGACGCTAACATTTTATTTAAAAAATAATTTTGAAATGGATTACTTGGACCACATAATAAATAAAAAGCAGCCAATAAGAGTCCTTGTGTAGAGTTCTGATTTGCAAGTGGGCAATCAATGTGTGATTTTTGTACAGAAGCACTTTATAAACTCAATCATTATTCAGTGTTGCTCTAGCTGACATCCCTCCTGCAGGTGAGAGTGACATCAATGAGTTCTGATTGGATATAGTAAAACAACAGCTGGATGATATCACAGCTGTGTGCAGGGCTGCAGAGCATCAAAGCCACTGGCCCAAAATCACACAAATGCCAAATATTTGCTATTTTCATGCAATGGGCCCTATAGGGCATCAAAGAACACACACACGCTATTAAATTCATATTAGATTAAAGGCTGAAAATCTGAGAAAGACACCGTGTCACTCTGAATCAGTCCCTCTCATTCAATCTTTTATACACTTGTTTTATAAAGCAAGGCTCTTGTTTTATTGAAAGAAGTCAGTCTAGATCTTATTCTGTCTGTGCGGTTATAATTCTGTTTTCTTCTTACTCTTATATACATCATTTTAAACTTAATTTCCAGCCATGACATCCTACCCACCATATGTCTTCATCTCATCCTTCTAAATGGTTTCTCTTTCTCCTACCTTTACAGCAGAAGAATTTGAGACATCAATAAGTTTGTGGTTCATATATTGCAAATGTGTCACAAAAGGCCTGTAAATCGATACATCACTCTCATAACTGCTGCCACACAGGAGGGGAATCACTTTACAGGCATGAACAGGCTTTTATAAGATCTAAAGTGTCTGGTTAATTATTAGTGCTAAAACTCCCAGACAGGAATGTTAAAGAGAGCGTGAAAGACAAAACGTGGGCATGCAACATGAAAGATGAATTAGGGGTATATGTAAGTGTAATAGAGCCGGTGTCTGTATTTATAACATTACTGGATGACATACAAACAACAGATCAGCTATTATTGTATTATATCACAGAGGGGTTGCCTGGCAACACACATTTTAGATGTCAGTCACACGAAATCAAAGAATTATGGCGAATTGTAAAAGTACATTCAGGGAGTGCAAATGGTACAAGCGGAAAGCATGGAGGATTGTTGAGTAATAGGTGAAATAAGACAATAAGTGTAATGGATGAAAAATCAAACACAAACATTATGTGGTACACAGAGAAAACAGTAAAACTGGGAAATAAGAAAAGTCAAATTACAGACTTATAAAACTGCAGACGCCAGAATATAAATGCTAGTTACACATATAGGAAATGGTCTGGAGTCTTGTGTAAACACACTTGGATGTATTACAGAACAGAGGTGCTGGTTTCTATCAACACATGACGACAAATTCTTTTGTTTGAGAAACCGTCTCATGATAAAAAACATTAACACATGCTTCCTCATTCCACTAGTGTTAAGTATTCACTCTCATAAAACACAGAATCAGGGTCAGCTTTCACAACACCCCGCCTCAACCTGGTCTATTAACACCAAAACAAATCCAAGAGCACAGGACCGAAACTAAGACGACATGGGTATCATGTGTCCTCTGTTTTTTTTTTCTTTTGTGGAATGAGAACTCCAGAGAGGTTCTCAGACAGGTGACGCCATTAGTCGAAGGCCAATGGTAAGGAGCATCAAGTGATTAATCCAAATGTGGAATTTCTGTCATTTCTGTCTTTTTCATGGTTTCCCAATCTGAGTTTTGTATTAACAGAAACAGTCTCGGAACTGTCAAATTTATATGCCAGGATAGTCATTAAACTAGAACTGTACGGGTACCAGTTTTCAACTGGCAGAGAATTTCAGCCTTTATATATAGGTTATTTCAGTTTGCTTCTTTGACATTTTCAGGTTACAGCAGCAGGGGTGACAGGCCTGTTAACAATACTCCTTCCTTGTACATTTATTGTCTCGAACCTTTTGACATTTACAAGGTAAAATCGAAAGAAATGTAACAAATATACAAAACTCCTTTGATATGGTTTAATAAATTGATGCACCTGAAAAGTTTTAAATGAAGCAAGTTTAATAACAAATATACAAAAGTATTGATAACCTGAAAATGAGACTGATTTTAAATGAAGCAAGTAAGGGAAGAAGCCACATTCATTCAAAACTTTCCTAGAGTTCCACCACCCAAGAACATCACATGAAATGACATGTCTGTCTGCCATCTCCTTGGAGACGGCATTGCTCAGCAACCAGTGGAACAGCTGTGAGTGACTGTCATTCCAGGGCCGCTGCGGTAACCTCTGCCAGTGATTGGTGAGGGGTTGTTTGATGTGCTGGAGCGCTGTCACGCATCAGTGATTTCAAACGCTCGGACAGCATGTTGGACTGTGTGGAATGAGGAGCGAGCGAGAGAGTGAGGGAGAGCTGCTGACAGAATGGGAGAGAACAGTAAGCTGGTGTGGAAAAGCATCACTCTTGAGTGTGGGCAGGATGTTGACATAATGCTCTTTGCAGTCTTCTCAAGCTATAGTTTGCAGATCTTTGACAAATTTCGCCATTTGGTTTTCGTGATATTGTTGTGCATTCCCTATATTTCTGTCATTCAGCAATCTTTCTCTGCAAAAGTTTTTTATTACTCAAGTTACTCAAAATACAGTGAACATATCGCACGAAAGTGCACAAAAACTTTCTCTCTCCAAACTTTTTTCCAAAAATTATTTTATCATTCAGAATACAGAATCCCATTACACAGCAAAAATAATAATAAAATATTGCCTATAATATAAAAATGCGCAATAATATTACTATTTTATTATTAGCACATTATTATAATCCAATATTTTTGCTTTACTGTATCCCACAATGCAATGTGCACAACTTCATTTGCAGTGTGACGAATGCACAATTTTTTACAAAATTAAAAAACTGAATACCCGTTTAGTATTCAAAATGACACTTCCTATTTTTAAGAGAAATTAGTAGTTTTGCAGTAAATGCTGGATTGCATACAGTATTCTTCCAAACATTAAAGAATTCTTTCTGTCTGTATCTGTGTTACAAACAGGAGGGATTTCATGGAATAACTATCAAAGTCAAGCGATTGCCATGGTCACACTATATTAATTAAAGTCTGATGTTATATGGAGAATCTGCAAAAGTGCAAATTAGTGGAAAACTTATCTGCCTACGTAACCACAGCCACAGCTCTCATCTCACCCTAAGCGATGTCCTTACCTGCACCCAGTATCAGTTCTAATCTATATATAACGCAGAGAGACGAAGGGTGGATGGTTAACAGGACATTTAGAAGTCAGCCACTTTCATGTTGGAATAATAATCAGAGAGAGAGAGAAACAAGAGAGAGAGGGGTTTCTCACAAACCACCTCTTCATTCATTTCTGCACATCTATACCCATTTTCCCTTCACCAAATCGATCCATTTATCAGCTGTATCACACACCTATGCATCCATCACTCTCTCACCTGCGAAGGTGCGCTGGAGGACAAGCCTCCGCTGAGCTCTCCGATTCGGGCTGCCGCTGTGGGGTTAGAGGAGCTGATCAGAACCGGGCCGCTGATCTCCATGGAGTGTCTCTGGGGTGGAGGAGCCAGGCAAGGCTTATGGGACATCGTCAGGGAGGTGAAGGAGTGTCGCTTCTTACTGTTCTTCTTCTCTCCATGGCCTTCTGGGAGCCATTGGCCTGGGAGCCTGAAGAAGTGGAGGAGGGCCCTTCATTGGAGTCTCCTCCACTTTCTAATGGTTTGTCCAGTTCGATGAGCTGTCGCGCTGCACTGTTAAACTGAGAGAGAAGAAAAACACTTATACATTTGGCCATTTCTAGTTTAGAGTAGAGCAGAGAAATAACGTGAAATGATGGAAAGAGAAAGTTGCAAGCTGGATTTGAACTGCAACATAACAAAACATAAAAACAAGATGATGAAGAAGGGAGAAAGTGATTAATCTCTAAGCAACAGGCAAAAAAGACACAAACAGACATCATATTATTGGGCGAGTACATGAGAGAGTAATGAGATCTTCATACAACAACTATACACAACAAAGAAGTCAGAAAGCAGATATGGGTTGAGTGATGGACAGAGTTTAAAGACTCTGAGACAACGGTGATGCTGGTGTACAGTATACAGAGGGGTGATGGGACTGCAGGACACTTTCATGTGAAAAAGCAGATTAGCAGAGAGGCTCCAATTAATGACAGAGTGACATCTGTCACCTCACTCTCTACTTAAAGACCAGCCAATCACAGCAATCACATGAAGAATAATACACTCTTCACCTAAACATGCACTACCGATCTAGCTCATGCGGATATATTAAGTTTTACAATACAGTTTTAAAAGCAGCTGAATGTCTAAAAACAAAAATTAACTGAAAGAGTTGAGCACCCTAAAAGAAGAACTTAAAAACTGGTTACAAGAGACCTAGTAAAAGCCACACGTGCCTGATTCCATTCCCTCACCACTCTTTGAAAATGTATACATTTACGCTAGCAAAAAGATCTCAAGCGAACAGAAAAACTTTCCCCACCCCTTTTGCTCTCTCTGAAGTACCTGATTGAATGTCACTTTTGATGTCTACGCTATCAGAGATTACCTTCTCAAAAGCATTCACTTGGAAAAAATGTGGTTTGGTGAAAATTGCAGAGGCTTTTGTGTAAGCTCAAAGCCTCCGCCCCACTCTTCCCTTATTCTCGCGTTTCGTGTGAGAAACATGCTATTCAAGCAGTGCTTTTCTACCACACGCTATTTTTGAATGTCTTTTGAAGGTTATTTTTTTCCCACAGGTTAGACACGTGGCAGGCAGAGAGCTCGCGTTTGCTCTGCCTGAGTTTGTGAAGGTTTACAGGTACGTTTACTTAAGTAGTGACTTTTGGAAGGAGGTTTTGTGCTTTTGGAAGAGGAGACTGAGCAATACACAAGTGACACATGAAATTGCAACCTCAGTTATAACTGAAGTTTGAGACTTGTTACACGCTGATGAGGGTGCAACAAAGTGAATAATGGCCAACACTTTTAAAGCTCTGGAATCTTTAAGCTTTGTGTCGTTTCAACAAAAGTCTGAACAATAAATTAGTGGAGGTGAAAGACCAAATTAACAGGACGTGACAATGACAAAAATGATTAGAAAGGACACTTTTAAAAGCTAAATCTTTAAAAGGATTAGCATAAATGTATCCAAGACAAAGGCTGTGCTGAGACAACATTTGCACAACAACTAAATATAAAATATTAAATGTTAAGACTTAATGGAGGAACGACGCTACAGGAAAGGTATTACTCACCTCTACGTAAGAAATGGGGAAGATGCCAATCTTATCCCCCAGCATCCCCTCTGCCCAATTCTCATCCACTCGACGAATCACAGTAAGAATATCATCCTGAGGACAGATTGAAATAAAATATGTCCATTGTTTCCAGTCAGAAGTGAAAATACACAAGAGGCACTTTATAAAAACACTGTAACTCATAGGCACCAATGAGAGCTATTTTTAATAAAAAGTCATTCAAAACTATGCATAAGGATGGAAGCTTGTATAGTTATGACTGCTTCTTCCATTTTGTTACATGGAATAAATTTACCTACATTTCACTGCAGGCTGTATACTGAGAATAACTGGGTATGAGCAGTTCGAAAAAAAAAATGAAACTGAAAACTGAATTGAATTTGATACAAAAAAGAAATCTGCTTTTTTAATACAATGTACGCATACAACCAAAAGTAGTTCAAATATAATGCACTATATTCCAGACATTCTGAGGCCATATACTAGTTTGTTTGAACATGTTAGGAATCGCTTAAAATTAAGTTCATTATTCACTAATAATCTTTCCCTTTGCCGCACCTTACAAAATAACAATCATTCCTCCACATGTTCAGACTTGGTGTGCTACGTATGGTTTGCACGTATAGCGTGCATGTATGTGATCAACATCACACACCTACACACAGTGTTATGAAAGAGCCCTGATATTTGGAAGAAGCGAGGGACTTGGAAGAAGGGTACTAATCTACCTAATAAATGGGCATCACACAATGGACATGTAATTAACTGATTGGGTGATGGGTGAAGATTTGTTTAAATGGGGAAAAATGTCAGAGCTTTGAGTAGATCATATTTTACCTTTGAGAATGGCAAACAGTCTTTGTCAGCCTCCTTGTCTTTGAGCTCAAAGTCATACAGTGCCTTACACTGTGGAGGCGGCTGTGGCAGAGGTTTGATGACCTGGACAAAGTTGGTGGGGAAGAACCCATGGACTCCACCCATTTCTCCATGGTACCAGTTTTCGTCCACTTGCCGGCGCAGGATGATGATGTCACCCTTGTTGAACTTGAGGTCTCCAGGTTCTTTGCCGTCGTAGTTATATAAGGCCTTGGCGCAAGGTAGCTGAGGGACACCCTGCAGTAGAAAGAGAGAGAAAGAGGGTTACTGAAAGTGAGGGTCCACTTTACCAAAATAACTTTGATTCATGGATAATGCAAGATCAGCACTCAAAAGCACATTCATCTTTCAAGCTTTAAGGAAAGCAAGATGTGGCTATTGCAAAATGGATGACAGTGTAAAGTGAAGGTAGACGGGTCAATATTAATCCTTGTGCTGCAAAGATTTAACACAACCATCTTTGGAGCTCATCACACACTATTTCATTTCATTTTCATCCCTTCAGATAAAGAGACACATACATACAGATATCTCCCAGCTATACAAATAGTCAAAACACCATTACTTAAGCTCAATGCCAGCTTTTGTGCTATATGTGAGTGCAATGATCAACTGCTGGCTTGTCTTTCAGACTGACCTTGTTGGCCTGCCTCTCTGTTTGACTACGCTGGGTTGCTTCTTCTGCCTGTCTTGCACCGTCTGTGTTGCTTAACTCATTGACTGCCTCCTTGTCTGACAATCCTAAAATGCCCTGGGATATGCCAATGGATCCACAATGCCGTGGAGCAAGTCTATTTATCAGTGTGTATGGAGTTTTATGGTGCAGAACCAGTCGTCTGGAACCGGTTAAAGCTTCTTTCAAGGCCTGACAATGATCCATGGCCAGGGAGTGGGAGGAGGCTGCAGACGCAAGCCTGCCCGACTGAATGAGCCCTTTTCAGGCAGGCTGTTCAAGAGAGGGGCTTTCTGTCCAAGAGAACACCCCTCCCCTCACCCAGCAAGCATAAAGCACCATGGGCTTCCTCAACTGTAGGACACATCTCAAGTGCATAGTGAGGAGAATGATAATCACAACACCAATGATAGAAAGACTGTTAGGAAGGAAATAATAAATCAGTGGAAGGAAAAAGGATGTGAGGAATCAAATAAACTAAGAAAAGTGGAAGGAAATAAAAAAATTAGAAATAGAAGAATAAAGGAAGGGGGAAGGAAGGAAGTAACAAAAGGAATGTAAGAAATAAATTAAAGGAAGTAAAGAAAGTAATGAAAGCAAGGAAGGAGATAAGGACTGAAAGGAAGAAAATATATAGTGAAAGGAAGAAGATAAGCAGTGAAAAAAAAAGAAAAGAGTGAAAGGAAAAAAGGAAAAGGTAAGGAAGTATGGAAAGAAGTAACAGGAAATAAAAGGAAGACAGAAAGTAAATGATTGAAGAAAGAGAAAAAGAGGGGAAAAACAGAAGAAAAAAAACTGTAATGGAAGGAAAGACTGAAAGGAAGAAAAAGAGTAGTGAATGGGAGGAGGTAAGGACTGAAAGAAAGAAATGAAAGAAAGTAAATGAAAGTTGTGCTCACAGGAGAATGTGGAACAGTGGAACAGATTTTGACTAAGCAGCGCTCACCGCAGAGAGGACAGACGGCCAACCAGACGCCGAGAGAACTAACCAGAGGATGAACTGACCTTTTAAAAGTCATATCAACTCTTCAAACTTATATAAGAAACCAATTAGGAACGAAAGATGAAACAAACTTGCCTGCAACTGTTTCCATTTGGCAAATGTGCTTTTGGGTCAGGAGCTTTATTTAATGAACAGGCTGTAAGCAAGTCCATTGACTTTTACACACCACAAATCAGAGCTCCATTCGTCTGTACACCTTTCTCTTCTACTCTCTTCTCTTCCCTGCTGTGGGCCTCTCTCAAAGGCAGGTGTCAGCACATTTACCCACTTTGCCCAGCTAAGTGAAAGAAAGACCGAGCAAGAAGAGGTAAGGGACAAAACAACAAGACAGAGGGATAAGAAAGACAAAGCCAGGAAGAGAAAGAGAGGGTAATCAAACGAATGTTAGGGTGGTCAGTGTGCATGTTTTTTCAGCCTGAGCCTTGCGTGCGAAACGAAGGGTGCTAGAGATTGCTTAAACTGGACCGACATGAAAGAACCACACTGAGGCTTTCATTCAGTCCAAACAAAGCACTGAAGGCTTGCATGTGTGTCCTCATTTGTTCAGGTTACATGAACCTCGACAGATTCATTCAAAAAGCCTTGTTGCCTCAGAGCCTTTCCAATCTTGAGATTCGTCAAAGTCCAAATACTGGACAGGAGGCTATACACCTCCCTCGGCTGAATCAGTATCAGGCCGTCTCACTAAAGATCTGAAGAACGTTGCTGGATGAGACTGGATCAGACCAACAGGATATTAGAATCTAATTCAAGACAGCTCAGAGAGCCCAGCAAACCTAAAATTACTCACCGCTGTGCAACTGCTCTAAATTTCTATCACTGGAGGGAGAAACAACAACAGCTTTATGATGTTAAAACTCTGCCTGATGCTAGAAAGAATCAGATTATGATGTGAACAAAATGCCTAAAAATACCTCCGCTCATAGCTCATAGGGTCCAAATTGCAGGCGTACTGATCAGTTTCATCTAATTGCCAATTACTACTAATGTGTAATTTAGCCGATGCTTTTATTCAAAGCAACGCACAGTACACATTTATCACTAAGATTGGGCGAATGCATTAAAATTTAATTAAACCCGCAAGTGACTTGCTTAAAGGGAAAGTTCATCCAAAAATAAAAATTATTTTATTGTTTACTCACTCGTGTCATGTCAAACCTGTATGACTTTCTTGCTTCAGCAAAACTCAGAAGAAGATACTTTGCAAAATGCTGGTAACCGGCACCCATTCACATTCATAGTATGGACACAAGGTACAATGGAAGTCAATGGGTGCCGCTAACCAGCGTTTTGCAAAATATCTTCTTTTGTGTTCCACAAAAAAAGATTCATATACAGAGTTTGAATGACATAAGGGTTTAAAAATTATGACATAATTTTTGTTTTTGGGCGAACTATTCCTTTAAGGACACAACAATGACAGATATGTGGGGATTGATTCTTAAACTTCACTACTCCACACTAGCACCACAGGCAGTGTTTTATGTAAAACTAATGGTAAAAATGCATTTAACAGGGGAAGAGAACAGTAAACGGAAAGCTGTCCTTATATTTTATCTCACAATTAAGCCAGTAACATTTTATAAAAGAGTCAAATCTGAGGATAATTTGTCACTGTGTGACAGCTAGACGTGCATAATACACAACTAATGAGAAATGTGAAATTCAATTCTAATGATCTCTTTCATTCATGAGCCATCAATCACTATTAAGACTCTAGTATACACAAACATCTCTACATCACTCCACTGTTTTTGGCTTTTAAAGGATAGAGGGTAATCTAATGTCACACCACGCAGGCTTTTACTGTTATCATTTCATCTGTTCTTCCATCCTTGTCTTTCTCCAACTCGTAAAATCCATCTCATCTGCAACTTATCATCGTCTAGATCATGTTTCGGACAGGATGATAAATGAAAGTCAGCTTTGAGTTGATGCTCACAGCAAATTCATGTCAGGTCCCTTAGATGAGCAAGCCATTAAAAAAAAGTTACACCAGCTGGTGTGCAATAGCAAACGGACCCAGCACATATTAACTGAACGAATAAACGTTTGCAGAGTGTGTGTAGATTTTATCACAAGGGCTGTTGAAGGCTTCCTATGGAAAAATCCTACAGCCTGTTGGCTTTTACAAGGGCTTTTATAGGAGTGGAGGGGGGTAGATGGGTCAGACAGGAGACAGAGTCACAGGGGGGTGAGTGGGTCAGACAGAAGACTGTGTATCAGTTGGAGACGGCACACCCACAGTCTGTTCACTGACAGTCTGATGTATATTGCACACAAAACCGGAAAGCATTTCCCAATCTGGCAAGCTGTAATCTGATTGGTCGTCTTAAAGAATTAGATCCCCAAAAAATGCAAACCTTTCCTTTAGACCTGTATCACTTTCTTTTCTCTCTGGAAAACAAAAAAAGATATTCTGAAGAAACAAACACATAGGACAATAAAAAGACATAACTCCAAAAGTAAGCCTAACTCACACACAGCAGTGCTTTCTTGTAACTCTTTGTCTATTTCCAGATATCAACACCAACTGGAGATGACGCCATGTTATTGACACAGGAGTTTACGAGAGTGACGGCCATATTGTTTTCATTACAGCTACATTAGTTGAAATGGGCTGCTAACGATTCCGTTTATGACCGCTGGGAAATGACCTGACCTGTAGTCCATCTGAATCCTTCTCTAAAACAGACTCCCACCCACAGCTCCTGCTGAAACCCTGTACTTCTCACCTTCTCACTAACAGGCCTCCCTGCAGAAGCTTTAGTGGATAATTACTTTGTAAAGGATGATAGATCAGGTGTGGAGGATGCTGAGTGGGCATTTACGACGCAGGGAAGGAGTGAATTGATGAGCCGATTCAGGGCTGAAGACTAAATAACAAAATCCCAGGTTTGGCCAGGAAGAGGAAATAGATTTTTGTCTGCTGCAGTGATTTTTGTCTGTCATGGATCAATAAGACACAAACGCTGATCAGAGATAAGCAAGCGATTTGCAAGGAACAGAAACAAACAGCATTCAAGTTTGATCAGAGAGAAAGAGGGAATAGTTATAGGGCTAACCAGGTCACATGTATCATGTTTGCCGTTTAATCAACCTTTGACCTTTCAATTTGGGCAGATGAGCAGTCTGCTCCAATGGTCAAAAATGTAATCAAGTAGTTAATGTTTCCATGGCAACATCTGCAAGGGTCACAGCTTCTTCTATCTCTGTCTTAGGGCAGAACACTAAAGCAAAGCAATGAGGTAAAGAAGTTTCAAGGCAGGATGCTTGAAAACAACCTTTGCTTTTACAGTCTCCTAAGGGAAAGGCTCATAGGAAAGCATACAAACAGCGTAACTGAAAATAGGACAGTGCAAATAAATCATAATATGCATTGTCATTACTAAAACAGTTTAAATCACTCTACAGATATACTTTTTTGGCTCACCACACAAAGTAAATAGTCCTTTATCATGACACGGCATGAATGCCTGCAAGACACTATCCCAGAAAAATACAAAACACAATAAAATAAAGTGTGTCTGGACCGCAGATGTTCATCTGGATCAGCATCAGACAAGAGTATTCTCAGCACTTTTTTTTCATCCATCTCTTCTTCCACTTCCCAGCCATCTCCTTTTACCTTTGCTACCCGCGTCAAGTTAAGCCACTTCAATGTCTGGCCCGGCATCCACCTAATTACAACATGCACCTGTTCAACAGTTACTGACCCCTGCAAACCCTCAGTTTTTCATCTGGCCATTAGGAACCGGACTACACTTCAGGGACTCTTGGGAACTACAATCATTGCTGCTTGATCGAGTCAAGCTGCTTCAGACCGGTGTGCAGGGTCTCATGGGAGCTGGAGTCCTTTCATGTGATCAAAGCTGTCCAGCCTAACTGTGTGGGGAAATGAACCACGAAGCAGGCATGTGTAAAGCTAAACGTCAAAGTCAAAGCAAAGCCCTAGTTAAAGGAAGAAAATGAGACTTTCTTCATTCAGTAAAACACTGAACATATGGGAGTACAACTAAGATGTTGCTGAGGCGGGACTTCTCTGTAAGCTACAGATTAGTCATCAAAAAGAAAATGTTTTAACAGGGAGGGGGTCTGACTGTTACAGAGGAATTATGGGAAGGAACATGTGGCTTTCATGAAGGACGGGTGTAATTGCGTGTACGCGTCTCTGGAAAAAGGAAGAACATCTGTGCTGCTATGTATGGGGATGCTCCGAGAGCCATATTTTGCAACGTGATCTCACTAGGAAGCTCTTTCTCCCGATCTGTGTGTGTACACCTGCCTGACCTCATTGGTATGGTAAAGGCAGGTGGGTTTATTGCATGCTGTGGATCATACCACTGCAAAGGAAGCATAACTTAAATGTTAAGGTGCAAGTTGAACTTTACAGCAGTTCTGTTAAGACCAACTGGAAAACAAATTTCTTCAGACACCAACTAGTCCATTTAAAAAAAACATGATTTTCACATCCATAGTTCAACTTACAACCTTTAACTCATCAACCTTATAATGCAAATAGTTGAAAATATGAGGAATAAAAGACAATGACTCATCTCATTTGCACAGTGGCACCGAAATGCAAACAAAAACAGCTGTCATAGAGATTTTTTTATTTTGAAAAAATAATACAGCTTAATGGCCAGTAAGATATATTTCTGGTGAGTAAATTTTCTCAATTCGCAATCTGCAGGTGTGGCAAAAAAAGTTAACTTTGGACCTTGACATGACTCAAACATGATCTTTTCCAGTCTTTAAGCATTCTCTATCTGTATCTCATCTTGTTCTCTATTTTTAATCTCTCCTTCTCTCTCTCTCTCTCTCTCTCTCTCTCTCTCTCTCTCTCTCTCTCTCTCTCTCTCTCTCTCTCTCATTAGCAGTCAATCTCTCTCTCTCTCTCTCTACACAGCATAGAGCTGTTACAAATGCAGAAATAATAACGAAGTAAGCTGTGTGCTTGAAAGTCTGTGAAAGACATGAAGGGAGCTGCTGTCTATGTGTCTGCATGCATATGAGTACACATTTTTGACAGACTGAGTGTGAAATAAAGTGAGAGAGAGGCAATTAGCATCAGCTGTTTTTCCTCTAACCAATCTTTCTCACTCTCCTTTTAATATATGAAATGTTTTGCTATGAGAGTTCTACATATACTCCCACATCTCTTGCAGATCCATTCATCTGATGTCTCCTCCCTTATACAGGTTTCCTTCAAAGACTTAAACTTCCTTTATCACATGCACATGTCAAATCTCTTACTTCACTGTCAAGGCTTCGTTTCACTGACTGTTTTATGAATGCAGAGTAAACTCTGAATGTAATGCTGAGTGCATGTTGGGTGATGAAACGGAGATCCACTCAGTGGGGTAAATGAAAAGTTCACACAAAATTGAAAATCCAGTCATCATTTGTTCTCCCTCATGTCTTTCTAAACTAGTCTTCTGCAGAACAGAAAAGACAATAACTATGTCTGTCAGATGCATAAATGTAAAGAATATAAAAAGATACAAGGGTTGGCAAATGACTTTTCCTTTAAGATGCAACACTCAAAATAGCAGAATATAATTCTATCACACAAACCTGCACAAACATAAATGGCTCAGCACCCATCTGTATTTTGGCCTGAAACATCCTCCAAACGTCCTTTACTAAACACTATAAAGTTTAAGCATAAAAAGAGTTATTTGATGACACTGAATTCAGCTACAAGATTAAGTAAAATAGTTGGCCTGTTGCCATGGTGACAGGTAAATGCCTCATGTTATTGGAGTTGTTCAGAGTGGGAAGAGCCAGTCAAAATTAAACTCATTAGGTTAGTAAAGAAAGCTTTACTAAAGTGCTAAATACCATTGTTGGCACCTTAGTGCCAACAACAAACACTGAGGTTGCTCCAAACCAAGACTGATTATGTTTCAGAGCTGATTCCTGCCCACCCACAGCGATGCCTCTCTAATCCACTTCATAGTGTAACAGTTACAGAACCACCGACACTAAATCACAGTCCATCATCAGAAAGAGTGAGAGAAAGAAACAGGGTAAATGAGAAAAGGATAGAATAAAAAGGGCATGGTAATTGAAGCAAAAGGGAAGTTAGAAGGACGTCACTCAAAAGACACATGCAGATTAACCAAGTCCCCTGAGGCCCAAAGCAAAACTCTTCAGCTACACGGTTAACAACAGCTAGGGTAATGTGTGCACAGAGGGGGTGCGTGAGACAAAGCAGAGCAAAAAAAGACATCTGGAGGGAAAAAAGACACACAAATGATCTCACCAAAGCTGCCCGAGTTTGCCATATGAATCATATGAATGATGTTCTACCACATCCAAACCACCATGTTTCTATAAAGCACGGCTCAGTGCTCCAAGACACAAAAATGCCTAAAAAAGATGTGTGCCTATGTCACACACACGTGTGCAGCAATCATCCTTTTTAACATTAAAACAGGGAAAATTTAAGTAAAGAAATGTTTGAAGCACACAATCAGTGTCTGTTATTTGTTTTATGGCATAAATTTATATTAGATCTTCAACATTAAAACACTGAAAAAAGTACTGCATAACAAAAGCACAACATTATTAACATTACATTCTAGTTTTCATTTAAACAGAAACAGAAATTAACTGCAAAACCAATGGCACACATTTACCTGACAGTGTAAAGATTTGAGGTGGAGGAAAGGAAATGTCGGCACACACAACCACTGGAAATTCTCAACTACGTGCAGCTTTTTCTTTTTGGTATGAGGTCAAAGGTCAAAATAAAAAATCCCCATCAATCAACATGTGGTACGAGACCTGTCAATCACACAAGCTGACCAATCAGCATTAAGCCTGAGGGAGCATCTCAAACATTTGAAAAAAAGCTGGTATTTATAGATCAATTGAAAAAAAAGCACTCAACCTAGATCAAGAAAGACTGCCAGGCAACCACGGTGATCAAGCCAATGAAGTATTTGTGCTCAAAGCATCTTCTGATTACAGTAATAAGACCACACACAGATGTAGGTGTGTGTGTGTGTGTTTGTGTGTGTGTGTGTGTGTGTGTGTGTGTTTTACTCCAGCTGGGCCATTACAGGTGTGACTGATCTGCTACAAAAACACCAAAAGGAAAACATTAAAAAAACACACAAACACAGCTGTCAAGAAGAGCTCAGGTGCCTGAAGAACACGCCAACCATCACACGCACACACAGTGGTGTGATGAGATATGGATTGTTTAACACTTATTGATTGGTAAATAATGACCAGATGTGACTCAGATGGATAAGTTGCAGGTGGCACTAATAAACACTTACAAGTGTGGGTATATGTGTGTGGCAGATGTTAATCTTACCAAATTAACTATTCAAGCTTTTATCAGTCGCACACACACTTCAACACACAACACAAGTAAAACATTTACAAGTAATTCAAACACACTTTTCCCAAGCAAATCAGAGACGGATGTTGAAACTGAAACTGTAATTAGTCCAGTTTCAGCCTAAATGATGTGATAAATACCTGAGACAGAGGATACTTTAAACACACACAGGCACGCATGAATACACACCCTTCCCCAAGGGCCCACCGGCGCTCTCGACCAAACATTGAATCAGTCTCTATGGTTACGCTTCTAACACCTGATTAGGTCTTTTGATCCAAACCCTGAAATGATGTAACCTCAGGGTAGAGAAATTAACTGTCACACCCTACAGAACCAGGGCATACACAAACATCCAAATCACAACAAACCCAAACACCTGCTTGTGCCGGCACGCAAACACACAATGCGGCCAAATATACTAGTTCTAAGGGAACAAATATCCAGTGCATATCCACACTGGGGTTAATCACAACTACATGCAAAATACAAAAATGAACATGGTAACCACAAATTAATAATGGTTTTGCTCCATTGAATCTATACATTTATCAGTATGTGTGTTTCCTTGGTTCATACTCATGACATTTGCAATGCTATATCAATTCATCTACAAGACACAACTTTTGCAAGATAGTTTTACCACACAAACTAACATTAGCATGCTAATCAAAGGACCCCAAACTAAACATAAGCACAACAGGAAAGCACTAGAGTGGGACAAACTCAACTCGAGCAAAGATCAGCTTCATTTATTGCGTTACAACACACACACACACACAAATACGAACCATCTGGAAGCCTGTGGGAAACATTATGCAGCTGAAAATGACTTCCTGCTATCAGCTGAGAGAGAGAAATGAGGGAAGGAATTAAAAAAAGACAAAAGAGATGAAAAGGGAGAGAACAAGAAAATGGAAGCAAAGGAGTAATGGGTAATAAAAGTGTGGGGGAGTGAAGGAAAATTAGCTAATACACTCACAGTGAGGATGGAAGGATAGCTAAGGGAAAAGATAGAGACAGAACCAGGAAGGATAGGATCTGTGTGCAGTGAGATCTGTAAGTACAGGCTTGCCTACAGGGTACTAGCCTTAATGAAGGGGTTACGTGACACATGCGAGGGTCAGCCAGAGGTTTCTGCGGCAACTATGATATCATCAAAAAGGGTCAATGTGGCCCACAGGGCCGCAGAGGGGCAGGGTCAAAGGAATTTCACCAAAACCTTTAATATGTGCCAGGACACAATAAACAACATTCCTTGCATAAAAACACAAAATACCGCCAAAGAGACACAAAAAAGGGAACACAAGCAAACACACTGCTGGAAGAAACCAGGGGCAGAAGAAAGGCTTCAAACATCAAACGGACGGCCCGCAGAGTTTAGATTTTAGGGCTTTTTGGGTTTGAGGAAGTTTCCGCTATGGAGGTCAGTCTCACGAAACGCTCTCACTGATGGGCAACCGCTCTGGCTTTTAAGTTTAACATACCCAAATGCTCTGTGTGTGTGTCATGGGGTAAAAGGTTGAGAGAGAGAGAGAGAGAGAGAGAGAGAGAGAGAGAGAGAGAGAGAGAGAGAGAGAGAGAGAGAGAGAGAGAGAGAGAGAGAGAGAGAGAGAGAGAGAGAGAGAGAGAGAGAGAGAGAGAGAGAGAGAGAGAGAGAGAGAGAGAGAGAGAGAGAGAGAGAGAGAGAGAGAGAGAGAGATCCATGTATACATTTTCATTTTGTTTTGCCCTGTCCGGCCATTTTTAAACACAACAAAATATCCTGTGTGAACTGCCCCATACGAAGCACTAGACAAAAACACAAGTTATGGCCGAAGCAGTGGTTAACGTTAAGAGATCAAACAGCTTATTCTGGCCAAAACCACCAAGTTAGACAGGAAGGGAACCGTCTAGCCAACATCTAAAGTCATTGACCACAGTAATGTTGTATACATGACATTTAAAGCTGGGAAAATATAAAATCACATACATCCCTGAGAGCAAAAGGAGGATATGACGATTATTCACTAACAAAGCTCTTATTAACTTCCAGCAATTTTTTTACTTCTTAAACTATTTTAAGTCCTTTTTGAATGTGTCCAGTAAAACTCTGTGCGCCTGCCACAAACATTATGCCTGCCATTTAGATGTACGCTATTTAAAAAAGCCATTTTTGTGGACATAAGGCATCAGATGGCCCGTAAATACTGTGTGGCATCAACATCCGAAGCTGACCCTGAGCATCATCCCACAAAGACATTAAACCAAGCACCCGTTTATCAATTAAATACAAGGACTTATCCATTCTGCTGCTCTTAACAAGATATTACAGTGAAAATGGGCAGCGTGTGCTCTAGGCTAACAACGCAGCTGCTAACGCTTTCTCATAGCCAGATATGAAGATTCATTACATCACTGGCACATCCAAAGCAGCTTTAAATCAGTTTAAATATTAATATGTTTCTGAGTGTGTGTATGAGGAAGATCAAAGCGTAACTCTGAAATACATTAGCGCCCTCTCTGCCTTCTGCTCTACTTCTGACCCCACACCCATGACCTCTCACACGTGACCTACGACCCCACACGCCGTTCCTCTTTGTTTCATCGGTGAGAGTTTGGATGACACGTCGGCTGAGGACAGCAGTGTCAGGTCAGCTCAGAACGGGAGAAGAAAGTGATGAGGTTAAAGGAATAGTTCACCCAAAAATGGACCCCATTGACTTGAGTAATTTTTATTCCTACTATGGAAAGTCAATGGGGTCCAATTTTTGGGTGAACTATTCCTGAAGCATCATTATGTTGGTGTACACACATGCTACACATTACTTTAGTGATTTAGGGGTAGTTTGTTGTTTGAGGTTTATAAAGAGAGACAGATGGTAATTCAATAAATGCTTTGATATATTCAGCGAGTTCATTCAGTGAAGGACTCATCAGACTGACTCACACAGATTACTCCTCTGTTTGCAATGTCTATTTGTGCGATTCATTAAAGAACCGTCTCTTAAGAGCAATCCATCTCCAAAAAATTTGCCAAAATCATTAGGAGATACAGATCTCCATTCATTCAATCTAATAACCAGTTCAATGAACGCCTCCTGCTACACACACATAACAAAAAAAATGTGCAGAACCACAGTTGGCCGAACACAAGATTCAGTCTAAAACTGTTAACAAAAGGTGAACCCTTGGTGACATCCAGTCAGTCATTCACAAACACACAACCGCACATGCACACAGACGCACAATGCGAGTCCTTGTGATTAGTCAGCGAGAGCTCTGCTGAGCTGTTTTAGTGAAGTGGCTTTGGAGCTCTGCGGTAGGGAGTGTCACCATCCACAGCTGACATTTGGCCTCTTAAATCATTTGAGCATCTTTCTGACGCCTTTCAGTAAATTCTCAGTCCTCAATGGTTCTCTGCTCTACTCAGGCATTTTCTTACTTATTTCATTTCTTATTTACATCTAAAAGACAGCTGTAGGGGTTAGTGTCCCCCACAGTGTATGTTGTTGGCCCGTCACTGCCTGGAGTCTGTCAGATCAGAGGTGGGCGCAAACAATAAGCTGTTGTGCCTCTGTCTCCTCGACCACACCTCCTGCTATTCTTCAGCTCTGATATAAATCGGGGGGAAAAAAGGCAGGGAGACAGAGTTAGACAGAGAGAGGGACTCCTTGCCCGCTGGGACTCATGGGTATGAATGTGTTCTTTGATCTTTCCATTTTTCAGAAGCTCAAAGAATCCACCTGCATGTCCCCATGCTCCACCTCTATCTCTCCCTTACATCTTGCTATTAGAAACACTTGAACCCCCATGGATGAGGTCCAGTGATAGGATACTTTCAGCTTCAGATGCCACACTCATTTACAGCCTTTCTAATGCACATTTGCACACAATTGTGTTTTGTGTAGTTTTAATCTGATTGGCTGGCTCGCACATAACTTCCAGTAGTCAAGGTGCATGTTTTTATCAGTATGCTGGAACGCGAAGTCTGTTAACAAGTTTCCAGGATGTCACAATGACTACCTTCCCTTGAATCACACTGTACGCTAAACTAATGATGACAAAACACCATACAGAAAGGTGAAAGGTGTATATTAAAACGAACGCCCCTTTCCTGTACAAACAAGTATACAAGTGCTCAAACTGTCACATAAAGCACAATATAACATCTGAAAACCAAGATCTCAGGGGTGTGCATGTCTGCATGCGTTTCCTTTGCTCTAGCTGGCATCCATGCGTGAGTGTGTGTTTGTGCGTGTCCAATGCAGTGCATATCATGTTTCAGACTTAACAAAACCCCTCTGAAGACCTAAATAACAGACCTGCCAGTCAAACAGATCTCTGTTATCATGTTGTCTCAGATGCATTCCTGGTCCTTGCATCACCTCTAAATCACAGACCCCGTTTGAAGCTACAACTGTCGCACAAAGCCCTTTCTACTTGCAGCAAGACTGTTCAGCTCACCTCGGATACACCCTTGAATAGGCTGGCGCGCGAATACACGACAGGTACAAAGGAAGAGTAGATAAGGGGTGATTCGCTGCTAAGTTTCTGCAGGGGAGAATAAGAATAGGTTATTTTTTCATGGAGTTTTAGAGCTTGGCATCATGATCAACCTTCATTACCTTAAAAAAAAAAACTCACTTTACTGGATTCAGCTATCTCTGGCAAAAAGCCTAATACTAATGACTATGTTCATAAAGCGTGATATTTACACTGATAAGGTAATTAGGAAAGACAGTGTGAAAAATAAAGAGTGTATCTGATTTCTGTTATTTTTGGAGGTGATTTTGGGATTGTAGGAAGGAGATGATTGTAGTACATAGCTCCTCGAGTGAATAAAAAAGCAGAGAGTTAATTTTACCACCTAAAACACAACAGCAGTCACCTAGTAAAGCTCTAGAAACCTTGGACAACACCTAAAGAACCTAGCAACATGCTAGTACAACTAAGAACACCTTAGCAAGCACATAGCAACACCCTGGCAACCAACCACAACACAAAAGCATAGCACTGGTGCATTTAACACAGTCAAATGTGACATGCTGCTTCAAAAATATACTAATTTTGTGTTCAAAGATGTAGTATTGTAGTATTAAGTCCATGTTAAAAACATGCCACCAGCATCAAAACAAATATTTCAGTCTTTTTAACAAAGATATCTTATAATCTTAACAAGCAATTTGAACAGATTTTTTGTTGAAAATGAGAAAACAAACTTTTTAAACTTCATTAGTCAATTTGGATTGACTATTTGGGTAATCCAGCTGCCTTTTCCAGCACTTGTTTACGAACAACAAAAGTAAAATATTAAAAGATTATAGACCGGAGATGTCTGGTTAAAAGCAACGTCTTCCATCATGTTTTGGGTGGAGACCTCTTTCTGTCCCAGAAGTCTTTGTGGGAGAGATGACAGAGGGTTTGATTGTAGGGACACCTGTGTTTTGTTACGGTACTAAACCAAAAGGTGATACAAAACAAACAATAACAAAACTGCTGCTATGACAACAATGCAGATCCACCGAGACCCTTTGTCTGAAAGTTATACAGTTGAAACTGCAGGCACGAAATTACCACACCAGCAAACACAACAGTGCAAAATGATTGGCTTCTTTCTTCATCTCAAATAAAAAAGAATAAAGACGTCCACACACAACCACATTGAAAAAAATGTTGTGTGGTAAATGTTGCTGTTAATGCGGCTTTCTCCCAGAAGGAAAGGAGGCTTACCTCAGCTGCTTTAGATGCAACACAAAGCACTGAGCTAACAAGATTCTCTTTAGTACCGTGTGCTACACAAACTGCCCAGGAAACAAACACATATTACATCAACACTATTTCTAAAATAGAGAAAAGTCGTCTCCTTACAGACCACTAAAATAACTTTCCTGTATTGAGAATTTTTACATTATATGTGTCTGTGAAAACAGTCTGTGAAAACCCAGCTAAAGACTTTTTTTCTGTTTTCTACATAAAATCATTCTACATAATGTAAAGAATATTCTGTGAGAATTTAACCTTGATATCTTTAATATGGTCTGAGTAAGGTCACATTAAAGAAATCATAGTGAAATTAATAGGTGAAATCAAACTTTGAGGCTCATTACCTCAGAATTAGATTTTTAGACTGTAGCCTGGTTTTCACAGACTGGGTCACATATTATCTGGTTTAAACACTTGATTTACAGTTCATTACACAGAATGATACAGATGGGAGTGAGAAAGCAAGAGAGAGAGAGATTGAGAGAGTCCCCAAGGCATATTTCATCCTGATATTGCTGTACCTCCCTTGACCAGATGGGATAAAGCCAGACAGGCAGTCTACCATCTGACAAAAATACAACCATTAAGCTAATAATCCCTAAAACCCATTCAATCACTATGTTAAAACAGATATCATTTGTATTTCACATTGTTACTTGTCTGATGTTACAGTACTTAACCAGCTAAGGAGCTCTTTAAACTCACCCTTACTGGAGTGGTCTTGGCCTGAGCCCTCTGAGACTGTGTCCCCGTGGGACCTTGATCTCTCTGGCCTCCTCCCGAAGCTTGTGCTCGGACTCCCGCTCCAGCTGATCCATTGGTACACGCTGAATGCACATTTCCAGTCCTCCTTGGCCTCTGCTTGATGCCGTCCAGCAGCCTCACCAGGAGGATGTTGCTTGGCAACTCATCCACGCCGCTCTCCACCAGCGTGCGGCACTCCGGGCAGCGCAGTTCTCCACGTGACCCCACAATTCCAAGTAGGCAGCGCCGGCAAAACGTGTGTTGGCACGGTAACACCTTTGCTGTTGCGTCCAGCCGCTCCAAGCATACCGGGCACTCCAACAAGTCAAGGAGTGCAGACTCATCCATTTTCGCACTAGCACAATCTTTCTCAGTGTGGTCGTTCATTCAATCAGTTTTGTACGGTTGAAGAGACAACAGCATGGTGTGGATGTGTGGATATGAGGTTGTATTAAGGAAAAGTCTGAGCCATCATGTCACTCCCATGCCGCAGTCATAGCCATTTCTTTAGCATTCACTGCAAAAAGCCAAAGAAAATGAAATTATAACACTACTTTCTGATACATTATTGTTATTTTAGATTTCTCATGGAAAACAATATGGGCCCCGTTTACACCGAATACTGTGATGCATTTTGGGTAAACTGATCACAAGGTCAGGTGAGACACATGGCCATTTACACACTAAAGTAAAATGTGTTACCAATGGTGTAAATTTCAAGGGAGCGTCTCTATTTTCATGACTATATACATCACTCACTACTATTATGTGTATTTATGCATTTTTAAAACAAACAGGAAGGTAAAAGCTATACGTATATTTTAATTGTAGTATACATTTTATTTTTAAACATACATACATAAGTGAAATAAATCTTACAAGTGATATGTCATGAACCGGTATGTTATTTCAAACACCTCCCTAACCATGGTTTTATTACATTAAAATTGTTGTTTTAGTGCAGTTGCTGTAGACACTAAATACACTTTAAATGCGCTGTAGTCACATGCGTTTTTAAATACCTCCGTATGTGTTTTGTGCTCCCACTCCAAACCATTTTAGAGCTGACCATTTGTGATGGGACCACCAAAACACATCACTTAACCGGGCCATCGAAAATGCAAAAGATGTCAAAATAGTGACAAAAGTCATTTTAAAATAGTGACAAAAGTCATTTTAAAATAGAGACAAAACGGATTTTCCAAAACAACTAAATTGATCTACAAAAGGCACATCAACCTGGCACAAACATTACGAAACGGAGCCAACAATATAAAACGTCAATGTGCATAACAAACGAGACAGCAAAAATGTTTTAAAACAACTGAACTATGTTAACCTTAGTCAATTTAGTCAGTAAACTGTAAAAAATGACCCTGACTGTGAAAACCCAGCTAAAGTCATTCTACATAAAGTAAAGCACATTCTGTGAAAATATAACCTTGATATCTTTAATACTGACAGAATAATGACAGGACAAATATTGAAATCATAGTGACATTTATAGGAGAAATCAAACGTTAATGCTTGTTATCTCATAATTTGATCTTAAGACTTAAGCGTGGTTTTCACAGACAGGGTCACATATGCTCCCAGACGAGGCTGTGGTGCTGTCCACCCGGTTATCTCATCGTTATCCCAACAACCACAACCAACCACCAATTAAAATCAACTATTAAAGGCGAGGAAAAAACTCTTTAATTCAGTACTACGGACTAACTACTGGACTAACATGAGACCATGAAGTCAGTGCTCAACAGAATGAACCTTTTAATATACAAAACAACCTTCTTTGTATAACACAGTGTTTAAACTACAACGCTGCAAATCTGTGCTGTACAGTTAACATCCACGAAACATTTAAGCCTGTAACGCAAACACTCAACCTCACCCTCTTTATCGTCAAGCACTGAACAAAAACAATAACCTTGTGTAGTGCGTATAAAACTACAAAGCCAAAATTCGCTACATTGTTTCCAATCGTACCGACCCTACAGTGCTGTCTATACGAGTACAGGGAGTATATTTAAATAACCCCTAAAACTATATAACCCACTCAAGTCTTGATTTGACAAAGTATCCACGACATAGTGGAAAAACTGCGTTTGCAAATAATGCTTACAAAAGTGTTTTGCCCTTCAGTGTCACAGCAAACAGTACACGACAGAGCTTTTCATTGACACGTTCATGAATACACCGTGTACACAGTGGTTAAGTTACTACGTAACTTCACAAACTCTAATCCGCGGTGTAAATTGAATTCAATATTTCATTAAAGGAAAGCTTGTGAGAGCAAATATAACGCTACCTTAAATATGGGCCCCTTCTCACCCCTCCTCTTCTTCCAGAACAGTTTCTTTGCCGAGTTCCTCAAACTAGGGAATTCGTCTTGGAAAAGGGTTCCTGAAATCTTGATTGTCCAGTTCGAGACAAGTTTACATGTTAAGATCGGTATATCGAAGCAAAGAACGGGTCATCCCACATCAGTTGTTCCATCGAAAGAGTACAAGACTCTAGTTTAAGTGATTCAGGTAGATTAAAATGTGAAGGAAAAGAAAAACGGGAGAAGCGAGTTCCTGCGTCCGAGCGCCATGACGAGCTCTGTTGATACTGTGTGACGCCGCAGCGTCGAGGTAGTCGTAGTCGGGAGGGAGGGTTTTCAAAACGCACAGCGCTGAGAGAATACACAAATAGTTTTCAGTTACTGTAGGATATATTAACGTCCTTACAAAACTACTGAAATAAAAAAATAGCCGTGGTCACGTTTAATCATCATTACTTCCTAATGTTAACTTACCCGTAGCCTAGTGGTCAACATTTGTTCCGGTGATAAATAGTTTGTTTATAATCACCCGCCTGCGCCAAATGGTTCCACAAACCACGACAGTCAGGTCACTGAAAGGTGATTTTTCATTGCCCCGCAAAATGATTAATGCAGGTGGAAAGAGATACAAGAACTTATTAAAAACAAACAAGACTGTTTTGGGAATAGAACAATGTACTACCATACTAATCTTATTAAATCTGCAGTATGGCGTGAATGCTGTGCATATGCACATTTTCTGCATATAATACCCATATGACTGACTATTATTTTGACAAAATGTTTAATATACAACAAAGCACACTTTAGGGATTACTTCATCCCACAATGCAATGCGTTCAACTTTAATTGAATTGTTTATTGGGGCTTCCAAAAGTAAAATACAAAATAACCATTTGTTGCAGAGATTAAATTAAATAAACTAATTTACTAAATACTAATACTAAATAAAGATTTTGTAATTGCTATCATTTCATAAAGCACATTAAAATAAACAGTAGGCCTATGCAATATACATTTTATACAGCAAATATGCAATATGATTGCATATATAGTGTAATACAGAACAGCTCTATATTTACAAATGATCACATGGACAAATCTTTCTATCATAAAGCATAATATTTTTTGCTACTCTCTAAAACCTTCGGCTTTAGCAGTATTATATTCACTAAAGCTTTACATCTCTCCTCCACCTTGTGCTCAAAGGTCAATTTGCTACATGCTCACTGGCACACACAAAGGTTAACGTGTAAGTTAAATTGTCAGAAGGTCTGACTATTACATCACTCGTGTGTAGAAACTGAGTAAGAGACCTTTTAAAATGACACGTCACTCTCGCACTGTCCCTCTTGATCAGAGTTCATTAACACACTAGAGAGCCCCAAAGGCGATTGTGCTTCGTATCAGATCAGATAATTACGTTTCGCTTTATTAGATATCAGGAAGTGTTTTCCTTTTTAAACACTTATTCTTGAATAACCCTCTGCTTTCATTCCACAAAGACAGGTTTTATCCTACAAACCGAAGCCTCAGGCGCTGTAAGATTTGAGGAACTAAAGAATGTTTCAGTGATTCATGAATAACACTGCTTGTAGGGATAAAAACACTTAAGTGAGTAGGGTTTTTGTCTTAAGGTGGCAATACTCCTTATCCAACAGTCATTTCTCCACAGGTTTTTAAGTTCTAAAGCACTCATGTCAAAAGGATTTGCATTATAGGGTTTCTACCTCACTGGCTCCAAACATGATGGTGTAACGTATCTTGTCAGAATTTATTGCATGCAGCATAAAAGCAGAGTAAGCCAAGGGTTAGATGTGTCATTGTGTGAAAAGGTATTGTGCTTTCATTCTGTTGGTGCATATGTTTTTAAATGCATTTCTTTAGGTAATAAACTAACAATATGTACAGGTACTGACTCATCTGTTTTATACAGCCAGCAGAGAATGTGAGCAACAATACAAAACTCAGACAAGATGAATACATTATTTGTGTTACACAATGTTAGACTAAATTTTGAAATTCTTCGTCTTATCCTTTGTCTGCCCGAGGACAATTACAACATGTTGTGAGATATTTGCACTTTAAACTAAATCGTGTCACATTTGGTAACCAAATGATTGAGCTGAAATAGTAGGCAAAAGCATGGTTTGAGCGTATTGCTTGTGAATACGATGAAAGATATTGTTATGTCTGGGCTAATGAGAATAATCAATCAGATGAAGAGAAAACAAATAAGGCAAATGTGCATGAAACATAATAAAGGGGTGAAAGAGGAACAGAAAGAAGGAGAGAATAATAAAGCAGGTAGATTTATGGTCACACAGCTCTTGGATGTCAGAAGTGATCCCACTGGAGATGGTAGAAGCCCGCTGGTCATATTTCACTGTTGCTGGGGGTCATTTATCCCGGCCCCTAAAGGGAGGGGCAAAGGCTGTAAAGCCTGGTGCAAATTTCTTGGATAACCCCAAAGGAAAGGCCTGCTTTGATTTATCTCTGACCCAGTCATGGATCGGTCTGAGACAGGATTGTCTTGAGCTTGGAATAACATTGCAGGCCACTCAAAATATATAAATGTATACATACAGAAATGTTTTCATAGCTTTATGTACATCCAGTCTGCAGCAAAGTGTGATGCAAAGGGGTGAAAATTATGCCGTTGTAAAGTACCGGGACAGTTTGTCAGATAGACAAATAAGCATCAAGGCCTCAGTTATGTTGCTGGGGTTTTATTTATCCCCCTAGTGAATTTGTGAACAGCAGTTTGCAACCACACACACACTCGCATACTAAGGCGCATGCAATTCTGCCACGTTTGAGACAACAGCTGTGTTGCTGGCAATAAAACGCATGGGGGGAAATGGAAACAGATAGAAGAGAGAGAGAGAGAGAGAGACAGAGAGAGAGAGAGATAAAGAGAGAGAGAGACATGCAGAGAGAGAGAGAGAGAGAGTGACAGACAGAATAATGGATTCAGTGATCCTTTGCAGCTTGAACACATCTGTCATCCAAGGTCATGACAAATACTACGACCATCTAAATCTATGAAACTGTGAATTCATGCTTTAATGTCTGACAGAAAAATGGCTTGTGTGTGTGTCGGCTGCATTCTGTGGCTTCTCTGTAGAATTACTTTTCAGTAAACACCAATACAATATAAATGACAATTAGTGAAATAGTTGTAGTGAAGTTTATAGCTTACTTTATAAATAACAACACTTTTAATTCATCTCCTAATACTACCTCGAACAAAATACTGTTTAACTCACTAATAAACATTTCTTCATACATTATTTGGATAGGACATTTCAGGCCCCATAGATCAATGTGAATGAACACAAAATTAATTGAAAACATTTTATATACTATTTCTTTGTAGATGGGCTGGATTAAGCAAATTTCTCCTCTACAAAAATCTACAATCTATGCAATGCAAATTTTACTTGCCAACACATATTTTAGTGCTTTGCAGGTGTTTTTATGATCCCTAAATGTTACTAAAGCCTAAAAAAGGACAAACCCTTGGACATGCCCCGCCCAAACTTCCTATTTTAACAGGAAATACAATAGCACAGTAAATTTTAATTTCAAGACCTTATTGTGATATGTACTAGGTACAATACAAATTCTTACTTTGTTTGCTCTTCATGAGAAATACAACTTACAGGACAAATTGCTGTCCATGTAATATAATTAATGGAGTCTTTACACAGTATTTCCAATACCGACATACTAAAATGGGGCAGACAAGTTCTGAGATAACTCCCATTGTTTTATTCACATAAACACATCTTAGCTCTCTGCAGTCTGCTTTTTATTTCCTTTTTTCAATCTCTCTAACACACCCAAAAACCTCTATCAATACACACTTTACAACCGCATTGTCAATAATCCCAATGCTTCTCTCTCAGCAGGACTTTAGCAGGATATTGAATGTTGTGGTGCAGTTTGTCTCCACAACAGAGACAGCTAACTAGCGCAGAGGTTAATAAAAGAGCAGTATTAATCTGCCTTCAGGTTTTAAACTTAACCTAACCTACATTTATAAACCCACAGAGAGATTGTACATATAAACTAGATCTGTGTTCTGACTCCCAAAGAGAACAAGGCTCTGCAAAATTATAGCTCAAGGCTAAACACTTGTCAGATTAGGCACAAAGCCATGGATGAATCAAGAGTAAGAGGCACCAATCATTCATTTATGTGCTTGGCAAATGAAGCATGAATATGTATGCGATGCATATGCATATACATAAGAGATCTTCTTTATTGACTCACATATTGCCTTTGGGGAACATCAACCACAGAGCCAATTAACTCGACCCCTGAGATTTGATAAATGGGTAAAAGATTTTAGAGGAACCCGGGTGAGTCAAGGAGAACAGCTTTTTCTTAAACAATCCATTCTGCTGTCGTCTCATTGCCTTATTCCACTCACCCCATCAGTCACACATATATTAAACATTCCCACAGTGTGCGCAGGCCTTGATTGTGATCTGCTTTGCAAGCAACATTTATGAGCATGAATACTGAACATTGCATAATCATTGAAATGCACAGTGATGTACAAAGTATTTTTGAATACTTCCACACTGAATATGATCAATCTTTAAACAAAAACATGACTCTTCATTGCTGGCAAAATCCAAACATTGATTCCTATTTTTGTCTCTCATACAGTCAAACACAATGTAGGTTGTGTGATGGTTTGAAGATGGTTTCACAGCATCAGGGTGCCTCATCATGTTATTGACAGAACAATAAATTTTGCTTCGTAAAAACATTCTCCAGGAGAATGATGGTTGCTCCATCTGTACGTAAACTGAAGCACAGTTGGGTCACGCAGCAAGACAGGAAGACCAGTGACATCCAAGCAGTTATACTTTAGAATGGTTGAACAAAAACAAATTTTGGAAAAGTCTAAACTCTCAACATGTAATTCATGCTGAAAGGCCTAAAAATGTCAAAAGCTGATGCAGTTCTGCAATTCAGGGC
Source organism: Beaufortia kweichowensis (assembly GCA_019155185.1). NCBI lineage: Eukaryota > Metazoa > Chordata > Actinopteri > Cypriniformes > Gastromyzontidae > Beaufortia > Beaufortia kweichowensis. The sequence goes on from CM032807.1 coordinate 9,014,060, forward strand.
CAAGACTCCTTCACAGAAGCATTTTGCTTCTGTTTTTGGGAGAAGTGACTCTTATACACAGGACACTGTACATAAAACTTTCTTAAGAAATACATGAAAGAACACTTCGTTTTTTTGATCACCTGATCACATTATGTGTAAAAAATATATAAAATATGCAAAAACAAACAAACAAAAACAGATTAAACACTTTTTACAACCCATATTTCCTTAGGCAAAGCAAATGGTCCCATGATGGGTGGTTTTGATGATGAAAACAGTTAATTGCGTTGCATTTTTAACTGAAAGTATTTCAGAAATAACATTAATCGCAGCAGTGTGATTTATGACACTCTGTCATCTCTAAAATTGCAGCACAATATTCGCCTTCAAGATTAAAAGGCAGCCCACAGTCAGTTGAGAACAAAACACAGGCAAGAGAAAAAATATAAAAATCCATTCTTTCATCTCTCAGTGCTTTCTCTCCTTCAGTATAGCATGATTGATTTCCTACTAACATTTCCCACAGGATCAGGTACCTTTATTTGCATAGCACGGGCCATCAAAGAGACAAAATTAACCGTGACAAAGAGTATACAACGACAGACAGAATTTATGTCAACCAAAGCACGAAACATTGCATTGAAAATTGCAGAAATTGCTTGCTGGTACACTTTAATTGTATTGCAAAGATGCAGTGATATAGTTTGAATGCAAAATGCTTATTCCTTTCAATGAATGTATATATGATCTGCTGTTTCTACTAGTATAAACTATTATTGCTAAACAAGGATGAGAGAAAATTAAATAGCAGGATGATCCATGAGTTTGTCCAAGTGATTTAACAATACTCACACACATGAGTTTATCAAAGTTTAGAATTAAACTGGTCAGAATATAAATAAATGAACGGGTAGAGAATACTACTGTATGTGACTCATATACCAGGATATCTGACTATTAAATTATACACACCCACAGTAGTCTGTGGTTGTCTGGGAATGTACGGGTGTTCTGTGATAAGGGGAAACCCCTACACGCCTTCTGCCAATTCTTGTGACAGCTGCACAATTCTACTTGATTGACAGCTCACAGGACCAATCAGATTGAGTAAAGTCAAAGAAAATCCCTCTCAAACAGGTAGCTTAAAATAGATTTTGGCACCTGATTTCAGCTCAGCTGTTTAGCATCCAAACCAGAGTCTGTCATTTCCAAATACCAACACGAATGCACACGCATTCTCTAAAAAAAGTTTTATTTCTCAGTAAAAAGACATGACATGCAAATCACACAGTAATAACGCTCATAAATTATTTAACAATCGCTTTCGAATGCTATACAGTTTTCCTGTACACTTTCAAGTACCACTTTTTGCCAGTGACAAAAATGAGGAAACCATTTCGACATCCCCAGCTGGAAGCGCAGCTGCGCACAACATGCCCGTCACATTTATAAATGCACTTCATAAACCCAAAATAACACCACAATAAGCGTGTTTGTGCACGCTATTGTTTAGTTCCTTTTTAAATGCATAGTAACTCCCCACAATCTCTCTAAATAACATTTCTTTCCAAGTCTTGAAATGACGCTTAAATTTTTTTTTAAGAAATTGGTAAGAGGCAAAACAATTTTAGAGCATGTTGTTTACACGATAGTCACTTGTGTAAAAAGTACAAAAAGAGGTTCAGAAAAATGTGTTGGAGAAGACTTTTTCGACTAAGTTTAGCCGGGTCTGTCGTTGTCTGAGGTAGACAGCTGCATAAAACCTGCTGCCTGTTGTGTGCGAGCACCTGAAACTGGGCAGATAATTGACCTCTGACCCCTGAACTAGACCTCCCTGGCCAGTCTAGCCTTAAAAAGCAGTTTTCATGGCTTCAGCTGTTAGTAAATACAGCACAGAGCAGCAATTTAACATACAGTCTGTCAACAGTTTGGAGCACACACACAAGAGTCTGTCTGGGACTTCTTACATTTCGCCCTCATCTGCTAACACTCTGCTACGCTTTGGTTAAATATTATTACCCACAGCACATTTATATGCACAAAATTTACAGAGTAGTGCTTTAGTTACTCAGGATTTGGAAGCAGAACTACAGTCCAACCGTGGACATTAAACCGCCCGTGCTTGAGTGGCCCATTTTCCCCCTCACCCCTCCTCCTCCCCCTACGTGCACCTCATCGGTCTGTCAGAGTGCATCATGGGAACACTTCAGCCTGCCAGCAGATTGTCCAAGGCTGCCCCTGGCACGGATGAATAACTCCTATTCATCATTATCTGAGAAAGAGAGAAAGCGGCAGAGGAAAAGAAAAAGCAGCGTTAGGAAGAGATACATGACAGAGATCTGAAGAAAACTTCCAGGCTATATGATGTCAGAGGTCATGTTAAAATCCACAACAAGACACTCTGAACACATATTGTAAATGCCAGGAATAGCCTGACATCACTGCCCTGGAACTGCTCAGAGCAATGCAGTATGTCTTATATCTGTGAGTCTATGAACTGCAAACAGGAGAAAAATAACTATGGGGAAGCTTGATGCACAAGCCGACATAAAAAAGCTGGGATATTGATCGGGCAACAGGAGGACAGATTTGAGCTATGCCTCAACAAAGACTGTGTTTTTTGAAGTACTTGATATACTGCATTGGATGAGATAGATGCTCTTTTATACACCCACTCCTCTTCCAACTTTCAATGATCTATTTCTACAAAGATCAGGCTGTGAATGAGGCTGTAAATATGTCTTTACTAGATTGTGTGAGACGAAGAACATCAAATGGCTTCATACAGAAGAGTGCATGAACAGATCAGAGTGTCAATGTGGCTGTATACTAGATACTGAATAGACTGTCTATATTCAGGATCTTGTACATGATTTGCTGATTCATTTAAATGAAACACAATTAATCACATATTAATATATACTGAATCAATAAAGTCTCTAAATAAAGACTGACATTACAAAAAGTATATGGTACTGAATACAATTATATTACATAGAATATTAAGTCATTGAAGTGAAACATTGAAGTGCTACTTAAATTAAGTAATAAGGAATTTTCCTACAACTGATTTTATATAGTTGATTATATATAATCATATTGTGGGAAATATATAAAGAAAAATGAAGAAAAACTAAATAATCATGTTAAATTAATCTAAACTAATTAACATGACTAAAGTCTGTGAAAACCAGGCTAAAGTCTAAAAATCTAATTCTGAGATAACGAGCCTCAAAGTTTTAATTCACCTATTAATTTCACTGTGATTTTAATCTTTGACATGATATTACTCAGACAATACTTAAGATATCAATGGTAAATTCTGACAGAATATTCTTTACATTACATAGAATGAAAACAGAAAAATCACCAAAAATGACTTTAGCTGGGTTTTCACAGACTGTGTCACAAATACTACCTTCTTGATAAGCTCCATCTGCCATCACCAAATGAAGGATTTTGGGATATAGATGCTGATGCTGTGTTCCCAAAATGCTTTGCACCATGCTGGAGCCTATTTCAATGTTCTCATCTTCATCTTCATGGATGGCCTTTAGAATAAATGCATGAAGGAACTTGAATTAAAATAATAATCTAATGCTGGTTAAAACTACGAACTAACTGATGTTATTCAACTTTAAATAAGAGTGTCAAAAAATAAAGTTATCAGAGATTTACAGCACTTCCATTCAGTTCCATCCAACTGTATAAAACATTATAAAGGTAGCAGATTTAAAAAAAATATTGAACTGAAATGTTGAAGACAGCATCTGTATCTAATGAAACTTTCCCAGTAACAGAAACATGTTAGAACAAAAACATGAACAAAAACATGAAAAACTAAATATTTGTGTCATCAAGTAACTGGCTGCATTTTTATTGGTGGAGTTTGACCACTAAAGATCTAGATTTTCACAACGACCACTAAATGTTATAGTTGACATTCATGCAAACTGATCTTGGACCAGTCAATATGAAATACCGACTTAGAATTGGCAATAAAGGAATTAAGACCTTGATTGTGTTGTAAGCTTGGATGAAATTCTCAAATCCCATCGCCTGCTCTAGATGGAACCGCAACTCCTCCAGCCGACTGAAGATGCTGTCCTGCTGCTCTAGATCTTCATTATCCTCTTCCTCACTGTCATCTGCATTCAGACCCATCCATAGCACAGACATTATCCAATCAATCAAAAAGCTTTGCACAACCAAACAGTTCAAAGTAATTGTATTAGTGTGAAATATTGGCTAATAGAATGCTGACCTGTTTTAGCTTTGAAAGTGTTATTCGTCATTATTCGTATCATTCACACACAGTGTATACACAAAGACGATCGATCATCAGATTTAATTAAAGTCAAAATAATATCTTTAGCTCAACAGCACCTGCTCTCATCAGTTGTATTGTGTGTGTTTGTAAATGCAGTTAGCTATTTTGTTTGTGTAGCTGTAGTTATGAATGTAGTTGTGATTACCTGAATGCCACTCCTCATTGAGCTGGACTTCACTGCTGTTCTGCTCTTCATCTTCCTCAACTTCCATTCCATCAGTAACCAGTCCACCAGGCTCTTCCTCATCATGTTCCTCAGCCATCCCATTAAAAACCTTCAGAGGACGCTCAGGACTGGGTTTATCACCAGCCCCGTCCAGACCATTAACACCAGCTGGTTCTTCATCAGCAGGACTCCCGCTGGATCCACCACCACCATCGTCTTCATCATCATTATCCTCATCGTCACTTCGCTGTTCCTGGAGAAGCCTCTCCATAGATGCTCTGAGCTCTCTCAAATCATCATCCTCATACACACTTGGAGTAAGAGAGAGTATGTCAGGTAAGTGTAGGTGGTTGTGTGGGAGCAGGTATGCATGCATGTAAGTGTGTCTTACTCTTCAGTTTCAGAAGGTTCATCTGCTTTGTCCTCCAGATCCTCGACCTCCAGGTTGTTTTCAGGAGCGACGGAAGCTTCAGGTTCTTCAGCATCGTTGAACACTTTACTGAGGTCTGGTAGGGAGCATGTCCTTAGCATCTAATACAACACACACACACATTCCATGTTTTATGGGGACTTTCCATAGACATAATGACTTTTATATTGTACAAACATTGTATCCCCTAACTCTACACTTAAACCTAACCTTTAGACAAATGTTTCTGCATTTGTACGTTTTCAAATCAACATCATTTAGTATGTTTAATAATCAATTTCCCACATTGGGACTGTTGCTATATGTAATTCAGATCTCCAACGCAATTTATTTTGATAAAGTAAAGGAGTTTCTGTAAACTCAAATATGGCTGTGACATCTGATCACACAACCCAAACACATCCATATATCGCATTGTATAATCTAGAGTTGGAGGATGTTGTAGAATGTTGCTTTCCTAGCTAAGGTAGAACTTGCATCTCGGCAGAGCCTTTTGAGAGATCCCATTTTTAGAAACGAGAGGCTGAAGTTTATTTTTAAACATGGTCTCTGATCATTTCATTCCGACCTTCACCGTTTGTGCGGCACATTTCAGCACAGATTGTTTTGGGAAGCTGTCAACAATGCAATGCAGCACAGAGGATGCAGCAGTGACAACAATCTCAAAGGCACAGCGGCAAAGACAGCCTGTTAAAAGCCAACCAAATGAAACTGCAATCTTTGCCAACAGATTTTCCCAATGACTTCCTTTATTCCTTTAAAAAAATCTCAATCTCACACCAGTAAATTGGTCATTATTGCTACATCAAGCTAGTTGTGATGGTTGACCTCGCAAGAAGTCTTGATCAACATAAGTCAACTTCAAATTAAAAAGTAAAATGTTGTACATGGCCTCTTTAATCAACTTGAACCAGAACAAAAAAGCACAAGCGCACTCTCAAATCTGAAAAAATCTTTATTCGTGTGCGGGAATAAAAGCCCAAACTATTAAACACTCAGCAGGGACTTAAAATTCTCTCCACAGAGCAGAGGAGGGTTTTAATATCAGTGCAGTCATCCATCTCCAACACTGCCGATGGTACAGAGCCGCACTGTGTTCTCTCACTTGCGCAGTAGAAAGGCGTGCTAAACTACTGATTAAACACTTGCAGTCTGCTCTCACAGACTCCAAAGTTACTGTGTGTGCGATCTGCTTGTCCTGTTGTCCCGGAGGGTTGGATGTAAGCAATCCGAAAGGCCAAATGTGTGTTTGTGAAAGTGTGGGCACGGGTGTGAATGTTAATGTGCTTTGTGAGGGCGAAGTGTGTGCCTGTGGGGTGGGTGCAAACGTACACGGGACAGAGCAAAGCCCTTACTGGCGTATCAAGGATGTGGAAGAATCGCATTAATAACGCTCCACTCAGGAGCTCAAACACACACACCCAGTAGTTGTTCATGCACGGCAATGGCCCGAGGCACATCAACACACACACATACACCATTATGTGCATACAAACACAAAATTGAGTCTGTGGAAAACAAATCACCACATACAAAACTGAATGTGATGTATAAGTCTAAGCCCTTCTATGATTCTCTGCTAAGTGTTACACATTATCATACACTGCCATCTGTTTCTCCTGCACTAGTGCCATCTTATCTTTATTCTTCCCATCTCTCTCAGTCTAGTATAATGATTATGATGTATGGCAGCAGTGGGGTTCTCATTACTATATTCTGTACTGGCTGTAATAACTTTCTATTATAACACACACACATTTCGCACACACACCTAAATTATTTCACAATCATATTACCTGCAAACTTGGGATGGTGGAATAATACATCCAAGTTTTGTTTTACAGTGTGAAAGTACTTATTTATTTTGGCAACCATATTGAAAAAGTCAGATTTTTTTAAATACTGCCCGAGTAAGCAGAAACAAGGAAGTGAGCTGATCTTATTTGTGACCCTGCAAAAACCCAGCTAAACTGTATTTGTGATTTACTGTTTTCTACATAAAATCATCCTACATAATGTAAAGAACATTGTGTGAAAATATAACCTTAATATCTTTAAGGTTGACTGGGTAAGACAAAGTTGAAATCAGTGTTTAGGAAACAAACTTTCAGTTTTGTTTTTGCAAAATAATAAACTGTATTGTAATAAAATCATTAATTTAGTATTTAAAATCATTCATTTCAGTATTAAAAAAAATGACAATTTGGGTACTGTTTATTAAAATCTATCATATAATCTAGCATTTACAGCAGTAAACACACATTACTTATTTTTCATTATCATTGTTTTGACCACGACTACTTAAATGCTCCTAATCTCATAACTAGAATTTGAGAGCTTAGTTTGGATTTCACAAATCACACTTTTTCTGTGTAATGAACAGAAATTTGCAGAAAATACTGAGAAAATGCACTTATCAACACATGCTTTTCAATCTAGTTTTAATCCATCTTAATCTAATGGGTGTATCGTAAAAAAAAAAATGTTTGCAAGTTCAGTTGAAAATAGGCGACAAAACAATTTGTAGCATTGTGTTCTGTTCTGTGAAGATGAATTACTTTTGCAATTTAAACACTTGTACGCAAGTTTACAATAAGCAATTGCTAACTCCGATTTATGTTTATAATTTATGGACATAATTAAACTTGAATAAGTTACCTTTCACTTTCGTTGGCTGATGGCTTTGCTAGTTTTTTCACATTCGTTAGACAATCCTAACCAGTCAACTGTCAACAGCACAATTTCACAAACACCCACATGCATCTCTCTGCTCTTCCCTCACAGATGCTGAGGTCTCAAAACTTCTCCAGATGCTATTCTCTCCCACTTTCTGCAAGCTTTTCCCCTCTCTCCTATACTTCTATCTGCACTCAAGCACATCATCAACACATCGTTCTGCACCGGCACTTTTCCCAGCAGACTTGGGGAAAAGAACAACAATGTTTAACCCTACGGCCTCTCCTCCAGTTGAAAACACTTGAGCAGGTTGTTTTCAGTTCCGTCTCTTCCTTCGTCCCAAAGAACGGCGGGTTTGACAGTAATCAGTCAGAATTTAAAAGCGGGCATTCACCAGAGAGCATCCTACCATCCCTCACTGAAGCTCTGCAGCTGTCGAGAGCATCTTCAACATCATCCATCCTTATACTGCTGGACCTGTTTTTCACACTTAACCATCTAATCTTTCCATCTATCCTCTCCACCCTGAACATCAGAGGAAATACATTATAATGGTTGAGTTCTGTCTCACACATTAGATGGGAGAGGTGTCTAATGTTAACTTTCCCATAACCATGTTAACCATGTGATTTCCATGTGTCTGCACCGCAATGGTGTTTCAATGGCCACGCTCACCTTTGGGTTGTTTGTGTCAAAGAGGCCGGTGGAAAGGCCGATGAGAAGCACATCATCATGACGGTGGGACCGCTGTGGAGAGACCGACCGAGAGCGTGAGCTGACGGATGAGGAGTCCTCCGCCGAGGACTGGCCAGACAGGAGGGACAATGCCACCGTGCGCCTGTGAGCTGGACTGCTGCTCAGCTTCACAAACAGAGACTCATCAGCTACAGAGAAAGGAAGAGATCAACACAATTTCCTTTAGTTAATCACTTTGACAACAAAGCTTAATTCAGAATGGTGTTCTGCAAGCTTGTGGGGAGAATGAGGTGGGGAATATTCAGTGAAGTTTGAAAGGAAAATGAGGTGGAAAGGAAAAGCCTGCAGCTCTTTGATGCAGTGAATAATGAGACATGTTTGTGTGTGAGGGAGATAAGGTGTCTTTGTAGTACACTTGAGAATACCTGCTGGTTCGGGCTGCTTCTCCTCCCTTTGAGGTATCTCTGTGTGCTCTGCTTGAATTAGTCTGCCCTCTGCTGGCCTAATACAAAAGTGACATAAAATATTAAAATATTAAAAACAACAATTAAATCTATTAAAAAGTTTCTGTTAGTTAAAATCAAATAAAATACAGTCCTAAACCTGACCCTGGACCACAAAACCAGTCATAAGTAGTACAGGTATATTTGTAGTAATGGCCAAAAATACATTGTATGGGTCAAAGTTACCGATTTTTCTTTTATGCTAAAAATCATTAATATATTAGGTAAAGATCATGCTCCATGAAGATATTTTGTACATTTTCTGCAGAAATACAATCAAAACATTTGTTTTTGTGAGTAAATGCAGTGCTAAGGACTTTATTTGGACAACTTTAAAGGTGCTTTTCTCAATATTTAGATTTTTTTTGCACCCTCCGATTCCAGATTTTTAAATAGTTGTATCTCGACCAAAATTTTTATTAAAATGTATTATTATTTATTATTAATATAATATTATTATTACACAAATATTATTTGACACGCATAAACTAAATGAAAATTCAGAATGTTGCTTTAGCAATAAAGTGAAATAAGTTTAGAGGCTCTAAAATTAACTGAAAATAATTTTAAAAAATAACTGAAAAAATAAATTAAACCTATATAGCAATATCATAAATAAATAAATAAAACAACAGAGGCAAATAACAAAAATGCTAAAAATCTAACTAAAATTTTGAAAAGACACAAAAACTTAAAATATGAAAATAAAAACAATTCACAATAATCATAAAACAAAGTACAAAATAAAGCTATAGTACCGCTGATATTTAGACAGGCTTATGATTTGTTTGATTAAATCAAATGAATTTTACATGTGAACTGGAAATGAATGCAAAATTTAGGATAAAGATTTCCTTCTGTACTTACATAGATGCTGAAGTATCATTGGTCCAGGCCTGCAGCACACCCGCTGGGGGCTTTGAGGTTTGTGGAGAGACTTCCTCCAGAACTACTGACTCCATATCATCAACCACTGGATGGAAAAAGAATAGGGTTTTGCTGCAAACATGTAAACACTGAAGAAACTGCCAAAACTCTACTGAAAGGAGTGTAGTAATATTACATATTCATGTTATTCATGCCATATAGTATTCTCACCTTCCGTCTCACTTTCTCCAGACTCAGACTCTGTGGTTTGCATCTCCTCTGGTGTTGGTATGATTAGTTCCTGATGTTTAACCTCTGTTATGTTTGGCACTGTGTCCTGACATGTCACTTCCTGTGTGGAATGGTCAATAGCAGGTTGGCATGGCTGAGGGAGAGGCACTTCTTTGGCTTGTGTGGCATCTGAAGATTCATCAGTGGGATTAAGGCTTTCTGATAAAGACATGGAAACGAAAACTGTTGTGGGTCACAGAGAACACATCACACAGATTAAAAAACACCCTGATCAATGACTCACCAGTCAGTGTGTTGTCACAGATGCTTGTGTGACCTAGTTGCTGGGTAAGGGCTTGGAGTTCTGCTTTTTCCAACACCTTTAGAACCTCTGAGTCTGGGCTCCGCCCCCAAGCTTTCCTGAGACCCTCCTCTTTTAAATCATCCATGCAAATTACTTCACCTACTGTGGGTTACAAAAAATAGATGTTACTGCAAATAAACAAGACACATACTGTATAATACAGTCACACAAACATGTGTTTTCTGGCTTTCTAAGCAAAAGTTGTAACTAGACTAAAGCTCTGTTTGAGTTGTCAAGATGGTTGCTATAGAATAGTCTGAAGTCCCACTGCATGAACCTCCATGGATACAAAGCAAAACACATCAATACATAATCTACTCACTCTGTAAATACTAGGGCTTTCCATACTCACACAAGTTTTCAGGACAATTTTTATAATAGCAGGGCCTAAGTTTACTTCACTACAAATAAACAATTTTTTTATAGAATATTTATACTTTTTATTGTGAAATATTTTTATATTTATAATTATTTTGTATTTTTTTACAAGTTAACCATCATAACCCATCCCTACTAGGTGCCAAAAAACAATTGTGCCAAATCAGTTTTGTTGTAAAAATTAACAAGAGCACCTGTTAGTTGACCCGCTGTTGCCAGGCACGTTTCTTCCAGTGTCTGCTGAGCCACTGACAGCAGAGGAGGACCATCAGTCTGCCATTTCTTCCTGTCTCCACCAGAGGAAGCAATCGTCTCTGGAGATTCTGCCTGACACACTGAGATGGAAGAAAAAGACATGTATGGACTTTTATAACTGAAGTACAACAAGACAAGGATTAATACAAAAATGATCAAATATTATGTTTGTACCTGCCAAAGTAGCACAGGTCTCCTCCAGAGTTTGTTCGGCTACAGAGAGTATAGGTGGAGCTACAGCGTCCCATTTCTTCCTATCACCACCTGTGGGCGGTCTTTCCTCTGTGATGGGATGTTGGATTGGTTGAGGAGTAGGGCATGGTTCATTACTGCAAGGTGTGGTATCTTTCTCAGCATCTTCTTCAGGAGTCTGGACCTTCTGGTTCAGCCTTCGCAGAATCTCCTTCTTTTCACTCTTTAAAGAAAAAGATTCATTACTGCTATTGTTCCTCCGCATTATAGAAATAAATAAATGTTGTAATTGACAATTATTCTATACAACGTTGTTACATTGGTGATGACTTTCATCCAAATATGCAATTCTCACCTGTACATCAGATGCTTCTGCTTTGAGAGAGCCGTCTTTCATAGGTGAACTCTGTCCAGAGGAAATCTACCAAAAAATGAATTTTTAGAGAATGTAAGGTTTGCAATATTGTGGCAAACAGTCTCAGATCATTTTGAGAAAACTGTGAAAATTAAACAGTTAGCGAAACAGACAGTAGAATTTCAGCTAATAATCTGAAAACTATTTTGTGTATTTGCTTGCACCAGTGTTTAGACACATTGATACAATGTTTTTAGCCAAATCAGTTTTTTCTAGGGGTGTCTGGTGGCACAACAAATTGTTTTGATCATTAGTCCAGAAATTCCATATCCCATGGTAAATTATGCGAGTACTTCTTCTTTAGCAAATGTATCAGAATGATAAATGGTATCAGAGCGAAAGATTCTCTAGTGTGATGGTTGACTAACCGCGCCCACATCCTTCAAAGCAACGGTCATGGAGATAGCTGGAGTGGTAGGTCTAGAAGAGGGCGTGGCTTTGGAGACCTCTTCCTGAGGGGCGGGTTCAGACTGCTGAGTGGGAGGGACTACAGGAGGTGGAGCTCCACCCACAGCTACAACAGCAACCTTAACTCCTCGTGCAACAAGCTGGACAAGCGTAAAACATCAGAGAGAAAAGATCACCAATAAAATTGTAATTGACACTTAAAGGCATGAATGAGGAGAAAATGGCCAGGAAAAATATTGACATACATGATCCTCCCAAGCTTTCTTCTCTCGCTCATATGCTTCTCTCCTCTTCTTTTCGAGCTGTTCCTTGAGTACAGCAGCACGAGCCTTTGATTGGGCCTGAAACAATAGAGACAAAGCACATATGTATTTACTATACTATAAACAAAGCTTCCAAATAAATAAATAAATAAATATACACACACAAGACACCACCAGTTTAACATGCATGTCAGAAGTCAAACAAATTTAAGTCTCACCTTCAAAGCCTCAATCTTCTTTTTTCTAAGCAAAGCCTCTTCACATGATTCCTGACTGTCTGGCCCATCACTGTCATACTGGGAGAAACAGTTGAAATGTTAAAGAAATGCTTTGGTATCAAAGTTAAAAAACAAACATTCAACATAACATCTTTTTGTGTTTTGGAGAAGAAAGAAATTCTTTTCAGCAACATGAGAGTGAGTAAATGATAAAGAACTGTTGGTTGAACAGTTCCTTTAATACTATCTGTTTAGGAAAGATCAGACACCAGTATTAAAACCGCTGACAACTTTGTCAATTTAAGGTCAACAGCTGAGAGATGTTTCAACTTAGGCCGTAAATGTGGGAGTTTCATACGTACCTTTTCTCCTCTGAGGCGAGCTTTGATCTGCTGACGTTCATTAAAGTTCTGCAGTCTGATCTGTCGTAACCTCGCCAAGTACTCCTGACAAATACACATATCACATGTCATCCGTCTTTGTTCTCTTCCCATTGACAAACATGTACACATAAGAATATGACCAAGACACATAAACAGATACATGAATTGTTGAAATGACGCGAAATGAAACACACAAACATTCCGGCTGCAAAACCAAGAGGTAAGCAGTTACAGCAGATATCAAAGCCATTCCTTAATGAGGACCAAAATTGGAGGAGTTAGATGTTATTCAACAAGAATCCCAGTTATACTTGTGTTTGCAATAATTACAAATTGAAGGATTCAAAACAAAAGTGTTGAAGCAGGATAACATCCACAAAAGAAAAAATATTTTGAGCAGGAACACGATATTGGGTGAACTGAAATGATTTGCTGGAGTGATTTTAGAATGACAAGCTCACAAAATAAAAACACAAATTGGGTTGCTCGATGGTGCTGGTGCATTCAACAGAAAAGAACGAACTGAGCAATGGGGGTTTGAGGGACGACGTGGTGAAATAAGGAACATCATTCCGTTCCACAGTGGACTCCTACCTCCTCCTCTTTGTTGACTCTGGGTCTCCTGCCTCGGGAGGAGTTTGTCCAGCTTGCAAAGATGGCGGCCAGGTTTTGCCGGGCCCCCTATTCACCCATTGGTTCAACCGATATAATATTAAAGCCGCATTATTAAATATCATAATATTATTTACATTACCGACTCCAACACCCAAACACTCATGGGATGCAAAAAGTCTTGCTTTAGAAACGCATGTATGTTGTGCGTATTTCAATGTGTTTATTGCCCGGCCCAATTTACTATGGTTGATAAACCTGTATAGTCTAAATAGAAGAGGTAGATGTAAAACTTCATACCAGCTGTCCCTCTGCACGGACTTTATTCAGCATGGCTTCTCTTTTGCGCTGGAGAAACTCTTCCACCTGCTTATCCTTTTCAACGACCAGCTGACCTCGTAACCTGAAGACAAAACACAAGAAGTAATTACATGAAAGGACTTTTCAAAAAGACATTAGCACACTGCAAATGTATTTACACTCTCATGAAACACAGTCAACTGACCTACAGTCGTTCTTTAAAATCTGCTCATTTTGGAGACTTCCTTTCCGTGGTTCCCTCTTGATAACATCCTTATGAGGAATGCAAACAAGACCATTCAGCTTCCCTGAGTGTGAAGGACTCCTTTAACCACAGTAACATATTACACAGAGATGGTGTTATGTGAGTGTCATTGACCAATTTTTTGAAAGATCAACATTGAAAGATCATGAAATAATTTTTACAATACAATATAATATAATATAATATTACAATATAATAATTTTTAAAATAAATATAAACTGAAATGTTGAATAATTATTTATCCCACCTGACACTGTCCCCTGAAGCCTTAGCATCTTCCACAGCATCATCTTTGGGTGTAGGCTTGGATGGTTTGTCAGCTGCGGAGTGGGTGGGGTCTAAATGAGGACGGATGGGAGGAGCAGGGGAGGGGACAGGTAGAGGGGAGGGGACTATTCCAGGAAAATTAGGTGCTCCAATGCCTCCACCCCCATAAAACTATGGGAATAAAAAAACATAAAATAAGAAATAATACGACAGAGATTATTTTTTTATAAGCTAAATAAAAGAATATTGTACCTTCCGCTCAGGACTGCTGCCCCCACTAGAACTGAGTACATGTTTCCAACCCTGTTCCCGAGCCCGGTTGATCCGGTTCAGCTAAGATGACAAAGTTCAAAGTTAAGAGTTTTAACATTACCGATAAAACGAACATTAATTAATGTAAATAATTATTTATGGACATTGATTGGTTTACCTTTTCCCTATCAAATCTCTTCATCTGAGCAGCCTTCAGTAACAACATCTAGAGATAAACACAATTACTAATGACTCCATAAAGAGGCTTTCAAAGAGGCATTTAAATGGCTTTCTACCCAAGAGACGAATCACTCAAATAGCATCTATCACTCTAATGACAGTAGGGAGACACGTTAAACAGCTCTTTAGAAACAGCCATGAGCTTACCTGTTCTCTTTGTTTCCTCTCTCTCTCCATCATCTCCATCCGTTTCTTCCTCACTCCTTCCTGGAATAGAATATAGGTGTAATGCTTTTGGAAAGTAAGTAATTAACATTAAGTAGCATTTTCTGAACCAACAGACGCATAAATCATTTTAATGAACGCCACAGTGAATTAGTGTAAATATAGTTCTGTAAAACCCCATACTGTCAAACCATTTTTTTATTTAAAGACATTTAGATATCCATATACAGCAGCCCAAAAGGTGTTTGGACACTTTTATTGCTTTATTACACACTTTTCATGCTTTAAATGAAGAAATTTATTTTAAGAGGGATCTGCAAACAAATAATGCTTTTGAGCAAATTACTTTTTACTTTTAACCAATAGGTCCCAAGGTCATTTAGAAATGGATGCATTGCTTCATAATTTGAATATGAACTAACTTTTTCTTATGAAACATTTAATTTAAAAAGATTTGTGCATTTATCATTTTAGAATAATTGCCACAGAGTTTGGTGTGTTATACTATAACTATGTCTTCCAACATTTGTGACCAAAGTATGTCCAAAGATGTTTTGGCCCACTGATACACTGTAAAACTGCACAATATAAAGTAAAAAATAACAGTTCTTAAAATTAAACAGTAACATTGCACATCTTGAAGTTCAGAAGATACAATAGGAGCACTAAGAAGGTGAAAGATATGAATAAATACGAGAGAAGATCACACATTCAGATGCCCACCATTCAGATGATGGCAGAAGGAAACCAACAAAAAGAAGAAGAAACAGAAATATAAAATGGGTTCAAAGTAGGGTTTTTTAAGCAACAGGGCAGTATATGGTACTTTTGTGTTCAGAATTTATATTTAAAGACTTTATGTCATCAGCTACACCTAAATTATTATCTAACCTATTATCTAAAAGTCATTTAGGCTGCATCATTTCTCTAAACCTGACCTAGACGGGTTTTATTAGTGACATAGGATATGTGAGGATTTTGGGAAACAAACAATAGGCCAAGCATGAACTGATGTTGTACAGAGGGGTGGGTTAAAAGGAGGAGGGCTGGGTGTTAGAATAGGGAACTGTAGATATGGGAAACTCTCTGATATACCTCATGCTTCCTCCTCTCCTCCTCCACTCGACTCACTCTCCTCTGAGCTGGAACAGGAGGGGGGGCCTGGACAACAACATGATCAGAGGTCTCTCGATCTCATATGTGACAGAGCCGTAAAGCATTGGCAAATATCCATATGACACAAAAAAAAAACACACCCTTGACACTCTTACTAACATACAGACACAGTTGGTGGCCATGTAGGGACAAACCATGGAGATGGAATTGATATAGCTCGTTCTTTTCCATCAGGCCCGGGACTCTTACCTGCTTGAGTTTAACTGGTTTCTTTGCTGTGTCTGAGACTTTCCTGAGAGCATCCGATGGTCTCCGTACTGTTAAAGGCACTCCATACTTGGCAGCTGGTTTGGTAATTTTCTGAGCTGGGGAGATGGGGGCGAGGCCAGGGGCGGGACGTTTGGCTAGGGAGTGAAGAGTCAAGAGAACTATTTACCTATATGCCAACTTAATCGCTTACTGCATATTAAAAAAGTTGGTGTAAAGATCACGCACAACAATGCAAGAAAACGTGTTTACCTGGTGCTCCCTGAGCCACACTCATCTTAGGCTGATTAAGGTGAAGCAAATGACTGAATTCCTGAGCAATAAGCTGTAAACCATTAGGGAACATTAAAAACAACTAATTATGCAACACATGCTGGAGTATGTCTAGAATCAGATGCAAGTGTTATAAAACACAACACACACGCTGACTGTTATGATTCATCACCTGAGGAGTGAGAAACTTGTGAATTCTGCGTGCAAGAAAAGGCTTGTCCAGAATGGTTGAGACTGAGGGTCTTTCCCGGGGGTTGCGCTTAAACAGCTGGGCCAGGAGAAAGCGCAGATCTTGGGAATAATGCACTGAAACAGGCGGGTATGAACCACGGATGATTTTCAGCACCAGGTTCTTCATGTTTCCTGCCTCAAACTGAGAAAAAGACATTAAAATGAACTGAATTAAACTATATATCTATTCACTAAATAACAAAAGCCTAAAATCATATTAAACAACAGAGAACTTTCAAAATAAATCAACAGTAGAGTCTCTTCACAGAGATAATTATCTTAATTTGAAACCCACTGTAACTTCACTCGCCTTTCATCTGTCAGACTATTAAATAATAATCTTCTTAGACATTTCATTAAATAAATAATGAAAGAAGGAAAGAGAGAGAGTGAGTGGGGAAAATTATGCAATCTATATTCATAGAGGGATTAATCAGACATTAAAGAGCTGCATCTTTTTTGATCATTTACATTAAATGTCAAAGAGCTCACACGCAAACTAGTACAATGAACGCGAGGTACTTACTGCATGCTTAAGCGTGCACATTTCATACAGGACACATCCCAGGGCCCAGATATCACTAGGGTGAGACCCAACAGAATGAGGGAGAAACAAATATAGAGACAAATAAGAAACACAAGGAGTAGGACAAATATAGGGGTAGAACATGTACATTACTTGCATGTACACATGGAAATACATAAACACACAACTAAACAGCATAGATAAACATATCAAGTGAATAAACTGTCATTTATCATAAAAATAAGCTATTCTCTTAACTAAGTCAGATGCTATTAAAATTACATTCATATTTTATGTATATAACTTACATATTTATAAGTGTAGACTTTGAATGCAAGTGGCTTTGAATAATATCGTCTGCCAGATACATAAATGTAAATGTAAACTTATATAGTCTGTGTTTATCAATAGTGCCTGGGAATATTTAGACAGATTAAATTACATACAGCAACAAATACCATCTTTAAGAATGAAGAAAATCTTTAAGAAAATATGTAGCTGCTCACAATGTGAAATGGTCTGGTATAAACCAGCATAAATTTCCAGTACAAATATTTCAGCATCTATTAATTTTGTATTCTGCATTCCCAGCTCAAAACAGGAAATGCTTTACCTCTTGTTGTTATATGGTTTATTTTCACATATCTCTGGTGATAGGTAGTATGGTGTGCCGATACAGGTCCTTGCCAATTCCACAGTGCTGCAAACATAATCACACATCTATAAGTGCCAGTGTTACACAATCAATGTGGTGTTTGTAAAATCTAATAAAATGGCATGTACTGTAAATAGGACAACATCTTGCCTGTTTAAAACCCTGGCAATCCCAAAGTCCCCCAGCTGTACTGTACCATCTTTGGTCAGAAAAATATTCTTGACAGAAAACAAACTATGCATTAATTTTATTCTAACAGCAGTGTTGGTATACGTGTTTAAAATAAAGAGAACTGTACCTGCGATTTGATGTCCCTGTGTAGGATTTTGCGGTCATGCACGTGTTTTAGAGCCAAGCAGATCTGCACAAACCAGTCAAGAATCTACCAGGAAACAACAGATAGGTAATCAATACCTTACACAATAACATCCTGAGATGATCCTTTTGCATTGATGTCTGCAGCAAGCTTACTATGAAAATAGTAAGCAAAACAATATACAAAATGATGAAATTGGAATTGATAGAAGCGGTTCAATGTTTTTATTTTGTTAGGGTTCCTTAGAGGTTCCTCACCTGTTCCTCAGAGAATAGAGTTCCTTTCTGGTTATTGATCTTCTTAAAAAGGTCCCCTCCTTCACAATAATCCATTACTATGTACAAACAACCACTCTCTACAGAAACAAGCAGACATCTCATCAATGACAAGCAACGGTTCACTTCACATCTTAAGTGGCTTCATATATATATATGACATAAATCAACAAACAACATTTGGACTTTGTGGTCATCTGCGATTTCAATTAAAAATCAAAGCGAAACCCTTTATGGTAAATTTGATTAACAGTCAAGCTCTATGTCATTAAATACCATGCCGTTTGGATGCAAGAGACACTGCATTACTGTACGAAAGCTAATTATCATTAGCTTTACGACTTCCTCTCTACAATTTAATTCAAGAGCTTGCTTGGGTCTCTGCCAGATCATGCAGATCTCCCCCAGCTATCAATCAGAGACCATCTTTACGGACAGAAAGAGTTTGTGCCGGAACAAATGTTCTTAAATTCATCAACATTTGGCAAGTAAACATCGCTCACTCTTAGACACATGCATTAGTCATGAAATACATGCCTGCCAACATAATGGTAGAACAGGGCAACGAAGTGTATCATTTCAATATATTACTTAATGCAGTTTTCTGAAAATAGATGTCTCAGATTACAGCAAGTTACCTTCAAAGGATTCTTTGTACTGGACAATGTTAGGATGGCTCATGTTAGCCAGAACTGCTACCTCTTTACGTGATTCTTGTCTTTCTTTGTTGGACATCTGATGAGATAAAGAATAGTGCATGTTAATATAAGATACTTTATCACTACAGTACATAGTGCTTTTAATGCTCATTTAAAGTTAATAAACACAAATTTTGTTAGTTTTATTTACTTTTATCAAAAATGATCACACGCATCAAAAACAGTCATAAGATGTCTTATGGTGCATTCCAGACCCCCGGTTTAAGATATTTCCCACCTTAACTGGGAAATGATGTCTGGAACAGCACTGTTTTAATGTTACTTAATACTTTGAATATTTTAATGTCATTTAATCATTGAGTCAAAGTTTTAATGTTACTAAATACTTTTAATGTTAATAAATCCAGATGGTAATTCCAGGTTGAGGTGGGAAATATCCTATATCCGAGTTGTTTGAAATGCAACATTAGAGAAGAAGGACAGGATTACCCGGGATATGCCAATCTCCTTGATAACATATTGTCGGTCATCTGCCCTTGACTTGACCAGGATGGCTTTCCCAAAGGATCCCTCCCCAATCTTCTTCACCCTTTCATATTTATCCATGTCTGTGGAGGATAACACTTCTCATTCTGAAACAGTGGCACAATAATACACAAAATGAATCGGAGCTTCACCAAAACATTACAAGACAGCAGTATAAAAATAAGAGACATACATAAATGACTCTAATATATCTGATATATTTTACCCAATTCATTTTCTAATTGCAGAATCAGAACAACCAAATGACACATTAATCTGATGTTTCTGTACACATTTTAAAGTCCCGCTTCATCTAGGTCTCCAAAAGCCTGCAATTCATTCACAATGCCAGCAGGAATTACGAAATCATCTCAAGCTGAGCACCTCCTGATGATTGAAAGGTTAATGTTACTTCCACACAAAAGCATTTGCTACACCTGCCACCTGGCCAAGAGATGGTGTGGTAGACGTGTGTTTTCAGACAAATGAAAGGGATAAGAATAAAAACAAAAGAAGCTTACATTTCAACGCTGGATAATGGAATAACTAAGCCAAACTAAAAGCAAAATAAGGTCAGACAGTGTATGAGGGGCGAGGGCTAATGAATTAAACATGACATCACGACACACAAAATAACCCACCACCCTTAGAAGAGAATCCAGAAAGAACAGAGAGAATCACAAAGTCAGATACACAGCTATAATCTGAAAGATGGCAAACAATTAGATTAACAACCAGCTGCACGCGCTGATGTTCAATAATAGTGAAACACAAGACAGACAAATCAGGTTAGAAACTTACAAGCTGTCTATTCAAATAACAGACCAGGACATGAAGCACTGCTATGGACTTGAGACATGAATAATCAACAGCTGAACTGACAAACAATATATGTTACGTATATATTTGTAACATAAACACTGCGTTGCAAAGTTATAAAAACATTAAGCGGATTTTTTGATATAGCGGGCCCTTAAACGTGCAGCTAGTCGCTAGCAAACTAATGTTAATACTGTCCTAAACGGCTGCTAATTCAAAAAGCGGAAAGGAATAATCAGTTATGTTGACATGCAGCAACATATAATCAACAACCATTTTAAAGCAAACGTTTGTAACATAAAACATAAAACAAACACAATTTGACCAACAAAATCTGTTTTTACCTTCTTCATTCAGAACAGAGCTCGAACATTGGCAGCATCAGTCCAGCTCACATGAAATTTTTTGCTGTGGGCGGGCTCATCGGGAAGGCGGGACAAACTGACTCAAAGGAGCGATTTGATTGGCCCGATAACTTGCTCACTGCTCGGTAATAGGGTAGAAGAATTTCAATCAAACCTCAACCCCGTTAAGTTTGTCTGTCAATGTTTGGTGCAAATTTCCCCTTAGCAACCGTCACCGGTTGGTACACGATCATGAAGCTACTATCCGCTTTCATGACACTTAACTGAAGAGCTTTTGAAACTGGACAAAAGGAATTAAGTGTTGTGGCGTTAGTTATGAGGATCTGGAAAGCATAACGTTTTTAATTTCACAATTAGTCTCGGGAAAAGATTTTGTTTTTAATTTATATTTTTAAATTATTTATCTTTTTTATAAATATCATAATTCCTATATAAGATTCTTTATTTGTTCCGCTTTCTGAATAGAACTGGGTGTGCAGTCAACATTAGCATTTAGAAATAACTTAAAAATAAAAAAAAGAGATTATTGATGCCTTAGTGTATCTAAAAAAATCTCTCGAATTTATCACATTTTATTTTATATTGACTAATAATTATTAGTAATTATTGTTGCGTTGAAGTGGGTACAGGCTTTTAAATACAAGCTTTCCATTTTTTATTTACTAAAATGTTAAGAATTACATGTCTAATTTATAATGGCATGTGTTTTTAAGAACTACAGTATGCAGTGACAGATAGTTAACATGACCAATAATTCAGGAGATTCTTCAAACATATTGTAAATAAATTCTGTAAAAAAAATAAAAATCGATGTGTTGTGCAGTGTGTTTAGCTCCACCTACTGACTCGAGCGCACAGTGCAGCCCAGCCAATATGGCGGCACCCACTACTTTTCAACCTCATGTTTAAAGACAAACCCCATTTGAGATGAATGAGAAAGATCTCAACTAGCCTGTGATATGATCGATTGGCGTGAGTTTGATTTTTTTTCTATTTAAAAATTCCAATCCTACAGATCGACTTAAATTGTGTAGCTTTAAGATGTTGATACCAAGTACTGTGATTATTACTATATTCATGTACTTAACACGTACATGGCAATTCAAGAACTCGAAAACTATGTTATTATCATGGTACTAACTAAAAACAATATTAAAATTTTGCTATGTAAGAAGGTGGCTTGAGCATTTATCAACACCAACTTCTTAAACCCAATAAACACAAACCAATTTTTCACTTGTTTTCTTTACTTATTTAACACTAGGCCTGGTTTTAAATATTATGTTTATAATATTTTTAAAACCACGTGATCGATAGTTTTTACAAGGTGATTTATTCAGAGAATCTGCTAATAAACCTGCATATGTAATGTCTGATATCTGGCAACCCTTCATGCGATGCTGTTTTCTGTTGTAGGGCTGTGATGTCCAGACTGGGTGTAGTGTTCGGGGGTTCTCGTGGCATTGGGCGAGCGGTTTCTCAGCTTTTAGCACAGAGGGGTCATAAGGTTGTGGTGGTATCTAAGAATCAGGAAGCAGCACAAGCTGCTGCTGAATCTCTCTCTGGAGGTGAATCGCTTTGAATCATGAGTCTGTCTCAATTCAAATGCTTAAATTAAAAAGCTAATGTGAATGAAAAAAAAAATTACCCCCTAATTACAAAACCACCTATACATTTTATGCAGAGGGGCATTTGGGCCTTAGCTGTGATGTATCTAAAGAAGAGGAAGTTCAGAGAACAATTGAGGCCATCACTAAGACCTGTGGCACTGTAGGATACCTGGTTAATGCAGCCGGTGTAAACAGGTTAGAAATTGTTATTCTACCAGTCAAGGCTGTATAATAATGTGTTATTGTGTGAATATATTGTCTTGCTTTTTTCATTTTACAAATTAGCCAATGTGAAAGAAAATGATGCAGTTATCACAAATGCTGCATTGTATGAATGTGATATTGTCCTAGAGATGCATTGTTATTGAGGAGCAAATCTGAAGACATGGTATCCGTTCTGCACACTAACCTGCTGGGCTCAATGCTGACGTGCCGAGCCGCACTACGGAGCATGCTCAGCCATGGGGGAGCTATTGTCAACGTAGGTGAGTTTTCTGTATTTACATATTAGTATCTCCTGATCTATAATTATTAATCTTTTAGTCTTTTAGTTTTGAGAATTACAGAATACTGACCATAATGAGCAAATTGCTGTAGGTTCACTTGGTGACCACTGGATGGCGCAAGAACTCCAGATATCAATTTAAAGCTTCAAATGTAGTTCTTATGTTTGTTAAATTCTGATAAAAAATACGGAATTAGTCTGAATTACATTAGAATTTTAATGTATCTAATTAGATTAAAAAAAAGGCTAATTGTAATCAATTACAGACTTACACTTCTAAGTAAGAAAAAGTTATAAATATTTACTCATCATCACTTAGATTATGTGTAAGCCTATTGTGGGTTTATACAATGTTATGTGAATATTATATAAATGTTACTGATGTGTTTCCTCAGGCTCTGTGGTGGGTGTGAAGGGTAACGCTGGTCAGTGTGTATACAGTGCCAGTAAAGCCGGACTGGAGGGATTCACACGCTCCTTAGCCAAAGAAGTTGCAGCCCGAAATATACGAGTCAACTTGGTAGCTCCAGGTTGTTGTCCTTGCTCTTCTCCTGTTACCCTTGCCTTGTAATAAACATGTTTACTGTCATTTTTAGTTAAAAATGAATTTGGCTCTTTTACCTTCCAGGATTCATTCAGACAGATATGACAGCAGGCCTGCAGAAGGAAGAACTAGTAAAGAAACTTCCACAGGGCCGGTTTGGGGAACCTGTTGAGGTTGCCCAAGCGGTCCTTTTCCTCCTGGAGTCCTCATATATCACCGGACAGATTCTGATAGTGGATGGAGGTCTACAGCTGGCCATGTAATGCTTCTGTTTATACCGTAGGGTGGTCCACCAGAAACACTACTTGCTTAAAGCAGGTGTGTGTTACTGCTGAAAGAGCTCTCTGTGCCACTGAAAGCATCTCTAAAGTGTGAGAAATCAGTTTTTGGCTTTAACAAATAATGTGACACTTGTTTGTGACACTTAACATAAGTAAGCATCTGGCAGTAATAGGAGAAGGAGAAATGAAGGACACACAACCATTTCATCTGTGCTCGGTATAAAATTGTACCAAACCTTGCCCAAGACGTGATTGTATATAAAGTGATTTAAAAGCCTTTTTGTGTTTTTACTATTTTACAGATGCAGTTTATTCGGATGTATTTGAATATATTTGTTGTGCTGATAATACGTCATTGAGCTTAATGTTAGGCACCTCCTGATCTCTATCACTCTCTGTTGTTCTATTTTCAAACACAGAATTGTGTAAGTGTAGTATGGACCCAGCTGGATCAGATTAAGGGAGGTTCGGGTTATTTTTAGCTCACTGGAGATTTTGGGTTACGGCTGCACGTTGCATACTTGGAATGACAGAGGTCACAGGTCAATGCATGGAGGATATGATTCACTTTGTGATGTCATAGTTATTTTTATATCCAAAATAGCATCGCTGCAGTATCTTGCCCTGCCAAACCCCTAAAATCAACCCAGATTAATCAAAATGTCATGAATGGATCCACAGAAATAAATCTTGGGTAGGCTAATTGAAAGTCTACAGAATTAACTCTGGCATTTTTTGCCATCATAAAAATACAGACCACTAAAAAGGCTTGTTTGACTTTATTGGGAAATGTTTTTGCCAAGAGCAATTGGACTCAACCCAGAGTTAATACTTTCAGAGACTTTTATTTATGTTACTATTCATAAACCAAAACAGAATGAAGGATACAGGCACAGGTTGGCTTGGAAAACAGAAAATATTGCAGAATAAGAGCCCTTAATATCTGTTTGTCTATTTCAGGGATAACACAGCTGTGTAAGAAAGACAATATGTAATCAAAGGCTTATATGTATATATTTTATGATATTTATATATGTTGCAAGTGTCTGTTGGTAATATGAAAGTTAGTCAATCGATCAAGGGAACACTAATCTTCAAATTGTGAATAAGACTATAAATATACTGCTTCATTTTCTTAAAAACATTCAAGTGTAAATGACAAAAACATTTTGTTTGCTAAAAATCACATTTTGTGTGCATTTCTGTAATCTCAAACCTGAAAACGGAAGCCTACCTGGCAAAGCATTACCATCTGTTCATTTCATGCACCGTCACCATTAAAATTAGTTAAACATCTCGTCTTAATACACACCGGTCCCTCTTCCGCTGTACATGCACGTTCCGATTCTCAATCCTGCACTTCCATCACACTCATTCCCCATCACTTTCATTTCCATGGAAACAAAACAAACATCTTTTGTCCAAACCCGTCATTCAGCTAAAACTCTGCAATTTCGCCACTTACGTTAATGACATATCAGCCTCCTCTTAATCGCTCCTAAAAAACTAACAAAAGACGGGGTGGGAAAAATCATTAAGGCCCGGCCTTGTGCAACATCTCTGGACTTGTGCTGAGATCCAGACACAGCAGTGTGCATCCGTCAACACTGCGGATGACAGAAATAAAGCTGATTACTATAATTAAGGATTTCTTTCGTCAAAGACCCTGAAGCTCCAGGGACAATCAGGTCCATGCAGCTTAAGGTGTGCTCTCGTACTCAGCTTTACCTTTGAAAGCCCGCCCCCCACTTCCAGAGAACCCCAAAAACGTCATTCTTCCTGTGCTGAATGGAATCGACTTCCTCCAGCATTTCATAAATATATCTAATCTAAAGCATAATAACTAAATACATTAAAAAAGTTTTACATGTTGGCACCGTAGTAACATGCAGCGCTAAATGCTATTAATCCGAACAGATTTGTTTTCATTTTAATAATATTAAAATGTATTAGGCACTTGTGAGAATCAAGAGATGATTAAACAAGGTGATCATCGGTTTACTACCTCCTTCCTCAAAGCATGTGTTTGCGTGTGTGTGCTTGTATTTGTGTCTGATAGCAGTTATGTTTAATGTGAAGTGCGCCAGCGAACCAATACGCCTGTTTACAAGCAGGATATGACCTCACTTCCCCCTAAAAAACTAGTGAACAGTCGTCTCCTCTCTTCCTCAGGTGGAGAAAGAACTGATGTTAAATATAATAAACCAACACTACTGATGAGACACTGATCAGCTTCCTCTCCTTTACTCAGACTGACTGAATGAATGAATGGCATTCAATAGTCATTCAAATCACTTTTCTCCTCTAATTCAACCCCGTTAAAAGAACAGCAAGAAGTTCATGTAGGGAAAAGGGGGTGGGGATTATTGATTACACTTGATATTGTTGATGAAATCAAGAGATCAGGGTTCGGGTCAGATACAGTCTCTATGATTGTATCTACAGGTCATCACTCTCCACTAGAGTGCCGGGAGGAAGAGGATTGGAGTCGGGGAAGAAGGCCGCCTTCACGTCCAGACCCCGTTCTGTGAGAGCAGCGTAGCGGCTCGTCGATGGACGCACCTTCTTGGGCTTTGGGGTGTGAGTCTGCTGCCACTGGGCTGAGAAAAGGAAACATAATTTCTTAGTTAAAAAAGTCACAAATTGATAAAAGATGTAGTCCTACATAGTTATATAAAGTTAAAACTTGAAATGTTCCAGTTAAAGAAAGTACAGTATGATACATTTATTTTGTACTGTAAATGTTGATACCTGACAACAATGTGGTTTTATTCAGCACAGTTTACTTTAACCTGTTAACTGTCACCACTCCACAAGAGGAACACTTATTTCACTATTTACTTGAATATTTCATAGTTGATTCTAATCATGACAAACTATATATTAATGGAAAAGTTCTTAATGATAAATAGTTAAAACGTTTCATAATAAATATAAACTAAAAAAGCAAAATGTTAAAAAAAATCTAATATCTGATATTTAAAAGTTGTAGTTGCATTTTCATGAGTCTGTCAATATGTGCAGTGACAGTTATCAGGTTAAAAAAGTTCATGCAGACAAGTTTGTTTTTTTGTCATTACTCATTCATGAATTTGTCTCTGTTTAGGCAATTGAGTAATTTTCTTGCTTAACTGAATTGTGTGCACATTATATGTGTTCCAATGCATTTTGATAATGCAACTGACCCAAGATGATTATTCACGTATAACTTCAGTAGGTCATTAATAGATCATAAGTTGTTAATTGTATGTCCCTGCTTGATTGAAAGATATGATTGAAAGCCTATGCAAGTTTTATGTATATTTTAGTTATAGATTTAGATTACATTTACATTACATTACTCTACCCTGCACATTCAAAGGTCTACCTGCTGTCTGTTTTCTATCAAGGCATACATTCAGAAATGTATTATTAATACGGAAAACAGAAATAACAAAGCTGGTATGGCACAGAAGCTGAAAACATTCAGTTCGAGCCAACCTAAACTTCCATTTTATTCCAGACTGGTAGCACTTAACTTTAGTCATGGTATGACTGATTATAACATTTAGTATAAAACTACACCCATTCTGTGATTAAAAAACACTTTCATATAGTTCCAGTACACAGGCTGCCAGACCAGTGTTGGTTTAATCTTAGTTAATGCATTATCCGTATTGTTAAACATGTTGTTGATGGCAAACATTTCGTGTTATATTGGCCGACAGGACTGCTATGAAAATGCCACTGGCCGGAGGAAGGGAGTATGCTTTTATTGGACCGATTAAATGGAGATTTGTTCTTCATCTGAAGTAACTTATGCAAGCTTATGACACTTTGATCAGATAAACTACTTATACTTTATTTCTACTTTGGACCTCCACCAATAATAACCTGTTATGCATTTCATAAAGGTTTTGTTATACTTACTATGTACGTCGAGACGTGCTGTACTGGAGATGATACCAGCTTCATTCTTAGCTGAAACCGTGTACCACCCTGCGTCCTCCTTTAGCGCCGGCTGGATGATCATACAGAGGTAACCGAAGTTATCCTGATGCATGCTGGGAAACAGAAAACATATTTCTTTCATTTGAATCCACATGAATAAACCGCATTCACAAACAAAGTTATTGCAAATTTTACAGCATGTGACTAATTGTTCTCGTCTCTCTGAGGTGGTACAGACGGTAGCGCCTGCGGTAGGGTTACAGTGCATGTTTCTTTTATAAGGCCTGTCGTCACTCTTTGTGTATATACACACACAGTAGCAGCTTAAAATCAGCTTCGCTTTAAAAGCCATATATAGACATAGTGCACACAAAGTGAAGGAGTGGAAAAGCGTGCATAACAGAAGACCAAGGCGGAAACTCCAGTCAATACCAGTTAAAGGGTATCTGATTGCTCCTTAATATCAAAGTTAAACTGACCAGTGGATAGAGTTTGTATTTAATTGCATGCATTTGTGAACATGCAGTTTAACTGGTGGAATGGCTGTAGGAGGGCTGTGATTGGCTGAGATCCAATACCTTATCCTGTCTGTGTTGTGAGTGAAGGACTCGTTCTCCTTTTTCCAGAATATCTGTGGGAACGGAACTCCAGACACACGACACTCCAAACGAACGGGGTGACCCTCGGCCACGCTTGTGTTCTGGAGTTTCTCAATGAAACATGGGGCTTTATGCATCTCTTTGGCTAAGAAAAGAAGAAAAAAAAACATTATACAAGTTAAATAATTTAAAATGTAACAAAAAATGTATAACTTAAAATATAATATATAAAAATTGACCTATCCAGATGATGATGGCTATATGTTTGCTTATATACCTGCGACAATTAGCTCTAGGTTGAATGAGTTCTGTCCAGCCCTGTTGCTGGCGATACACGTGTACACTCCTGCATCTCTGCTAGTGACAGGCTCGATGACCAATGAGTGAACCCCGTTCTCCCTCACCAGCATCTTGTGGGAAGAGTCTGGACGGATGGTCTGGCCATTCAGCTGCCAGATCAGGTCAGGTGTCGGCAACCCACTTACCTAAAAGACAAAGCATGTCAATGAATTGGAAATACACATTGAAAAATGCATCAAGTATTTTATCTCAGTCTAATTCTAATGTGTACTGTGAGCTGTCTGGTAGCAGTATGCATGCGGTTCTCATGAGAAATGGGTCCGTGCACAATGCCTGGTCTCTGTTTTCACAGAGCCTGACATTCCTGAGAAACACAACACCTGCCCCACCCCGAGGTGTGCCGGCAATAGACCACCAGTGAATTCGCCTGTGTGCTCACGCTTGTTTGCGTGTGCATTTGTTTACGCATGGGACTGAGATGGGTGGATTGAGATGTTTACAATGCTTGTTTATCTTTCCGCATTTGTTGTGATGTTCCTGAGAATGTTCCCGGCTGTGAGCTCTCTGTTCGAATGCTGGTCCACTGAGTGCAAATATTCCCTATATGATGCTCAGAACGTCTATCGCATTTGTGACTTTTACTGAACAAACAGCATCATATAATCCCCAATGTCTATGTAAGCGAAAAAGCAGATAACTAAAAAAGGGAAAGCACAATAAATGTTTGATTACATCCTTTGATTTTAGACCTCTTGAACTTCCGACAACTTAGGGACTTTTTCTGCTTGGAAATTTCAAAAGTCTCAAAGCCAGAATAAATCAGCTCTATAAATACAGCTGACATTAAGAGCTTGTTTTATAGTATGCAAATCTCTTTGTACCCCAGTGAGCTTTTAATGTGAAGTTTCACAGTCAGAAATAAACAGCAGAAAAATAAAATAAACTTAATAAAAGGCTAAAGTGAATATAAAGTGGAAAACAGAAATGGTTGGAATAATGTACAGAATATCTACTTTTAGGAAAGAAAAATTGAAAAGAAGAATTAACAAAGGATTATAGGATGGACAAAAAGAGATGGACAATCTGTTTGACACAGCGCTGAGCCAATGGAAACAGATCTGAGAGAAAGAAAACTGAATCATATGAGAGAGAGGAGCTTTTCATTATACTGTTATTTATAATCTTCGTGATAAGTAATGAAACACGCTGCTTCAACTTTATTAAATCTTTTCATGTCCTGAGAATGTGGAGGGAGGATACTCGAATCATGGAAAGTACATCTGGTCCTACAATTAGGTTATTTAAAAAAAGGTTATTTACGCATTGTGTGTTTTTTTTCCACAACACAGAATGCCCAAAAACAAACAACATTTTTGTTCAATGCACCTCTTGCTTGTTAATGCATCAGTTGGTTTATTGCATCTGCCTGCGTGTGATTTCTATTGTAAAAGCATAACTGTCAACATGTTTTTGTCTCTAGTATTAAAAAGCAAGCCACAGATTTAGTCAACAGAGCTCACATCGCGTGTGACACATTGATAAAATATCTTCTGAGCTCCAGGTCGATCAGTTGACATCAAATGGGTGTTAAGGTGTTTATGACAGTGCTGGTCACCTTGCAGTCCATGCGACAGAGTTTGCCCTCCTGCACAATGAGGTCACCCGGGGCTTGTAGGAAGTGAGGGCGGAAGTGACGTTCCTGAATGTTTTCGTTCTCATCACCACTGTCTCTGGATCTCGAGCGGGGTCTGAAAGAAAGAGAAAGACTTTGATGGGAATATGATATGTAATTCATTTAATTTCTCTGTTATTTGTGCTAGCAGGATTCGTATATTAAAAATAAGTCATAGATTGCATTCAAATGTAGCTGCTACACATTCACACTGCAGTTTTACAAAAGAACCAGTAAAAAGAAAACACTCAGTATTTAACAATGAGAATGGAATCGATCTAAAATGAGAAGCTCAGATTACTTTTGTGTGTGGTCTTAAATACATGTCATGAATGATAGGCATGCCCATTGTGTGATACCTTTAGAGACGACCGACTCTGTCAATCAAATATGTAAAGAACTCGAGGCCAGAAAGGCCAGATATAATATAACATCTTTTCAGGAGGAAACCCCACCCTTTAAAAACCATTCCCAAACACACATACTCTATTCTTCACGAAAAACTTTGTCTTTGCTAAACGGTCATTACATCACTGTCCAAAACATACAGGTGTCTTTTACATGGGACACGCCCTCTTTTAGTGCTAATCCCATAAAGCAGCTCAAGTCATTGGCGCTTGTCTATGATCTACATTAAATTCAACAGCAGGTCTGAGAACAGATTATAGTGTTTTCCTGAGAATCACAGTCATTATGGGTAAACCTGATCCTAGACCAGCAGCGGCTGAGCTTGCTTACCTGCGGATGTGTCCAGGTGTGGAGCGCTGACTTCTCCCTCTTTGGTTCACAGCTTGGACCATCATCCTCCCAGTACAGCTCACTCTCCCCTGAGAGATAGAAATAAACCCTTTTATTTTAATATTTTAATTCAATGAGAAATAAAATGAGAAATGGAGGACTAATTTTGAAAATGATCATTACCAAGTAGCATATGACAAAAACATACAAGTAAACATGTAAGAGTTGCTGAGAAAAACTGAGAAGAGAAGATTTCTGTGTTCAGGAAGAAAGCAGAGAGACTGGCGTTTTCCTGATATTTATCTGTCTGAATTGCACAACATGTAAAGAGATGCAGACCAATTAAGATCTGCTTCATTTCTAATCAAAACAACTTCTAACTATGATAAATAAAATCAGTCCTGTATTGCGTTTCTTTCTTCTTGTTGTCTTTCTAGCTCTAGTATGTGTGTACTGTGTGTTTGTGTGCGCCTCACCGCTGGGTTGCCGACCATAATGGTGTAGTTTCCATCATCATCTAGTGAGGCAGCAGCCGTGTGCAGAAAGCATGTGCCATCCGGCTCACGGCTGATACGGTAATGCTCGCTGCGCTTGGATATCTGCTTGCCATCCTTAAACCAGTACACCTGCAAACACACAGAGACATAAACATGATTACACAATATGTTTTTCTCCAGTTTGAACCTTTGCTTCTTTCTTTTTGTCTTTCTTATTGTTCGGCTTCTTACAAAGACTTCTGTCATCACACAGTCATTGCAGTGAAAAAGAAAGATTATATATAGCAGGAATCTCACCATATCAGTTTCCTGTCTCTCAATCCCTTATTATAACATACATGCCTTATACATTCCTAAATGTAAAATAAACATGACTTTCCATGTCTTAAACCACTAGTGCATCTCGAAAACATGTTTGAAATGTCCGGAGTAATTAAAGACAATTATAAAATTTCCTTCAAAAGAGACTTTCCAGTTATAACATTAAAAAATGATTACAAAATTTAAACTATCAATGATCTGGCCAACTAGCGTTTCAGCACAGAGGAATTCTTCTTCTTCTTAATCATATATTTTAATGTGTGTTAAGTTTAATCTGCAGTTTAAGCAATTATTAACTATTTGCTGATATTTGCAATTTCCTGTAGATAATTTCTTACTTACAAGCATAATTAAGAGAGCTAGATTGCATGTGCGATGACCTCTCACCTTCGGTTTGGGATCCCCAATGACCTTGCAGCTGAAGGTCACAGGCATGCCTTCAAAGACCTTGTAGTGCTTAAGCTTCTGATCAAAGAAAGGTGCAACCTCTCCCGGCGCATCTTCATCATGCTCAACATCATCATCAGATTCTTCCACAGGCGAGCGCTCCAGGCGGAACTCAATCTCGCTGATCAACCGCTGCTCGAAGCTGGACACCTTATACTCCTGTCACACACATACAGGAAGGAAGGTTAGAAGTGCAAGGAATGATGGGTAAAACAGACTTGACAGTGAAAGCAGCGCTGTGAATGCTGTGATATTTAATGTTAAACTACCTTCTCTATGCCAGATTACTTAGCAAAGACAATGGGAGACCAGAAACCTACAGAATTTTCAGAAAAGATAGCCTGTCAACACTGTTCTAACTGTTTGTATGACCAATGGAAGCCAAGAGGAGTTTAAGAAACCTGCGTAAAAACACCATTTTTGTTTTTCTGTTTGGTGATTCAATAGGTTCAGAATAAAATCATATTCATGCATGTGGAAGATGCATTTTCCCAAAGTGACTTATTCACTCTATACACTTTGACATGCATTAGTATCTGTGTTTCCTGAGATTCAAACCTATAACCTTTGCACTTCTAACACAATATTGGGCTACAGAAATTCTAGTTTTTTCCTTCACTATTTTTTTAGTCTCCCATTATTCCTATTATTCCTTTTATTGCGTGCTCTCCTTTTTTCTCTCATCTGATTTGACTCTGTGCAGGCAGAAGAAACATCTGGAGAATGGTGTGCTCTCATGACATCACAACAATAATCACAGGTTTAAGATGCAGCTGCGGTGAGAAAAACGCACACACCATCATAACAGCACATGCGGACGAGACACCCTTTCCATTTAAATCTCTGGCACATATGGATTCAAAAACACACACACATGCACATTACTAATGCAAACACACAGACAATCACTATTTGCCCAAGGACATGTGTTAAGCTCCAAGCACACCTTACATTTATGACAAAACATTAACAGCACTTCCACGGTTCAGATAAAGAGAAGCATGTGCATTTTAGTGTCTTCACTCAAGGGTAGGAAATGTGCAAAGCAGACACATACTCTCTCCAATGCCCGGTCAACCCATTATTCTGTGACCAATATGGAGGCAGGATTTTTATTATAGTCCACTTTATTTATAAACATACTGTATCCAGTCACATACAGTATTGATGGGCCAAAACATAGGGGTGACCACACACACAGAAGTGAGAGAGTGAAAATGTACACAAAGCAAAAGGTGGGAGGTCTGTCTTAAAAGGTGAACTAAAGGGAACGGAGTGATGAGACTAGATGACAAACACTGCAGACAGGAACGCAGCTGCTGAAGTATTATGAGTTATATCAGACAGGATGAATATGAACAACCTTTTGAGGCACAGAATCTGAGTCAGCCGAGTTCCCTTCCTGTAAAGAGATCAGAAAACAGGCGGAGGGTCGGAGATTGATGATGTCACATCCTGTGCTTACATTACACATCTATTGCACAAATGTGCACAGTCACGCACAATACTTCAAGTGTGTCTCTGTGTGTGTTTGTGTTGGCCTGCGTTTATGAACGTACCTTTTCACACACCTCCATAATGCTTCCTGTCACACATATTGCCAAAATGACATCATTCCCTACTACCAAATGCATATGTGCATACACATGCAGGAGCTCAGAGCTATTAGCGGAATTAAAATGCCAAGCACGCAGGCAAATCACAATGCTGTTAAATTACTTCCAACAGCTTAGCAGAACATGTCTTTTACTTTGAGAAAGAGTGTGTACACATGTGTAAATTAATGTATTTTGTGTATTAAGTAAGAATACACTTAAAGGGCCATTTTTTTACTATGTGCCACAGAGGGGATGTTGTGTAAATATTGTGACCATTCAAAACTGTTGCGCTCACGCATGTAGTCATTTGTATGTATTTCTGTATATACCTGTGTAATTGGCTCCTCCTCCACCTGTTGTGTGTTAAACACTGTGGCGGCATTGTCAGCACCCAGCAGCCTGCGAGCCATCTTCTCCTCATAGGTTAACCTCTGAAAGCAAGCAGGATTAATCTGTCAGAGCCTGGGTTAGTGTGTGAGAACACACACGCGCAGGAGCATTTAGTTTATTTGGACGCTTGTAAAAGTGAATTGAAAGCTATTAGTTGAATATGTGGTGGGTTTTGCTGTGCATTGTGGGTAAACATAAGGAATTCCACAGTGATTAATCTTAGTTGCAGGTGTCGTGGAAGGTGATGTTCTCCATTTGTCTCAGTAAATTTAGCAAAAATCGAAAGTAACAGTGAAAATATATTACATTAAAAACATTAATTAATAATAAACAATTACAAACTAAACACTAAAGTGAAATTGCGACTTACACAACTGACCGTGATATGTTAGGTGAAAGATACCAATGTCATTTTTATGGATAAAATATTTCTTTATATCAGGTAAATCAGATGTTTTATTAGTCACAACTGCCTGTATTATTAAGGCTTGTATGGTAGTACTATGATGTGTTAATTTGTATTAATTATTTACTGCGAATATAGTTTAATTCTCTAGCAATCCAAACATAATTTTAGTCACACACAATCACAAACCTGTTGTCCATTGCTGAGTCTCTCTTCTTTGAATCTCAGTTTTCTCTCCAGGTCTTGTATGACTGCATCTTTGGATCCCTGGATGTCTGAATCAGAGATGATGCGCGGTGTACGAGGTGTGGTTTTACGTGGCAGTGCCCTGTTAAAGCACATTCATAAAACAATGAGAAAATACTTCTTTAATACAACAAATACCAGACCTGGAATTCAAGTACACAATCAGTAGCTGTGTTTGATAAAGCATGTGTTGAAAGACAGGCACGTTAATAAAATCCAGTTTCTCTAGTGGGCAAGCGTTGTGCATTATCAGTCTAAACAGCTTTACTAAAAGTGCATAAAATGTTGATTGTTGAATGTTAAAGAAACTACTGAAGGGAGCATCAAGGTTGGTCAACACTTCCTGTCAAAAGATCCTTAAGAATAATATAATATTCTTTTTCAAATTTGTAAATTATAAATCTGTTTCAGATCTCATGGTATTGAAAGTACAGAAACAAAAACAGCTTTGACTGATCGCAAGGCCAGATTCTAAATGATAATACGTAGCATCCTAATATTTACCTGCCCATCAAATCTCTTCAAACAGCTGGTTAGGAATAAACACATACAACTAATGAATAACCCAGATACAAACTACACGTTTCCTACAAATGTGGAAAAATATTATTACATATTCATTGGGATAAGAGCAATTTTTAAGATCTGTTTGTGTCTGTGTGCCCTTCGGAATTTCACAGCGGTCTCTTATCTTTCCCCCTCCGGCTCTGGAATGTCAGGAAGAGAGAGAGAGAGCGAGAGACAGGGGAGGAAGGGATGTAAGAGATGAACTTGTGGGAGATAATATAGGAAACTCTTTTACTCTCTCTTTATCTCTGATGGATGAGTGGGATTAAACTCATGTTTCATGAGCACTCATACATACAGGATCATCTTCACAAAAGATCCGGATCACAAATCATGAGAAACAACACATCAAGCACTGCGCTCCACAGAGATCGAGTACTTCATCACTTTTTATCAGCATCACAAGCAGATAAAAAATGATGTGGGAATAAAAATGAGAAGATTTGAGTAAGATTTGAGGGTAAGTGTGTGTGAAAGAGGACTATTATAGTTAGAAACTAAAAAAATTCTATAATGTATGCTTTCTAGAAATTGTCTTTCTCGTACATATAGTCCGGAGGTTTGAGTCCTGTGTCTCCATAAACATGCCATGTAAGAATGCAAATATATCTTCCACGCAGCAACAGGAAAACAGGGGAAGTACTTCAAATTACTCAATATCCCAAGAGTTTACTCTGTATACCCTACGTAGTTGTCTAGAGCTCATAATAAAACACTTTTTACTGTGAGGTAGTGAGGACTTCATGGAGGTCGTACACTTAAAGTAGCCCTTGGGTTCATTAACATCTCATTTTATGCTTCACAAAAAAAATTAAATATTACTTATTTGGTAAGACACTAGTTCAAGTCAACAATAAGTATTTTTATTTTTAAATCACATGAACTGTAGCAAAGGATTGTGGGTACTCACACTGTGCCGTTACCCTTTGGCAGCCCCAGTGCATTCATCGGTGGTGGAGGAGGTGTGGACGGGAGCACCGATACCAAAAATCCGGCTGGTGATGTGGGAGTGGTGGTAAAGGGGGAGGAGTTTTCTGAGCGGGTGGGGCTGGATGTGACAGGTGGAGGGGGTGGTGGAGGAGGTGGAGGGAAGTCTTGTGCCAAGCCAGAGGGAGAGGAGAGATTACTGGAGCTGAGAAATGGCGGAGGGGGCGGAGGAAAGGAAGGTGAGCTGGGAGACTCCACGCTGCTTCCTTTAGTCAGTAGCGGCTGCTGTTGGAAGGGTGGAAGAGTGACGCGGCTGAATGGCTTGTGGGCCGCTGTGGGGGATAACGGGGAGGTCAGGCTGGAGGTTGAGGAGGTAGAGGACTGGGTGCTGTATCCCATGGGTCCTCCACCTGTCGTCGGGCTCTGGGCAGCAATGAACTGCTTGGGTCGGGCGTAGTTGAAGGTGCTGGTCTGCATGGTGCTGCTCTCCAGCTCCTGGAAGGAGGGAGGAGGTGGGAGAGGTGGGGATGGAGGCGGGACTTCCTGTGAAGGTTGCTGAGGAGAGGTAACCTCCTGCCTTAGCTGTTGTTGCTGTTCGAGAAGGATCTGATCTTGAAGCTGCTTTAGCTGGGCGTTTCTGTTGGGGAAGAATTCAAATGAGAAATGCTTAAAATAACCTACTCATTAATACATCTATATACATCATGAGACTGGGAGTTAATAAAATCAGCTAGCAGAACAAGTGAAAAACATAAAGCAGATCCTGGATGCTGATTGGTCAATACAGTGTTTAAGAGCTGCCTGAATCCATGACATAGTAGCAGCTATGACCAAACAAACTTGACAATTCATAACTATTACACAAAGTGTCCAGTTTATACGAATTCGTACAATCGTATTCGTACGAACTGCTTTCACAACACTGACACTGAGGTCTAGGAGTCTAGGTATCAACTACAGATCTTTTTTTTATTGCATAGCAATATTTCGTCATGTCTGAGAGTATATCTTCTTGCAGAGGGATGACACTATAAATAAGCTATAAAATAAGCGATATAAAATAAAGATCTAAATGGAAATATGTGTTTGTGAAATGTTTAAATAGTAAAGTAACCTTTTTTAAAGCAATAAGGCAATTCAGCCATACTTGTAAATACAGTATTGAAGGTGTTGCAGGTCTGTGTATTACCTTACAACACCCTTTAGCTGTGACCCTTCACACAACCAACCAACCTGCAAAAATCACATCTAATACTCTGAGCAAATGATGTTTTCTTTACTGATTTATTTGGAACTGAAAGTCACCCACAGCGAGTCCAGTAAGTGATGTCATAAAAGTCCCTTCGGGGGCAAATATCAGAGGTTCTTACACAGAATACATGGCCTTTCACATCAGATAAAATAAGGCCCAGAGGATACAAACTGGCATATGCATTATTTCTGTTTCTGTGTTTAAAAACCACTGCTATGGATTCAAATGTTCCTGTAGCTACACTGGTAGAGCATTGCGCTAGCAACGCAAAGGTCATTGGTTCAATCCCTAGGAAGACCCAGCAGGGATGTCTGCTTTATCACAGACATACTGATAAAATTTATAACTTACATTTACACATTTCGCAAACACCTTTATCCATTGAATGCAAGTGTAATTGGCCTGGTTGATTGTGTTCTGAGTTTCTAGGAAGAAAAATAAAATTCACAGAAATGTGAGTGATATGCTATCTTTGGTAAAGTTTAAATTACAATGTCACAATACGTAAACAGGAAGAAAGAAAGTGAGAGAGAGAGATAGCTCCCGGTGTTGTGTGGTGTTAACGTGGGTGGATGATTGAGCATTACAGTAAGTGCGTCAAACCCATGGTCTCAAGTCATGGTTCCCCCACACACACAAATAATGACCTTCATTCTATCATTTTCTTTGCTAAACATCAGATATTTGCTGCCTACAGTTTTCCATCATCTGAAGAACCCTCATGTCTCTGGTCTCAAACAAATAATGTGCACAGACACAACCAGCTTCTTACTTTTTCCCATATTAACCTCCACTTGCACCAGCAGGTTTTGAGAACTGCTAGACAATGAATCTAACAACAACCCGATAACCAATTTCAGATGCCATTTCAGCACATCACTGTATAGTATAATTCAACAGAACAGCATTGATTATTTAGAACAGCTATTCTCTCTATAACCTCACAATCTCCAGAAACCGAATCGGTTAAATCGTTGTAATTTCTCTCTGTGTTTTGCAAAAGGATTGGGGGCTGCAGTCCTGTCACATCCCGAACCCTGTTTAACCTAATTATTTCCAGATGTTGACTAATGAGTCACTATGTTTTCCCTCCGTCTTTTTTTTTCGTTTAAATGGACGAGATGGAAAGCCACCCTCTATCAAACTTCCTCTATTCAAATCCTCAGAGTTTGAGAAAATGGGAGTATTCAGTGCGCCTCTGTAGGATTTTGCCAAGCTGTAACACGCAACTTAGAGTGTGTGAATATCAAAATATCAAAAATTAAAGAATTTAATAAAGAACTGGGGAATAAAACCTGTATATCGAATGATCGAGTGTAACCTTGTGTATCTTTATTAGAAACAAAATCATTAACAGAGTAAAAAGTTCTGGTTTCAGGTGCAAAAATCTACTGGTGTCTATAGGCTATATGCACATATTCCACTATGGATGTCATATACACAAGTTAGTTTTCCTTTTTTGCCTTAGTTTTTGTTAACACAGTTTTTTTTCTATGATAATGTTATATGCATTGAAAGGTTTCATTTTTTATTTTATGGACTAAATTCAAAAGCTGTTTAGGAAACTGCTGATGTTGCTTTTGTTGGAAATTGTTGGCAACACAGACAGTGGTTTGCACCACATTAAACAAATAAATGACCATCTAAGACCATCATCTCCTCAACATCTTTCGCTGTTATTTTTTCTCGTTTTGCCGTTTGCTGAAGTCTGCATCAGCAGAGCTCTTTTACAGGAATATTTTGGCAGCTGTGAAAGCCTCTTGGAATGGAGCGCTTGTGCTGCTGTGCTTTCATTCCTTTTTTGGCTCTGTTATGAGTCTAAAGCACCAGTGATCAGACTCACTTCTTTAAAATCTCTTCTTGCAAACCCCACGTCTCCAAATTCTGTCTCATTCCTTTTTAAACAAGAATTTCAATCTTGCTCCCATTACCGCATTTTTACCCCAGAAAGAACAAGAATTTCAATCATAAGTCTTTTCCTTCATCCTGCCTTTTTTTGCCCTCTCTTCAGGGTAAGAGCTGCTGGTTAATGGGCGGTGGAGGTCTGGCATTACAAGTCCCTCCAGAAATATCCCCTACTTTCAACCACGGCTCCTAATATCCCACCTAATAGTTTCCAGCATTTAAGAAATATCACATTGTAAAATCGCAGACCCATTTCCAAAAATAGTTTTGGTTTACGTTCCCTTTTGTGTTTCTGGAATTCTAACCTGAATTGATGGAGGGAGGTCAGCCGGTACTGACATAATCAGCTTGCCTTAAAAGGCACAGACCAAAAATAAGTAGCATTATCTACGCCCTTAAATTGTGGGTAATTCATTACAGCATATATAGTCATGGTATACAGTATTTGTGGCTTAGATGCGGCTTTCTATGCAGTGTACAAACAGCTCTAGTTACCATTTAAATTTTTAATTTAACCATAATAATGTCCTATGCATGATCCCAAGTCTCCTGCATGATCACCAGAGCTCAATGCTCAACCTCAGAAGATGCACTAACTGTTAGACCACGACTAACCACATTCCCTGTTTCCGGTACAGTGTCCAGCATTGTATCCAGACAGACCTGATAATACAGTGAGGAGCTCTACTGTGAATCTTAGTTTGCTTACAGCTACTGATACATACAAAGATGCATATATCTCTGTGTCTATATATGATGCAGCACTGCTTAAATAACATCAGTCAAAGACTATATGAAGTAACTCACTTAAATTTTTTGCCATATTGTAACAAGTGGAGATATAGCAGACCCCTCACACAGACACAAAACATACGCTTCACATTCCTGCACTTACACACATTCCCGTCTATATTAGGTACATGTCTACAAAACATACACAAATGCAGCTCCTACTGTTTTAATGGAGCCCCAGAGAAATGCTTGACCTTGCATTACACACACACAGTTTCTATACATTGTGTGAACGTTCCATACACATAATGACTTTATACTTTACAATGAGTAGATTCTATATAAAGTTCTACCTTTCAAGCATTTTACATTCTCAAATAGGCATCATTTAGTATGTTTAATTATCAGTTTGAATCGTGGGGAAAATGTAGGTGGTTTTACCATAGACTTTTACCATAATTGTTAGGACGTGCACAGAAATCTGTACACACATACACACACACAAAATGGTCAAAAACGTCTGGTATAAATCATAAACTGTTCAGCTGATTTTAGAAATTAAAAAATTACAGCTTACTTAAATAGCTTAGCTTAAACCACCACCAATTTTATACTGCAGAAAAATCTGATTTAGTTTTTTTCAAATCCAGTCTGTAGGTTTGACTGTCTGCACTGCAGTAATAAAATCTGATCTATTACAGTTCATGACAGTATAGGTAATTTCTAAACATAGGATTACACACTTTGATTTTTAGCTGTCCAGACTACAAAAAAACTGCATTTACATTTACTCATTTAGAAGACTCGTTCATTCAAAGCGACTAAACTGATTTTAACCGAAAATGACCTACCTGAACAAACTCTGAACAAGATATATAGTATCTTAACAAGTCAAGTGTTAGAAAACCCACTCAAAACACAAGTTCAAAATCTAACTTTAAATCAACTTGTCTTCTCCATGTCATCTTTTTTGTTCTCCATCTTGCTCATCATAGCACACATTTGATCTTCTGAAGCCTGATGCGCTGTATCTAAATCAAATGCAGACTGTAAACTGAATGGTTGAATTAGTCATCTCATCTCTCCTCCTCACCAAAGTGGCCACATCTATGGGCGTATTCTGGAATGTAGAGCAGATGGATGGACACGCTACAATTTGTTTTACCATCAAAACAATATCGTGACATGAAGTCAGACACACACTCATTAGCTTTGAGGTGGTGACATTTGTTCCACTATAAAACACAGTGGTAACTGCGGTATAAAGCAGGGCTTACACACATCTAATTTAAAACAAAATGGTAAGACACGGGGCCTCCATGAGGAAACCATGAGGTTTTGAAAACCAGACTTTGTACGTGCGTATCAGGTTGTGAATGATCACAGTCATGTCAGATATTAAAAACTTATCTCCAGACAGCTGTATTGAACGGAGGCCACATGGCCAAAACAAACACAAGTGTTTCTGCAACTGGCAACAAAACCTACTTTGCATTCACTATAACTGACTGTTTATGCAACAATGTATATAAACCAAGTAGTACTGTATGTTGGAGGAGATGACACACCTTATTCATGCTTTACCCAGTAACCAACCACACCCTTTGTGATATCATTATTGCATCCGCATAACCTTAAACTGATGATTAATCATAATTAATCAACTGATTCAATATTTGATTCAATGTTGAAACATGTCTAACTCATT
This sequence comes from Beaufortia kweichowensis, assembly GCA_019155185.1. NCBI lineage: Eukaryota > Metazoa > Chordata > Actinopteri > Cypriniformes > Gastromyzontidae > Beaufortia > Beaufortia kweichowensis. The sequence goes on from CM032807.1 coordinate 9,056,120, forward strand.
AGGTTGATTCTATTCAAATGCCTGCACATGTACATGATTCACAGACTGGTGTTGTTTAAGTGGCTTAGAAGACTGTTATTGTGAAAGCATTGAGCAATACAGTGGTGTAGTTATTTAGCCTATATATTTGTTGAATCAATCACTCCTTAAAACTTTCTTTTGTTTTTTCTCTAATGCACATTTAAATCTAAAACACAACCCCACCCAAACCCTGCCAGCTCAGTTCACTTTCTTCTACAGCATTCTTTTGAACACTTCATCATGATCCAAATGCCATCACACAACATGATTCAAACAGTAGATCTTTTTAACTGCAATGTACATAGACACCCGTCTTACAGAGCTGCAGATTTTGAGGTTCTTACATTGCAACAAAAATCGTATCTTGGCCAACTATGGGATTAGACTAGCTTCTCTCATTCCCTGCAGATACATATACATACACATACACACACTTCAAGACACAGTCAATTCATGCCACAGACAGAGAATGAGAGCAGGATAAAGTCTAATTCATCCATTAGGTCTGAATGTAATAGCAGTACTGTCAATCACAAAAAAGCCAAACCGGACACATTCTCCCGCCAGCACAGCCAATACCATGCATTAAATCATAAGGATGCTTGCCACGTTACTATGAACAAGATTTTTAGAAATCATGTATGACTATAGTGCTGTTACTTTAATAGCGGTAAATTTAGAGATGCAACTCTTTCTATAGTGTTTAACAGAGCAAACAGCTTAAGCACATCTCAGCAGCAGTACAAAAATGTCAGACACAATCTAGTTGACCTTACTAAAAGACTAGTTTAATTATGGGGAGCCATCCCTAATACATCCAAGCACACACAAAGGGTCTAGAAATGGTGCTTTTGAGCTTTCTCTCTGATTACAGGCATTGGCAGAGCGTGTTCCTGCTTTGGGGCTGCTTGACCCAGATCTGATCTCACAATACAGCTCCCGCCCAAGCCAAACGGCTCTACGCAGTCCACACTCCCCACCAGACTTGCAGAGGAAATGTCCAACTTTCCATAAAGATGTCAGGCCAAAATAAAAAGGCTCATTCTCTTCTCCAGCTCCCACACTCTCACTTTTATGCCTGCACTTTCTATTTTCTCATTTCACAGTCTTGCATTGTCTCTTGCTCAGATATAAACTTTCTTCATCTCTTTTGTCCTGTTCCAAAGGTATGAATGGAGCACACAGTAACAGCAATAACAGGCAATGTGTTTAACATTACAGCGTTTCACTTTCGGCCCCATTCACCGTTGTTTCTTTCTTTCCACTCAAGTTATCTACAGTCTAAACGTCTTGACCTGCACAGTCCATTATTCGAGTTTCTTTCACCATCTCTCGCTTTCTTTTTCTCCTCCCCCACTGCTTTGCCTCTAATTGCATGCACAGCACATAAAATAAAACCAGACTGTTTTCTTTTCACACAGAATGTCCCATTGCATCTCTCTCTCTCTCTCTCTCTCTCTCTCTGCGTATATGTCTGGATTGTAGGAATGTGAACTGAAGACATTCCTCTCCGGATTGGCCGAGAATACATCAACCATCACCATCAAATGGGATTACCAGCAGGGAAAGTTAAGAGAGTGAAGGAAAGAGAGAGAAGTAAGTACAGAAAAGCAATCAGCCCTAAACAAGGCAAACGGAGCAACAAGGAGAGTTAGAGCCCAAAACAGCCTCTGATGGCAATATAACAGTTAGTACAATAGCCTTTATGAACCGGGACTTCACTAAGCAAACCAACAATTAAGATACTGCTTCCTTCAGCTAAATGCCAACCCATACAAAACATTAAAGTGCTAAACATTTAACTTTTCAACCTTGGAAACAAAGTGCAAACGCCACTAACATAACATTTATACAGACATTTTAAAAGCCTTGAGTTTGAATAACCCACTTCTTTTGAGAAAGCTCTGCTGAGCTGTGCCGACTAACACTATTCTCAATGCTACATTTCTTTCTTTTCTTTCTGCATGTTATTTGTGTTAATCCCATGTGTTAGTCAAATCAGGTAAATGCAAATATAGATATATTAAAGATAAGCAACACCAAGTCTTGAAAGTATGAAAAAATACACATGTTCGTTTCATCCCTTTATCCTCTTTATGCCATCCTAAAATTGAATTTAAGTCTTTTATTTTATTTCACTGACACTGCAATGAATACTGTTTACAACACAAAAACATTTAAACAAGAATAAAACCAAACAGAACACATCTGTAACTATTAAATTAAATGTAAACACGTACATTGTAACATGTTCTCTTTAAACATCCACTTTGCATTAACAACCAAAAAGTTAATTATTAATTTTAAGATATCACGTGAATTCATCTATAGAAAGTCTTAAAAGTACCTTCTTTGTTAACTTTGTTAAAGTTATTTCCGCAGCATGTAGGTAATTCCTTACAGGTGTGTTTGAGTGTGTGTATAAAGCAGACGACTGCGCGCTCGGTCAGGTGCTCTTGTCTTTATATTAGACCGCGCAGACAAGCGCTGAGTGACGGCGGTGTCTAACATCCAGCGCTCTCTGACTCACACTGACTGGAGTCTGCTGCGTGCCTGTCACAATAGAAGTCCCGCAACCTAAAAACTACACAATAAAAGTCCCCACCGTTGGTTGCAATTAATCTAAACTCTACAGTGTGTAAACGAGTTACGATGTGATTACTATTTCAAAAACACAAAGTGTTTAATGGTTTAAATAATTAATTGGGCACAGACATCTAGAGTCTACAGACATTACAGTTCAATCAAATGTTATAGATAAACATTTACTGTATATTTACAAAATCAGCTATAAACTATAAAATGATCATTTTTGCTACAATATACAGTAATGATGATTGAAAATGATGATTGGTTAAAATGAGATTCTTCAAGGGGATGTAAACTTAATATGCACATCATTTTTTATTTAAATCAAATTTTCCATAATTCTACATTTTTGTCACTTAAATTTAAATAATAAATTAGATTATATTTATACTGATTTAAACTGTCTTGTTTTTAAACTAGGAATTATTTTTGTCCTTCGGTCTGTCTCTTTGTTTAAATTTTAAGAGATGTTTTAATCTGAGACTTTTACTGACATTCTTTGCTCCGCATACACAGATTACTGACAATTATAGGGTAGTTTCTACATCTGCTGTAGATTAAATGTTCTGGAACACTTTTTTCTCTTTGTCTTTTTCTCTGTTCATTTTCAAAATTGTGTTTTGCTCTGTAAGTGTGTACAGTGTGTACTTGTGAGGGACAAATTTTGACAATGCTCTTACAAATTTTTTTGTACATTTTTTTTCTTACAAAGGAAAAAAACTGGAAACAACTTGTGAGTTGGTCTCCAGTTAGAGGTCATTATAATCAACATAACATAATTTGCCTTGCACATCAAATTATGTTTTACTTTAAATAGTGTAAAAGTGTCCACAAGAGGTTTAGGTTATAAAAACAGAAAAAAAATCATTAGCCTGTTATTATATCTATGAGATGTAGTCATTTATATAGTGGGTGCAGTTTTCATTTCTCTGTCATTCTGTAATATCTATTTTTAGGATTGTTCTGTACCTCTCTGTGCTCCTCTCTTGGCTCGCTTGTGTGATTGTGTCAGGGGTGCAGATGAGTCGTTCCTATGAGCAAGAGTTGGAGGAAGCATTCAACACTCAGTCTAATCCTCAGAAGTGACTCATGACAGCCAGTAAAGAGCAAGTCCATGTTTTGCTGGTGTCAATCACTACAATGGCCATCAAAACATTTATTTTGTTTAGAAATGACAAAATGGTTATTGCTACTACACTTCCTTCACTTGTTTACTGTACAGTGCCTATTTGTTCTGCTGATGTTATACTGTACTTTCATTATGTAAGTGATTACTACAATTCTTTAGTATGGCAATTATATAAAACATCACATATTTAAATGATGTTGTATTACACTAAAAGATTATTACAAATTCAGAACTGACATATTTTGTGATAACCCAATTAATGTACACAAATTAAGTCATTAATAAGTCTCTGGTAACCCCATAAGGACACAATGCAATTGCATTGAGAGTGTCATAGTCATGCCAAGAGTCTTTCCAGACTTTCAAACTCTTGAACAGAAGATCAGTTGAGGTTTAACTTTCCATTCTGTCAACACACAAGTGCACTGCTGTCATTCCACCCCCACCCACATCATATTCTCAATTCATTCAATTCTCTCTAGATCAAATATCAATGAATGAGATCACTAGAATGAGAGTTGAAATAAGGCCCTTGCAATGGAAGAAAACTGTGCCAGCATCCGGAGGATTTCAAAAATCTATCACACTAATCTCATATTGATGTTATAGTATGTTTATAATGTTTATGGATTAGCCCCATTTACTTTCATTGAGTGTCCTAAATAATTGAAAGCACTTCTTTTAAAGTAAGGTAAAAAAGAAATAATTTTCTGCAGGACTAACAAAACAGGATTACACTAAGTGAGCTCAATTTAATGTTTTCTCACTCCCATTCAGAAACTGGCAAAACATCACAAAATAAAAAGACCTTAACAAGTTTCTCTTCTTATTAACTACTTTCACCTCCCTTCCCCCCCTCCTCTCTCTCTAGTTTCCAGAAACAGATTTTATATTAAGAAGGTCTTTTCTGAACTCTCTCTTCCATATTTGGAAAGCGGCTCAATTCCCAGTGGGTCACTTTTACACTGGCAGCCAATACAGCGCTGAGCCTCCAATCCTCCAGCCAATGCCGCATCCCCCATTTCCTTATAAGGACAACACAGGTCAGCAGTGTTTTCAGTCTCATTCTAGCCTTCTTGGCTTCTGTTCTTGTATACATTGTCCTGCTCCATCATTCTAAAGTAAACTGTCTGAGCTGATCAAAAACAAAGCTGATGTTTTTACTCTACAAGTCTTCAGTGATATGTTTAGTAACTTATTAAAAATGTGTGTGCAAAAGTTGTTTGTATCATATCTTTGTGCATGCACATTTATACTGTGTGTTGTATGACTGTATGATTCCATCTAATGTGTACTATACATACTAAACAGTATTGCACAAAAACACATATAAAACTCTATACAAAGTTGAGTTCTTTTCTAAAAATTGAGCTCATGAAAAAGACAATTTGCTCCATTTAGCTCTAGAAGTGCAAGAAGGACAGAAAAATGTTTGGGGAGCTGTCACTCAACAATCCGTCCTCGATCAACCTTTTTGGTAGTGCCCCGTGTTAACACTGTATTTTCCTGTTGAATGCAGCCTCTATATGCTTGTTTTAGTTTCTAAACCACACGCAACGCCTGTGTAAGAAAATAATTGTTAATATACCATTTGGGTCTTTACGAGCAACACCTCATAAACAAAACAGCTTTGAGAAACAGCGCTGAGTCACACGCCAGAAATGCAACCAGCTGATCAGCGCAGCACAGACTTAACCCTAATACTGGTCAAGACGGATGGTTTTAACACTTTATCCTGTTCTTAAGGCTAAAGCTTCATCTGTGTTCACTACCACAAGTGCATGAACGGAAAAACTGACCAGACAGCCACGTTTGAAACAGTAAAGTGAAATACTGACCCTTGTGTCCTAGAAAATATGCAGCAGCCTTAAGAAAAACACTGACACACATCACCACAGTTTAGGCTAAAACTCAGGAACACTTTTACTACAGTTGTGAATGCATTACTTTCACATTTACTGTTTAAGTAACATAGTGGCTTTACATATAGCCACCATACTGATCAATTTATCACAGCAACAACATTTCTAGAATCACATTAGCCCTGTAAATCACATTCACAAACACCAGCACAACAACATCTGAGACTGAAAACCCCACAAGCTTTAGAGGAAGCCGGTGTGGTTGTGGTCCATAAGAAGCAAGCTCACTGAAATGTGACCAGATTTCTGAAATGTGACCAGGCCTCAGTTTGCTGCAGTTGTCTTTAGTATCCATGACGACCACCCCACTGCGGTTCACCGAGGTTTGTGGCGGGCGGGAGAGTTTGATCTGTGCGGTATGGCAGCAATGCAGTCAGCATGAAGATAGCAATACATAGCATTTAGCAAGGATTAAAGACTTCCTTTCTCATCTGTTATCCTCTCTGTCTCGCTCTGTTTCTCCATCTGTCATATTGTCTTTCATTTTTTGTCTCATTTCCAACACAGCAATCCACAAATCCAAAATAAGCAAAATCCCAAATACCTCACAGGGTGAAAGTTTAAATATAAATACATAATGAATGAGAAGGTAAGTTATTGCCTAATTTGCTTCCAAAGAGATAAATATTTGGTGTCTGTGTGTGTGTCATAGACATGTGATGAATCAGGGTGTGGAGAGGTTTTCTTGCTCCTCAGGAGATGACCCGACTCTCACCCCTGAGCTAGTGGTGCATTTGCACATCACGCTGGTCCTTTTGTCAAAGGAAGTGAATGATTATTGTCTCGCTGTCTGTCTCTGGTGTGTCTGGCAGGATGCAACACCTTTTACTTCCTGGCACAATACATATGGTCCAAATGTACTACTACCTTGTACACCTCACCTTTATAGTGACCAAAAAACTGTATTACTCTAAAATCACTTACTGTCAAATGTGTTTTGTCAAATATGATCTTTAAATTGTGTATCAATAGTGCTCTTAGAAAAAACTAAGGTTTAAAAGTTCCATAAGATCAGTATCCAAGATCAAGATTGACACTTTACAATAAGTTTGTATTGTAAAATAAATTAATGAGCTAACTAATACAAACAATACTTCTACAGCATTTATTAATCTTTGTTTTAGCATTAAGGATCACATTTAAAAACACGAACAATTGAATAAATTGAATGCACAATGAACTAACATGAACAACTGTATTGGCGATTATCATAACTATCATTAACAAAGAGTAAAAAAACCCTAATAAGCTTCATTGCTTATTATTAGTCCATGCTAGATAATGGATTTACTAATGTTAACAAATACAGTCATATTTGTAAAGTGTAACCAATATTTTCCATTTAACCAACTATCTTGGTCCAAAATTGTGAAAAGTGAAAATATCGCATAACAAAAGCCATTCTGCTGCCAAGAAAAGATCCAAAACCATAAATATCATTCATAAACCTTTACAGTACAAGCCGGTTACAAGCTATTAGACACCACCTCATGTGTGGATTTAATTTATCATACACACACGCAGACACATACAAAACATGAAAAATGCAAGAGCACATAGTCCCTAGTGCATAATGAACAATGACAGTGTCCGTTTCTCTCGTTCTTTACAAGCTCCAGGTGTTATCATTCCAGTGCGGTATGGACTTTACACACTGTGAAGCATGTTCCCATAAAACCCCTGAGATTTCAACCCACCAAGCTCATAAATCAAAAGTCTCTCGTCTGCATAGATGGTCGCAGCTTCTCAAAACCTCAGTAGTAACAAGGATTTAGTTGTTCAGATAAATGACAGAAATTTATAGTATGTCTTTTTTAAAAGTTATATCTTGTTTATACGCTTAAGCCTATATGTCATGGTGGCATGAAACTTCTCAGGCACACCTCCACCAAACACCATGTTCTGTCACACCTTCCTCTTTTTTCTCTCTATATCTCTCTCCCTTCCTGTGCTGAAAGACATCAGGCCATGTCTATCTCGCACGGGCCCTCCTGCTGTCACCAAAGTCTGCCAAAACACACTGCACAGTTTCCTGTATGGTGTGTATCACCGCAGGGTGTAGCGTCACAGGCCGGGAGAAGCAGCGAAAGATCAAGTGTAAAGAGATTTGAACGTTAATCAAACTGCACAGTGCAAAGGTGTTGAACATTGATGGATGATAACTCAACACCTTTTCTTTAACAAGCACATGTTTATAAAATAAACAGATCACAATTTAGATAATGACTCTGTATATTTAATGACTTAAATGTATTCGGATGTGACTTGTTTTGCCAGAGTCAGGTAAATTTGTGTTTGTGATTTTAATCCGGGCAAATCGAAAACGTCTGTGTTTTCCCCAAATAACCCTGGAAACAAATTACCCGATGTTTTTCGGCTAACCCAGGGGTCCTCTGAGAATCTAACTTCATACACATAGCAAAGCTGTTATTGGTTTATATATTATTTCCACAATGCTTTTAATTTATTTTGACCTTCGCTAAATACTGCAGCTCAAGCAAAATTCAGCACTTCGTAAAGCAACAAATGTACTGATGACGTCTAGTGTAAAATATACAACATGTTACAATTTGTTATAATGTTACATTTACAAATATTTACTGTAAATGGTTTCATGATGCACGTATCCATGAAACATGACCTTCCTAATGACGACTTTAATCACAATCTCGTCCAAATCACAGGCATCCTCTATTAATAACTGCAACACAATAATAATCCAATTCAAAATTATTACTACAGCTTCAATCAAATAAAAAATACTTTTGTGGATGAAGGAAAACAATAAACAAAAATAAATTTGTAAGCAAACAAGCAATATAGCAGGCAGTATCAAGTAATGATAATTTCAATCAGCTCTCAATATTATATGTATTATACAGTATCAAAGCAATGCAGTTGTGCCAGCAAATGTCCAAAGCCCATCAGCAAAACATGAGACCAGTTTATCACACTTTCACTCGTTTACCCAAACTACAGGAACAAAGCCAACTCATACTTTCCACTCGTGCCCTAACTGCTTTACGGAAATTTAGCAAACAACTTAATCACTGCCATAATTGATAAATCACAGTTACACTAAAATAAAGTTGAACAAAAAGAGACTTCAGCTCACAAGGGACCTGTAAAAGATAAATGTCAACAGTTACGACATGCCTTCTATTTCCCAAACCATCATTCTAGTTGAAATACTGATGTGAACAGCACATTATGGGAATATCCAGAGAAAATCAGCTGGAATTTAGATTGTGAGGTCAGAAGGCAAAGTTCAGGTCTGGTTGTACCTGGGGGTAAACCGGCCATGAAATCAGCCCGGTAACAGAAGGATGCGGAGAGCTGATAACCCGCCACCCGGTGTGCAGTGCTGACCCCTGGGCAATTTTACAATTATAAGATTCCTGTTTTTACAACCAAATTACAAGGTGAAGTAAGCAGTGCTGGGATGAGGGCAATGGGTCGGTGTGTGTGTTTTTTTTGAAGGGAGATTAGAGTCTCTCTACCTGCCCCCCATCGCTGTTGGCAGTTGATTTGTGATGTTATGCTGGAAAATCTTTTGGGGCTTTTAATGGCATTGCAGAAGCTCAAGCAAAGACTTTGCCAAGGTTTTGCCAAACAGCATGCCATTTAAAACCCAGCCTGGACCTCGTCCACCAAGAGAAACAGTTTTCCTTTCATTGCTAACACATGCCCGTCAAACCCACGCGCACACACACGATTCACTCTCAGGCTTCATCAACTTATTGTTTTACCTTTCGTTTGAAAAGTCGTCGGCTTGCTCATTTGATCTGGAATCAAAGAATGGATGGAGTGATTCAAGAAACTTCACAGAACATTGCCATGTAAACAATTTGTAGTACCATCCCTTGCTCTCTCAGTACAGCGTGTCTGAAATGCATGGTTTCCCATTGTGAATACACTCGCAAGAACACACACACACAATTGACACACTTTTTTTCTAACATCCTTCAATTACACAACCATGCTACTTTCCCAGGGCACCTGGATCAGCCAATTATAAAAAAGACAAACAGCCCTTAGTCTCCAAAAACATAAATAAACCCAAATAATATTCCAAGACCTGAATTCCACATGCACAAACATAACCAACATATACAGTACATAATCCAGGTATGATTACAGTACAACTACACTGTACATTATATGAGACCCCTTGACCTGTTTAATAGCCTGCCCCTCCCTCTACTGTACTTTTACTGTATGCCATTTTGTTTACTGTACAAGATATTTATGGATCACCACTAGATCATCCTTAGATCTCAACCAGAAAAAAAGCTCATATAACAAAGCTGATTTACTTTGGTGTGGACGCAAACCTATTGATTATTGATGTAATGTATGGGTTAGGCCTAGTACGCCCTGGAACCAGATGGTCATTGTGTCTAATCCCAGGCATGTATTGGCCTGCATGCTCCGGCATGGCCTACATGTTAGTGTTGTGCCCTTGAGCAGTGTACTTAACCTTTAGTTGACCCTAAATTTAGGTAGGCTATCCACAAAAACCTAGAACAGTGCTGGTGGGAGTCAAATTGCACCTAGTGAGTAATGCAAAGCCAACAACCTTGAGGCAATACACCTAAATCCACTTCCAGAAATGTGCTGACAGGAAACATCTCCGTATATCCGATGACTAATAGACAGTATAACATGATATACATCTATTACAGCAGCAAGTCTTTTATCTATGCAAATGCAAACCGCACACATGTCCTAAAGATTTATGGTACGTGGCAATGAACTGCCTCTTACATGGTGATAAAGGGATGGAATGCATTTGTTCTTTAAGTGGGGCTTTCCCATTAACCCACCTACTGACATACCCAAGCAGCTGGGGATAGTACATCACTTAGATACACTGATAACAGCTACCTCCCAAAAAACTTTAATTATACTAATAATGCTTTAATGTTGGTAACAGTAAGCAGAGAGTTATTGCTAGCCATTTGCAGTAACATCTAGAGCACAACAGCTTAACAACAAAAACGTCAGTGAAATTGTTTGCATTAAGATTGTATTATGAATTGATGCACACATGAATTGATGCAGCACTTTTCAATAGGAGCATAAAAATGCAGTGAATGTAGAATCGCTAAAGAGCCCATGAAATCACTTTACAAGTGCAGTTTGCTGACACTATTCCTACATTTCAAATATCCAATGCAATGTGATTGGCTACTTGCTAGTTGTTTACAGGTGGGACAGACTCTCATTACAGAGATCATATAATTGCTTGAAAGACTGTAAATACTAATTGTGTGTATTTGTGGAAGTGACTTTTGTATATATATGGCATTCAAAAATGAAGGAATAGTTCATCCAAAAATGTAAATTCTTTTATCATTTATTCACCCTTATGTCATTCCAAACCTGTATAACTTTGTTCTGCAGAACACAAAAAAAAGATTATTTGAAGAATGTTGGTAACCATATACTGTAACTATAATGTTGGTAACCAAACAACATTTCCCCCAATGACTTTGTACAGTTTGACACAAAGCCATTAAGACATTTCTCAAATATCTTCTATTGTGTTTCTTAAAGGAAAGAAACTCATATACAGCTTTGGAATGTCATGAGAACAAATAAACGATAACAGAATTTTTATTTTTGGAGGAACTATTCCATTTAAAGCCACACAACTCCATTTTTAATTCTTTAATATGGTGTTGGAATGATGTACTCACAGTTTGGGTTTGGGTTTGGTTGGGAGAGGTGGAGCACCCTTAACTAGTGAAGGTGATGGAGGAGGAGCCGCTGTTTCCTTCACACTTGAAGGTGAGGGTAGACCTTCCTCTGATGTCTTGTTTAAAGCCTGTCCGTTCTGTAAAAGTTGGTTGGTTTGGCTTTCATCGTGATCTTTATCTGTGGAGACCTGAACGGGCAACGCTGTGACACTGGGCCAGATGTCCAATTCATTGATCTGGAAGGCCTCGGCACTGGGAGGAGTTTTGGGCGGGACTTCCAACAAACTGATCTCAGTGGTTGGAGGAGGAGGTGGTGGTGGTGGTGGGAATGGTTGGCTGTCCTCAAACACACTATCGTCCCCAGAAACACCATTGCTGGGCAACTCTTCACCAGCTAGGTAGGAGATTTAGGATAGGAGTAAAGATTATAGTTCAGTTCAGGATACAGCAGTTTTTCTTATGATGTATGTAATGAAATCCACTTAGGTCACGCTGTCTGAATATATGAGTAACTAGTTAAAATTAGGAAAATCAGTTTCATTACTGGTTTCATTATTGCAAAACATTATTGCAGAAAAACTTTTCACTCTATAAACTCTATAAACTAAAATGTGGCTGCGTGCTCAAACTGAATTTTGTTCTCAGAATGAAGTAACTCATTGCCCTATGGTTTAGATAAATAGGAAAAATCAATCAGAAAAGTTCATTTTTTCATTTTATTTCAAATATTTTTAGAATTAGAAAAGTTTATATTAATTCATTTTTTAATATATTTGTTTTAATATTAATATTAACGTATTGTATGAATGGCCAGACCAGCCTACACATTTCAACAAGGGAGGTAATCATGTGATTTCTTTAAGAAAGCTATTCAGGATCGGATTTAAAAAAACCTGCTCACTGTGAACGGTAACATACCTACAAGACAAACAACCTCATAATGTGGACCCAGCCCTGATTTTAATCCTGGATCAAGAATAAATCCACAGCTTAAGCCTAAACCAAATCTTGATTCAGATCCAAAACCTAAACTTTAATGCAACATTACCTTGCAATTTGGTTTAGATTCTCTGAGATTCATTTAAATGACCCAGCAGTAAATTTGAGGCTTGTTTAATGGTTGCCGTCCACCTCTCTCCTGGAGTGTATCTAACCCTGTGTATATGCCATTTCTGTTTGTTTGGGTTTGTACTCTGCATTAATGGCTCTATAAGTACACACACTTCATCACACGGTATAAACATTCATTCCTCTCCTGTCTTTGCCATGTGACACAGACGCGGTTATCAACACGTACTGTATCCTCTCTCCTCACTCCACACTAACAGACTGAAGTGATAAGGACAGAATGTGGCTGCAACTGTCTGTTTTCAAGAAGCACCACAATGAGCCTCATAAAACATGATCCAAAGATCACTATGACGTTTTTGGCGAGGATTTTAATGTTTTTTTTACTGCTTTGTATATACATGAAGTCATTAGTTTAAGTGTTACATCACTTATATTTATGGATGCCTTTATGTTAAAACTTTTAAATGGCTGTTTTAGTGTTTACATCATTTCATTTTGCTGTTTATTGTTTATCCCTTAGCTTTGTTTCAAGCCGTGTAGATGCGAAAACCAAGAAGAACTGCTTACTGAATACAAGAAAAACTCATTCTTATGGAAGAAACATTTTATTATATATATATATATATATATATATATATATATATATATATATATATATATATATATATATATATTTATTTTGATTAACTTCTGTCTATCCAAGCCATTTACATGATCTTTGATCATTTGATACATGATCTTAGGATATTGTCATTGTACAGTAAGTGCAGTGGAAACACACCTGGGGTGACAGTTAGTTGTGCGGAGCTGTTAACCGAACCGTACTGGTTGGTGGCAGTGCAGGAAAATAGACCTCCATCTTCAGGAAATGCTTCTGCAATCACCAAAGTGCAGATTTCCTCTGCAGGACCAAACAGAGGAGACATTACATACTGAGTAATGACATACACAAGCAATACCAGACATATACACTTACATTTAATCAGTTACATTGTGACACACGCAGTTGACAAGAGAATGACCAGAACCAGAAGCGTTTTACACAGTTGTCAGTGTGAACATTTCCTAAAATTAGCCAAGTATCTACCCCACTATTTAATACAATGTGACATCCTACAGTATAACCATAACTCGATACACTCTTAAAAAAAAGGTCAGAAGGTTCTTCACTGTGATGCCATAGAAGATCAATTTTTGGTTCCCCAAAGAACCTTTCTGTCAAATGTTCTCAAAAGGACTTTCACTTAAAGGTGGATGTTAAAGGTGGAACCATTCAGGTAAAAATGGTTCTTCTATGGCATCATGAAGCACCTTTATTTTTTAAAGTGTACTTACAATCAAGTTCACTGTAAAAAAAATTGCTATCTTAAACTTTTAAGTGCAGTCAAATTGGCTTTACAAGTCATTTTATTGTTTATACAATTTATACATTTACATATACAAGTTAAAATTTATATTAAGTTGAGATAAGTTCAAATTTAAGTTAAAGTAATCTAAAAACATTTAAAAAATTTAGTTGAAACCACTTATAAAGCCAGTATGATACAGTACATAATAATTTAAAGTAACACACATTTTGCCATATGCATGTTATGTCAAGAGACTTGGAAGAACCATTTAGATTTGAGGTTATTGATATGCTGCCATATTTAAATTTAGCACACCGATCTGTTTGTTTCCATAGATACACAACGTATCAATGGGTGAACTACACGTTTAATTTTAGTAGTAGACGTTAAATGTACCGCAAAATGTACGAATCATTGAGGAAAAGATGTACACAGGTGACAGACATTTAGACAGACAGGTGTGGTGAATCTAGACAGGTAATTGATGGTTACAGAGGTGAATCAGGAACTGAGAGACTGCTCCTGCCACAGACAGAGTGCCAATCACTTTCATAAGAGAGCACAGGTGAGCCAGACTCATACAGATGTATGAAAATGTGTGACTCATATGTTTCAGCTCATGTGCTGACAAGTGTGTCATTTTTACAATTCATTTCTATTGCGCTGAGATTTTAGATTTTCATTGCCTTTGGCTCTTGGTGTCATATCTAGGCCAAACTGCATGCTGATGATGTCACAGCCAATTACATCATACATGAACACTATTGCCACAATAAGAGTGTTGGCTGATAACCTTGATACTGTAAATCCCTATGAGGATGGTGTTTTTATGAAAACGATGAGTGGTGAGAGAAAATTGGAAGCAGGAATAAATAAAAAAAAGAAAAAAGACTTACCGGGTTCTGCCGCAGATCTTGGCTCTGATAAAACACGGATATGGGAATAGGAAAGGAAAAGACAAAAACAAGTTATGGTTTATCGGTGTGCTAACAACCCAACCATTTAATTACTCAAATAGTATACTGTAAATAACTTGTCTTACTCTTTTGCAGGATACGGAAATCAGGTGAGTCCTGGATCTCTTGGCCCTGCCGGAGCCACTGAACCTGAAGAGGAAGACTTCCTCGAACCCGACACTCCATAACCACCACCTGACCTTCAGATGCCTGTGCGTCCTGCAACGTCTACAGAGAACCACAAGTTAAAGCCTTCAACACTAAAAGCCCCACTAAGAAAAACTAAATCAGCTTTAGCTGGTTTGCTGGTCTTATGTGGTTTGAGATGGTCTAGCTAGTCTTTCAGTCTGACCAAGCAGATTTGAGATGGTCTCCCAGCCAACCTGACCATATGACAAGTGCCAGCAAACCAGACCAGCCTGATCAGTCTTGAAGACCAGAAAAAACAGCTTAGTCTGTTTCAAACTTTTTTTTAGCAGGCAACAGAATGAAAAGTGTGAGGATTATTTGAAACAAGAGCAGATGGAAAAACAAGCACATAAATAAAGAAATAAACAGGGGAAAGGGCAGAAGTTATATACTATAGGTGAATGAAAAGAAAAGAAATACTCTATTATGACAGATGAAAAATCTTTTTTCAACACCTTTTTTCTTAAGCACGTATTCTGTCAGACTGAAGACAAAAGAAAGCTGTCAGCAGAAAAAAAAAAGAAACAAGCCAAGTAGTTTGTTTACACATGTGCGTGTGAATCTGTCCAGCACTCTGTGTGGTGATCTCAACGTGCAGTTTCTCTTTGATGTTTTGTGAAGGTGCCCGTTGCCTGTGTGCGGTTACAGTACATGTGACGTGTTGCAGATTTATTTCAAGTTCAAGAAGTACGGCTTTATTCACTCCAGCCAAATCATTTTTGTGCCTGTACGTTCACGTATGTGTGTGTTTGCTTTGGGGTCTGATGACATAAAACCATGTATTAGAAAAAAGGTACATCCTCTCATTTGGAAGATTAAAGTCTTTCAAGAAAGATATAGTGGGAGGGACTTTTTCATGTTAAGGAGGTAGAAAATGATTTAATGCACTGAGCAAACACAAAATTTGGCATTGAAGTTTAAAGCACTGTCTAGACCTGCTTAGAGTTGTGATTCACATGACTTATCATGCACGACACACACAGAGATAAAGGTTGGACAGGATGGAGGAGCACACAGCTTTATTTATTCGGTAATTCGGTAAGTGTGTGTGTGTGTGTGTGTGTGTGTGTGTGTGTGTGTGTGTGTCGTGCATGTGAACGATATGAGGTGTGTAAGGCAGGTGTAATTACTTTAGTGAAGGTAGGGGGCGCTTTAGATAGAGCATCACCAGCATAGATGGAGGAAACTGGACTCTGAACCTGAAAGAGAGAGAGATTATGTGACTATCATAAGCAGTCCACTGCAACATCTGTTGTTGTTATTCTTAACGAATCTTCCAGACGAGTGTGTATTTCTCTGTCGTGGTTTAGTCAGTGGTTTGACCAGAATGGTACCCTCTGTAAATAAATGCTGTGTGTGTTTATATATGGGTTTAGTTTGCTATTGTGTAAGATAGGAAATAGTTAAAATGTACTCAAAGTTAAAAAATTATTCACAAATAAAGTAAATCATAATTAAAGTAAATATCTGTTAGGGGCAGGTTTAGGCAAGAGCAATTGTAGGATTTATGAGTTGAGAACATGAATTGATGTGGGTTCAGAGGAATATTTCTTGTTTTATGTGAAAGAGGTTATTATGAATGGTTATGGAATCTTGCTAGACTGACATTTTTAAATACACAACCATCCTAAAAGTGTTGGTCTGTAAATTATAGTAATTAAAATGATCCTTATTAAAAAACTAAAAAGTCTATTGTACTGAATGTCTTCATTCAGACATCTAAGCAGATACACACACACACACAAATATGTGTGTGTGTGTGTGTGTGTGTATCACTAAAATGAATAGTAAACGCAACAGAATAAAACAGTGAGATGCATTTATTCTCAAAAGCAATAGTACATGGCCTGACAGTGAAAAAGTTAAAGTCTGTGTGTGTATCTTACTCTTTGTGGTGTAATAGAAAGAGGCTGGACCAGTGTGGAGCGATGTGGCTGGACCTCTGGGCTCTTTGGAGATCCTGTGTTTATCGTCAATGAAACAGAGGTGGTTTTCTTCTGTGCCCTGAACAAACATACAATATCATCATAACTAAAACAAACCTTGTTCAGAGCTGCAAAAACATCATCAACAAGCTCAATCCTTCAACAATTATTATGACGTAAAATAACCATCAGAAAAGTTGTACACCTTCTACATTTGCAATGCCCATCTGCAACTCAAAAAAGACCTTGTGGCTAAATGAATTGGATATTGTGACTCATCATGGTCAAAAGTTAAAAAATGGTCTAGAGTGATGACAGCTAAATTAATTTTTGGTCTCTCAGAGTCCACTGATATTCCATCTTTAAAACAACCAAATGAAGGTACATATATAGTTCATGTACAGAGACTTAAATGGGCCTTTTAAATCATTTATCAGAACTGTATTTTGCTTAAGAATAGGTTTGTGGTTTTTCTTAGTCCTGGTGGAAAAACGTCTACTCTGTTGAATGTTTAGTTTCTCATATAGTGTTCCAGTAGCTCAGTTAAGCATTGCATTAGCGTTTAAAAGGCGTTTGATTCCCAGAGAACACAAAAATGATTAAAACAACATATACCTTGAATCCATTGAAAGTCATTTTGAATAAAAGCGTCCACCGAATGCATAATGAAATGAATGCTCGATGGCTGACCTTAGAGAGAGTGATATTGTGTTTGAGCTCATTTTAAACAGCCAATCTACCCTTCTAATGTGCCATCACAAGTTTATTTAAAGAAATCTAATAGTGTGTGTCTGACATTTTAAAAGGTCATTCAATTTAATGTAGCGTGTCCAACAGCGAACATATAGAAATGTAACTTAAGGAAAGTTAATGATTTAATGTAGGAAATAGTTTACATGTGCTCCGTGTGGGGTAATTGCCCTCTAACACGCACTGATACACACGCACTGATACACACGCACATACACACGCACATACACACTCAGTGAAAAAATATGCGCTCCACACTGTCTGAATTTTCACCATGCTGCTTGCACCTTATAAATGACTTTGGAGCCAATGGGAGTTTAATCTGTAATGGGTGCAATGATGTCACTGGAAACCAAAGGCAAGTACTTAATGATTTATGTAAACAGACGGGAAAAAGTGATACGCCAGCAGAGACGAGAAGGAGTAAGAGAAATGGAAGGATGAGTTCAGAGGTCGTGGAGAAAAAAAGGTTCAATGCAGGCAAACACAATAATGGGATAAAAACACAATGACACCAGATTTGTGCAATTAAACTCTGTTTACCTTGTGGATTGTCGTTGCTCTGTTGAACCTTATTATGTAAGGTTTATACTTAAACAACCTGCAATGTGTGTTAAGTGGAGTAATTGGAACTTTTATGGCACTTAAACTTTTATGGTGAATTGGGGGCTATTAGGTAATACATAGACTTGGCCTGTCAGCTGAGGCCTGAGGTCAAAGGTCATATGAGGAAGAACATGCTGAAACACACATACTGTGGCATGACTCCAGATTTAGACTTCAACACGGATCCTTCACCTTCTGAATCTGAAGAGGAAGCACCTTCAATGAAACAAATACAATAAATATTGTGAATAAAACAGCTATTGACCAATCAGAATCAAGGACTGGAACTATCTGTCTTATAGGCACCATAAACATCTTGTTTAGCTTATAAACTTTTTTAATTTTGTAAAATTTTGTGTTGATTTCCAACAAATTTTTTAAATGTTCTTAAAACATAATACATTTACTCAGTAAATGCAACTAGAGTACACATCAAAATTGTGCATCTCACCTTCAATATAGACCTCTGCAGAAGTGTTGTCTGCTCCCAGTGCGTTGGAGGCTACGCAGGTGTACCTGCCAGTGTCGTCCTCAAATGCTTCAGTGATCACCAAAGTGTGCAGGTCACCATCACGACAGATCTGAATGTCAGGACAATGATGCAGCTCCCGTCCCTCACAAAACCACCTATCCAAAAAAAAAAACATAGAACATGACATGTGAAGCAAAGTGGACCAATTAAATTTGAAGATATTAACACTTGTTTTCAGAAAATATTGCATTTTGACGTCATTGGTAAACTGTTTTTATTCTTATAAGCATAGACCTCAAAATAAGTTTGTGCTTCATTCACATGCATCTTTTATCTTTGGAACTTGCATTGCAATATATTAAATTTAATTTAATTAAATCCAGAACAAGTTGGAGTTAAAGTCTCATGTGAAAGATCGTTTTTTCAAATGTGAGAAAGTGAGAGTGAATGTGAATTAAACACTGAGGTCATGTTTACAGTAAAATCTTTGGCCACTCGGTTTACTGCAATCAATTTTATTTTACAGCCTCTCTGTGTGTATATCAGTTCAGTATCTCTAATCTCTGCCAGGATGATTCAACACTAGAGAGCCTGAAGACAGATTGTCCTCGTTACAGTCATATTTCCTAGCTAATCAACACCGTACTTAACACTGTACCAAAGCAGATTATTTACTGTATCTGTCTGTATTCATCAAAATTTGAACGCTGCTGGCTGTCGAACTGTTTTAATATAATAATTACATATATTAATTTTATCAGACGATTTTATCCAAAGCAACTTACAAATGACAAAGCATTTAACATTTTGTCAATGAGCAAACGCCAAGTGTAGTTTACAATGCTATTGTCACATACAGTACAGCGTGAAGATGAATAAAGTTAGACTGTGGAAAGAAAACAAATAGGGTTGGTACAGTACACATATATTCAAGATTCTGTACATTCCTTTATTCTATGCAGTGTAGTCATTTATTGCTGTGTGTTGTTTGTCCTAGAACAGCTTTTGCTGATTAGTCATGAGATTGTTAACAGACAGAGAGGAATGTTTATATTCGTGTATGTGTGTGCAGCTGGTAGAACATGACACATCAAACTCAGCTACATCAGAGACACACACAATACACTGTGACACATAGGTCTGGGAATCACAGCGTCTACAGGGAAACCACTCTATACACACACTCACTCATGTACACACCAAATGCAATTTCAATGCTATAAATCAGTTACGTGAGATGTTGTCAGGATTATGGTTGTTCTTGTCCCTTAGGGCACAAATACAAAAGTGAACTAGTATACCTGTTTCAGACACCTGTGAGTGTGTTCCGAGAAACACAGCTCATATGCAGTCAACACACACACATAGTCTAGACCGCTGTTTCTTACAGTAAACCTAAACCAGACCTCCCTAATATCTCATATCGTGAGGTTCCCTCAAACTTTCTTTGTTGTCTATGTGTCCTATTATCCATTCATATACCGTCACACACAAACACGCAGACTTTAAAACGTGTTGTCTAAAGACGTCTGGACCCAGTCCTGCTTTAGGCCCACAGCTGTTCTTTCTGCTCGTCTCCGGATCTTAAAATACTCTGGGACATCATTAAGACTTCAATAAAGAATGCCAAAAATTCCAGGTCCTGCTGAGTCTATTTCATTCCACCCTGGCACTTGGATGCTTTATCCTCTTTCTGCTTTATTCTTAGTGCCCCATTAAGTTCCCTTTTACGTTTGGTTTACATCCTGTTCAGATGGGTGAAACTAAACTTAACTGTGACATTATTTACAGTTTCTTTTATCATTCACAGACTACAGTACTACAAACCTACCTTCCATTTTTGCTTTAAGATACATTTACAGCATACGGTACATTATTGTTCAAATGTTGAATGTTGTTCAATTGTTTGAAATGTTTCTCATGATTGTAAAAACCTTTTAATTATGCATGATCAAATGTTTGAAATTAATTTTTTTTACGTTACGAATAAACAAATATTTAATTTGAAAACGTTTTTGAAATGGTTGTCTTGCACTGAATAATAAAGAAAAAGCAGCCAATAGAAGCCCAGCATAGGTGGGGACTTCCCCAATACTGTTTAAAAGCATCCCAGTGTGAGTTTTCATAAAAAGGTTTATTATTATTCTAAATGTGTGAAGAAAATATTAAACCTTTAAACCTTTGAACGGTAGGGTGTGTCACAAAAATATATAACAATTAGACTATGCCTGTACTGTACAATGCTATACAAAGAGCCATATGCCATAGATTGATACTGAGAAAGATCGCATCACATTAATGACATAATTCCTCGATCACCATAAGTTTGCAGTATCCACCTGGATGGCAGCCATATGCACGTACGCTCACCAGCTAACAGTGTTACATCTCCAAGGCTATAAAATTGAAGGATGTCTGTAACATGACAACCCAAATATCTCTCCTGTGTGTCTGAAATGTTTGAATCATTTAGAACATCTTTGTGAACTCCGGAAAGATTCCAAGACATTCCAAAATCTGACAGCTCACATTCAAACCCTTCTGCCAATCAGATGCCTCAGACAACAGCCGCTAAACCGTCAATACAGTCCGAATGAAAAGACGAGCATTTCAACACTTCATTCATTTATTCACTGCTTTAAATTTTAGAAACCAGTCTTTCATCATTGTTCAGAAACGGTGGTTGACAGTAGCCATTAGCTGATCTATTTTTGAATGATATCTTTTCTACTAGCTCTCTACAGGCTCATGCAGGCTCAAACACTGATTCATCTCAAAGAAAGAGTTGGGGATGATGCCTTGACAGGTGTGTTTCTGATTCTGATTCAGGTGTGTTTCCAGTAGTGTTTAAATCTCTAAGAGACCTTTTCCCCTTAAGGATTAATGGTTAAATTACAAAAACACAAGTCTTTGACAGACTAATTAAAGTCTTTGACAGTTTGTGGCACAAATAGGAGTCTACGGTTGCTGATTGTGTGTTGCCTGGCAAGTACGTCTAATAGCTAGAGCTGAATCAATTTTATAATGATTATAATCAAGATGTAATGACAATAACTATGTGAAAGGTCAGTTTCTCCTTCATTTTACGATAGCAATTATGTCTAATGTCTCTCCTGATGTTTCTCCTAAAATTCTTTAAGATAAATAAAAAACACACAAATAGGACATTTGTTGACATACAGTATGATCTTTGTATAATCTGAAGACAATTTTGACTGGTAATTGCAAAGCTTTGGTATCTGAAGAACCAAACTGAAGCACAGTTATCAAACCAGAACTTTCCATTAGCTATCCATCTAATTTAATTGCAGTTTAACAATAACAAGATAATATCAAGATCTCATTTGTGATTTCTCTTTCCTATGTTTTCTGTTCTGCAACTTTACTTCTTCAGAAACAGTGTACTATTCTGACATACTATTAACATTTCCACTAATATTGATGGCTCAATATATACCAAATTGTGTTTCTCCATTTTATGTCGAATTGGATAAATGCATCTGCTAATTGAATAAATATAAATGAGTTGGTTTATGTGTAGAGGCAGGGTTTAAACTCATGGCAGCACACAACAGCTGCAATATATTATGTAAATCACACAGACAAGGAAACATCTTGTGTTTGTTGCATGGTAAAATCAGTCTTTTCTCATTGTAGGACATTCTGCTCATTAAACATCACTGTGAGCGAGGTCAGGAAGCAGAGCGAAATGTGTCTCAGCTTGTGTATGTGTCCGTGTGATCACTTTCAGATGGAGCGGCTTCTAATCGCTTGACTGAAGCAGCATGTTCATGTGGTTGAGGTTCTGCGTGATGGCAAAAGCGTTTGTCTGCTTTACCGCAAGTGTGGTGAAATCAAGTCCAGATTTGTCATCCCCATCGCTTATTCTCTGTGTAGTTATTCGCTCATTTGTCTTCATTATTAATTCTTTCCTCTCTTTTCTCAGGTTACCACTTCGTAAGCAATCTTCATGATCTAAGGTTTGTTGTGAAAGTCTTTTGATAGACTGCCTGTAATGATCGCACATATGTGAGGGGACTCAATCTTAAACCGCATATTTTCATCAGGATTAAATCTAGCGCCAGGAAAACCGATTTAGAGACAACCTGTCGTTTAACACATTTACACAGTTTTACTTGTTTACGTGCTATCTGCATTGTTTTAGCAACAGATTGACAAAAGGAATTACGCAATGTCACATGCATGGCCAAAAAATTGCACTTTCTTATCCTGCAGGTTGCTTCAAAGTGCCGTGATCTGGCATAACATCCTGTGATCCAGACACCTGAATCACCTCTTCAAAATGCTCAAAAAAAATTATAGACCTGGTAATAATGTCAATAATGTCATCCTTTGATCATGATGAATGATTCCTCCTTTGATTAATAGAAATTTACATATTCTATTCTATTCTTTATTTGACTTCTATTCTATTCTGTTTTATTCTGTTCTATTCAATTCTACAACAGTCTTTAACTGTAACTCTCTTGTAACTCAAATATATCCTGAATTAAGGGTTTTCTGCATTGCTTCATGAAGACTTGATTGTGTCTGTCTACATTCCCAACCACAACTTTCAGACAGACTGAAGAAGTCCATGTAATTTTCCTTTGAGCAGGAATTGTACCCATCATTCCTTGCCATGAACAAAAGGTTGACATCTAAACAAATGCCCACATCAACTCAACACAACAACTCTTACACAAAAAGGCCATAATAACAAACACAACTGACCAGCACTATAGTAAAAAATATAAAATAATTGAGGTGTGAGAGATAAACCAGAGCCATGGCAGGAGGGTCTCCTGTCACAGTATTGGAACTAAACAAACAATTTGTGCCATAAACACTTGAATGTATTTACTCTTACAGTATGTATTTATCTCAGTTTACTTTTCCACTGGAGTTCCAATGCACGCTCCACACTAATTGAGATGTGGGTAAATTTGGGTTTAAAATGGGTTTGGGTTTAAGGCTTGGTTTAGGAGTGCAGTGAGAAAGCTGGTGTTAGTGAAAGCTTTTAGAAATTGGCTAATGTTTACATAACAGCTGCAAAGAGGAAATGGCATGAAACAATGTGTAATGTGTGCTCATTTTTTTTTACGTTTAATTATTTAAAATAAAATAATTTAAAATAAAATAATCGAATACATCTATATTATGGAACGTAAATATGTATTTATATAATATCATGGCAACCCACTAAAGCTTCAGAAGGTCTTTTTCAGAGAGGTCACAGAGTCTACATTTCTTGTAAAACGAGAGAATGATACAAACTCCTTCTCTGCCTCTGTGGTTTGGCCATAATGTGCCCAGTGTAACACAAACTCCCTATTTAAAGTTTCCATCTACAACTGCAAATAACAACAAGTCACAGAGTTTGTGTGTGTGTGGAAACTGCACTCATTCACTCTCTCTCCATCTCTTTCTCAGTTTCACACACATTTATTGTCCTTGAGTACAGTGAGATCCACTGTCCTGCCAAGTGAGGAGATACTGCATCTTTTGGAGAACACAGAAGTGCCAAGATTGTCTTCTCATTCTCACACTTTCACCAGCATGCAACAACACTTTGTGGAAACTTTCCTGCATGCATTTGTGTGCACTATGTGACCACAGGCAAAGAGAAAGAGAAGAGATTGGATAGAAAAATGAAAATGCCACTTGGTGCTTCCATGGATAATTATAAAGCATCATCTAAACCAGGGCACATTGATCTTTTGGAAAGAGTCAAACACGCAAGTAAATCCAAGAGCGGTTAGAGCTAAACACTGGTGAGGTTTTCAAAGAAACCAGTACTGGTCTTATTCTGAAAAGTAGGAACTTTTTGACAACAAACGATTAGTTTTCTCTACAAAAATACATTTATGGAGGTATAAACAGTGTAGACGTAATCATTTGATGCAGAGCCTGTCATTAGACTTAAATAGCCATGCTAAAGTAAATCATCATTGTGGTAAATTATACAAAATACAGAAATTAGATTTCATTATTGCTTTTTCTGGAGAACAATATTCTGTCAGATTTGTCTGTTTTTTTTTCTTTCAGTATAATCTGTCAGACATTCACTTCTTTGGTTCTTTGGTGCAGGACAAAATGCTCAAACAGTTTTCCAGCTCCTTTTCTGTATTTTTCCCTCAATTTTTTCTAAAGACCTGAAACAATCCCATTTGGCCTCCCACAAATTTGGCTTATCAGGGGACTGATAAATAAGCACATATGTTAGTGTATGTGTGTTGGAGATGTTTTGAAAGAATATGTTTCATGTCACTGACATCAGTCCAGACTTCAGAAACACAGGAAATAAAGTCTGGAGCCATAATTAAACATTGACCAGGAAAAGACAGGCAGAGGCGGGGCGAGGGGTCATAGGGAGTTGGATACATGTCTGATGCGATAGAAGAGTAAAACCAACAATGAAAGTTAGCAGGAGACACACAAGTTCAATTAAAACATTTCTGTTTGCATTATGTTTTCATCACGCATTATGTAGGAAATAAAGTCACAAATAAGATAAGACTAGTAATTCTTTTAGCCAGTAAGGTAAAATAGAAAGCAAATGTAGATGTGATTTTCATGTTTATCTTATTTTTATTATGAAAACAACTTAAATCTCACATGTGTTTCATAAGAAATCTTAACAATGTCTCAAGATGTGCTCAGAGTTGCCGAGATGCCAAAGTCAGAAATCAAAAGAGTTTTCAATATGAACACAAAGATTTCTCATCAAAATTCTTTCAAGGCCAAAATATCTGAGCTATGCTATTTACCTTGAGTGTTATTATTATAATATCGCTCAACAAACTCCCTAATGTCTATCTATTTTTTATCTCTCCCTAAGAATTTTAGGAGAAGCATCTATGACAAAGTTGATACCTGAAAAAGCAGTTTTCCTCTGAATGAGTGTTAATTTTGTCTGCCTGTATGGTGAAGTTCATGATAAACCAAGAGCAATCAGTAGTAGAGTCATTTTGCACCCTGGACATAGTTTACATCACAGGTCAAAGGTGAGGGTTAAAGGTGAAAGGTCAGGGAGCAAATATATAACAGAGGATAGCTGAATGGAATGACTAACCACAAGATCACAAGAGAGAGATGTCCCAAATAGAAAAACTGATGGATGTGTACACAGCAGCTGAATAATAAAGTGCATGCAATGACTTTTAACAGTATGTCTCACAGGAAATCCACACACATTCACACTGTTATAAATATTGGCTGAATAATTCTGCAGGTATTTGTCAAGTACTGGGTCATTCCTAACACTTTTGAGCTCTGAAATAAAAATAATAAAATAATAAATTTGGTGCTAGAATTAGACATCTAAGAAACTACAGTATAGGAAATGACTATTCATTAAAACAAAAAAGAAATTTACTAATTGAGACATTAATATGTATTCCATAACAGAAATCCGTATAATAGGTACAGTAATGTCACTCTAATTCAACCCAGAAACACTTATATGCCCTAAACTTTCTCCAGTGTCAAAACAAAACTACCTCAAAGCACATGTTCTCAATTCAATTACTACTTCTGTCTTTTGTAGTGCAAATATTCTCTTTCTTTATCTTATATGTATGGTCTGTTTATAATTGTTTATGTAGTATCAAGATGCAGGTTGATCATAACAAATCACAAAGTATAAAATGATCTAGATTATAAACATTAACACATGGCAAAATGTATTATTAACACAGCTCAGTTTATGGTTTACAGATAACAGTACAAATCACATTTATCTCTTCTGATAAATGTACCATTTACTTAATAGGAAAGACATAAATTTACATAAAGAAGATTATACAGAATATAATGCATTTACCTGTATAGATAAGCATATAAAGTAAACAGATGATTACAATGTTGTCACTTGCTTGAATAAACAAACGTTTTAATTTTTTTTCTAAAAATACATGCTATTGTTTTAATCAACTATTGATTTATTGCAAATAAATTCATTTTAAAAATGAAGAAAGTTGGTATTATTTCATTCAGTATAACTGATACAACAGGAGGTTAAATGATAAATTATTTCTGTACAGTCACTTTATAAAGTTCAAAGTACAGTAAAACTTACCTAAGCTTCACTTGCCTTTTAAATATCCAAAAATGGTGACTAACCATGCAGATTTTGACATCAGGAAATGTTCACAACACATGCGTGTAGAGAGTCTGACAGACACTTCAATCACCCCACACTTCTGCCACTATGTGCAGCACTGATTCAAACACAAACACACACATACGGCTTGAGGAGAGAGAGGGAGGGAGGGCACTGGAGGAGAAATAAGGAGAGAGAGAGAAAGAGACGCTCTATTTACGAACAAAGATTCAATGGCACTCTAACCCTTTGGCATGTGTCCAGGTAGCCCACTCTCTATTTTTCTCTCTTTCATTCTCTCTTTTACAAAACATTTCAATCTTTGATGTCGGTTTCATTCAGAGGCGCTTCAAATTAACATTCCTATGTCACTTCCACTTTACATCAAATAATTGACTTTGGTCTACTTCTTGAACTGGATTCAAAAATTCTTCTTAGACAATTTAAGACAATTTTCAACTCAATATTCAACTTATTCAAGTTCAAGTATGCAGTTTCAAGAGGTGAATGGAGGACATCTCTTAAAGGAACAGTAAAGTGGTTGCTCATATTGAATTTGATTCAAATTTACAAAGGAGCATGAAGCGAGGAAAGGCTGGGGTGGCAGTAGTTCACCCTAAAAAACATATATGACAAAATGCCAAACAGACAAAAATATTTTGTCATATACTCAAAACGTATGCATTTGTTTCTACATTTAACATAATTCCTCATGGGCCACTGAGATTGTTCAACACAGATTTGTCTCATTTTTGAAGTAAATAAGCAATTTATTCCTTATAGTAATTATAACAAAAACGGATGAAATATCACACTGGTGATATTTCAAAAAAGCACAGCTCTGAAGGAATTTCTATCTATGCTGGACTCTTATTGGCTGCTTTTTGTTCATTATTTGTTCATTATTTGTTCAAGTTTTATAATTAAAGAAATTATATTGGCACAATTGTATTTTGTCTACAAAAATCCTTTCAGACATTTTTGTCAATTGTGTCTCAACTTTGACTGGTACTGTACATGCACTCTAACACATTCAGCATTTAAATTTTCAGTCCAAGACCAAAATAGCACCTTCTAGTCTGGGTTAAAATAGCCCACTTAGCACACAACTAACAGCACCTGGTTTAAGTCAAACAGATGCCTCACACCTGTTCCAGCAATGCATTCTGGGACACTGACAGGCAAGATACAGTACCATATACTTCCTTATCACTGATTATTTTTTCTGAAACCAGCACAGACATGTTAGATTTGCACAACAACACAACTGAGTTGTATGCAGTACAGTTAATCCTTTATTTAGGGTGAGGTTTTGACGTGTTGTGGCATATTGAGATTATAACAGCACAGACCTTCACAGTTAGTTAGTTAGTGAAACTCCCACTGACTGACTCTCAGTCTTTCAGTTCATAAACAGGTGGGACATTTGGGTGGGGTATTTATGGAGCTTGTTACACAGAGTTCTGAAAATGTACTCTGTCTCACACACACACACACACACACACACACACAGTAAATAGACACACACACACATACAAGTGCATCCAGGACCTTAAAAACCAAAACAAACTGGTTCACACAGATGCACAGGGGCAGCCACACCACTTTTTATATTTAGAATATGAAGTCTAGCACAAAGCATGTGTGTATGCATTATTTTCTTGTCTCACCATCACACCTACAAGACTTATACCCTACACACAAAGACTCACACAGGCACACTCTGCAGCCCACACCTCAATAGTGTTTTCTTTCTGTGTTTATTCATCCGACCAATCAGGTGCTCATGTTTCAGGTCCATATGTCATTTATGCAAGCATCGTATTACGATCTATAATTATGAAACAAACAAAATGTCTATTTATGTATATGTGTTACCCTTTAGCCACTATTTTACCAATATTAAATTCACTAAAATTTGCTTCTATATTTATGCACTTGGCATATGCTTTGGATAAGTGACTTACAGTTTAATCCATTTTGTTTCAGTATGTGTGTTCCCTAAAATCTAACCCATAATCTTTGCACTGTTAATGCGATATTCTACGAATTAAGCTACCAAAATATGTATTAATCACACATTTTAATCCCCACAAAGCATTAAGCTAAAAATTTCTGTGGCATCTGTTGGGCACTAATTTAGTATTTCACATTTAAGGGATGTGAGAAGTGACCAATACCGCCGGCATTGGCATCTGCACAGATCTCATGTTTACAGTGATTTGAGTCTAACAATCTATTAATACATAATTGTGTATTAAGAACACATTAGAGCAACTAAAAAAACACTATTCTAGAACAACAAAAAAAACTAAAAACACAAATTTTGCATATCATTATTTCGTTTGTTTTAGTGACCTCTCTGACCTCCCTCATCATCCTGTTCCTGGAGTTTCAACTGTGTTCTCAGCATCATCTTAAGATGCTTTTCCGATCACCATGGCAACCTTTAGATTTCCTCATGGAGACCAGGCAACACAAACTAAAATAGGCTCTATTCCCCCTCCGGATGTGCTAACCTTCAAGATGCTGGAAGGTATAAGTTAAACAAACAACATGGACTCAAACAAACAAACCATTAATCTGACAAACAAACGTAAGCCAGAGCTAGACATGAGGATTAATGAGGACTAGTGTCTATTCACATAAGTCAATGATGGTGAAAAACATTAGTGCAGTGTGATCAGGAGCAAAGGTTTCTCTGGATTTCGAGTAAATGAAAAGAATTCTTTGTGTGTATGTCTAGATGTTTGTGTTATAACCGGTTATAGTAGACACAAAGTATCTTTAATTCTAATGTCTCCTATTTTTTCAAACTTTATTATTGTATTGCTAATACAGTTTAAAAGTTGATCCTTTTTCTTGTTCTGTGTGTTGGGGGTGGGAATGAAATATAGATGCCATTTGTTAGTATGTCAAAAGCTGATAAAGCTAGATCTACTGCAGAGGACGAGTCCCAAACTTTCTTTCGCATCTGCCTAGCACAACAGTATACACACACATTACCGTTTCCTTCCGCTGATTTCCATTGTGAGAAGACACACACACACTTTATTTGGCTATTGAAACAACTAGGCCTTCCAAAGCAAAGACACGTGCAATTTAATATATGCATGAAGGCACCCGAGGTTGTTAAATACACAGATGGGCTGTGTATGAGCCACAAACACACACCGATCCAAATCTAACAGATTTCCTCTATCTAAAATCATTCAATGCCAAAAACACACTTACTGTACGGTACATAAAGCACACACCTACACAAAATCATGCCGTTTGTCTTACATTGCAGGGTACTTGGCTGACTTTACCTCAATTTGCTTTTGCACATCTGTTAAACCGTATCTATTTGAACATTCAAACCTTTCCAGAACATCCTCAAACCATCTCCTCAGCATCGTGTTCACCAATTCACAACATAATCATTGACTTTAATGGAATTAAATGTCCAACTTGACTCTGTATTTAAACTCATAAACCTAATTCAGTTGTGGACAGTGGTTCCACAAATTGTAATTGGGTTTTCATAACATTAAATTAAACTGTGGACTGTACTCAAATACCTCATGCAGTGAAATGAGTAAAACACTATCAAATTTGACAGGAAAGTAACCCAACTGAAACCAACCAGCAATAGCACATTTGCATTCTAAACATAACCTCTTATATTTACTATATGTAACGTATGGTGTTGGCAAGAACGTCAAAGAAAATATGGGTCATTCCCAAAGTAGTATTTCCAAAGTTATTGTTTTTGAGTAAATACAACATTTAAAAAAACAATAACAACAATATTTAGTTTAGTTATAAACTCCACTTTTTATCATAATAATAACAACCTAAACTTCAACCTTAACAGAACATTAAATCAAAGAAAAGCCTCTTTTCATCTTGTTTAACCTGTTAACTGTCACTGTTCCTCTGGAGGAACACATATGTTATTTCCCAAGCCACTTTAATATTTCATAGTTGAATTTTAGTCTAATCATGACAAACTATAAATTGTTGGAAAGGTATAAGCCTCAAGATAAAATAATTGGCCAATTTTTATAACAATAAACATAAGCAAAACAATAATAAAAAATGTATTATATCTAAAATTATAAAAAATGTAGTTCTGATGTGCATTTTTATGTGTATACTCAATTTCTGCTGTGACAGTTATCAGGTTAAAAGCATATAATGTTAACGCTTTTTGTATTTTAACAATCAATTCCTGCATTCATGCATTCTGGAAACTGAAAATTATTTATGGAAGTAAATGTCCATTTAAAAAATGTAAAAAATCAAGTAACGTGACAAATTTTTTTTTATGTAAGCAAGTTAAACAAAAAGTAAACATGATTTTATTTTATGTGAA
Source organism: Beaufortia kweichowensis (assembly GCA_019155185.1). Lineage (NCBI taxonomy): Eukaryota > Metazoa > Chordata > Actinopteri > Cypriniformes > Gastromyzontidae > Beaufortia > Beaufortia kweichowensis. The sequence goes on from CM032807.1 coordinate 9,087,265, forward strand.
AAACATGAATTTTAGTATGCTGTAGTATTAAGAGTTATGTTTCACCGACATGCCTTTCAGAGTTTTAGGTTTGTGTTGCATGCATTTTAAGAAAGCACTAAAGCCAATCAGTGACATCACCATAACAGGGCATAACTGACACTCCTCATCTAAATCAACTTTACATTTAATACTCTTGTTTTAATGTTTTAAGGCTCAGTTTTATGAATGAGCAAATGTTGTCTAGAGTTACACTATTAACTATGAAACAGGAAGATTGACCAAAACCATTTCTCAAGCCAAAGCCATTCATCTTTATGAACACATTTGATGACTTCAGCTGTCATAATCGGACCACTTCCAACAGAGATCCACTATGTCCTTCGCAATATGTTCTGCCCTACAATAAAATCCAGTGAGTTCTTGCACAGTGAGTAAAGCAGCAATAGCAGTGAATAATTCAGTTGAGTTGACCCCTGTCTGACTGTGGCAGACTATACGCAAATTTCTCTTAATGCACTGGTTTATTGGGCTGGGAATTAAGAGGGGAAGTGATTATATCAGGGGGTCAGTTTAAAAGCCTACATTACAGATGAAACCAAACACTCTTAGACACAACTCCCTGCCACTGTGACATCATCACCGGGAGTCAGGCGCCTCACGGTCGAACCCCAGCGATCTCAAAGAGGCAAAAAGAGACGAATGGAGATGAGGAAAAGGATTAAAAGGACAGAGGAAAGGAACGATGCATTGTGGAAAGAACAAATAATACAAGAAAGAGATGACGTGATAAGAGAAAGTGATAAAGAGGTATATGAGGGGAAAAGGAATGAATGATGTGATATAGTGCAGAGATTTATATAAAGTGATTTTGTATGTGTGTGTGTGTGTGAGAGAGAGAGAAAGAATGGGAGAGACAGAACGAGAGAGTGAAATGGCCAGATGTGAAGTTGGACGATGGGGAGATCTGTGACAGTTTAATAGACAGACTGTAATAATATGTCATAATATGTTACAGTAGGAAACAAAGATCTGATCTGGGACTAAAACAGTCAAGAAATTACAGAACTCAGATATCCTTTTCCATAAAAGTGTTTTGGATCCCATTAACACATGGAGTGCTGTCCACTAGTGAATCGTTTATTAAATATGGATATTAACACTATAGGTGTTAATAAAGTCATTCTTTCACAGAAATCACATTCACCTGTGAGCAACCACATGCAGACACGGATGCCCGCAAACACATGTAAATTTCCCAATAATTAACACACCTGCTTTTTACATCACTGAATCTGAATGCAATAGTCACAATATAATCATACAGCAAAACAAAACAAAGCTAAAGTTCAATATTCAGACACAAGAGATACAAGTGACATAACTGATAGCAGGTTAAGGTTCAAAAGCTGTAAATGTTTTGGCCCAAACACAAGAATTCAGGCACATTCAAACCTAACAGCCATATAAAACGTGGCATGGTACACTTAGTAATTCCACCTGACAAGCCTCACCCATTAAAAGTGTGTGTGTAACTGTTTGTCTGTGCATCTTTACTCCATACAAGGCATGGTCCACACGTCCTGACCATCAGCATGTTTCCTCTATTGCACCAGTAAGCAATTGGACGTCAATGTGCCTTAGAAAACAGATTTTAAGCATGCCAAAGTGACGGAGTCTTTGTTAACACCACAGTGTTTTTTACGTCGACTTACCAGTATGTGTGTGTCTAAGTGTGTACTAAGTAAGAACAAGAAAAGTAAGTGTGTGAAGTTAACGTGTGTGTGTGCTGTTTCACACAGCTCTGTGAGTTTGGAACCTTTTGGTGGCTTTTCTGTCCCGTTATCATGACCTATGACCTTTCTTCACGTCTTCCTCTCGTTTACACCAGCAGTTATGTGACCTCCACATTATACATGCACAGTCTAAAGGACACATAGCCGCTTTAACAAGAGTCTTTAGTATGTAATATTATCTTTTTTTTATTATCAGGCAGGCAGGCAGACAGACAGACAGGCAGACAGACAGACAGCATTGATGCATCTCTAATAACACACACCTGAATCCCGCACTCGTGTTTATGAGATGACATCATAATTACAAGCTACTGTTAACCAAACAAGAGCAGGTATGAAAACCAAATTAGATGTTTTCCCACAGAGTAAACAGTAACGGTGGTGATACTTTAAATGTGAAATAATCACTCTTAATTGAGACGCAACACCCTCCATGACCTCACCCCATTTAATATTGATGAATGGATGTTAGACTTTAAATACTTTTCAGGTTGCTAACCTCAGAGCAAAGCTCACATGTTTGTGCAGTGTAGCACAGTGACACATTTGTGGTTCTCAACGATGCCATCCTAAATGTTTCCAAGAATTCCTTTCTGCTTTCGCCGTTCATTTTTACTGAGCTTCTCACTATTTGACCTTTTTCCCAGGCAGAATTCTTCCTTACATATCCACACTTCTCCATCTCTCTCCTCCCTTCAAGCTTTGCCTGCCTCTCTTAAATTCCAATTCTACTTAGAAAATGCTTTATTTGCATGACAAGTCCTCTTGTGGTTCAATCCAAGAATGTTGGTACAGGAAAAAAAAACATCCTTGCGCTGTTCTGTCTTTCTGTCTCTCGCTCTATGTAAAACAGCAGGCATCAAGGATACTTCACCTAAGGTATGTTCTGATGGATTTTCCGAAAACAAAGCAATGTTTCCTTTAAGCACATTTCTGACTGCCGCTGATTATGTCCGGACGTTTTGTACTCTTAGACGCAACTATCATGCAATACACTGTTTCGTACATTTTAAGAATGTTTGTAAACAAGAAGAGAACCAGGTGTTCAGGGTTTAACAACAAATGGATCATACAGGGTTGTTTAACCACAACACATTGTATAAAGCCACAGAAAAGTACAAATGATCCCTAAGAAGTTTTTTTGTAGGTAAGAGACTAATTCACTTTTGTTTGAGCAAAGTAAGGGTTAAAAAATAAAACATTGTGTTCTAGCCATTGTTAACTAAATCAACAAGCGATTAAAGCTGTTTGATCCATGTTTCGCCCTAAAGCATTTTATAGATTTAGTTGATGCTTATGTGCAACTTTTCCAAATAAATCACATGGTAAACACCAACTTACACTGAAAAATAGTGAGTTGTTCTGTAATTGCAAATCGTTTTCACGTGATGGGCCCACTGGTGGGTCACCAAAATGTGGTCACATAATGAGATTACTTGTAGTGTTATGCTACAGAGCAGAAAAGCATATACAGCTATAATTATATAATACAGCATAATCCATCAGAGTCTCACCTGTAATATTTCAAGTAAACTAGCTCCACGCTTTAACTTTTTTAAAATGTTTTAAAATGAAAAGTCAAATATCAACATCTTCATTTACAAAGAGCCCTTAGGAAAACTAAAACATCTTTCTTCCTCCGCAGGGGGGAATGAAGGGGAGAATGTTGGCACGGAAACCCGAGCTTGTTATTGAGAGCGACTGCAAGGGGCATTTTTAGAAGTATGAGAGAGGATCTCCTGCTAAGACCTGGCAACCTCATCAAAGCACATGCCCTAGAGAAATAAGTGATAAAGGCCATTACTGGAGAAAAATTAATACACACATATGCTACACATGCATTGTGAAGATGCTCCCATGGGTGAACCGAACTTCCACATCACTTTGTTTACAATTAGTTTTATTATAATGAGAACTGTGGCCTCCTGCTGCGTGTAGCGTGTGTGTGTATGCGTGTTTAAGCATCTCTCTCTTAACAGTGATGTTTGTTTGCCCCTTCCATGATGATAGTTTGCAAAAACTGTTCCATAGAATCCAGAGTACAAACCAAGCATGTATACATGTGCTCACGGATGAGCTGTGTTTGTTTATGACGGGTTTAAATAAACATGCAGTCATTTGGCAGCTATAAGTTTATTACACATTAGCAGGACATTCGTCTTGGCTGATAACGTTTAATCCCACTGTTGTCATCCAGTAAAACATAAAGATAGGGCATTCATTATCCATTACAAAAGATAACATTAAATTACTGTTTAGATAACAGGAATGACAAATCAAACAAATTACACTGAAAATAACACAAGCTCTAAGAGCAAATACAGTACTGTATTACCTACACCATCAATTTAGTGAATTTTAAGCCCCTTATGCAAAACATGAATAATTTAACTATAGTAACCATAGTGTTTTGTTTAATTTGTAGAAATACCACAGTAACCATAAATTAACTATTGTTTGACAGCAATAACCATAGCTGCCTTAATTTTTAGGTCCAATCAAGTTGGCTTTACAAGTCATTTAAATTTTGGCCAGTGGTGAGTGGCTTTAACTTTTAAATTGTTTAACTTAATCTGATGAGTTGAAACGGCTTGAAATTAGTTGAAATAATGTAAAAAACGGTTTACTGTAGATAAACCCAGAAAAATCACATTAGAAGGCACTTTGATACTGATTTTGCAAAATAACTCCCCTTGTTTTTTTGGTTCATGCATGTTCTTGCATTCTGCTTTAGGCATGAAGGATTATTGCGTATCAGGATGTATCAGGAAGGAGGAGTATAGTTCTTGGGTGGACACTTTCATCAACTCGATGAATGAATGAGGAATGAAGTGTCCTAATATGATAAATTACCAAATGATTGTGCAACATTAAAGAAAAATTCTCAAGTGACTGTACCGACTGAAAGACAATACTTAAGAACAGATGTGAAATTCTGTAGAGGACACACACACAGCCACACAAACGCCTGGGTGGAGAAATAAAGGAACTGACAGCTTCATGGCACATGTTGGGATTCTCACCTTCATGCACACGCACATTCTACCTCTAAGATCTCTCTGGGCTTCATTCCTTACAGGAAAAATCTATAGAGGTACCTCTATCACCTTTCAAAGCCAGGGCACTATTAACCTCTCTGCCAAACCTAATGTTTACAGAACTCCTTGCCTCCCAACACCTGCAAATGATTGGGGCTAATGGTTTAAGTGGAATAATGCGAAAGAGGTGCTGCTTTCTAACAGAGATGATGTCATCCGGTCACCATCTTCATATCAGAACGGAAGTCAAGCAAGCAGTTATCCACATTCCATGCAAATGTCAACCTTATCATTATAAAAATCTATGTTTTAAGTTAAATACAGTTTTTAATATGTGACCCCACTGTCAAAACTCAGCTAATGACTTTTTTTCTGATTTTCTACAGAAAATCATTGTAGATATCGTAAAGAACATTCTGCAAAAATATAACCTTGATATCATATAATCGTCAAAGATTCAATGTTTAGGAAGCTAAATTTCAGTATATTTTATCTAAAACAAATTCATAGTTTCAATAAATCATTACCTAAAGCACTTAAAATCATTCATGTTAGCTGGTTTTCAATTATGAATTGTGCTGATTAAGCTAGTGAGATGGGAAACACATTGTGTTTCCAGCAGGGAATGCTTTGCTTTGAGTGTAAAGATGAAAAACAGCCCCAAGAATTGCAAAGCTTTCCAAGAGATCTTCTCCACTGACACACAGGAGAATAAAAACATTAAGATTCAATCAGACAACAGTCAGTCATGGGCCAATGATGGGCCAACAGTAAAGGATGAATGTGTAATAAACAACACCTACAGAAGTCTGGTTGCATTAGATCACTGATTCAAATGATGTCAGTCAGCTATGATGCGAGTGCAGACAGTGGGCTGACACATGCTGATGATGTCAATAAGGATTCAGTAGATGCAAAAGAAAACTGGAGCGGTTTCTTCACACATGATTTGATTTCAAAAGAGTGCGTGAGAATGCGTTCACACCCATGACTGTGTGAAAGTAAGGAATATGAAAAAGTGAAAAAGGATAAGAGATTTGATAAAACTAAATAAGTCTGAAGTTCTTGGTCCACATTCAAGCTCTTTTTTTATACAATTAAAATCAATCTTGCCTTTCACAGAAGACAGAAAGTGACTTAAACTTGGCAAGACATTAGAGAGAGTAAATCATGACAGAATTTCAAATTCTGAGTGAACTGTGCCTTTAATTAAATTAGTTTATGTTCATATATATTATATGTCCAATTGCTGTATTGCCATCTGCTCTTTAAACAGCAAACCAGAATCACGAAGGCAAAAATAAATTTTTGTACAGTATCTGAATAAGGCAATGGATGCAACAGATACTTCAGATCTCTGAGAGCATCAGTCTGTTTATATAAAACACTGTCTTCTGTTTAAGATGAAGACCAGATCCACACTGTGTTTACTCTGTCACAATTTCCATTTTTACTCAATATGTGTAGAGAATGAGATCATGGATCTGGACTTGACACAGACAAATACTCCTCATATTAAAAAAGATGTTCAAGAGGATCTACAGTGAACGTTTCTCTCATCAACAGCTTGCATGAGATGCACAGCATGACAATATTGGTATATGAAAATGTTTTAAAAGAAAAAGCAATACACTAAAAAAGAAGATTTTTTTGTTTTAAATTAAAGAGACTCTTCCAAGATCATTACAAAAACTATCCCAAGACTATTACAAACTGTGAAATGATTCGTACAGAATGAACATGAGTACTGATTTGTTACTTCTTGGTGATATGTATAAGTCTGTATAAGTAATTTAACAGACGTGTTACAGAAAAGTTGTTTTTTTGGGAGAGATTCCCTGATCTGTGAACTTTAAGTCTAAATATGGGTGGTCGTCTTCATGTCTCCACAAACCTCAAGCTATCTCTTCTACCTTTAGCCGGTCTATGCAAACTATGAGAAACATGTCACAATAAATATAACTCTGGGTTATGTAATACCTGTATGCAATATAGAGTCTCTATAGTATACTCTATGTTCAGAGAGGTGTAGGTTTCTAAGAAAATAAGCTCTATCTAGTCTATGTGAGATTGCGCAATCTGATCTGAACTTGAAATACAACACTCCCATCTAGAGGCTGAAAATCACACTGTCAGTCATTCTCAGATGAATAACAGATCGCAAGCAACATGGATCCTAACAGTTTTCTGTGATGCTAAAACACACAATCGATGCATTAACTACTGACAAAACCTAAAACTAAACTAAAAATTAAGCTTCCTGTGATGCATGAAGATTGCAATCTTCATTAATACAATGAAGACTTTTTTTAACTTATACTTGGTTGTCTCTTTAAGCCTGTTCTCAGAAAACAGATTAAATATTTTATGTGACAACTCAAATAAACAGCAATGGCTGACCTACTTTGTAAACAATACTGGTCAATGTCCATATCTTTCCGTTGCTGTGGTCTCTCTCTCTTTTTCCAACACCTATATATTCCCTAAGAAGGTGTAGAAAGATGGAGAAAGTACTGCTGTGTGGAAAGTGTCAAGTCATGGCATGGCCAGCATTCCAGAGCGTGGCTCCTCCATGCCGGCCTGAAGACTATTTATATTGACAGGATGAGGCCCGGTTGCGGTGCGAGTGAGAGAAGGAAGAGGCTTTGCCGTTCCAGTGTGCAACCACCACGTCCATTAAGCCAAAGTGTGTTTTGGCCTCCTTTATTATGCAACCCACCACGTGGGCAGAAATCCCCGTTCACAAATCCACCTCTTCGGTCTGACTGCAAGTCTTCTGTTGCTGGGCCAACCGACAGTATCAGTCATTTCGCACTGTGTTTATGCACTCTAAACGCTTCAATGTTCTAAAAGTACAATTTTAAATGACTTCTTTCTACTGAGAAAAAGAAATTTCAATAAATGTGAATGGGGCCTATCATCAAGCTAAACCTCAAAATAACCTCAAGCTAAACTGTTGATCACAGCTTTGAAAACTTTAAAACTGAACCCACTGAACCCACTTCAAATGCTTCTAATTTAGTGCTATCTATTTTTTATATTAGACATACACATCACGATCATGATCGAAAACACATACAACAGCTACAATGCACTATAATAATTGGTGGTGCTAGTAAAGCAATCTTAAACCTAGTAGTACTAGTATTTATAAGACAAGATTTTTGAATCATAACCCATCCCAGACTGTTTGTGGTACAAACACACATGACTCAAATCACATGTTTTTTTCCACCCTGAATACTGAATTAAAATCCAGGGCTGCAATTAGTATATAAAGAGTGTTTGCTAACTGCAAGTATTATAAACATTCTTACTCATACAGCAGCTGTATACTAAATCTTCTGGGTAATGAGACCACACAGAATCTGTTTGCCATCAACAATTCACAGTCTCATTTGACACATCACAAGTTAGAACTTTTGGCAGTTGTGCGATCAAGAATATCCTACATGTTTACACACACAAACACACACACATTTTATGTTTCCATGTTTTATGAAGACTTTCCATAGCATCATTTAGTATCTATAATAATCAATTTGAATTGTGGGGACCCACTGTCACCCAAAATAAACGCACCGGTCTGTTCTCTGCTCTAATGGATCTCATTAATGTGTGGTCTGGAGCTGTACTGTAGGTGGATGGATTTCAACTTGCAAAACCCCTTGAGAAAAAGCAGGAATTTATCACTTCCCCACTGCTGGAAAACATCTGAATTGCTCATTTTCCTGTTTGGGCCATCAACAAATAAATGGTTCCTGGTTGACCAGTTAGCTTGAATTCCTAGACAGCTAAACAGCTGGTAAAGTCCTACATTTGTGCTCCTTTGGATTAACTTTGAGTTTTGACTCCATATCATTTGCAGAAATCATTCTAAGATTCCACAGTATTAGTCAAGTATTCCGCACTTTCTTTCATAAAATGCATTAGGAGGACTTTGGCACCTCACCAACTAGGCTGCACTGGATTTTCTATAAATAACATCTGTTGTGTTCTAGTATTGGCCGGAAATAATATTCAATTCCAGAATCACCAAACAAAGGTTGCTTCATAGTGTTCTTAATCGCCAAAATGTGCCAAAATTACATTCATACAGTAAACTCCACAGCAAGTATGCCATCTACTAAGACACTTGATGGACATGTTTATTAGATATAAAAGAATGCACATCCTGTTTCTCTCTTTCGCACCTCATATATCTCTTTCTCTCTTGGTTTGATAGAATATGGCAATAAAACTAAGTAAGAGGAGTTTAGCAAGTCCCTAAAGTTTTCTTCATGAGACACAGTTAAGTTATATCTTAGAACTTTTTGTATTTTGTCAGTAGAAGAGTAAACCAGACCACAAATAACCCTCAATGCTGATATTCCATAATGCTCACTTTTACAGAATCTACTAGAAATCTATAAATACAATCCTATTCTAAGGATAAGCATTTTAACAGCACAATAATGTTTGTTAAAGCGACAGTTTACACAAACATTCTTTCACTATTTACTCACCCTTATGTCATTCCAAATCTGTATGACTTACTTTCTTTTGCAAAACACAAAAGTAGATATTTTGAACAATGTTGGAAACTAAACAACACTGGCTCACACTGACTTCCATTGTATGGACACAAAACCACTGAGACATTTCTCAGAATATTCTTTTGTGTTCCGCAGAAAAGTCATATACAGGTTTTGAATGACATAAGGGTGAATAAATTATGACAGAACTATCATTTTACATATCTGAGTAGCTTAAAATCATGTACATGTTTTCATGTACAATCATGAAAAATTGTACCTGACTAGTGGAAGGGGGTTCCCGGTCACCCGGCATTCCAAACGGATAGGACTACCTTCTGCCACTTCCTGACTCTTCAGTTTCTGGGTGAAGCGTGGAGGAGCCATAGGCCCATCCAGACTTATCCCTTGCCCCTGATGTTCGGCCATATTTGACCCCTCACCAGCCTGGTCCTGGTTTGTGACTTCCTGCTGGGGCTCTGAAAAAGAAGATGATGATGAAGGTGGCTGAGCCCGTTGCATGGCTAGCCGGTGACTCCGCGGAGATAAATAGCCGCTGTCGGGCGAAGAGGAGTCCTCGTCAACTTGCTGATCCACACGTGTGGAGCCTTTGAAGATGGATGAGAGCTCCTCAATGAAGGTGGCAGCTCGACTACAGAACTCTGTAGCTGAAGCAGCTCGATCATTGAGCTCCAAACCTCCGTGGACTAGCCGGGGACGGTCCTGCTTATATACTGGTTTGATGGATTTTTGACAGACAAACTTCTCAGGTGACTCAGGTGCCTGATTCGGTCTGGTATGTTGCACGCTCTGATTGGACATGACTTTACCTGATGGGACATCAGCTAATTGAGATGTTTGGGTTAATGTCGAATCTGGGAGGGTGTGGTCTTTGGTTTCTGAGTATAGGGGGAGGTGCTCTGTGGGGACAGGGGGTTCATTTAGGTCATCTGGGTCTCCTGCGTCACTCATGGCCTTTTGGGCCAAGTCCAAACTGAGGTTGATCTCGTCTTGGCTCAGGAAAGCAGAAAGTTCTGGAAAGTCCCCGTCGCCACTCTCCAGCTCTGCCGTAGAGTCAAAGTAAACCTCGCCGTCAAAAGATGCCCCTGAAGCCCCACCCCCCTCCAGGGACACCCCCCCTGAAGGACACGCCTCTTTCATCAGCAGAGAGAGGGGGAGTGTGTCATTCCAGCCTCCGTCTTGCATCCTGCACCAATACACAAACAAAATACACAAAGGTGATTAAAATGTAATCTTACACAAATTGTACAAATATCTGATGAACTTAAGAGGAACTAACTTCATACTTTTCATACCACCTCATTGAAAAACTTAAACACACAACAGAAACAGGTCATGGGCAGTTGTCGTACAATGACTCAGGGTATCATTACTTTGGACACAGCTGTCCAGCATTAACAAAAGCTTGTCATGAGGCCTAAAAGGGCATGGCTGCCATTTAACACTGCTGCTCCCTTTATCGCTCTCATTCCCTTATCCATCGGGGTCTACTTCACTTTTCCATCATCAAATCTCTCTCTTTTATTCCACTGTTTCAGAATGTTGCTCCTGCAGATCCCCGGCACAGTACAATTTTAAGTGTCTCACTAATCTGACACATCCAGTACAGTTCATGGTGCCAGTTCAAAACCTGAAATATAAATTCTCACAAAATGTCTTTATTACCAATATACTGAATATATTAAGTCTATGTAAAAGTGAACCATTAAAAAAATCTTGTGTTATGATTGTAAGAACTGCACAAACCAGAAGCAATAATACCCAAAAATGGATTAGGAATGTCTCTTCAAAGAACATAAAATAATTATTTTATTTTTATTTGCCCATTTATGAGGAATAGGGACTGTTGTGGATGTACCAATATTGAAAACAGCACCTGACTATGAAAAATCATGCAATAAACATAAAGAAAGCTAATGAAAACTTTAAGAGAGACCTCACATGGGTATATAAACCATCAAATATTGACATCTGAGCTACTGTATTAGTATAGTAAAAACCTTAGGTAATGTTGCATGAAATTGCCTTTAAGATAAGGCAGAAAACTATATGTTGGTAAACTTTTTGCCCAGGCAATCTAAACAGGCAGTGCTTTTACATATATATGAAGATAACGCTTAAGTACAAGGTTTCAGACAGGTCTTCATAACATCATATCTGATATTCTGAAACATATTCAAGTGAGCTTTAAAATTAACCAAGCAAATATTTAATGACTAAAATCCTTATTTCTCTGTCAAACTTTATTACATTTATAAATTTAGCACTGTAACATTTTATCTGCTAATTTGTTTTTACAGCCAAAGTCGTACTGTACACAGAATCTCTGTAAAAAGCCAAAAAAAGCTTCAGGATCCAAATAAAGCAGTATACTGCTTAGCATTTTCTATGCGGCAGGTTAACTATAAAAGTTATTAACAAACCTAATAAAATTCAGATAAAATAGCTTTCCCATGAACGTAAATGTATGTTTTATTACATACAGACACATAATCCTCCGTTTTCATATACAAAAGACTACTTCATGACTTTATGACTCTTTTCATGGATTTGACTTTAACTATCAGAAACAAAGTGAAAAAAGTATAACCGGACAGTGAGTGATTGTGTTCTCAATAACCTGTGGAGAGGGTCCGTCGCCATAATTCAGCGAAAGTGTTTGGTCTTACATACCGCACAGTGGTGAAACACTAATACGAGACTGTGTCTGTAACATGGCAAAGCCCATCGACCAACAGATCGGGTCTCTGAGAAAACACACCTCAGCTTGGGATACGATCAGAGAAACTGGCTGGTGTGTGTGAATGCATGTATGAGACATATTAATGTGTTCCTGTAAACTTTATGACTACTTCATGAGTACAGAACCTTTCCACTGTAAAAGGTTTATGTTAGTACATTAATTAGCTGTACGTTTATTATTTATAGTCTATTTATGGAAAGTCATATGTTGCTTTGTCATCTATTGTTATTGGTGACATTGTTTACACTGTGTTTGTATTAAGTGACCAGGTGTTGTATGTAAAGGTGTGCGAGCTTGTATGTTTATGAAGGGACGTGACAGTATGACTTTCTCTCCGTCATGGCGTCCTGCGAGCCAGCTGTTGTTATTTTTAATCCTCGAGGGCTACGTTTCACAGCAGCAAACACCTCCCAAGCACCCAAGTCCTTTTTTTACACACACACTCTACATTATTTATGTGGAAATTATGGCATGCCTATTCTGTAATTATGAATTATAAATAATGGAATATGAAAGGTAATTGACAAGCCAAACAACTGTGAAAACCAGAATTGACAGTCTAACACGGTAAGTTTCCATCTCTATTGTAAAGACAGTCGTTCATCAGAAGTTAATCAGAATTAGCTGAAAATGTAAATGTATTTATCTTTATGTTGTACAATATCACGAAATAGAGAAATAAATATACACTGACACTAAATAGTGCAGTAGACACCATTCATTTTACAATCTGATTCCTTTTACATGTTCCTAATATACAATATTTATAGAATTTATTGTTTTCTTTTACCAGAATGCAAATACCGCACACAAGATATTTTAAAGTAATAACAGACAAGCAATGACAAATAAACAAAACCAACAGTTATATTTTACCTTAGGTCAGTTTCTGCAAATGTCTGTATCCGTCTGAAGGTTCCAGTTTTTCTGAAGTTCTGTATGCCAGAAAATGAGAAAAGACGTGTCTCTTTTACCCAAAGAGTTGTGTGTCTTTTATCTTTCTTGTCTTCTTTGTCGGAGTGCTCTAAGGTGAGCCGGTTTCAGTGCTACACTGTGGCTGCGAAGTGGCCTGCTGTCCCATCTGTCTCGGGCCCTGACCGCTTACTGAGCACCGCTAAATTTGGACCCTAGATCACATTTCACAGCAAGAAAGAGACACACAGTCAAAGAGAGAGCGGGAGAGAGAGAGAGCGGGAGAGAGAGAGAGAGAGAGAGAGAGAGAGAGAGAGAGAGAGAGAGCAAGCAGAGGGGCAGGGGCAGGGGCAGGGGCAGGGGCAGGGGCAGGGGCAGGGGAGTGTAGCATCAAAGAAACACACATACATCATGTTCATGTCCACAAAGACAAGTTAATGCATTTTGTAGACATACCCAGACTTGACTTTTTGAACTCTTCAAAACATGCCACCAAAGCAGTGTTTGTATAATTATACAAATTATGCAAGTTTATAGCATTGACTTGACTATTCTATTTATTTTTGCCAAGTTATTTAAGAATGAACTACTTAATACTGTACAATCAGTCCAAACAACACAGGCATCACAGCAATTGTGCCAACCAGGTAAACCACCCTCACCTTTGACTCTTACCCATAAGCAGGTTTAAATTACCTAGTAAATTCCTCCAAAAATTCTTCCATATTAATTTACACTATATACAGTATTATGACATTTAAAGACATATTGACTGTTACTGATGAAGACATGCCAGTTTCAGATCCTGTGTGTTTGGCAGTCACCAAAGCGTCTCAATTTAACCTCATCCTGTATCAATAGCTCATTCCCTAAATATACTTTTATACTATTAAGACACCCTGCCATTTATAAAGTGCTTTATATAGGAATGAGAACCCAACAGATGTTCTACTATAAACTCCTATCACAAAGTCTAGGAGCTCAGACGTCCCATTGGCAGACAATTAGCTCATTGCTTACTGTCTATACACGATGATCTACTAAGTTTAGCTGCTCCATGGTCTTTGCCTTCATGTCAGCCTCTGTACAGGAACCGATCTAGAACCAGTCTAGAATCTAGAAACTTAACTTCAGTGAAAACTAATCTCAGTCAATTGCGACCCTGTCTGTGAAACCAGAATAAATCTCATAATCTAATTTTGAGATTAGGAACATCAAAGTTTGATTTAAATAATTAATTTCATTATGACTTCAACAGTTGACATAGCCTTACTCAGTCAATAGTAAATATATTGAGGTTATATTATCACAGAATGTCCTTTACATGATGTACAATGACTTAATTCAAATCACAAAAAATCGACTTTCACAATTCGCTAACTAGGAGAAAGAAACGAGATGATCTTAAGAGAGGTGTATGAGACATAGGGCAGATGTGACTGTGAGTGGTGCGGCTGGAGTCTATTTCAGGACCCTTATCGCATTCACTTCATAAACACTGACAGCACACAGCTATTTCTGCTGCTCAACAATCAATCCACTGATTATACTTAAGCCTCACTGACAGCAATTTATACATACCTCTGACTGATTCAAAGCATTACACTCAGTGACCTGCGTAAACCAGTGTATAAAGCAGGTTCTCAGATTGACAGGATACCCTGTCTGCTTTGCTGTTGTGTTTGGGATGCTGGCTGGCATGCATGCAGGTGTCTACACCAGACCTTCTAACCAACATAACGTCCTCAGTCAACTAGTCTCACCAAAAATAACCACGTTTTACTGGTGATTAGTATGCCATGCTGGTCAACCTGCATGCATAAACCAGTATGGGAAAAAATAAAACTGCTCTTGTAAACTAGCAATGTACTTCACATCAGTGTTTCCCAATCTAGTCCTACACGTCCCCCCTCCCGGGATGTTTTAGATGTCTCCCTATATAAAACGGCTGATTCAGCTCAGTGTTTCATATAAGAGGACATTGGACATACATCACGCATACCCAACGTTTCAAATTGGTAAATTTGGCAAATTCTCGCAAACACCTTAAATAATCATTGTATTTCAATTAAAAAATCTTAATAGGGCATAAATATGTCTTGATGTTACTTATAATATTTGCTCTCTCCTTAAATTTCGTTATCGATCCATAACTTCTCACAAGAAACGCGTGTATCGTTTTTTAAATGTGTATTGGCCCATTGGACTATCCGTAGGCAGCATGTCATTGGCGCGTCAGAGTCATCGTTCATTGGTCAGTTTGCAGTACCGTACCATGAGCATTATTGATATTTGTGAGTTTAGAATACAAGCGATAGTCTAATAATGTAATAAATCAATTTCCTTGCGCGTTTGAAAGGAATTTAAAAGAAGATAAGGATTGTAAAGTCGATCGTTTGTCGCCATCAATCTAGTAAGTGTATGACGTCTTAAAATCTGTTTAAACACGCAGCATGAACACCAGTCGATCAGGCAATATTCAAAGTTTTTTTTACTGTATGCTAATTTGCGTCTATACTGTCACTCGTGTAAAGCAGGAGAAGATATAACTATGATACTGGAACGATCTCTAGTTTTCTATTTGAATCTTTTCCTTCTGCAGGGTGTCAGCAATGCCAGCTTTTCGCCAGGTCGGGGAGAAACAGCTCCCAAACCCCATTCTGTTCATGGCCTGGTCTCCCAAGAGAGATCTGATAGCACTAGCTAACACTACAGGAGAGGTTGGGACTTCACGTTATGATTAGAGCATTACATATATATTTTTGTGAATGTGAAATGTTGTTTATATCACTTTTGTAAATTCTGACAGGTGTGTCCATATATACAGATTTGTTGTGTTACTTAACTGTTAACAGACAATTGAACAGACTGAAGTTATCAGACTATTGAGGTTCAAATGTGTAATGGTTCTTATAATCAAGTACCTGCAGGAATATGGTGGCGCTTCATTCGACTGATCTGTCATTACAGCTTCTCCTGCATCGCCTTGCCAACTTCCAGCGTGTGTGGAGTTTACCACCCAATGAGAACACAGGGAAAGAGATCACAGCACTGGCCTGGAGACCTGATGGAAAAAGTACATTCAAATAATGTTTGACATGTATATCTCCGTTTGTTTCCATAATATTTATTATGTTTGCTGAGGATGAAAACAAAACTATCTGCATTGTAAAATGACATTATAGGATTGACATTATGAATTGTTGTTCAGTCCTGGCATTCAGTGTGGGAGACACAAAGCAGGTTGTGCTGTGTGATGCAGAGAAGGCAGAAATCCTCCACCTGTTTTCTGTGGAGTACCCTGTATCCTGCATGCACTGGATGGAGGTGCAAGACGATAGCAGGTGTGTGTGAATATTATATAAAGATGTTCTATTCTTTCTTTATCTGTGAATTAGTTTCATGTTTTTCATTTTTTCTTCAGCACTTTATCATCATTCACAGAGTCTGAAGATGAGTCTAGTCGTTTTCTTCCAAAGTTACCTACTCTTCCCAAAAGGTGACACTCTTCTCTCTGACATGTATAAATGAAGAAAGTGGGATGTACCAGTAATGCTTGTGCCAGTTTTGTTTAGTGCATGTTTTCTTTTGACACAAACATTTCTGCATTTACGTTATGGTCTTTCTATTTTGCTTGTATGTGTTCAGCTACAGCACCACATCAAAGATATTTAGGTAAGAATACATTTAATGTGCTGGATATGCTGATTATGATTGCTGATTATTTTCTTTGTCATGCTCTTCTCGTTTTGATTACTTGTTTGCTAATGCATGTTTTAATTTTATTGCGTGTATGATTTTATTCGTGCTTGTTTTTTTTTTTATTTTACAGTGAAGAGAAATCAGATGAAGTCACAAACCTTTTGGGGGAAGTGAGGTCAGTGATGTTTTGTCCTGATTGCTCAAGATTAAGACTTTCCCTGGTGTTGTATTGTAACTGATGTGCATTGCAGACTAAATATTCTGGTGGTGGGTGGACCCTCTGGATTCGTAGAACTGTATGCGTATGGCCTATATAAGATTGCAACACTAAATGGGGTAAGATATTAAAATCTCAAACTTGCTTTTTATTTATTTGCACATATTGTGCACTTTATGTCTTTGTGCATGTGTGTAATTCATTCTTTATTTTCTCTTTCTGTCTCAGATTTCGGGGACCTGCCGTAGTCTTGGACTTTCCAGTGACCTCAAGTCCCTCTCTGTTATAACAGAGATGAAAATCACAGAAGACAACCCTGAAATTAATTACATACAGGTATAGGCTAAATTCATCTTACCATTTTCATGCCATAACTGTCATTCTCTTGTGCTTCTTACGGTACTCCAAACAATATCTTCTCTGACGTATGCAAAGGTTTGATCAATACATGCTGAAACAGCACCACTTGAACTGGAGGAAATAATCTCGTTATTACATTTACATTACATTTATGCATTTATCAGATGCTTTTATCCAAAGTTACTTACACTGCATTCAGGTTATAGATTTTATTAGTTTTCACTAGCAGTATGCTACTCCAGCTCAGCTCCAAAAATAACTAATTGAATTCCATATAAGTGTATGTGACTGGTATTGATAGAAGGTTTTTGTTGTTTCAGCCTGCATGTGGCACAGGTTAAAAATGACAAGTTAACAAGTGCAAACAGGTTGAGTCACAGCTGAGACACAGTTCGAGTACGTGTGGTGTCTCTGCATTGTGTTGAATGTGTGGATAACATTGAATTGTTTGTGTTACAGTTAGACACCGGCCTGCTTTCTTCATGTCTGCCTGAGCTGACCAAGATGGCCCGCAAGTTCACACACATTTCCACACTGTTACAGGTAAGTGTCATCATGTGTACATGCAGTAGTCCTGTCTTTAGGTGCACAAAGCTAAAAACTTTTCAGTCTCATCACCTGTATTATTGTCTGTGTATTGTATTGTCTTGTAGTATCTGCGTCTCTCTCTCACCTGTATGTGTGAAGCGTGGGAAGACATTCTGATGCAGATGGACCTCCGTCTCACTAAGTTTGTCCAGGTAAGAGGTCATCACACCCTAGCCAATCACAAAAAAGCAACTATCATGTGCAGTATATGCCAGTATGGCTTTATATGAATTTTATTCATTGACAACTCTAAGATAAATACAATTTTATAAAATACAGGATCTTGTATTGATTGTGCTGTAATGAATTTTTACACTGTCTTCGGTTTCACACAGTGTGTGGTTTTTCTCTGAATTGTGGATATGCTGTTGTTTCACAGGAAAAAAATACAAGCACTCAGGTTCAGGATGAGTTTCTGGAGCTGCTGCTATGGGGTCATGCAAGGTAAACACATTTTAAACATCTGTATAGACCAATGAACTACTTATTACGCTAGATTACTTTTTTCTTATTTTTATAAAAGTTTGAGAAATTACAGTTTGTTTCAAAGTTTATTAAAAGACAAATTTACACATGCTTGTGTTGACTCTAAATCCCCAACAGGGGGCACTCTATGACCTACAGCTTAAAATTGAAAAGTTAGTATGAATGTTTACTTCTGCTTATGTCTCTTTTCCAGCCCTGAACTTCAGGCTCTTCTAATGAATCAGCTTACAGTCAAGGTGATCTGTTATAACAGGTTTACTGAATTAGGAGTGTAATTACTCACACAGTTACTACCAGCTTTATTTGTTATTACAGTATTCTTTCTTTTAATTCCTTAGGGCTTGAAGATGTTGGGTCAGTCCATTGATTCCTCGTACTCCAGCATCCAGAAACTTGTTATCAGTCACCTGCAGAGGTGTGTACAGTATAATTCACTAGCCTTTTAACCAACAGTGAATAAGTAGAGTTCATCTTTATTATCCACTGAATAAATAATGTGCTGTTCTCACAGTGGCTCTGAGGCTTTGCTGTATCATCTAAGCGAGGTTAAAGGAATGGCCCTCTGGAAGCAGAAGTTTCAGCCTCTCGGCCTGGATCCTGCAGCAATTGAGGGTCATTATTTTGCAATTTATTTGATGGTGGTAGTGAAATAGCAGTTACTTCAGCATTAATCAATTGAAATTCAAGTAAAAAATATACAATTATTTCTTTTTGGTAACTAAAAAAGCAATTTTGAATATTGAAATATATTTTATTATAAATATATTTAAATATTTATAAATATTTATATTTAAGTGTTACACATTCTCTTTTGTTGTGGGTTGTTTATCTACTTTAGATGCCATTGTAGCAGTAGGTTCTTTTACCCTGAAGGCCAGTGAACTGTTACAGTAAGTTTTATTTGATTTATATCTACAATTTAAAGTTTGAGTTTCTGGTCTGTACAGTTCATCGGTCTGATGTCTATTATTTTTCATTTAATTTCAGAGTCATTGATAAAAGTATGAAGAACTTCAAAGCCTTTTTCAGATGGTTGTATGTTGGTAAGATGTGATTGTTTTGAGTGTGAGCTTTAGGATTTAGATTATTTGAGATAATAGCTCTTTTGTATTGTAACTGTTTTTGCCTTTTGCAGCAATGCTTCGAATGTCAGAAGATCATGTTCCTCCTGAACTTAACAAGGTGAGAATATAAAAAAATGGTAAGGTTGGGAGAAGGCTGGTGATCGTAGATAGCCCATGAGATTTTACCACAAATTACATTACAAAGTAAAAAACTGCAATAATAAAACTTTGTACAATAAATAATTAGAACTACTAAACAAAAATAAGTCATATTAATGTCTGCATGTGTTATTGTGCTCAGATGACCCAGAAAGATCTTGCTTTTGTGGCTGACTTCCTGTCGGAGCATTTTAGTGCTGTAAGTAAATAAGATACTTTAAAAGTCTTTAAAGTCCATCGCTTAACTTTCTTTACACTTTCCTTTTCCAGAATGAAGAGCTGTTTGACAGGAAAGGGAAGTATTTCAATGTTGAGCGTGTTGGACAGGTGAAGACCTTTTAGGCTCTGTTTAGAAACATTTTAGGCTGGCATGTATGCTCTTTTCGTAAATGTGTAACATGTTCGGTCTATTTCTTACAGTACTTGAAGGATGAAGATGAAGACTTAGTATCTCCACCCAACATGGAGGGCAACCAGTGGGTTTCGTTTGTTAAGCAGAGCACACACCTGAAAGGTAGAGTCACAACACCTTCTTATATCATTCTGATATCATTTTAAAATTTAAGAAAGTAAATTTAAATACGAGAAATTGAATTTGACTGTGTGTATGCTTGTGTTCATTTGTCGCAGACAGTTCACTGCTCTTCCCAACCTACCCGCAGAAGTCTCTACACTTTGTCAAGAAAATGATGGAGGCCACCATTGATCTGTGCTTACAGAAACCAGCTGTACGTTTCTAACATACACACACCTAAACAAAAGATGACAAAAACACAGACACAACTTTCATCAGTATAGGGGGTAAGGGGTAAACTTATAAGGGGTAAACTTTATTTACCAGAACAACACTTTTACTCATGTTCTGTTTTAAAACCTGGTGTTACTGTATGTTTTCAGTGGGTTGGGTAAATTAGAGACACACAAATTAGACACACACAAGCTGCATAACAAAGAGCTGTCTGACCCTGGCTAAATTTTACCACCTTTGTGAAATATACAAACACTGTGTTTCACAAATATATAAAACATTTCCTCTTTCAAAACACTGACATAACCATTCCTGTTCTCTCGCTCACATACATACCCTGTCCATTAATGGTCTCGTAGCATGTCTGTTATATATAACAGAACCATTAACTGTATTAAGTGCAGTGTTTCATCCTGTTTGCTGCCCACTTTTTCCTCAGCACTAATGCGTCTGACGCATCTGCGTCTGACCGTCCTAATCATATGCCTTTGTGTGTGTTTCAGGAGGTCATTGGGCGTTCAGTAAAACAAGCTGTGTGTTTACGATTATATACTGTTCCTGAAGGGTAATGCAGGTTTCATAATATGTACAGTATGATAAATAAAAAAATCTGAGTCTGTGAATTATTATTATTATTATTATTAACACCTAAATCCATGTTTTAAAGATAAAAGATTGTTGGCTTTTGTTGTGGTGGATCTGGCATGACAATCTGAGAATGATCTGTATTATTGTTTATATTTTTTGATAGCTCTGAAAATACACCACGGCTGTTTGAGCTTCCTTCACTGTAAGTGACCAGCTGTATCTCTATAATGCAAATAAATAAACACGTGTTTTGTAGTGGTAAATCTTGAACTTACAGTATCAGCAAGTGGTCTGATTATCAGTGTAAAATCATAGTAACTTATAGTAAATGCATGAAAAGTATGTTCTGATGATGATTTTTTGTGTTTTAAATGCAGGTGGAATAATAAGACAGCCAGTATGCATTATGTAATATTCTGCATGCCTGAAATCTCTCCGTCTAAAATCTATATTTTGAGGAGAGCAACAGACCCCAGCAGGTAAAAATCCATCCATATGTTTTTTTTATTGAGTTTGAGTTTTTTATTAAAGAGGAATATTAAGGTGTATCATAATTTGTTTGTTTGTTTCAGGTCTGTTCCTAATGGTCTGGTGGCTATTAATCTGTACAGCCCTCTCAATTCCAGTATAGATGATGAAACGCCAGCACCAAACTCTGCGTAAGTTCAGTGTTATAATTTTTCTCCATTATTACATTTTTGACTGTATAATCTATCAGTATGTGTGTATGATTTTATTTTTTTTGTTGGCAATAAAATTATGTATTTTAGTGACTCCTTGTACAGTTGTCTTGATGCCCGTTTCTATGACGACGAGACATTGACTGTAATATTGCGAAATCTGGAGGATGATGAGAATAAAATGCGCATTCTCACTCAGCTTCCTCTAAACTCTGCTTTGAGATGGGAGGAAGAGTTCACCTGGGACCTCACACTCAGGTATTGACCTGCTCGGCTCAATTGATTCAACCAATCTGAATCCTCACTGTAAGCACACCTTAAATATAATAGGTGATGAGTGATGAATTCATTGTACACATTGCAGCAGTTCAAAATTAACTTGTTGACACATCTGGCAAATGTGAGCACATTGGAAAAACTTCACTTCATATATTTTGTGTTTGTGTATTTTCATTTTGGTGGTTTATTGTGAGGAATATAACCTCACATTTATGATCCTGAATCAAAAATCATTTGACTTGTAAATTGTCTTGACTTGTTTGTTGTGGTATGTGTCAGGCTGGAGCAGCAGACTGAAGGAATCCCAGTTCAGGCTCTGGCCTGGGGAAACCAGAGCAGAGAGCTGGAGAATATTAAGGCTCAGTTTGTGGCTGTTAATGGAATTCGCAAAGTGGCCTGTGTGGTAAGAGTGACCTAAATACTACAATATTTAATAAATTAGGAAAGAGTTCATATTGAAAATGTATCAAACACTTTACTAAATTGGGTGCTTTTTGCCAACACCTTATCCTTTTAGGAAATACAAATCTCATGTTTTTTTAAAATATATTCTATTATTCTGTAGCGATTCTGTGGGGATGGTGTTATTTAAAACACTCTCCAGCATCTCTACTAGTTATTGTGAAACTAAGACGGTGTTATTTAAAACACGGTTCAGTTTCAGGTTATAATTACTTGTGGCTCAAATGGAAATACTTACAGATAAAGACTATTAACTATATGTATTTTGTAGCATTACCTGGTACAATAAACGCATTATTCTTCTGGCCTTGATTAACAACGGTCCATGCCCAATACAGTAATACATACGGAGCCGGTAACAGTATCGCACAGTTTAAGGGATGTGTTATGAGCATTAAGCAGAGACAATCATGAGTGAATACAAATGAATATTTATTGACTAAACTATGGAAATATGATATCGATTAACTAACACAAACACAAACACATACACATTCACACAAGATAAAGCATAGAAAAATTAGAGTAAAGAGTAAAGAATGGCATATTAAATCAGCAGGACACAACCACCGGTTTTTCTCTACAAAAGTTCACCAGCTTGCTGAATCCTGGTGCTGGTGGAGAAAGAAAGGGAGAGAGTGTCCCGTGGATTCGCTAAGTCCGTCTGGAGAGCGAAGTTTCAGCGAGAAGTGTCAAGTCTGCCAAGTAAGATTGCGGGAAAAGCTGTCCTGAAGAAGGGCAGGTCCCACGAAGTTTTGGAGAGATTCCAAGTTTCTGAGCAAAGAGTTGTTCGATGCATTGTGGTCTTAAAGGCATCGACGGTCACGCCCGGTCAGGTCTTTGACCAATGGCAAAAGGACTTTCTTGCGCTGGAGAAATCTCTTTGTCCTTCTCTGTGACAAATGATTTACATTAGGTACGGTTTATGTCCTGTTTGCAACCGAACACATAAACTTATTGTAATTGGGTATGATGCACGCCATGACTATGTACTGTGCATCATTATTTAGGAAATAATTTGTGGATCATTTTGATACCACACACGAGAGAGAAGTGAAGTAAGAACAATAGTTATTCATTCATCTGTCATGACATAAAAGTTAAACTTCAATGACACTGAAATGCATGCAATAACTATGGCAGGGTATCACGTGATTATGGAGGAATACACACATAGATAGATATATATATATATATATATATATAGATACAAATTGGGAGTTTTGTCCCGCTCATCCTAAAGAGTCTCTTTGAGGTGTTTGGAATGTACTTCTCTAGTCCTCTCTGCAAATCTCCAGGGGCCTGGAGACTCAGGGGAGTTGAGCTGGGGGTTCCTCAGGCCAGAGAGGTACCATAATCCTCCTAAGTAACAACCGGAGGTCATCACTTAACCAGACTTTCTGGAGCCAAAAGGGGTTCTGGTGTTGATGATCCCTTAAAGAAACAACATTTGGCCCGCCAAGTCTCTACATCTCCTTCCTCGGGCGGCGAGGTTCGTAAGAACTTCCGTCGGGCGGTGGTTCAGTTGGATAGACGGGATCAGTTCAGATGTCAGTATTCCTTGGGGTGCCAGTGTCAGCAGGAGGGTTCTCTATGAGGGTTCGACTCAGCCTCCGTTCGACTTGTCTGCCTTGCTTCTCATGACCGTAACCTCCCCGACTGGCTGGAAGTCCCATGACTCTCTGTTGAAGGGCTTGGCTCTGTGTTGCTGTTGTATGCCCCGGAGTCAAACCTGTGTAGTGTTGACCAAAGGATAGATGGATTTTAGCAGTCTGGTCAGAGGTGGGAGTTGCTTGTAATCTGTTCTGACTGCTTCGACTGTCGGTCCAGGAAGCGCACCTCCTGGCTGGAGGCTCAGCAGGTACATCTCTATCTCTTGTAGTCAGCGTTGGCCATTGTTTGAAAATGGAAGTCGATGTCCTGCAGGTATGCGTGCACTTCATTGACCTCCTGCAGGGTCTGGAGTGAAGGTTGGGATGTTTCTGGCCAGCTTGTCAATGTCTCTGGGGACACCCCGTGGATGTCTGCCTCTGGATGGGTCCCCCGCCCCACTCTGTGGGTGTTAGGGCTCGAAAGTGCTGGCCCGGTGAAGCTTTGAACAGGGGACTCTCACCCCCTTGCTGCCTGGAGTTCTTGGCGGAAAGGCTTGGTTCCGCTTTGGTGGGGAGAATTCAAGACTTTGTTCTTCCCTGGCTGTTGGCATACTGGAGTTTCTCTGCCAGCTCCTTCCTGGCTTGCCCTCCAGCTGCTCTCTGTGCCAGTGTCTGCACGGAGGTCTGCTAAAGCGCCCCAAGTCTTTCCACTTGCTCATGAAGCTCTGGGTCCTCTTCATCAGTCGCTGCCTGCTGCTCTCGAGGACGTTGCATGATCTGCTCTAGGTGCTGTTCTGCTTTCTCAGCCCGACCTTGAATGCAGCCTCTCGTTCTGAGCGGGCTCCGTTGTCCCTCACAGCTTCATCTGGACGATGAGGTTATGGGAAAGGGACCTTTGTGGTTGTAGTCCTGCATGGATCGTTGGCCATCAGTAGGCTCAGGCCGTCGCCCAGCTGATCACGGTTCATCAGGTCACTGGCCGTCTCAGGCAGAAGCTTGTGCAACCAGGCCTCTAGCTGGTCCCAATGGGTGGCAGGACTGGATGATCTGGACATTCTTCAACACTGGTGGCAAATAGGAAAAGTAAAACATAGCCAATGCAGGTCCGGACAGTTTAGTGAACTATACATCCAACATAATCATCGTAATGACTAGCAGCACAGAGATGCCCATTATTCCTGCCAGGCTGTGGTGGCATGTATAGCTTGTGTGGGTAAGTACAGGAAAAGTTCTGGAGGAATTACCGCGCGTTATAACCCATCGGGTCGCTTGGAGACTTAGGCTATCTGAGTCATCAATTTCATTACTGCAGCTTTTCCTGATGGTTTGTGCTGGTGAAGTTCTCTTATGCCATGAAAGGAAAAAGGAAAAGTAGCAAAGCAACTAAAATAACAAAAAGGGAAAGGAGGGATGAAACTGAAAAGAAAGTAATTTTCCCATTTTGGCTAAGCCGGTTACCCTTACACTAGGGTTATGACGGGACCTACAAGTAGGGGGTGCTATGATGTCATATGGCCTAGGAGGGGCTTAGCGAGGACAGCAAGGATAGTTCAAACAGTATGGGGTGAGAAAAGCTTACTTTTCTTTAGGGCCTCTTTACTTTAGGACTATACCTTATTGACTAGGCTGGGTGGTGCGTTGAGGACACCGGTGGAACCACGGTCGGGCCAGCTCCCGCCCGCCTGAACACACGACAGCAGGGGTCTCGGGCTTACCCGACCCGGTGTCGCACCACTCAAACAGCTACGACCTTAGCTAGCACACCGCACCTCGACTCAGTGACGCCTGACCGCCACAGCCAAAGTTGGGTTTTGCCCTGCCCTTTATGTGTCAAACTGGGTGGCTGCCACACTTGCACACTCAAGGAGTCGCACCCAAGTGTGCCAACGACCAGCTGCCACAGCCAAGACAGCCCAAAATTGCCCTTCACGTCGGGTGGTTGCCAGCGCATTGAGTGCCCGATTGCTGATGTCGGTCGCCACCGAAAGTGGGGGACGGAACCTCCCCGAGGTAAACGCACTGTCGGGTGCCAGGCGTGCCGAGCCAGACAGGTCCAGCCGTAGGTGGCCCACACCGGAGAAACCATTGCTTCGCCAGCGAGCACTTAGGGAAGAGCTGTCTAAAGAGAAATGTAAAGGCTGTTTAAAAGAAAAGGGGTCAAACTGCTACATGGGTCATTAAAACAACACTCTGCATGTGAACTCGACCTGGAAGGCAACTGATTTAATTTAAGTCTAAACCTAATTAAATACAGAGTTCCTGAAGTAGGAGTAGGGTAAAAGGAGCAGTGGGAAAGCAGGATGACCACACAGTCAGGTGACATTAATTACTATTATAGTTAAATAATAATAATCAATAAGTCAATGAAACAGCAATGAGGTGATATCAATTATTATTATTGTTTAGAATAACAACAATTGATAAATCATGAAAGTAGGAAAGGGAAAATTAAGTAATATTAATTATTATTATTGTTTAGAATAATAAAAATTAATAAATCAGGAAGTAGGAAAGGGAAAATGGAGTAATATTAACCATTGTTATTGTTCAAATAATCAATAATTAATAAACTATGAAACAGTTGCTGAGAGACCTAAATTATTATTGTTGTTAACACAACAATAATTGGTGAACTAGGAAAACTAATAGAGTAATATCAATTATTATTATTGTTTTAGAATAATAACAATTAATAAGCTGGAAAGACAGCAATAAAGTGACATTAATCATTGCTAGTGTTCAGAGATAGCAATAATCAATAAGTCTTTACATGGCAGGGTTAGTCAAAAGTAAATCAAATTACTGAGAGACAGAGATCGATACCAAGCATACCCAAAAGGGGGTCAACGCCCAAACAAGGAGAAGTCAGGGTTAATCAATGTAACAGGAGAAGCTTAGACATCTAAGACAACTACCCCTCTATTGTCCGTTAGAGGTAATGCCTTAACCTGAACTTCCAAAATAGTTCGCGTGATCTAACAGCCACGCTAGACGAAGCGTTGTTACGTTGCACAGTGCAACCTAGTAGGCGGGTCTTAGGATCGTGCCGCTTGTTGCACTGAAGTATAGCGCTAATACTCCACAGGCTACAGTTACTACATCGCAGTAAAATGCGCATTTAAATTAAAGCACAACAGGATTTCTTAAGCCGCTGGCTGTGAACAAAGTACAGTTACTACACGAATAAGATGCGATTTAAATTCCAGATTTCTTAGCCGTTGGCTGTGAAAGTACTGTAAAACTCTCCTTTAAATAGAAAACTGACCCATAGTTATATCTATGTTAACTCCACTCCAGAGAGAAGGGGAAGACATCGCACTGGTTAGCCAATTGTTCAACCCAGCTCATAGCATAGCTTAATGGCATTGGAAACACATCAATAGCCTACTATCTATGTACAGTTATAGGCCTATCAATAAGAAGGAGAAGGGGAACATCGCCCAGCTCTATCTTCTTCGTTCTAAAATGAGGGTTTCTTAAGCTCAAATCAGACGGACAAAACGACTAATGTTAAACACGCCTATAACAACGGACTATTATCCATTTTATAGAGGGTCCATTTAACATTATCGACTGCAGTTACATTCTTCTTTAACAGTATAAGGGTTTGCCGTAGGCTCACTGGTTAACACACGTTGAGGAGATGCTGTTTCGTTCAGCGTAACACAAAGTTCAAACGAGTCTAGCTTCTGAATAAACCATTAGAAACACACCTCGTCACTAAGTTGCTCATAACACATTTAATACTGTGCCCGCTTCATTCTCCACCATTTATGTAGCGATTCTGTGGGGATGGTGTTATTTAAAACACTCTCCAGCATCTCTACTAGTTATTGTGAAACTAAGACGGTGTTATTTAAAACACGGTTCAGTTTCAGGTTATAATTACTTGTGGCTCAAATGGAAATACTTACAGATAAAGACTATTAACTATATGTATTTTGTAGCATTACCTGGTACAATAAACGATTATTCTTCTGGCCTTGATTAACAACGGTCCATGCCCAATACAGTAATACATAACGAGGCGGTAACAGTATTGCACAGTTTAAGGGATGTGTTATGAGCATTAAGCAGAGACAATCATGAGTGAATACAAATGAATATTTATTGACTAAACTCGATTAACTAACACAAACACAAACACATACACATTCACACAAGATAAAGCATAGAAAAATTAGAGTAAAGAGTAAAGAATGGCATATTAAATCAGCAGGACACAACCACCGGTTTTCTCTACAAAAGTTCACCTTGGTAGCCAAGGGGCAGTTGCTAAGCTGTTGAATCCAGTGTCCCGGTGGCCTAAGTCCGTTCCGAGGAGAGCCAGTTTCATGAGAAGTGTCGAAGTCTGCCAGTAAGATTGCGGAAAAGCTGTCCTGAAGAAGGGCAGGTCCCACAGTTTTGGAGAGATTCCAAGTTTCTGAGCAAAGAGTTGTTCGATGCAACTCACGCCCGGTCAGGTCTTTGACCAATGGCAAAAGGACGTGGTTGCGCTGAGAAATCTCTTTGTCCTTCTCTGTGACAAATGATTTACACAGGTACGGTTTATGTCCTGTTTGCACGAACACATAAACTTATTGCAAATTGGGTATGATGCACCATGACTATGTACTGTGCATCATTATTTAGGGAAATAATTTGTGGATCATTTTGATACCACACACGAGAGAGAAGTGAAGTAAGAACAATAGTTATTCATTCATCTGTCATGACATAAAAGTTAAACTTCAATGACACTGAAATGCATGCAATAACTATGGCAGGGTATCACGTGATTATGGAGGAATCACATAGATAGATATATATATATATATATATATATAGATACAAATTGGGCAGTTTTGTCCCGCTCATCCTAAAGAGTCTCTTTGAGGTGTTTGGAATGTAGTCCTTCTGCAAATCTCAGGGGCCTGGAGAATCTCAGTTGAGCTGGGGGTTACCCCTCTGGGGAAGGCCAGGTACCATAACTGTCCTCCTGAGTTAAGTAACAACTGCAGGTCATCACTTAACCCAGACTTCTGGAGCCAAAAGGGGTTCTGGTGTTGACTTCCCGAGGAATTTGTTGTTGGTTGTAACTTTATGATCCCTTAAAGAAATCCAACATTTGGCCCGCCAAGTCTCTACAATTCATAACATTATCCATCCATCCATCCATCCATCCATTTTCCTCCGCTTATCCGGGACCGGGTCAGTGGGCAGCAGTCCTAAGCAGGGACAGCCAGACTTCCTCTCCCCAGACACTTCCTCCAGCTCCTCCGGGAATCCCAATGCGTTCCCAGGCCAGCCGAGACATAGTCCCTCCAGCGTGTTCTGGGTCTTCCCGGGGCCTGAACACCTCCCTTGGGAGGCGTCCGGAGGCATCGAAACAGATGCCCAAGCCACCTCAGCTGGGCCTCTCGATGTGGAGGAGCAGCGGATCTACTCTCGAGCTCCCCCAGTGACCGAGCTCCTCACCCTATCTCTAAGGGAGCCCAACCACCCGCGATCGGGAAACTCATTTGCCGCCTGTATCCTGGATCTCACCCTTCGGTCATGACCCAAAGCTCATGACCATAGGTGAAGTAGGAAGTCGACCGTGAAGAGCTTTGTGGCTCAGCTCCTTCTTTACCACGACAGACCGGTACATCGACCGCATTACTGCAGAAGCTGCGTCTGTCGATCTCTCGCCTCCATCCTTCCCTCCGTGAACAAGACCCCAAGATACTTAAACTCCTCCACCTGTGGCAGGAGCTCCCACCGACCTGGAGGGACAAGCCACCCTTTCCGGCTGAGGACCATGGCCTCAGATTTGGAGGTGCTGATTCTCATCCCAGCCAGCTTCACACTCAGCTGCAAACTGCCCCAGTGCCCGCTGTAGGTCCTGGCCTGATGAAGCCAACAGGACAACATCATCCGCAAAAGCAGAGATGAGATCCTGTGGTCACCAAGCCGGACCCCCTCCGGTCCCTGGCTGCGCCTAGAAATCCTGTCCATGAAGATAGTGAACAGGACCCGGTGACAGAGGGCAGCCCTGCCGAGGAGTCCAACACGCACTGGGAGCGAGTCTGACTTACTGCTGGCAATGCGAACCATGCTCCTGCTCTGGTCATACAGGGACGGACAGCTCCTAGCAAAGGGCCTCGGACCCCATATTCCCAGAGCACCCCACAGAACACCCTTGAGGGACACACGAAGCTTTCTCCAGATCCACAAAACACATGTGGACTGGTTGAGCAAACTCCCATGAACCCTCCAGTATCCTAAAGAGGGTATAGAGCTGGTCCAGTGTTCCACGACCAGGGCCGCATTGTTCCTCCTGTATCCGGAGGTTCAACTATCGGCAATTCTCCTCTCCAGTACCCTGGCATAAGACTTTGCGGGAGGCTGAGGAGTGTGATCCCCTATAGTTGGCCTGTCCCCTTCTTATAGAGGGGACCACCACCCAGATCTGCCAGTCCAGAGGCACTGTCCCCACCTCCACGCTGATGTTGTAGAGGCGTGTCAGCCAAGACAGCCCACTTCATCCAGAGACTTGAGGTACTCAGGGCGGATCTCGCCCACCCAGAGCCTTGCCACCGGGGAGCTTCTCAACTACCTCGGCTGACTTCCAGCCGGGTGATGTCGAGCCCATCCCTCGCGTCCCCAGCCTCTGCCTCCTCAGTGGAGGCCAGGGTTGAGGAGATCCTCAGTATTCCTTCCACCCGGCCCAATATCCCCAGTTGAGGTCAGCAGAGCCCCACCTCCACTATATACAGTGTTGGTAATCCGAGGCGCCCGGACAGTTTGCCACTGAGGCCGACCGATAATCCTTCTCCAAGCGAACTCTTCCCAGGCCCGAGTTTTGCCTCCACAACCACCCGTGCCGCAGTCCGGCTGGCCTGCGGGAACCAATCAGCTGCCTCAGGAGTCCCACAAGCCAACCAAGCTCGATAGTACTCCTTCTTCAGCTTGACAGCATCCCTTACTTCGGTGTCCACCACGGGTTGAAGGTTGCCGCCACGACAGGCACCAGAGACCTTACGGCCACAACTCCAGCGGCCGCTTTGACAATGGGAGGGAAAACATAGTCCACTCGGACTCAATGTCAACCTCCCTCGGGATCTGTTCAAAGCTCTGCCGGAGGTGGGAGTTGAAGACCCTCTGACAGGGGGCTCTGCCAAACGTTCCCAACAGACCCTCACAGTACGTTTGGGCCTCGAGTCTGTCCAGCTTCCTCCCGGCGGATCCAACTCACCACCAGGTAGTGATCAGTTGACAGCTCTCTTCACCGAGTGTCCAAGACATATGGTGAGGCCAGATGAAACAACCACAAAGTCGATCATCGACCTCCGCCCTAGGGTGCTCTGTTGCCACGTGTGCTGATGAGCACCCTTATGCTCAACATGGTGTTCGTTATGGACAAGCCGTGACTAGCACAGAAGTCCAACAACAGAACACCACTCGGGTTCAGGTCAGGGAGCCGTTCCTCCCAATCCACGCTCTCCAGGTGTCACCGTCATTGGACGTGTGTTCAGACTGAGTGCTTCCAGCACCCCTCCCAGAGACTCCAAGAAGGCGGGTACTCTGTACTGCCATTGGCCCGTAGCACAAATGACAGCAAGAGACCTATCCCCACCCGAAGGCGCAGGGAAACGACCCTCTCATTCACGGGGTAAACTCCACATGGCAGCTAAGCTGGGGCTATAAACAAGCCCACTCCCGCCCATGCGCCTCTCCGTGGCCAACTCCAGAGTAGTGGAGAGTCCAACCTCTTTCGAGGAGTTGGGTTCCAGAGCCCAAACTGTGCGTGGAGGTGAGACCGACTATATCTAGTCGGTACTCTCTACCTCTCGCACTAGTTCGGGCTCCTTTCCCCAGCCGAGGTGACATTCCATGTCCCTAGAGTTAGGTTCTGTGTCCGAGGATTGGGTCGCCGAGGCCCCTGCCTTCGACCGCCACCCAAACCACAATGCACCGGCCCCTTACGGTCCCTCCTGCAGGTGGTGAGCCCACGGGAGGTCGGCCCCACGTCACTCCTTCGGGCTGAGCCGGCCGGGTCCCATGGGGTAAGACCCGGCCACCAGGCTGGCCGCATACGAGCCCCAACCCCAGGCCTGGCTCCAGGGTGGGGCCCCGGCTGCGCCATACCGGGCGACGTCACGATGTTTAATGTAGACCTTCTCATAAGGGGGGGGGTGGACCGCTCTTTGTCTGGCTTGTCACCTAGGACCTGTTTGCCTTGGGAGACCCTACCAGGGGCATATAGCCCCTG
The DNA here is from genome assembly GCA_019155185.1 of Beaufortia kweichowensis. Taxonomy (NCBI): domain Eukaryota; kingdom Metazoa; phylum Chordata; class Actinopteri; order Cypriniformes; family Gastromyzontidae; genus Beaufortia; species Beaufortia kweichowensis. The sequence goes on from CM032807.1 coordinate 9,119,426, forward strand.
ACAACATAGCTCCTAGGATCATTCAGGCACTCAAACCCCTCCACCACAGTAAGGTGGAGGTCCCAGGAGGGGTCATAACATTATTATTATTTTTATTATTCTATTCAATACAATAATTCATACATTCATATTATTATTAATAATAATAATAATAATAATAATAATGGTGATTATAATAATAATAATAAAACATTTAAAATAATGAAAACTCAACAAATTAACTGCCTTTGTTAAAACAGCCCATACCAATCAAAATTTGAAATTTAACAATGCCATCAAAAAATTAAGGCCTCTTGTCTGTTTACTTTCTCGTCAGCTAAGTGCAAATCTCAGGCATGTACGTGTGTTTGAGATGGATGCAGAGGAGGAAGAGGAGGAGGACGAACGTGCTGATGAGTCACAGGAAATGAGCTCGGACCAGGACAGACTTGAGGATACACTGACTGTTCAGAGTGATGCTGGGGACGGAGGAGATGGAGATGGAGTGGGAGGGATTAGGGCTGCTCAGGTGACAGGGCAAGAGTCAGGAGACATTCTGGATGACACTGCTGAATCAGATACACTTTGAACTTTGACCTCCACAGCTCGGAATCACTCCATAATTGTCAGATCTGGTCATGTGCTTCATGTGCTACCAAACAATATTTTTTGATAAAGTCAGATGAATGTTTCATTTTGTTATTTGTAAATAAATGGATTTACTGTAGTACAAGCTTAGTAAATTGTTTGTTTGGGTCCATTATGCTTGTTTCAATCAAACATTTAACAAATCAGAGTTTTCGATAAGGGGTCTTTAAAGATACTGCAGGGGGTCTGTGTAGATGATGTGTAAAACATTGAGCTTTCTTTCAAATTGTTACAATTATGAGTTATTTATGAGTATTATTAATGGTCATTGGTCATGGTCATTTGTAAAAATAGAAATTAAGTAGTTTAAGACTACATCAGAAAAGAAAATTACTATATCTAAGCTGACTATTTTAACATGCATTTAAAAACCAGACATGAGCAAACATCCGGATAAAGTGTTCTGAATGCTTTGGCTAAAATCGTCTGCCAAATAAAATGCGTTAATGTATTTAACGTTATATTCAACTTCCTACATGGTTAATTAAGCGCATTACATAACCATCTGAAGCCATCTGAGGTTTTGAGCGAAATAACATTTTTTAGATATTTAAACTTAATGAACAGAAACAACGCGCTTGCGCGTTTTTATTGAAATGTCATAGGAGTTACGGTGCGCGTTCCTGCGAAGGGTCGCTCCCAAAACGTGCTCGTCCCCGTGTATGCGCGTGATGACGTCTGACACCTCTAGTTTCTCAAAGATTTCCCAGTTAGCGACTGGCGGACGGTAAAGATGGCGACGAAGCTCGTAGTGTGCACTAATGCTCGGAGAAGATGACGACGATAAGATTAGTAACTTGCGCGTCGCGGTGTTGACAGCGATTCCTTCAGACACCTTTAGACATAGACTCGCTAACTTGTTGACTTTGGCGATAGTTGATCAAACCTGACAGACGCAACCGGCAGCGGACATACCGTCAGTTTAACCATGGAGGATATCAACTCAAACATAAACGCGGACTTGGAGGTGCGGAAGCTCCAGGACTTAGTCAAGAAACTCGAGCAGCAGAACGAACAGCTCCGTAGCCGATCCAGTCTGCTCTCTTCCTCGTCTTCCGTCGGTAACACCAGACCTGTGAGCGCCGGGTATGATTCTCCGGGTGCGGCGTCGGCGGGGCTCGCCGGGTTCACTGGGGTGGGGTTCGGTGGATCGAGGGGTTTTAGCGGGGTTTTGGAAAACTCACGGATGAGCCCAAGACGATCATATCACGGCAGTAGTTACGGAGGGGGATATGACAGTGATATAGGGTCGTGTACCTCTAACTCTTATTACAACGATTCGTTGGATTTTATGGAGGACGGGGAAACTTCAGTACTGGACGAGGTGGAGATCCTCGATTTGGAGGACATGGATTGCCTCAATGAAGAGGAAGACAGCTGGTGAGTACAACTGGGCTGTCAGAGGTCTGTGGGAGAGGTGTTTAACCCCGATCAGAGGAATAACCTCCTCATACACCGTGCATGTGTTGTACAGTTTGACAGGCGAGCGCAGCTGTTTGTTGACGCCGCGGAGAGTGACGAGTATTTGGAGGAATGCGCGTGATGCATTGTTGCGTGATTGCATTAAATGTCTGCCTGTTAAACGCTGCTGCCCTTTCCTTCTGTCTTTGGGTTTGTATTAAATTCAGTTCAAACCATTAGCTGCAATACGCCTCAATAATAATCTTCACCCGGCTGTCATCTGTGTTTAATATGTTTACTTGTGGTTGCCTTATGTCCAGAAATCTAGTGAGCTGTCTGCCTAGATAGCGTTTTTGAGCCTATATATGTTGCAGTATGCAACAGATTGTTGACTGCAATGAGGCGCTGTGTGCTTCAGTGTTATTTTCTTTATCACCCTAATGGCCAGAATTCTGGTTTGTAATCATCATCTGAATGAAGGACATTTTGTCATTCTTCAATGTTGCCATTATAATCATACAATTCTGTCTACGTTCCTCAGTTTAGGCCCCAGATACGGGCAATTCCATGCAAACCTTATCATGAAGAAATAAAGTTTTTTACCAAAGGCTTTCGCCGTACTGTAGCTCAGATGTCGGTATTTGGTAATTTAAATACCCATGTGAGATCTCTCTCAAAGGTTTTTGATTTTTTTTGTCAGGTTTATGCAATATGGACTATCACATCCATAACAGTACATATTCCTTATAAATGGCCACATGAAAATAAAAGTGTTTTATGTTCTTTGAAAAGTAGATGGTATTGTTGTTTTTGGTTTGGACATTTTATTTCACAGAAATCCTAAACGTTATGTGTGTTTTTTTGTCAAACGCATGTATTTTTCCCTTTATTAACAGATAACTGATAGACTGATATTTTCTGATGTCTGGACTCAACAGGGGTTTAGTAAAATATTAACATATAGTTCAATATATTGGTAATAAATACATTGTGTGAAAATTTATATTTCAAATTTTGACTAATAATATCACGTCCATAATGCTGGAATTGCCCATACGCTAAAACTATATCAGCTAGAGACAAGTACTTTTCTGTCCGCCTGACTTAAAGGGATAGTTCACCCAAAATGACTTTCATTATTTACTCATTCTCATGTCATTTTAAATCTGTATAAAACCTGTATTAAAGAATGTTGGTAACCAAAGAAAACTGGACACACAGCCACTGAGATGCTTCTCAAAATATCTTTTGAATGACATGAGGATGAATAAATGATGACAGAATATTAATTTTGAGTGAACTATCTCTTTAAATTTGTACTTACTGTGCACGTTTGTAAAAATCATAATCATCTTGATCACTATCTCTCTGCTTTTACCTCATTATGTCATAGACAGCTTCACCTAATCAGTTCATCTTATCAGTTTTTAGGTTTGGATCAGTTTCAGTGTGTAATCCATTGTTTGTGTTTGCTTTAATCAGTCTGTCTGTGTAATTTTGTGGTTGAGCTCCATTTACAGAGACTTTCCTCTCAGAATGCTGTAATCTGGACATTTTCCTGTTTGGGAAATCCCTGCAACAGCTGGAGTCCAGCAAATCAAGTAGAAAAAACACCTGTTATAAAGCTAAAAATAATCATTAGGAAAAAAAACAGAAAGTGTTCTTATCAAACCAGACATATCAGAATTAATCGCAGCATGAAGAGCATGTAATTGATTTAATCATAATGGTGATAAAAGGCAAAGAAAATGTTTTTGGCCTTTTTTGGATTTACTGTTATTTAAGGTCACACAAATGATTAAGATAGGACTCTTTCAAGCCATGTTAGCAAATCTGTTAACAAGATAAGAAGATATTGTGTTTAAAATTAAACTTAAAATTAAAATTGTGTTGTATCAATGAATCTGTGACATGAGCAGACCAGGCTCACAATGATCCAGACATCTCTTAAAATCAGATGTGCTTTGTGATGTGAATGCTGCTTTTATTGCAGGAGATCAACTAAATTTCATTCACTTCTCAGGAGATTAGAAAAGCTTATTCTCTCTCTTTCTCTCTCTCGCTCTCTCTCTCTAACTGGAACTATGCCATACCCATAAACTTTAAATTTACTAATCAAATAGTTTGTGTTGGCATGTTTGACACACACCATTAAATTACAGTCATTGACTTGTTTTGGTGCATGATTTATTCATTTCTTTCGTATCACTCCGTCCCACCTATGAAATGATAGGGTATTTGCTGTGTATAATTTAGAGCCACCCAAATATTTTTGGAGTGATTTTGTGGTTTCTATGTTAACACAAGAAGGACATTATAATACAGATTTCTTCATTATAAATGCAGATATGATTTGGAGGACTTGTTTCTTTGAGAATTGTAATTTTGGGACCTTCTTACCTAATATATTTTCAACATAATTAGTAACTTTTAATAATATTTCATAATTATTTCTAAACACTGACAGGTGTTTGTTTCTTGCCATCCATTTGCTAATATGATTTATTATTGCCAAGTTCACAGTCATGGCATGTGAAGTATTTACCAAAATTAACAAAAGACACAACTAATTTCAGTTTCCTGCAGCTGACTAACAAATGACTAAAACAAGTGGTTTCTCTACTACAGTGGTCATATTACGATATTATGTAAGGACCCATATTATCATGCACTAAACACACCACCTATACAGTCATACTTTCTACATAATTTCATGTGCTCTTATTAATTCTGGTGTCAATGACTAAGCAAAGCTGTTTTTGCGTGCACAATAATAAAGAGCTGTTTACTGAATGCAGTTTACACCCCTCACCCTTAGGATTAGAGAAACTTTTATTAGGTAATTTGGCAGCAGGCTGTTTTTTATTTTAGGGAACGGGTTGTTGAGTGGTCCACAGTATCATTATCTTCAATCTTCCTCACTCACCATGTTTGTTCATTAAATATTTATGTGCAGGATATGTGATGAGAACATGTTTATGCCATGTGATTGACATCTATGTTGTGTTTTTGCAGGTTGTACGAGGCGAAATTGAACAGTCCTTTACAGAAAGCCTTGAGTCCCATCGTGTGGTGCAGACAAGCTCTGGATAACCCCAGTCCTGATATGGAATCGGCCAAACGTTCTCTTATACACAGACTTGACCATACCATGTCAGGTACTACACACGCATCCTTTTCATTTTTTGTCATGTATTTTACAACAACTTCTATCCTTCAACTTCACTGGGTTAATGGCTTTCCAAGAGAAAGCTAATATTTAGTATATGGGCACTGGTATATCTTTGTGCGCGTTTATTGGCAATGGGTAAAAGTTGATGCTTCTTTTGGGAACTGGCAAAAAAAATATATACAAACTAAATGGTTAATTTTATCTGAAACTATCTATGTTCATTTTTTTAAGACATACTGCTTCCTTTTTCAATCTCAGTTCTTCCTTTCCTCTCTTTTTTCTTTTGCCCTTTACCCATTCACGAAGCTCCATCTTGGCTCTGATTTCTCTTATCCTTTCTTTAATGCTGCGATCAGTTTGTCTCCGGCACGTGTGCATGTGTTTACAACACGTGGCCTGAAATTATCTGTACATGTGGCTGTTTGTGCATCCATCCACCCATCTATCCTCTAATTATAGAAATAAATGAGTTATGACAGGTTTCATTTTAGTTTTACTTCCAGTCAGAAAGGCTTTTTCTGTTTTTAGTCAGGTATGCCCATGTGACATGTCTTAAATTGAGCAGCTCCTTATAGATAGGCACTGACTGTCTACATGCCAAAATACTCACATGTGACCTAACTTAGACTTTCACAACACCCACTGACATTTAGGCAATATCACACAGCAAGTGCTGTTATTAGACTGTCACAATATTGAGTACATCTAGGGGTGGGTGGTCTTCAAAAAAGCTTTATTGGTTCTTTATAACAAAGAATCATGATCTGACTTTTTAAAAGTCTGTCTTTCTTTCAATTTTGGTCAAAATCTTTATAATTTTGAGATTCAGACTGAAACATGTCTTTAGACTTATTTAGTTGAACAGTTTAATACACTATATTGCAGTAAAAATGTCCAATCTCGATTTTAAGTTATTGTCTTACATTTACCAGACTGATACAGTTTGGACTTCCTTTTAAACTAGCATCAATTTGAGAGACATGGACATCGTTTCAGATCATAGATCGCAGGTTTCCCCTTCATAGATCTGCAGCATCAGTCTTTGGTTAACATTTGGAACGGCTTCAGGTGTGATTTTGATGAACGGCTCTTTGTCATTGTGCAGAGGACTGTATGATGTCATTGTTTTAAATGGGCTTGTAATATCATCATGGAGCAGACAGCAGAATGCAGTGCTACATGTTTTCCATGTCATGTGGAGGGGGAAAACGGTTAGTTTCCGATATTAATATACAGTTATTATCTTAACATTTAGAAACAACATCTAAAAGACAATTGATTAACGGATTAAGCAGACAAAGATTTCTTAGTAAATGAAAAGACATTCACTGCTGTATAAGATGTGTGCTTATAAATCTATTGCTGGTGGGCATATACCCCATGCTGACTGTGCAGGGTGTGTAGTGCGGTTTCCAGGTTACTTGAGTCATTCACAGTTCCCAAAAGCTTTTATAAGAAGCGAGGATAGCAAGTTCAATCATGTGGGATGTGTTTCCTAGTGTACACACCTTTCAGGCTGTTTATGTCTTTTTCTCATTCGGTTTTCGGTATACTTCTCTTTTGCCATCATCAGAAAGGGTTGCTGTGCATGCGTACAGTAAAAGAGGTGAAACATGTTTGCACAGATGGCTGGTTACACATAGAAAGCTGCTGAACTTTTTTACAGCCTGATTCAGCAGTCTTTTAATTCTGAGTCAAACTCTGATTTTATTGTAGTTTCTCTTATATTTAAGTTTAATGATTCGTGGTGCCACAGTGCAGAACACCTACACAGTAGATATATAAGAATTTTCAAAACCTGTTGTTTTAGATTGATGATCATTTGTTGTAAACAGACTTCTGTTTTTCTGCTCTGTATAACTTTTAGATGGCAAATCTGCTGGTGTAGTCTGCTGTTTGGTGTGTCTGTTTGTCTAGCCATGGCAACCCATCCCGGGGCTTCGCACTTCATTCAGAAATGCAAACTGTTCCATGAGGTTGTGGTCATTGCCATGGTTACACACATATCACTGGACATGAGGACAAAGACTGAGAACACGGAGAGGATTTAGACTTTATCACATGCTCTGCTGACAAAATAAGCATCTTTTTGTTACTGTTGACTCTTTCTGTTTTCTGCCTATTGTTGAAAGATCTTTGCCAGTGATTATTCTATTTATTAAAATAACATTTTTGCTGAAATTTGCAGTATTTATGCATAAATGCCAAAGTTAGTTGTTTGAAATGTGGACTGTGATATATAGATAGTCTGCAAAAACTCTAAAAATGTTCTTCTTCTGCAATTTAATATATTGAAATTGTAACAAAAAAATGCCCCTTTATATGATCTTAAGACACATTTTTCACAATTTATTTGGAATTATGTAGTTCATGTTGTATATGAATTTAGTCAAAATTATGTTGATTTAAAAACAGGGTTACAGTATATGTTATAGATTATTAAAAAACATGAGATTTGTGCCTCTAAAATACTGGGCAATCAAAGTATACCCTATTCATGCAAAGTTTATTCATGGAAAGTGCCATGTATACTCTTGAGAAGTATTATGCAGCGAGTCAGCAGCTTCAGCACTCTGTAGAGAGACCTTTATGGTTACGTAGAGCTGAGATTTACTTTCAGCTCAGTCCTCTCTCTCTCAAGATTAAAATGGCTTTATTGGCATGGTAAAAGTAGCTTTACGTCTCTCTCTTCAACCTCAACTTGCCTTGCAATCAAATCCAGTATTGCAGTATGTTCTCCTTTGGTATCTGTCTTTTCTTCCCTCCTTCTGTCTCAGTGTTAAATCTTGTTCAGATCAGTCATATCCTGTTCATACCGCTCTTTCTTTTCAAATCACCCTCAGTCTCTTTATTGTCTGTGCATCCTCCAGCTCTCAGCTGTTGCTGTTATTCATGAGTTTCTCTCTCTTCAGTTATTGCACCACTGTGAGTTATTTTTTTCCACAGTTTGCTGTCTGGGTTTGTCCTCAAACAGCCCGTGTTGTTCCAATGACCTTTAATTTCCCCCTCCAAAAACAGCTTTCATATGGGCAGATGCACAGACTGATGTTCATATGTTCATTATGCTAAAGGATGGGTTTGTCATGCATGACAGGCAAAGGTTGGCAGACATTTATCCTGTAATGAGCTCTGCTGTCTTATTAGCCTATATTGTTGTACGGTTAGAGAACGACCTCTTTGTTTTTTTAGTTTTAGAGTTCTGTAAGGACTGATGTCTTCACAAACATACAAACTTTTATTTATCTAAATGAGTACATTACATAGATGTCTAGTGTTTTTATATGCAGTTAATTATTGATACTTTAACCCTAACAAAAAACTTAGAATTTTTACAATTGTGGAATTAAATAATTTAGAATAGATCTTAGTTTTTTACGCAGTTGAACATAAGGCTATGAGGAATAGATACAAAGTTTGTTTTAAATAAGTTATTTTGTCTATAGTTTTATGGCATCAAGTAAGATGATAGTTCATTAAATTTTCCACTGATTTCTTTAATGCTACTTTTGCCATGCACAAACCATTTCTGCTTTATCTGACCAGTTAAAACTTTCTGCGGTAGATCACTTTTCATTGTCAATCTTTTTGTCAGTCTTTTTGTTAAGTGAGTGGATTTGGGCTAAAATAAACTGTCATGTGGACCAGACTGGAAGTACACTTGCGAGATTAACTTGTTTCAGGCTAGGTTTTAAGGGCGAGTCTATTTTTATCTGTTCGAATCTTTTCCAAAACACTTGCATGACACACTTAGCGTATTTTGTGTGTGTTTTTCATGTTTTAATAATCATTAACCATATTCTATACATATGGAATATACAGTTTATATGTAGTTAGTGTGTCTGATGAGCTTTTTTGACATTCGATGCTCATTGTCCTTGACGCTAATGTCCTGTTGTTAGTGGCTTACAGCCGTCTGAACATCACTGATCCGGGCTCTTTGTGTCAATCCTGATTTTGTTGAGTCCCTACTGAATGAGGACAGAGCACCCTCATGGCTTCTCTTTTAACACATACACAGAACTGTGAGTCAGATAAAGGTCAAAGGTCATCTGCAGTAGTTTATATACCCATAAAGTTGTTTATTAATACACAAAATCTTCAGATATAGTTAGGAAATCAGGACCAACTAATGAGATAAATTAGATAAGATCTTGTAATCTTCATTGTATATGCATTTCTTCTTATCTTTTGTTTTCAGAGTTTAGACTTTTAGATCTCAAGTGCTCTACAGTTCAAGTGCCGCTTTGATCAGTTTCTTTCTTCATAGTGTATTCATAATTATATGACAGAACTGATCTCGCATCAGCACACTCATATCCTCTCTGTATTTCTGGTGGCGTAAAAGTAGTTTGATCAATATTCACTCGCCCATATTTCAAACCTCATGTCTTTCTTTCTTCTGCCAAACCTTGTGTTCCACAGAGGAACGAAAGACTTGGGTTGAGAACCACAAACACACACACATATTCTTGTGGCCATTTTTGTGTTTGAGCTCTCAAGCGTTGTGCATGTATTTGTGCTGGTGTTAACACAGTTCAGTGGTTGATCTGTAATGAAGTGTACAGGGCATGAATGTTGTTGTCCCTGAATTAGGCACACAGGAATAGAAAGCAAGAGAGGGGGTGGATACATGGAAAGAGGGACGGAAGAGTAGAAGTTCTGGGGAAAAGAGCTGTAATGACCTCTTGGGTATCCAGCTGTACAAACACACACACGCAGACAGACACACACACTAGGGATGGGTGATATATAAAATATTCACAATGATTTTGCCAGCAGAATAAAACTAAACAGCATTGTGAATATTACTATGATTTGTATTCGGCCATTGAGTTACTGAAAGACTATTGCCAATTGACTAGTATTGCAACAAATGTTTTAATATGTTCTCTGGTTGTCATTGAGATTGGATTTGCCCGTATCTACCGCATAGAAAGTAGGAGGAAGAGTTGATAAGTCTGCTTGTATTTCATATTGTCTGGGCCAACATTAAACTAATGGAGTTTACATTCTCTAGCTGTCTGTGTTCCTGAACAGTGTATGAGCTTCACTACTGCAGCCTGACAGTATGACTGAATCATACATATATGCAGCTTCAATAGAGACTCAATAGCTGCATTGACTCTGTGTGTGTGTGAGAAACAACAGGAAGTCAATAACATTGCCATCCACTTAAATGACTGTTGAGTAAAGCTGTTGTGTGTGAAGCTTTGTACTCTTAGTCTGAATAGACTGCATTGTCTGCAACAGACTGCACTTCACCAGGCCTCAGAATGATGCTCTGTACGAGAGTTGGCAATGCCATATGCTTAAATAGACTCAGTTGTGTATGTATGCATAGAAATGGAAGTTTTAAAATGGATCTGTGGTGGTGTTGGTGGGTTGGGGGTTATGATCTTTATTGTGTTATGTCATATGAGTGACCTGTTTCATGAATGGTTTGAAGAGATCATAAAGTGCTTGCTCATGTCACGTTCGCTTATGGTGTTTTTTCTTTTCACTTTATCAGCAAACAAGCGGAGGAGTCTGTACAACAGTCCCTACAGTCCTCAAGTGAGCTACGGAAGCCCTTACAGCACAAACGCGGCAAACAGTCCGTACAGCAGTGGCTTTAACTCGCCCTCCTCCACTCCATCCAGAGTGCCTATCGTCAAGCAGCTAGTTCTGCCTGGCAGCGCAGGTAAGCACCTCTTCTACTGCTAAAGATCTCAATGACTCTGTTGAAGTTGCAACTTAAACTTATACTGTTTTGCACTATACAGTATTTTGTCCACTGTATTTTTAGTATGCTTAGATGACCTAATGCATTTTCCAGAGAACACTGTGAGCACAATGTGCAACATGCTCATTGTTTTTCACTTGAAATGTAACAAATAATACATACGTATTATGCATATGTGTGATTTTGTTTCTTGTTTGTTTTGTAACATATTCTTGATTATTTGATCAGGCTATAATAATCTTTACACAAAACTGGTTTTAAAATGACTGAAATCATTTTTGTTTCCAAACATGTTGTGCAATGTAATGAGGTCTTTTGATAAGTGTTTAAAACATTTAGAGATGCACTGCATACAGTTTCACATTACTTTATAATATATTAGTACATTCGTGTACATCTCTCTAACCTCTGGAGTAAGCTGAACACTAGTATACCAGTATGACATAAACAGTAAACACTTATCCAGTAAAAACAGATATCCAGTGTTTTATAGATCTAAGTTTGCTTAAAGGTGCAATACATAATTTTTAAAAATAAAATATAGTTTTGCAGTTGTTGAGCAGATAAATAGAAAATCAGTGTCAAATCAAAATGTCCTGATTCACAATGGCAAGAGTATAATAATGATTTATAAGTTGAGCTGTCGGGTATGATTTAGCAGAAAATGTTGGTTTGATGTCATTTGACTTCAGCACATGTAAAGATAAATACATAAATTTACCTGCAATTTTAGATCTCAAACAGAGATGGGGCATAGTTTCCGATTGCGGCTTTATATATTTAGAAGCATTTTTACTATGATGTTTAAGCATTATTTCTTTACCGTGTTTGTGTGTAGGTCATCAGCGTGGATCGGCAGACAGAAACACACAGGCGGTGAGCCCACAGTCCTCAGTAGACAGTGAGTTAAGCACATCAGAGATGGACGAAGACTCTGTCGGTTCATCGACCACATACAAACTCAATGACGTCACAGATGTGCAGATACTCGCCCGCATGCAGGAGGAGAGTGAGTGATGTTGTTTTCCTGTTGGAGAATAGACAAGAGATTTTCTTATTACCTTTTAGTCTGTTATAGCATTCTCCTTTTGATTTCTAGGTTTAAGGCAAGAATACGCTGCAACAGCTTCTCGTCGTAGCTCTGGTTCTTCGTGTCAGTCGTTAAGACGCGGAACTCTGAGTGACCAAGAGCTGGATGACGACGACGAGGTGGTCCCCCATTCCTATCACACGCCCATCAACCGCTTCAGCCCCTCCCCTCGGCACTCTCCCCACGTATCTCCCCGAAACTCACCTCGTTCCCGCTCGCCCGCCCGTTCGTTAGAGTACAGCCGCGGGTCTCCTCAACCAGTCATCAGCCGCCTTCAACAGCCCAGACACTCTCTGCAAGGCCATGACACTCAGACTAACACCATTAAAAATGAAGGTAACTGTTTATCCTACTATAAATTAATTATTTAATTATTTAGAGTCTATTTTTGTTTATTATGAGTGCTATATAAGCATATATTTAAATGCAGAATAGATCCATTTATTTCTCTAACTTTGTGTGTGTGCACATGCAGAAAAATTAAGGCGGAGTCTCCCTAACCTCACACGATCCAGCTCTGGACCGACTGCAGAGCCTGTCAAAAACAGCAGGAGCTGTGAGTCAAACCTTCAAGTGCCAAACGGAGGGTCACCCAGACACCAGAGTCAGTCTGCCAGTGAGTATATAAACACACACACACGTCTGTTCATGCATCCATCAAATCAACCAATGAACATACACATGCAGAGCAAACCCACCCAAACACGTATATAGACTCTCATCTCAGATTATTAAATGTATCAAATATTTATTAAAAGTTGTTATATGCATAATGTTGATAAGGTTGACTGATTGAATGTTTGTGACTGTTTGGAGAGTGATCCGGTTTCAGATTCTGTGCTTTTGACGCACGTTTTGACTCTCTAACTTCACCTTTGGTGTCTTGGCTTTTGCTGAATGGGGCTAATCTTTCCACTCCCCTAATCACACTTTTTATTAGCATCTTAGTATTACCAAAATAATGCGTTTAAATGGAAACACAAACACACATGACCACACTCCTGCCCAAAGAGTAGATGCAAATTTACAAAAAAAAATATATTTTTTATAGTAACTCAAACAAAGTTTAATTTAAATGACAGTAAATTATTATTATTTTTTAATTAAAAATAGATTAGAACCTGGAAGTCCTTGCATGTAAAGAATAAATTGCATCCCTAGACCAACAGGCCAACTTTTGCTTTTAATTGCTAATGCATGCTATTTATCCAATAGAAATGTACAAAATCCTAAGACAAATGCTGGCAGATATTATTTATATATTTTGTTGTTCAGATCAATACATCATATGTATGATTTATCTTAAAAGAACAAAAATCATGGTGAATTGTTTGGGCATAACCTATTTAGTATTCACGAGTAGAAAGTATAAAGTTGTAACAATTGTTCTAAATTAAAAAGAAATGAAAGATACTACAACGGCAACAAAACCAATACGAGGAATGATATTTTGGGATCACTTTCAGAGCAGTTTTTTTATAGCTGATAAAACACTGACAGCCAATCAAAATCTAATTCAAATTTGAATTGATACAGCTTTAGCATTTAAAATGTGAAAGTGCAGTGTGAAAGCTTGGACACTAATACAGTTGTTTTATAGCTTTATAGTTATTGTTCTTGGTATAAATGGCCTTCAAAAATGCTCATCGAATAAAACACTGAATAATCAAATCGAGTCTCTGTAGAGGGTGGAGTTACTCTCCTGCAATCCTTACATGTGAAGGTTATCCATAATTGCCTAATTAAAATATCTTGCATTTCCATGTCCAGCAGCATTAATCTCTTAAATCACACGGGTGGAAACTCCCCATTAGCTCGAGTGATTTTACACACTGTCCTTTAAAGATGAGCATCATGTCAGAGTTTATGGATGCAGGCTTCTCTCCTCTCCTTAATAACATGGACAGTTTTATTTCTGTCCTTGCTGCTCAGCATGCTCTCTCCACCTCTGTCTTTCTCACACCCTGTGTCTTTGGCTGAGATGCTGGTTGTCTGGATGTATTTAGTTCTGCTCCGGGCTTAACGCTGCCTCCTGTCTTCCCTTCACACTGAGGTCTAATTTTATCTCTTGAACGTGTCGCCCTCTGGTGGCTGCTTTTAGTTAGAGCGGTCTTCTGTCTTATCCATGCACGGTGAGCTCATTGAATGGCTGTCTCTGCCTTTCGTTAAACCCAACCCTGGCTGGCTGGCTTTAAACTCTTAACTTAATGCTGATTCTGGATCAGTTCTGGTTGAAGGTTAAGTGCTGGTGGCCTACAGATGGATTTGGGCAGCTGAGCCCGAATCAAAACGTAATTTCTGCTTGTGTTATCTCAGCGTCGCAACAAAGGCTCTCCGTACCTGCCCGCTCCTCTCCAAAACCAAAAGAGAGACTTCAGAGCCCGACGTCTCTACGAGGTAATTCAGTGGGTCGTCTAGATTACAGCCAAAGCAGTATTAAAACATCTATGGCCTGTTTGTATTCTGAGAAGGACGAGTACAACAGGAAGAGAATATTCTATAGTGTATTTCTGAAAGCATTTTTTTATGGCGTTTTGTTCTGGAACTGAGACGACTTGACATTGTTTTTCTAAATTCTAGTGATTAGACACATCGGGGTCTGTTTTAGGGCTGCAAGATTAGCAAAAAATAGTAGAGGTGCACAATACAATATGCGTATCGTAGTGGTTTGCTATACTTGAATGATATAAATAGTCAAAGTTTTAGGTCAATGCAGATATCAAAGAGACTGGCAGAAAGACTGAATGAGTAATGCTTTCTATTACCAGAGAATGAGAAACTTTTGTGACTTGAATATTTTGTAATATGATTTAAATTATATTAAGTATTATCGTCTTGCATGTTGTATATGACATTATTTAGAACGTTATAATATAAAATGTTTTTATATATCACACAGCCGTAGTCCGTTTGAAACAGGATAAGCGTTGTGTATCATATGGACTTGTATGTTTTGCAGTAGAATGCATCATGAACTGCCAACTTTTTCAACATCTAGACTGTACATAGTACTTAGAATTTTGCACTTTTTTTTAGGTTGGAAATCATTTTTTCTGTAAGAAAAAAGAATAGAATGTTTACTTCCAGAACCCTGATTCTTGTAAACGATTACAATTATTTAAGATTCTTTAAGAATATGTTTAAAAGGCATTGTATTGTATAGTTTAAAATGACAATGAGAGTTGCTGATATCTGACTCTGGCAAATGGACATTGTATATCCATCATTATTTAGTTGCCCTCATGTTCCAAACATGAGCTTCTTTGCTATTTAGGACATAAGACAGGATTTTTATGCTCCGTTTTCCACATTTGTCCTGCCACCTGCCATCTTCAAATGTATCATGAAATACATGAGTGTTATAAGAGTTGTGGATTGGTCATAGTAGTTGTCTGACTGAATGCTGTCTGATTCGTGCTCAGGGGTGTCCCTTCTGTTACATGTGCTTCAGGTTGTCTAGACACTTAAAACAAACTTCTCCTATCTTCTCATCTCCCAAGTCCAAACACATTAGTCTGAGGTGTAAACAAGTAATTGAGCACTGCTGTCATTATTTCCTCACCTTCCTTCTAAACCTGCATGCTTTTATCTTTTTTCAGTGGAACATTTAAGAAACGTTTCCATATAAAACAGTTCATATTGACCACATCAGCTCGAAAATTTAAAGCCTTACGTGGACTGTTTTCACAGCACTTTTTGGAGTTACATGCTTTAAACTGTTGTTGTATGGAAACAGAATCTTAAAAAATCTTGTATTCCTGAACTTTCCATTTTTGGGCCTCACATTTCCTTAAAATAAAGTCTGTTAGTATTTTTTCAGTGTTTGATAATATTGAGTAGTTTAACAGATTGTGGGCTGTGAAACAGTCAGCACAATGAGCGCATGCAAACCCAACCTCTCTTTTCCATCTCTTACTCAGTTCCTCTCTCGTGTTGCTTTGGAGAGGAAGCGGATTTCAGTGAGTATCCACTGATGCAGCTTTCTCACTCGTATGATTTTACATGTTGTGCCAGTGAATGTGTGAACGGTGATTTGTTTGCACTGTGATTATTATTATTTTTTTTTGCAAGCAGGGGTCCACATTTGTGGAAAAAAGACAAGTTTATCAATGCTGTTTTTATCCATCCATCCATCCTTCAATTATATACTAACTAATTGTTGCGTTCTATTCTTTTTCTTACATCACTTCTGTGTTGAATGTCATATTGCAAGTGAATGTTTTGTTGTGGTCTGTGAACATGATATATTTGTAGTTGTAAAGTTTCTCTATGTGCTACAAGGAAGTCTATTTATTTATTATTGTGATTTTTAAGGTGTAAATTTATACATTGAATTGAAGTTGTCTTGATGCATTGATTTGGTTTTCAGGTTTTGCATCCTGATCAATAGGCTTCTGTCACTACATATTTGTTAAAAATGTTAATGCAATTCCTATAAAGCAGGATAGTTCACCTTATAAATAAAATAAAATTTCTTTTATCATTACTCACCCTCTTGTCAGTCCAAACCTGGATGAGTCTTGGATGAATTTTTTTTCTGTATAACACAAAAGAAGATATTTTGAGAAATGACCCAAGTGGTTTTGTGTTCATACAATGGAAGTCAATGCTGTTTAGTTATCAGTTTTCTTCAAAATATCTTCCTGTGAGTTCTGCAGACAAAAAAAGGTCATGCAGGTTTGGAATGACATGAGGGTGAGTAAATAATGAAAGAATTTTAATTTTGGGTGAACTCATTATCTCATTAACCCATGACTATAATTTTTTGAATGGCTTGTGTGAGGCATTATACAGAGAAAGCAAAGCAACTGAATAAAAGCACTCATTGGTTATTTATTCAGTCCATAACATGCATCACTGCCTTTTGAAATGTCTGTAGTCTCTTACTCTAATATTGCATCCGCCTCTTTACATTTTCCCTAACTATTTTTTCATCTCTTATTCCTTCTTTTTCCTCAAACGTTGTTTTCTTTTCTACTCTGCAGTGCCCTCTTCCAGTAAGTTGAGGACTCCCGCAGCGCCATCTCCTCTGGCTCTCCGTCAGCCTATGAAGGTCATGTCTAATCATGGTTCAGGCACAACCACTCCCACACGCTCCATTGCCCCACCCCGTAGCGGCCTGCCCCGCCCCACCCCCAGCACCGGCGGAGGTTTACCGGTTCCTCGCAGCAAATTGGTTCAGCCTGTGCGCAGGTACCAATAATACGAGCATGACGATTATAAAACCCTTTATAACCAAGTGTGTGAGTTGTGAAGTGTATACTTAGTGTGTTGTTTGTTCCACAGGTCTCTGCCAGCTCCAAGGACATACAGTGGTATCAGAGATGAGAGCTGGAGAGAGGGTTGCTACTGAGCATGCCCAGAACCAGCAGCACAAACAGTACAACCTGGCACTTTATAGAAATACAACTTTAATCCCTGCAAATAAAAGACTCATTCTTCAAAACCAATTATTATGTCCTCTTTGAGCTGATGGGGATGGCAGGCTGGACACCACTAAAAGCCAAAGAATCAAACTGGGATTTAGCCATTTGGGGGCGCGCTCACCTAGCAAACGGCACCTGTACCGCAAACAGCAACAGAATACACTATCCTGCTTGCAAGTCCCTCACTGCTTCAGCCCACCGCAGATGAAATGAGCCAATTAAAAAGCTTATTTTCTCTGTAACAACATTAGTGCTAAACCCTTGCAAATTGAGTTTAATCTTTGGCTCTTGAAACTCACGTTTCGACTGATTTGTATGGTGATACAAAGTCAACATTGTGGCAATTGCATTCAGTCTGAATGTCTTTCATATCTATGTAGTCAATTATTTATTTGAATTCATTATTTAAAATATTCTTTCAAAGAGTGTCCAAAGAGTATTTGGTCTTTATAAATAAATATATGTCTGTTTAATTATCATAATTTTCTTTTTCTGAATGTCATTGTCAAACCTCAACTGCAAAGCTACGTTTCCAAAGCATTTTTATGTCAGAATAACAACAGAGTTGATAAACAAATGTATTTAGTTTGAGACTTCAGATACACAGCAGATTTGATGTCTTTACTTAGTGTGAAAAAAAGGTAAGAAAAAGACCAGGAAAGGGCAAATTTGTATTTGTATTTCCTCAAAAGAAATTGGGTGACTTACAAGCCTGAGAATATTTCATAGGGCAAACTGTTGTTTTGTCAAACTTTGTTCGTCAGAAATCTATCAGTTGATGTCCCAGTGTTTATGTCTCAGTGGCAGGGGTCGTAAAAGATGTTGTCTGGGTGAAGTGTAGTGGTTTTGTACTATCAGTTTAGGAAAGTTCCAGGTCATGTAATTTGTTGTCATTCTCTGAGTGAAAGTGATAAATGGCCAAGAAATGAAATGCACCAGTGGATGGGATTTACCACATAAACCTATGGTGATGACATCATGCTGCACATTAGCATACTATCAAGCGCAGGTTTGTTTTCAAAACGAGTGCCTATGATTTATGAAACTCTTGTTTGCTACAATTTTTTGTTTGTTTGTGCCAATTGCTTTAATTTGCCAATATTATTTACTTCAGGGTTCTTTGTATTTCTTGCTGATTTTTTGTTTGATTTTTGTAATTGCTTTGATAACATTTATGCTCTTTTTAACAAAAGTATGTTATAAAAGCCCCATTGATATTTATGACTAAATACTATGCTCTGATAAGAGGCTTATTTATTAAATGATGAGATGCCTCTGTGTGGTGAGATATAGTTAGATGAATGCTTGATCATAGTATGGTCATGAATACATGACATGCCATTTTGTGGATTGTTTTTGGTAAAGACTTTTATATCGCCACAAACATAATGCTCGGTTTCCCCTGCGTTCATTTCAAATAAAAGATTAAAAATAGTGTGTGGTCTTTTATTTGTCCATATTTTATTGATTTGTAAATAAGATTTAGTGTCAGAAAGCACAATTAGTATTTCCCATAACACAATGACAATTGCTGACTTAATATATAGCTATATTAAGCTATAATCCATATCTTGACTCAATTTATAATTATACAATTTTCCATTTCTTAAAATTATCATGGCCATTTCTGTTATTAACTTTAATCATTTTTGTGATGTACAATGAGACAATTAAAAAAATGCTGCATTTTTAAACCCTAAAATATATTATGATGAGTTGTTTTTAAGTCCCCTTTAATTTTTTTTGGTTATCTTCTGATCTTTTAAACACATTTCCTTTGATTTCTCTTCTTAACTTGTATTTCTTACTCTGACAGTCCTATTTCTTTGCGGGTAAGTGTTGCAATGACACGATCTTTCAGGCTCTCCGGTGAAGCACATTTTGGCTCAGATTGTAGGGTTTCCAAGGTTAATTTCCTCCACAGGTACTCTATTTTAGCGTCACAATGCCAAAGGTTAAAGGTCAGCTCCACCCAGCTGGTGTTAATATCTAATGTTCCAGGAAGCAAAGACTTCAGCCTGTTTTCATGGAGGTCTACAAACTCCAAGCGGTAGAGTCCCTGGAAAACAGTGGACGGGAGGCTCTCCAGTCTATTTTTTTGCAAGAAAAGGTGAGTCAGGTTAGCTGTTTGGCTGAAGGCCTTCACATCCAGAGATCCAATTTTATTCTGGTCTAAATGAAGTCTCTCTAGAGCTGGATGAGCATCCAGGCACCCAACTGGAAGCTCCTCGAGTTTGTTCTGCGAGAGGTGCAGAATCTTGAGATGATTCAGTTTTTGGAGTTGGGCCATTGGGAATTTCACAAGATAGTTTCCTGACAAGTCCAACCATGTGAGATTGCTGACATTGGGCATCCAGTCTGGATGGATGCTGGTGATGTGATTGCCTTTTAGCACCAGGTTAAGAAGTGGAGCGTGATGGAAAACTTGTGCAGGAAGTTCTTGCAATTCATTATCTGAGCACATTTTAGATGAGAGCCGTTAGATACCAGAATTGAAACTTTTTGCATATTACATTAAAAGCTCAATTTGGATGAATTTACACAAACTCACCTGTGAGGTCTATAGTGTGTAGGTGAGGAAGGTCCTTCAAAAGATCTGCTGGTAAGCTGCTCAGTTTGTTGCCGGGCAGGTGCAGCTCCTCTAGGAGTGGGATAGCATTTAGATGTTGGGAGGTCAGCACGCTCAGGTTGGTGAACTGAATGGTTAGGGAGGTGGTGTTGCGTGGAAGTCCATTTTCAGGGAAATGAGAGAGACCAGCATCAGGGCACACGACCTCGGTGGTTTTGGTGCTGAAGTGGCACGTGCATCGCTTCGGACACGAAAGGGCGTCATGACAACAGAAGACCATCAGCACGAGCGCACGTATAAGCCAGGATTTCATCTTTGCGAGCTTTCAAAAACACTTTAGTTTAATAAAAGAATTAGAATTAAAATTATTTTGTATTTTTGTATTAAAAAGGCCTTCACTGCGATAAAATGCGAATTAAAAAGATCTCTAAGTTATAAGTTATAATGAAATGAATATATCGTCTGTGTCGCGTACAGATAAAGGTAGTTGACGACAGCCGCTTGTCTCTTGGTGCTAATAAATAGACACCTTACCTTTAAGTATGAGTTTTTATATGTCCAGTTATTCCAAAATTATGCTCATTCCCTTCAGTTATATATCTTGACAGTGACTAACCGTGTGAGTACTCCAGCACTCTTTACGGGAAAGTAGGACAGTCAGAGGAAAAGCAAATAATGTGGACATGACCAAGGGCGAAAGTACAAAATACTTTTTTAGGAAAATAATTTGAAACAGCTTTGTCTGGAGTGTATGGCTACACTGATTGTTGTATTAGGAAAAATGAGAGAAACGAATATGTATTTGGTGCAAAACCACTATATCTACCTATGTAAAATGAGAAATTGTTTATGATGACCGCTTCATAACAATCTGGTATTGGATCAATACATGTAAATGATTTATATTTTGGCAGCACCATCACTGTGCACCGTCTTGCACAATGTACAGGTTACACAACAGATGTGCACACAAACAGACACTTTCTTTTCTATGTATATTTTCTTAAGGCTTACTTTTAAATGTCTTTAACATAACAAAATAACATTAAATGCATATTGTAACAACATGGTTCATTGTGATTTGTTTATTGATAATAAAGAGTAATTTTGTAACCTGTTATTTACTTTGGCTCAACTATCGCCTTATAACACTATGTGTGTTAAGAGTTTCTTCGCATTGAAACCGGTTGTTAACATACTTAAAAGTTATAGGTACCAACACAATGCAAAAGCCATTACTTATTACAAATATTTTAGCACAACATGTAAGATACACGAAAAAACATGCGAAACAAATAACTAAAGTGCGGAGAATATAGGCATCAAGAGTGACTGTACGTTTGTCACAATTTGTAATACTTTATAGTGTAAATAAATTACTTAAAAATGTATTAGCTTTTTTCTTATTCATCATTGAAAATATGGCCACTTAAACATTTTTAATATTTATTTCAATAGCAAAGGCTTAGGAATTGTTTTGTGCGTAATGGAGGACAATATGAGCAGTTGACGTGAAACTTCAAGATCGATATTATTGATATATTTTTTAAATATTTTGTTTAATATTCCTGTATAATTATGCTTTTTATTAATTTATCAAGATAAATAAAAATTATAGTATATCCAGTTACAAGACGTCAATTACACTTATACTTATTTAAAATATAGCCTAAAAACGTGTTGACTGATGTTGCGTAAAAAAGTTCATAATCGTGATATTTGTCACTAAATATCAAGTTTCTCGCACCTAAATAACTGATATCTGTGTCACGAAACCGAACTAAACTGCATTTTTCTGGTCATTTTTAAGTAAATGAGTAAGGATAGCGCCTCTAATGTTTCCTAATGACGCGCCACGCATGCAAACCCCTCCCGGTGCCACCGTGCGCTTAGAGCGCTGGAAACCCCAGTGTCCCTGCAGTCACTGATGACAGAAACGAAATGATCCTACGCCGCTAGGGGACCGTGCAGCCCTACGCACATCTCCTCATTTCAAGGAGGGGACACCAGCAGAAACAGAAGGACCATTTGGAGAGCTCCAGTATCCTGGAGACGCGATGGAGACCTCCAGCGTGCCAAACACCGACGCGAATCCCACCTCGCTCACCCGACTACTTAACTTCACAGTGGATGCCCTTAACGTCTCCGAAGATAAGAACCCGTCCATGGCAGGGTTGCGCGCAACAGAAGAGCCTCTTTTGGTGAACACCTTGAGAACTGCTTTGACTCCAGCAGGTCTCCTGGCCGGTCCGTTTTCACCATCTGAAGAGCCCACGCACCTAATAGTGGCGTTCTGGGATTCACCCTTGAGTCATGGAATTAACGTGTTTGTTGGACTTGTTTTGTGCTTCACCATGACGGGGCTTGGCTGCACGGTGGAGATCAGTCAGCTGGGCGAGCACATTCGCAAGCCCATAGGAGTTCTTTTAGCAGTGGTGTGCCAGTTTGTCATTATGCCCCTGATAGCTTTCCTCATGGCTCTGGCTTTCTCCCTGAATGATGTCGCCGCGATGGCAGTGCTCCTGTGTGGGTGCTGCCCTGGGGGAAACCTCTCCAACATCCTGTCATTGCTTGTCAACGGGGAGATGAATCTTAGGTAGCTATCTGATGCAGTCTACATTCAACTAGTGATTTGCCAGAAATGTTTATAACGTTGGAATTGTTTAAATATTTACACTTTTTGTTAGTTACGCATTAGTGGCAATATCATTTTTTTTTTGTCATTTGCACATATTTAATATAATGACATAATGAAATCAGTGCGTAAAATCGGAATAAAGTTTATAGCAACAGATGTTATAATATCTCGCCTTGCTTAACTGTGTTTGGTAATATTTCGGTTGGTTTGTCATGCAGCATAGTCATGACAATCTCATCAACAATCCTGGCGCTCGTGCTCATGCCGCTGTGTCTGTGGATGTACAGTCGCGCGTGGATCAACACACCCGTGGTGAACCTGCTGCCCTTTGGCGCGATCATTCTCACCCTGTTCAGCACCCTCATTCCCATCGGACTCGGAGTTTGGATCAGATACCGATACCCTCGAGCGGCTGACATCATCCTTAAGGTGACTCAAAAAAAACTTTTAGAGGTCTAACAGAGTTTGAGTATGTGTTGAAGCATTATTCAGTTTATGTATAAAAGGAAACAGAAATTAAAATTTTATTTGAATGAATAAATGTTGGAATATTTTAATCATTTCATCAAAACAAACTAATACGTTTTTGTCTCAATATCATTGGTTATGATGGACTTCATACGTTGCGTTTCCAATGACATTAATGTCCACAATATTAAATAAAGACCGGACTGCCCCGGGCACAATGACGTCACATACGCGCATGGGCTCCGTCTTTCAGTTACGCTTATCTGGGGACAGTCTGGTAAAGGCGCAGTGGCGACTGTGAGATAGACGAGGCGGAGAGGGGTGCGGGAACAGCGCGCGATACAGCGATAAAGGAGGGGCTTATAAATAGAGATGTGTGCGAGTAAATGATGCTGGCGGGGTAACGTTAAGTAGAGTGGATAAAAGTGGACTGAATTGTCACTGGTATGGCCTGGACTTCATCTCCTGTAGCATATGACAAAGTGTCATTCTGATCCACTTATAGAATGTATTTCCCTGGCAGTAGATAAATATGTAACATAAATTCTAACTGGGTTTGAGAACTTGTTTCCCAAAGAGCAGGTCCACACATTCACCCTGCACAACTTGCATCTTTGTTAAATACATAATTAGCAGATATTTGTTGATTTTGCTCACAAAAATCCTTACAGAAAATGTGAAAAAAACCTGACCAACCTTGGTCTGCAAATGCTTAAAACTAAACTGATTGTGGAATACATAAAATGTCATGAGAAACTTCAATATCGGCTGTAGGACATCGTACGACTGCTGTATTTACCTGTGTCTTGTCTTTCTGCTACAGATGTCCTTATGGTCTCTTCTGGTCACTCTGCTGATGCTTTTCATCATGACTGGAACGATGCTCGGTCCGGAGCTGCTGGCCACCATCCCCGTATCAGTGTACCTGGTGGCCGTGCTCATGCCCATGGCCGGCTACGCAGCAGGATACGGCCTGGCGGCGCTCTTCGATCTCCCTCCCAACAGCCGGAGAACTGTATCTTTAGAGACGGGCTGCCAGAACGTGCAGCTCTGCACTGCCATCCTGAAGCTGGCATTCCCACCGCAGCTGATGGGAGGCATGTACATGTTTCCTCTGCTCTATGCGCTCTTCCAAGCAGCAGAAGCTGGTATCTTTATTTTGGGCTACCGGATGTACAGGAAGGAGGTATTACATAAACAGGACCTCATGGAGGATGATGATGATACGAATATAAGCTACAAAAGAATGAAGGAAGACGATGTGCTGTTTGATTCAACATATGGTGCGGTAACAGTGAGCGATCCCAATGTCATCATGCTGGAGTCACAGGATGGTCTTGGAAGCCCAACACCTGTATAGGGGACAAAAACAATTGACTTGGTACTCAATATGGAAAATGGACCTGTATATTGTGTCTTCATGTTAGAATGTATTCACGTCATCATTTACTGTTTAACTTTGAACTAATCACACAAATCATTCTAACAAAAATGTGCCAAAAATATTGATATTGTGAATATTGTGAAAATGGAAACTAATGTAATGACATCACACAGCAGTTATAATAAAGCTGAGCATCTAAGACAGTTTACAGTAATCTAAACACACAATCCACAACTAAGCTGGTGGAATCATGTGGTTTAGAATATACATTAACTATATGCTTGTGACTTACAAATGACGAACATCACAAGCTAACACAAAAGTGCCAAAACAAAAATGTAGCAAAGTGTGCATGTTTATTATTAAGATCAAATAAAGATCTGGTGAAATACACTTTCAGAGACACAGATGGTTGAAAATCATACACTATTTATGCACACTGATACAGCTGCCAGGTAATTAAATCCACAATAAATAAATTACACTGCTTTATTTGATTACATTTTGTGCACCCAGAAGATGAAAAGACATAACTCATATCCCAGTTGGTATTACAAACTCATTGTCAATCTCTTTCTTGTTCCAAAACTGAAAGGATATAACATTGCTTTAAAAAGAGTGAACCTATATATTAAAGGAACACCACTGTTTGATAAGGCAAATATTAAAGGCTTCAAAGCATGTCAGTGTCTGATGAAACAAATATGATAAGAGGTGCAATAAAGAGACATGTATCCCAGAAAAAATATTTCATAATTTTCATCTAATAATTCTGATAACAAATACACAACACTTTTCTGTAATATAAATCAAAATATTGTATGTTTATCAGAACACGTCTACGAGATTAATAAATGTTTAAGACAAGCATCCAATACATTTTTTTCCAACAGTATACTGACAGACGCATGGTTATGGCTGAGTTGTTATAGGGGATAAAATGACTTGGAATACACTTGAGATGCCCAAAAGACATGACTCATGATGATAATCCCTTAATTGGACTCAATTACGCACCTGATTGGGATTCGTGCGCAATTGCGCCTACTTAAACTGCTACAGTCTGTTTCTATAACCGGCTAAGCGAAAAATGGCTACGTATGGTAACGAGACAGTTGACAGTTATATTTACTCAACTTACAACCCTTATTCCTATAAATATCCCAAGTTCAAGGGCTGGAGACAGAAAGCTTACTTTCCCCATTATGGCGAGGGTGAGGCCTACTTTGACAATTACCACAGGGCGCAGCTAAAATCGATTCTGTCTCAGATCAACCCGAACCTCACCCCGCGTCTGAGAAAAGCCAACACCAAAGACTTCGGGGTCCAGGTCAACCCGAAGACCGACGCGTCCATCCAGTGCTCATTGGGCCCGCGCACTCTCTTAGCCCAGAAGCGCGATGCACTGCGCAGGAGGCGGCAGGAGGTCCAGACTCCCGGGAGCCCCATTAGCGGCGGCGTCCGGTTTCCACGCACTCAAGCCGTATATTCTCCAGTCGCCTCCAGGAGACTAGTGTCCCTCCTGAAGGAGGATAAGGAGGACGACGAATCTGAGACTGTGGCCCCTGATAAAGTAGACCGCGTTGAGGAAGTCGAAAATGCTGCGAAAGATGTAACCAAAGAGGACCGCAAGAGCGCAGAGAAATCCAACAAAACGCTTAGTCCCAATAAAAACGTAAGTAAACGGGCAGATGCAAAAGAGGAGAAGCGTGACGAGGCGGTGAAAACCGAACATGACGAACCGAAGTCCAAGGCTCGAGTGAGATTCCAGGTGAGAAGCTGGTGATGGTCCTTCACATCAAAAGTACCTTTCTGAAAAATCCAACAGAAACCATACCGTAAGTTTAATGGTAAACTAATAGTCTTTGGTTCTAGTGCGCTTAGGATGTTATCTGGGGGATGAGAACGAGTATAAAATCATTAGGCCCAAACCACACTACACAAAGTTTTGTAATGGTTTTAATGGTAAATGGCTGATGGTTTCAGCGGGGTATAAACGCTTGTTCCTAAAACTACAATAATTTTGACGCATTTAAGATTGGCTAATTTAGTTTTTCCCTAGTTTTTGGAGCAAAAGTACGGCTACTATCACTGCAAAGATTGCAACCTGCGCTGGGAAAGCGCGTACGTGTGGTGCGTCCAAGGCACAAACAAGGTATTCGCGAAACGACACGTAATTTGATGCAAAACTCCATACAGTTGACCTTCGAACATTGTTTTTTGTCTTAAAGGTGTATTTCAAGCAGTTTTGCAGAACATGTCAAAAATCATTTAATCCTTACCGCGTCGAGGACATCACCTGTCAGGTAAACCAGTCATTTTTGGCGTTGTCGACTTCATCGAAGTATCGTGAGAGCACATCTTCGAATTGCTGTCGTGGTACTTGCCGATGACCAAGTCAAACACGAACTTACTCCGCAAATGATATATAATATTAATAATATAAAAACAATAGAAGAAAAATAATTGTTTCGCCTTTCTGCTTTAATTTCAGAGGTGTAAGAAGACGCGCTGCACGTGCTCTGTAACGTCACGTCATGTTGACCCCAAAAGACCTCACCGGCAGGATCTGTGCGGGCGCTGCAAAGGCAAGCGGCTCTCATGCGACAGCACCTTCAGCTTTAAATACATCATCTAGCACGCCTTTACCTGTTGAGCTTTGTTGTTGCCCAGCTGAAGTGTCCACTTTAGCATCTCTACACCCTATCTGCCCAAAAGCAGAACTGGGGAAACACGCCCACTGGTCACCACAGTTTCATTTACTTTTGTTTTGCCTTAATCTGCACTTAAAGTAACTGTAGGTACCAATTGTGGAAAAAATAAAAGTGGCAATTACTAGCACATCTGAGGTTTTTCTTTGGTCGTGTGACGGGTGTTTATGAAATTGTTAGTGGCTTTGTTTTTGTTGGGTCTAATCTTTAATGAATTGATCCCTTTCTAAAAAATAACTATCAAACTGAATTAATCCAGTTGCAGCAGATTAAGATATGCCCATTAGCATTTATTATAGTGAATAATGGTTACTAGTTCTATGGATCGTTCATTATTAGTTAAAAATCATGCTTCAAACTGTTCTTGGACTAAATCTGGGTTGATCTTCATTAATTGGAGGGAACCTTATTCAGATGGTTGCATGCTAAACTTGGGTGTAGAGTTACAAATTGCATTTTAACAACCTTACTGTTTGAATCCATTAAATAAGTTTGTGACCTTTTGCACACGCATGTCTGCACAAAGACCAAATACCACTAATTTATTAATGCACATTGTGTGAAACCTATATGATTCTGTCTGTGAAATCCAGGCCTAAGTCTATGAGATTCGGAACATCAAAGTAGTCATATCCATAAAATAATGGAAATTGGTGTATCACCTTGTGAAATGATTTTACTTGAAATACTGAAATTGTTTTAAAACTGGTCAATCTTTAACATGGCCTTATTCGGTCTACATTACATTTTCCACAGAATGTATTTACTGTATATAATGGAAAATAAATTTATGTAAAACAAGTAAATTAGCTGGGTTTTCAAGGGCAGGGTCACTTTTCAAAGTTTGCCAATTACCGAAACTCATCTACAAAAAACTAAAGAATTTTAAAAACCGCTGCGAAATAAACCAACCCGGACCTCGTTTTGCTTATCAGGTTTTTATTTAACAGTACAAGGAAAAGCAGGTAAATCAGATGACAGACAAACAAAAAAGAAATGTAAGGGGGAAAAGAAAAGAATAATGCACTTCTAGATAAAAATTATATATATATTTTCCATGTAAATAATATATCCATTAAATAATTAAGAACAGCATTCAAAATGTACCAAACAAGCAACAGAAGAGCTCTCTGAGAGGAATGAATACAGTGAATGTTTTATTTTTCAATGTGCCACGACAGATTAAATGATCCCTCCCCCCGTGTTTGCGGTTCACGCTGCTTCACAAAAAACTTTCAGACATCATTTTGTCTCCAAGTTCAGCCTTTCAGAAGCATCGCAGAGCCCACAAACCCTCAGTGCAGCCCTGAGTCTAGGGTTAAGACAGAACCAACATGGACAAACACAAGCCCCAGTTTCCCCACAGCAGAGGACTTTGAGCCAACACGAAGATCACAGTGGGTTTTAAGGAATGCAAATGGTAAAGCTCGGCTGAGCGCAAAGGAAACCGTCAGAGAGGAAAGAAGAGATGACTGACCTCTGACCTCAGCCATTGTTATTATTTGGGAAATATTAAAGATTAAGATGGCATATATTATTATTATTATAAAGGAGAGGGTAGTCTGAGACTTGCATCCAAACAGCTATTCAACGTTCAATTTTTTGCATTAGTTTTTGCCCTCTACTGAGCTCTCTCTGATTGAACAGTGCATTACACAAATGTACAAGGGAAAAATACTGCTTTTACACTATACATTTTCTAAAATATACACAGAGTAAAATAAGTTATTGATATTTCCATGAGTTGCAGCCAGTTTGCACTTCACCTGTGCATCTCAATTTGTTAACGTGCATGTACGAGAAAACGGGTGTGCAAATATCAGTCCATGTCAAACACACTCACACATCCACCCGCGCTTCTCCTCACACACTTACACAGAGTCTATGGTTTTCTACAGGCAGCTACTTATTTGGTTATAGATTAAGGGTTTTGTAAGAGCGACCCGGTGAAAGCTGAAAGTTCTCCCAGATGCAGATCAATAAAGTTAAACAGATAAACCTCTCTTTATACAGAAGGTACACCCCCCCAGCTTACATTACATGTTAAATATCCTAACATTTACAACCTAAGACTGTTAAAAAATACATTTCTCAAAAAAATATTTGCTGCAGGCTTTTCTTTCAAGCATGCTTTTTCAATGTCTTTTTGTGACGGACAATGAGTACAGGGAGATAATTCTCATATGCCGTGAACACGCTGTCTACTGTACAAGAACTTTCCATCAGACTCCATCTCTGCCCCAGTGCAAAGTGAGGCAGACCGAAGCTGATCGATTTAAGGACACCGCCCAGAGGTCATAGGTCATTCCGCCAAACAGCTTCAAATTTAGCATCATTATCGCCCGGTGTCCCTCCTACGAATGGTTCTTGATCCCATCATTCTTGATTTTTTTACATTACTGCAGCTGAGAATTTCATTAAATCTGACTTATGGGAGTGAAAAATATGGGACGTGCGTAATATAGTTTTGATTAACTAATGTCCACACATTCTTTAGCCCTTTTAGGTCAAGTCTTTGTGAATCCCCAAACCCCTCCCACAACCACAGCGCTGGCCTCTTTCAGGACCAAAGCAGAGAATTCAGTTCTTACTCTCCAGCTCTGACCCAGTCTGGACCTGTTGAATCTCTCACAGTCCAGTGCTGAGGACTGTGTTCTCTGTGTCGATTTGTGTCTGGGTGTGGGGCGCAGGAGTCGGGGAGAGAATGCATGTCAGGTGTGTGTGCGTCTGAGCCTGGCAGAGAGCTTCGCGGATCTGAAGGTTGAGCTCCATGAGGCGTGCACTGGCCTGAGAAAGATCCCTGCTGGGGCCCACCACGGCCAAACAACCCGTCTGACCCAGAGTCTGGTGCCTAAAGTAAATATGGAGCAAGGTCTGCACGGCATCATCCTTTACACTTCCGAATATGTCGTTAGGCCACAGGCACCTGGAAAGAAAGGAGGTTGATGGTAAGATTTATGTATTAAGATTTTGTTATCACAGCAAACAAACTGCCTCTTAACACAGTAACAGCAAATCAGAACATATTTGATGTTTTATATACAGCTATGTAGAATAAAAGCTTAGACCAATGAGATTTCATTGTGGGCGGGGCTATCAGTGAAACAATGCATAAACAGTGCATAAACAGAAGAATGTGTTTATCTAAAGCTGGTTTCATTTCACTCACTGAGCTAAAAAAAACCTTACTACTAAAAAAAGTACTACCTATCTGAGATAACAGATGCAAGTATTTTCGTATAATATGTGTAAAAGTAATACGTGTATGATTACCTGAAAGCTTTAACTTGGGCAATAGCTGTGCTGAAGTCACGTGCTCTAAGACTTTCGATAAGCGAGTGGATGGCTGTCTCTGTGCTCGATTGGTCCACCTCAAACTCGCCAACACCCCCCCTGTCCATCACCGACTGACTCCACCTCCTTCAGACAGTGTTCTAATATGGCCAGCTCTTCAGACATGTTAGTCACCTGAAACAAATATTTTCACAAATTAAATCAAACAGTATACCAACACTAAACCATGTCATTGCATATATATGAATTTTAATGCATACAGGATTGTCTCGTGTGTGTGCAGTGTATAGAATAAAAGTGAGTTAGTATTGATGGATGATAGGCGAAATGGCTTTGCTCTGGTCTGTGTTCAGCAATCAGTTTCTCTCAGTGAGCTTAATGAAGTTACACTGCACTAAAGCATTACGCCCTGACAGACCTTTCTATGCATCCATAGTGACACACACACATTGTAGCACAAACTACTACAAATCTAATGAGTCTATAGAAAAAAATTACAACCAATTGTCTGTATTTACACATCTGTGTATATGTGCGTAGCAATGTCAGAAAATTCTTTTATGGGCATATGTTTTTCTACTACACATATCTGACAGCTTATATTATTTATATTTATCTTAATCATATTTATTTTTTTTCTGTAGTGTCAGTAGGAAAGATCAATTTACCTTCCAAACATTCCTTCTGCCATTATTTCTAATAATCTAGTGAGACTTATGTACAAGAATCTAAAAAAAACAGTACACATAGCCGTCTCACCATCATCGAGTCTATTATTACATGAAGAAAAAGAAAAAACTATGACAGGTTTTCTGGTAGCCAAGCATGTAGGTTTCTTCTAGCGTCTTAGAGACATTGCCACAGTTCTTTTGGCTTTAATCTTTAGTCATGTCATTATGCTTTCTAATCAATGTAAGTAGACAGACCTCAGCCTCTCTCTTGATGGTGTCCACCCTGTTGATGAGTTTACAGTAGGCCTGAAAGAGCAGCAGGAGCTGGAAATGAAGCTTATACAACCTTCTACACAACTCCAGTTCCTAGAGAAAGAAATAGAGAAAGAGAGAGACAGATCAATAACTTTAGTCTGTAAACATCTGCACATCTGGTAGCAATACAGC
Organism: Beaufortia kweichowensis; assembly: GCA_019155185.1. NCBI lineage: Eukaryota > Metazoa > Chordata > Actinopteri > Cypriniformes > Gastromyzontidae > Beaufortia > Beaufortia kweichowensis. Next base: position 9,151,046 of record CM032807.1, read on the forward strand.
ATGATCAGATGAATGGATAGATGAATGTCCTGGCACAGAGAGGAGGGCTAGGAAGAGTTACTGCCAGAGATGAACCCTGAAAGGCGTGTAGTTCATGCAAAATAAAAGTTCTGTCATCATTTGCAGAATGTTCATTTTTATCTGAACTATCATTTAAATGTAAGAGTAATTTTCTCTGCTCTGTAAAGCTTTACAGCAACAAAACAGAATATGGTAATCCTGAATATAAAGTAATGAAGTAAGCAAAGGGGAATGGAGGGGTGAGCATGCCAAACAACATGAACGTTTAATCTACTTTTCCCATCCTCCGCTCAGATGTCCATTGACACTCCATTCACAAACAGAGCACATAATATTATATTTTAAAATCTTTTTAAAGCTTATGTTAAGAATCCATTAGCAAATTAGTATTTAGGTAGAAAAGTTAAAATCATACGTATACCCAAACCATTTAGGCCACAAGTGTTAATGAAGCATGAAGAAATGATATATAATCATGAATTATCAGCAGTGTTAACAGATAGGAGGCAGAGATGGTTCTGAATTTCGATTGGTTTAGAATGACTGAAAAGAAAAGTCAGTGCAAAATGAATGAATGATCAGTGCGTGGGGCTGAATCGAAAGGATAAGCTCTTAAATATGATAAACCACTTACTGCTAGCATTTCCATGTGCTAAGCAAGAGGGACAGCAGGTCACAACAAAGAGGAAACAGGAAATGAGAGACCAAAAATTAGTGAGCTCATAACACCCTGAAAGCACCATAAAGAGAGAGAGAGAGAAATACTGCAGTGCATTGATAATCAACCACGACACAAAGATTGCGCTCTCATGCAATGCATTCTGCGAGGAGAAACTACACATAAACTCAGTGATATATATTGAAATATATTCAAACTTATGTAACACCTTTTGTGAAGGTAAAAATTGTGAGAGTGAGAAAGGCAGAGAAAAATGAGTTACAGCAAGAGCAGAAATATTTGTTCCCTCTATGAAACTGAAAGAAAAGATTTGTGGCACCAAGATAAATAGTGAGAAAAGAGCGACCAAAATGAAAACTAAAGGATGAGAGAGAGAGAGAGAGAGAGAGAGAGTATTCATTAAAATATTTCAGAAAAAATATGACAGAAATAAAAAAGAAAAGTTTGAATCGAGGTGTGTGTAGGACACAGTTTTGTACCTGATCTTGAGTGTTAGGTCGCTGGTCGCTCTCTTTATCACCAAAGGTCTTTATGCAGTTATTCAACCACTGCAGAAGAGAAAAGGAGGTACATTTAACCACACCATCATAGCTGAGAATTACAGACATCTCCAAGTGTGTGCGTGTAAACAGCAGGTGGCAAGGCAGATGGGAAATTTCCTCTTTAACCATTACTGTGAAGACATCTTTATGCATGTGAAACGTATAAACAGCGTTTGTGTGTGTGTGTGCGCCTGTGCGAGGTAAATTTAATAAGGGTGTGCTACTTAGCAAATTAAAGAGGGTCTGCTTAAGTACGGGGGGTCGGGACATAATGCTCTGGAGGCAGCGCGTGTCTCACATCCAATTACTGTCCTCTAGTCATCCACCATCCCATCTGCCCCCACCTCTCATCCTGTAGCCTGTCCGCCCAGTTAAATGATTTAGAGGCTCTGTGAGACTATTCTTAGTGATTGTGCAAGGACGGAAATTAGCTGCTGTAGATTGTAGATGGACGCTATAGTAAGCTAACGCTGGCTAATTCAGCTCATGTCCTGATATGATTTAATAGCAGAGACGTCAAAGAGCAGTTTATGAGCCTGCACTGTCAGCATATTCTGCACTGTTTAAGACATCCTTAAAACATTAAAAGGATTAGCCGAGTGCACAAACGTCCCTAAACGGACATGCATGTATAGGAGGGAACTAAGCAATTGTGTAATAATGTAATAATGGATCTTCGTGTCTAAAATATAACTGATGTCACAGTGATCTCACCTGTTCAGCTGCTTCTCTCTTGCTGTTGTAAGTGTCCAGGTGTTCCTGTAACTCCAACACGCTAAACTTCAGTGTTTCCAAAAGACCACAGGAGACCAGCTACAACACACACAGACACAGAACCAGTTTATCTTCAGATTTACAGTTTTATCTATACGTTACCTACAAAACTAAACCAAATTAATTATTAGACAATTCATTTATTTAGTTATTAGAATGTCATACTAGCAATACATGATTTGACATCTCATTATTCTAATAACATACAAACAAGAGCTAAACATAAATAATCTGTACAAGGATCGTGATTTAAATGCAAGTATTCAGGAATTAGATGCACAAAAGTGTAAATTCTGTCCATAGCAAGCTGCTGAACTTACCGTTTCAGCATCCAGTAGAACCGTAGGACACTGGGAGCAAGAGGTCATGACCTCTAGAGAGCTCAGGAACTGGTTTCCCATTCGTTGGAGTCCCTCCCCGAGGAAGCGTACCGAGGCATGGGTAATCGAGTCAAATTTCGTCTGGATGTGCTAAAGAGAGAGAGGAGAGAATGAAGTCAGCACTGTACACTGAATTAGATTTAAAGCTGACGCTTTCATCCACAGTCACTTACAGTGTACTATTACAGGGACAATTAACCTACAGCAATCTGGAGTTAAGTGCAGTGATTACAGTGATGACAGTTTACATTAAAATCCTAAGAAAATAAATTCCCAGTCTATGTCTATATATATATATATATAACACATATCTTTAATACTGACTGTCAAAGACTGAAATCAATGTTTAGGAAGCCAACTGCCGGTATTGTTTTGTTTAAAATAATACAACACAGTGTCAATAAAATAATTAATTTCAGTATTTAAAATCATTATTTTCAGTACTACAAATAATTTTTTTTTACAGTTTTTTATAACTGTACGTCACATTTTGTGACCCTTCTGTGACTTAAAACAATATACATAGAAAGAATGCATTTATGCCAACAAAAGACAAGAATTTCATCTATTTATTGCATTTATCATTATGACAAACTATATTGCAGGTTGTATTGTAGAAAAATATAAGACAATTAAAGGTTAAAGGTTAAATGTAAGTGTATTTATGTAAATATATAGAATATGTAAATATCTGTTAAAATCGACATACAATATAAAATTCATGCAATGTGTCAATATTCACAGCTGCAGCATCGAAATCATTTCCACTCACCTGGAAGAGTCGCGAGAACACGTGGAACGTGTACACAGCACAAGAGCCATCTGAGTCCGACAACATCTGGTTGACATGGCAACGCCAAGCGTCCTCCTCATCGTCATAGGCTACGGGCTGAAACGCTGCCAAAATAGCCGAAAGAAAGGGCGACGGAGGTGGAGAGGCCTGGAGTTCAGGAAACCCGTCCGCATCGGCCTCATCTTGACTGTAAACACACAAAAACAGCACAGCTCAGCCACGCGCGGAGAGACGAGGACCAGCACACAGCGTTACATCATCCAGAAAGGACGAATGTAAACAGAAACATGCTGTTCCCTCTCTCTCCCTCACTGCAGAGCTCCCGTCTTGCAGTTTTGCTACAGTCTAAATCTACTGCAGAGGCGCAGAAAAAACAAACACAAGCATAAACAAACACTTACAGGCCTGTAGGGCCGAAAAGCTTGACGAAGCACACAGAGTAGAAGAACCTGAGACTAGTGCTGCTGAAGGACGGGGAGGACATGGTCTTCATCTTCATCCTCGCTCAGAGCTTTATTCTTCTCTTCAATGTTTTCCTGCACTGACGTTTTGTTCTCGTTCCCTGTTTGAGCTCCTCATCTCACGTGCTAGCCTGAATTCTCCCGCTGCGTTTGTGACGCGTTGTGTTTTTCTCTCTCCTGCCCTCCCCCACTCGCTGCAATGCTCGGCAATACACAAGCGGCTCACACACGCTCCTGCAGCCTTTTACTGTTTAATGGATCTCTGCTGCAGAAAGTTCCCAGCGAGAGAAAGGAAAGGCCCCTGTTGTGCTGTGCATGCGCCAAAATCAAATTAGAGACCCTCGGATGAATCACTGACTTAAAATTTTATCAATCGATCGCACGGCGGCCAGACTTAAAGGATGATGTACAATATTGTAGACAAAGTGTGCGTACTTAATTGATGTTACACTATTTATGGCAATGATCTTGTTCTAAGCCAAAAGCAGCACTGTTGCCAAATATGATATCGATCACTGTTCTCATCCACCTCCACCATATTCACAGCAGAACATCAGCAATATGTCCTGCCAAGATACCTGACAGATATGACTGAAATAGCTGATCTGAAAATGTGTCTGGGAGAGTCTCAGACTCTGTAAACAGCAAAGGATTCAGTCTACGTCTTCAAATCTTTCATTGAGTTGATATGGTTGAAGCACTGAGGGTGGTCTAAGTCTGGTTTAAGTTAACAAAATGTTTACAGCGCCTTTAAACAGCACACAGCAAAATAAGAAAACCAAGGGCTTGTAAATATAATGTAAAGAGTGTGTTTACATGCACAAATTAAGCAGATATCCATCAAGAATCAGCTTATTAAAGAAACCCATTTTCATGTGTTTACATGAAAATCAATAAACCGACCACACAGACATTTACATGGAATTTTAATATTTGTCAAGTTTCTCATAATTCAATAAAGAGTATTTCGTTTTGCACTTTCTACATCATTTGTGCAAGTAGAGAGCAGACTTTTGCGTGTTACTTTACAGTTACTTCCGTTTGTAACGTTTACATATTACACAGTCAGACGTGCTCACACAAACAAAACTGCGTAATCCGGATACATGCAACACAAAATCGAGGTAATGGGCAAAAATTACCGCTGGCGATCAGATTTTGTTTAAGCCATTTATGACCCACCCCAAAAAAAAACCCAAACAATTTTATGCATTTATATGACCTGCTGCACGCATGTAAACTGAGTTGTGGCTAATGTAACAAGCCAATTGTGAAAACCCAAATGGAAAGATTGGACATCAATCTTACAAACACATATTACAGAGTAGAAATTCTGTCTCAATAATCTTATAAAATACAGTTAACCATTCATTTTTATCCACAGTAATAATACAGAAAATTATTGTTTGCAAGCTAAAACTATGCTAAGATGATCAGTATAATTTTATTGCAAAAAAATCTGTGGTAGCCATTTTTATTTTTAAGTAATGTTAATTACATCTATGAAGTTCTACAGATACAGTACAATGATGCTGAGATTTTCCTCCAAGATCTCATTTTGGTCAAATTTTAAAGCACGTATTGTTGCATGTTTCCGCTGCAGATAAGGCAATCCCACAATGCATTGCGACAAGCTGAATAAAGACATTCATCCAGGATGTGAGTGAGTTTGGGAGTGAAGAGAAGTGTTTTTATTATAAATTAGTTTACATTTGACTTAATATGTGAGATTATTACATGTAAGTGACCTTTAAATGCTAAGTGATTTTAACCCATGGTTGAGTAAAATACGGACAAACCCAACCACTGGTTTAAATTGACCTAGAAAATGTCCACTCTTGACCAAAGCATGGGTTAAAACAACGGCTGGGTTCGTCCTGATCTAACCCAACTTTGGTTTGATTTTTTTAAAGTGTATGAAGAGAGTTTCTAATCAATTATGTATAAAGTTTTATTTTGCTTATGATACACAGAATGCAAGGCACAACACTACTTTTGGGGATAGAGTGTGACCTTACTTTTAGCCGCTGGTTGCAAAAATAAAAAGGAAAGCTAACAGGTTGCAAAACCAAACCACAGACCAACCTGGACATCCCGGAAAAATCCGCCTCCTCTTCCTCACATCTCTCATCAAGCTCCTTCAAAGCCAGTGTCACATCTTCCTCACATACCGAATCGGGGGCAGAGTCGAGAGCGGACAGCACGAGACCCGTCTCCTCCTCGCACATTGAGCCCAATGCAGAGTCTAAGACAGGGGGCGGCAGCGCCGACTCGTCCTCAAAGAGGGATCCAGGCGGGCTGTCCACAGGTGGCGGGGCAGGATCCAGGTCGTCAGTGGGGTCCTGGGAGTCGGGTAGGTCACACAGCTCAGGTGGGTCTGAAGGTAAAGGAGGGGCACTGCCAAACCCCGTATCCTCACTGACGCTGCTGCTTAATTCATCTGCGGCGTTTACACTGGCATCCTGCAGAGTAAAACATGGACAGTACAGGGCAGTCAGGAAAAGGGGCAATAAACGCCTGTCAACAAAATATCATCTTTCTTATGATTGATATCATCATGGTTTTCTGTCAGCTGTTCGCACACACGTTTAGTTCAGGTGGGCACATTACACACTAAACATCTCCAAGAGACCTTTAAACATACCACTCCCACAATGACCCTGCTACATGCTCAGAGCTTCTATTAAGAAAAGAAAGATCAATAATGGCACAAGGCTAATACTTCACCATTCACTTAAGATGCAAATGTGACCCAAAGATGAATAAATCTGTAACATCAGAGGAACTATATTAAATGGACCACTACATCTCCATTCATAAATCACATGAGAACACTGAGCTAAATAGCGACTGGCTATAATATAAATCATTTTTATACTGTGTCCCGTAACACAACGTTTACGAGCCATGACTACATAACTTGGATACAAAACCATAATTTGAGCAAACAATTAGGTATGCAGCAGATGACAGTGGAGCTCAATGTCAAATAAAAAAAACTACAAAACTGAAGAACTTTGAGACGAATGCTGAACAATTTGTCCAGCAAACAAAAGGAGCGATGAAAAAACATTATTGGGAACACACTGTTCTGCCATTGACTCATGTTTTATTCAAAGCTACACTGGGAGCAACCAAGAAAAAAAAATACAACAACACGTCTAATTGCAAGAACTTGATTTTTTCCTCCAGCGTTCTATTTATAAGTCTAATGCATTAACAGAAGAAAAGAAAGTGGCATGGAGCCAAAGTCAAGGCGGAATTACAGAAAGCTTTTAGACATTCTTGGCTGAGGTGGTCGAGCAGATGAGTAAGACTATCGATGGTCTTATCTGGAATCATTACGCTAAGAGCCGAAGAATGACGGAGCAGATGCCCTTGAGCTGCTATTCAGCTATGACTGGACTGGACTAAACTGGTCTTGGCTGGGCTGAGTAAAGCATTGATCAAAAGTTATTCATTTATTTACATGTGAGCGGAGTTCTGCTATGAATGGCGACCGGGGAATGCATCCCTTTTAGTTTCATTGACAATCATTCAAGTAAAACCGTGTGTGTCAACCTGTAAAAACTTGAGACATATGAATTGGGTGATACATTTCCAGGGTAGTCCAGTGTTTGTAATTTAAATATAAATTATATAAAATAGAAAAATAGAAAACGTGCACACTTTAGTAGTTAGTAACATTACAGTGTTAGTAGCAGGTCAGAGCTGGTTAAAGCCTGTTAGTGGTCTTAAATGTCTGCTATTAGTCAGGATACAAAAAATGATTGTAGACCCCAAATAAATAAAAAAATCAGTAATCATTACAGAAAAAACTTTAATATTGGAATATAGAATTATAGAATAAAACTAAAATATTTTCAGAAGAAAACAACAAAATATAATGATATTTATTAACTATATAATAATAAAAATATATGTAAACACATATATACTGTAACTACATAAAGATTATATAGCAAAATAAAATAAATAAATCATATTATATAACAACTGTAAATAGTTTTTAATAAAATATTTAATTGCTATATAATAATAAATAAATACAACTATATAAAATTATCTAAAATTAATTTTATCACAATGATAATAATTTTATATAGTTTATAAATTTATCTATGTAATTTTGTAAAAAACAAAAATGTGCATGTTTAAGAGGTTTAAACCCTGGTGCAACCCCGTGATGGGATAGTTTTCACTAATACTCACAATAAGCTTGCAGGTCCATCGAAAGTAAGTTTGCAGGTCCATCAAAGCCTAAGGAGTGTTAAGGTCTGTCTTTTTCAACATTTCTGAGACCAAATTTGAGGTAGTTCTAGCTCAGCAGGCCTGAGGTGTATATTTTCTTCTGATCATGATCTCTTCCCAATCACACAAGCAAGCAAGCCCCACCCACATAGCAGGCAATCATCTAATGTCACCAATGGCATGCACACCAAAAAGCAACACCCAGTGTGAGGAAAACAGAAAAGCAATAATCTGTACATGTGCCAGTTATTTTGACACAGGAAACATTCGGAGGACAAAGGGGCAGTGCCCAGTATTAAAAATGTAATACTCTCTGGAAACAACAGCAGCATTTAATGTGTTTTTAGAAAGCCACAGCAGCTGGACACCACTGGACGACAAAAGGGATTTGATAGGTAGGAAAACAGTACCAGATAACTCAATCTAAGAGCAAAAAGCAATGGCTAAAAAGCACCCGTGCACCATAATTTATTAAGACTCCTGATTGATCCCACCTCAGGCAGCTGGCTGCTATTGCTGTCAGAGTGGGCAGTCTCAGGGGTGGGGCTGTCTGGGCGGGGCAGTGGTAGAGTGGGTGTGGCCTCTTCTGTCAGGACACTACTGGAAGACTCTTGGGACTGCTGGAGGGAGTCCATGTGATTGGATATGGCGTCATCGGTAGCAGAATCGCTGTTAAGCTGCGTAAGAAGAAAATAAACCTGCACTTAGAAAAAGCTCAAACATAAAAAAACAAACAACCTCCTGTTTCGTCTGCTAAAAAAGGTTAAATATATTTGTACATGCACACGCAATTAAAGATTATTAATTTCTGATGCCTGTATTTAAATATTTAATTCCTCTTATATCATGCGACATGCCAGAATAATGTGAGACTGGCAAGACCAATAACATTCAACTGTCTGCAAATATTTCAGTCATATTCAAACAGTGTACAAAGTAGAAAAAAAAAACAAGACTTTCACTCAGAAGCATCTAAAGGATCAGCTTCTTTAGTTCTGCTCAGTTGCTCATGCTTCAAAGCAAGCGAAAGGATTAAACTAAATATTAGAGGTTTGGTACTAAAACATTGTTAGGTTCATGTTAAATAACACATGCTGTTTAAACTATTTGAAGTGGTTTTAGTAAAAAGCAGGCCCATGTGGAATCTACAGATTTTTTTTAACCATTTTTCTGTATTGGTTCTGGGGAAAATAAGTGGAATTTATTTAAACATGTGAGAGTGTATTTAATAAAGTCGAGAATGCTTTACTCTGTTTGGCAGCTGAATATAAAAGGATATACAAATATGTAAAAAAAACTGCCAAAATATTTAAGAAATGTAGATGCTGGGCTTGTGAAGAACTTTACGAATGATGGCATGTAAATTCTGTGAAACTTTTTGTGTAGATTCAACAAGGACCTGGTAATAAGATCATGCTGTCAAGGGCAAAAACAACAATATCGGCAAAGTTAGTGTAAAAAAGCAAAACAGCTGATTCTTTTACTGTGATTGGCTAATAGATCAAAAAATATACTCTCCACCAGAATATAGAAAGAAAAAGTACCAGTCCCCATCACCTTACTTACCCCTGCTGAAAGAAACTAAAGAGGCAGAAGAGGGCTTTAAAGGGCTAAAATAAACACAGCTGGCTTGGCGGCAGGGAAAGTGTGGCTTATGAGCAGAAAGCAAGCGTCTAACCCCGCCTAAGGTAAGCCGCAGCAGCGTCTAAGCCCAGTCTGCACAGACACACCATGCCGGGGCCCCTGTGGCGAGGGGCCCGGAGGAGAGGGGACTTACGAGATTTGAGCAGGTGAGAATCTGGCTAGCGCTCAGTACCTCCTCCTCTGATGATTCATCTGTGTCCTCTGGCTGAATGAGGCTTGGCGTGCTGCCGGAATACTGACAGTCCTGCAGCGACGGGGTGTCACCTTTATCAATGCTGTCCAGAGAGCGGCGCCGCACACCCCAGTTAAAGTTGTCCATGCTCTCCCCCTGCAGGTGGAAGAGGAGAAATACAATGAGAGAAGAGGAAAACAGGTCGTGGATGAGCTATGAATGCTTTGTGAATAAAATTATACAGAAGAAAAAGAAAGATGATGTTGCTACACAAAACAGTACACAATACGCACAACCACAGAGCACAGTGGGGTGATGGAAACAGCACAACAATGACTATACAGATATATACAGTATAAAAGAGATGCTTTATGTTCAACTTCTAGGGGAAAACAATTGACTACTAAATAATAATATAATAATATAAAGTATTATAATATTTATAATTTAATATTAATTATATATTTAAATTAAATTATTTATTTCTTCATATTTTTAATATTTTAGATATTTTAATATTATTTTTTATATATATTCTGAGTAAATATATTTATTTATATTTTGAAAGCAAATTAAGTATTTGTTTCATATTATTATAATTTAATATATTATTAATTACATTTTATATTTGTCATATTTAATATAATTGTTTTATTATAATAATATAAAATTAATAATTAATTTGCTTTCAAAATATACAGAAATCAACTATTCCAGGCCGTGTCTCAGACCTCATTCTTCAGTCAAAAGTGCTGGTTTTCATAATTCTAAGCGATTTAGAATCTTATTTACATACAGATGCACCCAAAATATATTTATTCTTGCTTGCTTAAGCTGTAAATATATAAGAACTTGCTTGATTGGCTAGCAGGTATACATTTTTAGATGAACAACATGGGTGATAATTTAAACACTCTGTAAGTTAATTTCACAGGGCCTACTGACACCAACCTCTGCTTGAAAAACTTACCTGAAGTTCCTGGATGCAAAAGAGGAAAAAGACAATACAAAGTGTTAGGGACAGTTAAGACATATAGAGATAATATGGAGGTGTACAGACACACACACACACACACAGAGATAACGAAAGGTCAGAGAAACACACACACCATTTTGATGAGCTGTGTGGGAACAGGCTTTCCAAAGCAAGAAAACAGTTCAATTTGTGGCACGTTTATAATCACGAACGTAAAAATTGTGTATTACTATGGTACTGTAACATGTCTGGAGCATCAGTGCTCACCTCAGCATCCTCCAACTCCACATCCAAGAAGTCAAAGTCCTTAAAAACGCCAAACTGCTGTTCACTTCCTGCATCTTCTGCTTGTGCCTCCTCCTCCCGTATCACTTCCTCTACAGTTGGGATCAGGCTGGTCTGCTGGTCACCTGCATCCAAATCCTCATTTGAAGAGAACACCACCTATAAAAAAGGTTCGATTAGGCATCGCCATAGTTACGAACCTAATAATGTTACTTTACAAAATCTAATCTAATAAAATGTTACATTTCTATGAAAAAATAAACTTACAGAGGGGTTTTTGGGAAGGCCGGACTCAGGGCCGCACAGAGACAGAACATTCATCAGTTTCTCACGGGTTCTCCTCTGAAAGCAGAAATATCCCCATTAGAAACCGTTAAAAAGCAATCCTGTACAAACACAAATGCAAACTGGGAAAAACAGTTGACAGTACCTGTGAGAGCTGAGGTCTCTTCCAGCTGACTGGCACCAGGCCGTTGGAGTTGGACCCTGAGGAAGTAGAAGAAGTGCTTCTCGTCACAGCAATTACCTGCGGTTTGCCATTACGGCCCGCTGCAGTTCGCTGGTCTCCATACTTGTGACCTATAATAGGTGTCTGCGGGTTTAAAGTTAAACAAATCAGTCAAATAAGCAATATGACGTGTTCAAAGAATAAAAGATTCATTCAGAAGCAACAATACACATTTGAAGGCAATTATGATTTTTATATGTAAGAAATGACAAGAAATATTGCAGTCCAAGCACCTCAGAAATGTCAAAGTGAAAGTCCAGCGTCTTTCCTGGCAGTTCTTTAGATGAATTGTTGAAAATGCGAGTAAACGCTATTTCCGGGGAGCCGGTCGACTCCGTGCTATAGGAGCGTTGCACTTCATCAGGAACCACTAGACTGGCTGATCGAGACACTACCAATTTCAGAATGTTCTGGGCTTCTTTCCAGTACGGGCTCTGTGTAAACACACGGACGCACAACAAACAACAAAATACTTGAGTTGTTTTCACCTCCCATCGTTTTTCTCGATGTTACCCTGAGGGGCTTACGAAATAAAAAGCTTTCGTAAAGACCACAGAGGAAGAAGCAACCGACCCACAGGCCTCTACAAACAAATAATCAATGCCCATCACCGCATGCACAACCACAGGCATGGAAAAAGATTTAAATACACACAGAGACAGTAAAGACAAAGAAGTATTTGCTATCCACAAGAAAATGACATTTGTGACCCTGTCTGTGAAATCCAGGCTAAAGTTTCATAATCTGATTATGACATAATGAGCATCAAAGTCTGATAAATAATGAAAGACATTGATATATATTTAACATTGACAACATCTACACACCTGCACATATTTTCCTATGATCTTCATGATTTCCAGGTTGAACTGTTTGACAGGTGCGGCAGACAGGTCAATGTGACTCAGCAGACTGTAGATAATCTGCAGTAAAGACTGCTGCATGCTGTTGAGACCCTTCTCCAGTAACTACAACATGAGAGGTCAAAGGTCAAGAGATTATAGACATACATTACATTAGTCTTTTAAAGCCACTCTACTAACACCACTGTTAATGTGATAAATCTTGTTACTGACGTGAAACTAAAGAGCACAGATCTGACATACAGGAAAATGTGGGCTTTTTACTGTAAGTCTAAAGTTAAAACACAATTGACAAAAATGTTTCTCATTATTTTAATAATAACTTAATCTTTAAATTTCAATGTTTGAAATTACTTTTGTAGACAAAAAAATTATTTTGCCAACATATGAATTATTCTATTATATAATAAACATTCTTTTATTAGAAAACTAAAATTTGTGTGAAAATCTTTTTTGGAAATGGATTACTAAAATTTGTATGTAAACATGTTTTTGGAATGGATTACTTTTTTTATGGACTAAATAATGAATAAAAAGCAGCCAATAAGAGTCCAAAGAAACAAGAGAAATTCCTTCATTGCTGTTTAAAAAGCTTCACAAGTTGAGACCTCAAGAAGCTGGATGATAAAATCCCAAAAGTATGATTTTGCAAATTCTAGACAAAGGGTGACTACTTTTGAAAATGCTTAAATATAACATAGTGTTCATTTATTTTTGATGCTTTTAGTCATAATGCTTTTAATTTCCACAGTAACAATTGTGTTACTTCATGGTTTTAATGAGTTTACTACTGTGTGTAAAAAAATGTGTAAAAAAAATCTAAATGACAGTAAGCAAGTGTTTCCAAACTTTTTGCTGGTACTGTAAATGCTCACCTCAGCGAGGTATGTGACCAGGTTAAAAGTGATTTCAGAGAAAGAGTCGTGCAAGTAGCGGCACACAACGTTGATCCAGTTGGTGCTGTCTCGTGAGTAGCTGTGAGTGGAGTACAGGCTCATCATGTGTGCTAGGTTGGCCAACGTTGCTGATTTTTCCTCAGCGCAGACTTTAGCGATGCGGTCGGCGGTCTCTTTACAGAACACTGTGGGGTTGTCAAAGTGCTGGACCAGGTGTGGCAGCAGGCAGAGGATATTCAGAGGAAAACCTGACAGTAAAAATATAAACCAATTAACCTACAACAACAGTCATGTAGGTAATAAATGATGATATTTCCCAGTGTTTTTTACCTGCTAACTGGGAAGGGTCTATCAGCGTGTGTCGAGACACGGTGATGAGTTTACTGAGGAGGTGAATGGTAAGCTCCTGTGTCGCAGCTGAAGTGAAGCCCTTCAGGAAAAGCGTGAGCAGGCCGGGGAAGTTGTACCACTTCAGCTTGGTCTGGACCATCTCCAGTTTCTCTCTGCTGTCTGCCTTTTCCAGAGGCATCTGAGCAAGCAGCCGATTTAGCAGCTTGAGGGCCAACAGGTACTCGAACTCATAATCGGACTCCAAAAGCGACGTCGCGATCCAGAACACAGTCGCCAGCAGGTTGGTTGGGTCGGTCGGTGGCACCATCTCACCAGACCCGACTCCAGCTCCCCCCCCTCCACCTCCTCCAGCGCCACGACCGCCATCCTCTCGTAACGACGATAAGCTCCGTGTGCGGGCAAGGTTGCCGTGGCTGCCGCCCAAACGGTCCGCAACGTCGAGGGTGTTGCTACGGCGCCGGTCTCCGAGGCGTTCACCCATTAGACTGGCACGGAGGGAGTTGCTGCGAGTGTGGCTATAGTGGGCGTGCAAGAAACTTCCACTGCTGAGATTTAGCTGACCCGTACTCTTTCTGTTATTGGCAAACTTGGTGCCTTGCAGAGGATCATGGGAGGACCTAGAAGAGGTGTACACAGTGTCTTAGCACACGTTATTGGGAATAAAAAATGTTGAATGTGATATATTTTGCTATAATGTGCAGTTCTTACTGTGAGAGAGCAGTAAGGAGGTCGTAGTTCTTCATGGTTTCGGCCAGTGTGTCTATGCCAGCCTCTAGAGTCAACAGCAACTCAATAACAAAACCCTGAAAGGTAGAGAAAGACTGTTTGTTTGATTTCAGTAATGTATTGAATTGAGCTGATTTGAATATCACTATTTTGTGGAACTTGGATGAAAAGAAATCTACAAAAAACAAAATCCATGGACATGTTTAATAAAAATCACTGTCTCTGTTTGCTTACCATATTGCTTTCAACAGAATGTATAACTGTTAAAATAAAGTAATAATTTTTAATTTATAACTATTTTAATGTAAATAAAAAGCATTATAGCCTACTTAATCAAAAGGTTTAAATAAATAGTTCATTGTTAAATAGTTCATTTACTTGCCTTCATATCATCCCAGCTCTATATAACTTTTATATTTTAAATACTGTCATGTTATCTTTTATCCAAAACTGTGAAACTCCATAAAGCTCATACAGATAGGGGCGCAAAATTCCAATATTGTGGAACGTTGAACGTTAACTTTGAATCTCATTGGTTCTCACATTTCTTGTAATAAAACAAGCATACGACAACTAGTTACCGAAAAAAGCACGTAATATACATCTGGGATGGCATGAAGGATAGAATTGTCATATTTCGATGGAAGATTCCAAGTAAGTTGAAAAAAATATTAAGTTGTGGTGGAGATAGTAAAAACATTGACAGGGCAAGTAACAATTTGAACTAATACTCCAGCTGTGCCAGCAAAAAAATTTTCATTTTGTGCCCTCTTGTTGTGGTTCTGTCAGTACTTCTGCAGCAGTGGGGCATTTTAATAATACCTGAGCCTCTTCCCCTGGATCTCCCACAGTCTCTACCAAACGAGACAGCACATCTGACAGCGTGGAGGCTGTAAGCGGCTGTTTCAGCGCTCTGAAGATCTGAAAAGAACGGCCAGCGTAGTGCCGTGACGAGCAGGACAGGGCGGTCTGCAGGGCGACTTCACTCAACTCCTGCTCCAGCTGATAACCTGATTAAACACACATAACTAAACATTAAAAAACGTTCTGCAAAAAAAAACCCATTTGTGTGCTTGCATTAGAAAAAGGTTTGACTAAAACAAAGACGTTCAAGAACCTGTGAGCATTTTTGTGTCTTACCGGACGGAGTCTGCTTAAAGACATTGACAACATGACGAAGGAAAACACTAAGTTGATCAGCGCTCTTGATATTGGGGTTTTTAGGAGAGACGTCTTCATGGTTCCACAGTGGACCCCGTTTCCTATAGAATAACCAATTAGAGTAAAAAGTTAGAGAAAGGAAGTGACACAACAGGAAATGTCAAACACAAAAAAAGGCAAAGCAGGCTCACATGTCTCCCATTATCTATTCAAACGAACATATATGAATACACTCAATCACACAGACCACACATACACACACCCATGCAAGGCAACAATACCCTCTTCTGTTACACATGGCTGCCGGCAAAGGAAGAAATACAATAACATAACACAAAAATAAATATACATATACAATTTTTCCAGGAAAACTAGATGGGGAAAAAACATGTTTGGTAACAAAACCACAGATGCACATTGTTATTTAAAAAATCCAAACAATCAATGTTATTCTATAAATATGACAAACACCATTTTTACGGATGCAAAAGGAGAATTTTTCAGTTTATATTAACCACATCCACAGAATCAAGATGACTAATAATGGCTGGACTTTCATTTTTGGTAGAAATAGTATTTTGTACTTACAGGGTTACCCGTTTACTTTTTTACCACTACAATACACAACCCCCAATAATACGTGTCCAGATCCTTGTCAGACAAATACAAAACCTATGACTTAATGAAGTAAATAATAAAATAAAGAATCTGATGTTCTTGTCTCTAATCAGCCCTCACCTTGAGCTGATGAACTCGATGAGATTTTTGACCTTCTCGTCCTGTTCTGCGGACAGGTCCACCTCATTAAGAATAGTGGGGGGAAGGTGAGGAAGGACCGAGCTGCCCAGACTGATACTGGAGGATGTGGAGCTGGAACTCAGGCCTGAATCTGTCATCGGAGACGGCTGGAATTCTGGCATCAGCTCTGTGGTGCCTGAGAAAGAATGAGTGCACCACATTTACATTATTCTTAATAATATATGCAGAGGTGCTCTAAAGAAGATAAATGAATAGTTTTATTACTCTCATAGTAACTGTTAGCACAGTAAAACTGGCATTAAAAAGTCTTTTAATTCACCCTTTAAAAGCAACTCTACTAAACTACTAAAATAGTGCTTTTGTACAACAATAATTCTCAATTACTGCTTTGTGTAATAAAAGGTCATTTCGACTATTCTGGAGTCTGTAAGTGTGTTAGCAGATTTGACGTCATTCAATTCACCTGTGAGGTTGAACTCCTGATGAACCGGTTTGACTGTTAGGACTCTGGGCTCATTAAGCTCACGGTTCCGCAGCAACACGGACGCTAGTGATTGGACGCTGCTGTTGGTTCCCTGGACGACCAGCAGATGGAGCAATAAGCGCTTGCAGTGCTCATAGACTTCAGGGTGCTGGTGGTCAAAACCTAGACAAATACACAAAGAGCATGAGAAAACACAGAGGCATGTAAAACAGTGATGGGTTCGATTACTGTATGTGTACGTGTGTGTTACCTATGAAGATGGCGTGCACAAGCAGGTGAAGGTATGAGCTCCATTCCACTTTCACCCCGTGGTCTACAATTAGGTCGGTAAGCAAGATGACGGCAATGTTACACCTGGAAAGAGTTCAGAGTGTTGAGTTTTACACAGTTATGAGAACCAAAACATTTATGCTTAATATAAATACTGTACCTGTGCAGGGAGACTCCAGGTGTGGTGGTCTCAGGCAAGTAATCGACCAGTGGTGACCAGCAACCGCCAGTGGGTGGAAACGGAAGGGGCTCGGGCTGGTTATGGTCCATCACTTTCAGACGCCAGTTAGCATAAACAGGCATAGTGTCACCTACAGAAAACAATATTAGTCATATTCAAACACACATACTGGGGGTCTTCAATGCAAACAGAGAGTTAAACAAATTTGTTTATGTCAATGTTCACCCACTCTTTTCCTCTTCGTATGATCCTCCTGAGCTGCTGCTGTAACGAGATTCCAGTCGATGATGTTGTCTGTTGAGATTGCTGTTTAGACCGCTGTAGATGTCTAAATGAGTGTAACTGTGCAGACAGACGGAAAGCGTTCAGATTATTTTATAATGGCAACAAAACACGGCTGAGAGCACATGTTTGGGTTAAGATCTTAGAGGAGGTGTATGTGTGCCAGTGCAGTTTTAAACTCTTACTTGTCCTCCATGTTGGAATCTTTGAGTTTGCTGTCGTGGTGTCCATCAGGTCCAGGTATCATGGTGTTGCTACTGGATGTTGTTCCTGACAAGAAGCAAAGAACTGAACAAACTGATGTGATGCTACAGTATAAGACTGAAACATCAGCTTCTCTTTTTGTGTCTATTTAATGTGAGTGATATATAAAAATTATCGAAATATAACAAATGTGTGCATTAGTATAGGTATATTGCTATAGTTTGCAATAACTGACTGATTTAAATAATTCAAAAAAGTATGTATAATTAGTTTTAGGTCAATGCAGAAGGCAGAGAGACTGGCAAGACAGAAAAAATGATGCTTTACAATCTCTGAAACAATGCAAAATATGTATGTTGGTTATAGAATTCTCAGTTTTTAAATATATTTGAATATAATTTAAATTGATTTTACAAAAACATTATCGTATCACATATCACATTTTTTTCAATATCAGGCAACCCTAATTTATGCTTTTCCTAGAACACTTTTCTTTCAGGCATCTACAAAGACAATTAATCTATGCAACATTACCAGAAACACATCAGAGTTGTTTAAAGTGTGTATACCTGATGTAACAGAGGGGATTTTGTAAGAGGAAGTGATGCGGTAGTAGGGCGGGTTATCCATGTGAGTGACAGCTGAGCATACGGGCTCTGTCAGCTCCAGCTCATACATTAACTCTTCAAGCAGCTGCATGGTCTTATCCCTGCCCAGATACACCACCACACGCTTCACCTGCACAACATCATGAAAAACAACAAAAAGACCAGTTTGTTTTTACTTCTACAAATAAACTACAAAGTAACAGTACTGATGTTAAGAAAAATAACCCTTAAGGTTTATGTGCAGCTCATTTTTCTCAGATATTTAGTATCTGCCATCTGATTGGTCAAGACAGGTGTAACTCACGTAAGGCAAGAGACTCGGTTCGCTGTTGACTCCAGACATGCTGATGAGAAAGTGCAGGATGATCTTTAGATTTTTAGGCCAGCTGTCAGCTAAAGTGGTCCAGACGTTCTCTATTTCTGACCATGCAAACTCATCTCCATACTGTAAAACAGACAACATGAACATTTATGTAACGATAACTAAGTAGAGGTTAAAGAATTTATAATAAAAAAACATATTTCACTATAAATGTTTCACCTTTGCGGTCATGAACATGAGGTTGTTGAGGATCATTGTGGTAGCATGCGGTGACCCCCAGCCCTCTCCTTTCAGCCAGCGCCGGCTGTTCACCATCATCATCTCTCTCTCATGGGCATCCTCCTCATCCTCTGTCGCCGAAGGCTCCTCTTGACGCCGCACTGAAGGCTTGAAGTCCACCAGCTCTATGTTGTTCATCCAGGGTAAAAGGTAATGCAGCATCACCTGCCGACCACCAGGGTGCGCTGTCTGGATTCTCTGACTCACCTCTGTGTACATCAAAAATTTGGTATCAGCTGCGTCTTCTGAAATCTCATCGAAAGGGTACGTGTGTATGCGAATGTGTACCTGAGAAGATGGGTAGGGTGAGCTCGGGGTACGTCCTTGCCAGTTCTTCACTCAGCTGGTAGTAGGACACAGAGTACAGGTGAGGAAGGGGGGAAGCTGGAGACAACACCCCATCAGTACGCTGGATCTCCAGTTTATGGGCATAACGGAACAGCTTTGGCTCTAGTATCTAGTACAGATAAAACATGAGTTTGCTTTGTGCTTGGTCAGGACATGTGTGCCTGGATACTTGAAATCAAGTTGCTGTTACTTACCTGTAGTAGCTGCATGGCGACCTCGTAGATGTCTCTGGAAGAGTCTGCAGCCTTAAACAGGATGAGATTCAGCAGAACCACAGTGTCAAACTGATAATCCCTGAGGAAGAACACAACAACAAAGATTGAGCTAAATTCAGTCGCTTGTAGTTTTGCTGATATTCATCACAGGGACATTCGGTTCTGCACCTGTTGTGAAATACATTAGCGATGGCCCTGAAGCAGCCGGCGGCAACCCTGCGGGACCCCGTGTAGCAGCGATCGACCGCCCAGAACATCAGATTGCTCTGATCCGGGTTCAGTTCCAACAACAACATCACCGCCTCGCAGCCCAACTGATGCACCTAAGCACATAAATACATACAGGTCACGATTAATAAAGCACCATGAAACGAATCTGTTGTGCGTGCAATTTAAGTGCGGTTACCTTGCGGTCCTGCGAGTCCAAAATGTTGTCCAGCCATTTGTAAAGGTATCCGTCAGAAGACAAACCAACATTATCAGCCACCGGACCACAGCACAGCACTGCAGACATGGCCTAAAGCAACACACGCCACAACAGTCAGGATTTAGTAGCTTTAAAGGAATAATGAATGATGTGTTTCAACAAACCAGAAGAGGTTTCTCGTACCTTCAGTGCGCAGTACTGGTGTCTGTTGATCTGCATGTTACGGTCACTGTATCGGTCCAGCGGTGTGAACATGATGCTGAAGGGTCCGGCCCAATGACTGAAGAGCATGAAGAGACTGTGTCTCAGAGACTGCTGGGGAAAGATGCTCCTTCTCTGATGAACTAAAGAAAAAAAAGTTCAGATGTGTTTAAAGAGCTGTGTTGTGTTCTGAGAAATTAAAGAATCCTTGTCTAATGTTCCACCAAGTTAAACTTCTGGGACAAAAACAGATGCACAGGGTTAAAAAACTAAATAAATCTTTATGAGCTACTTTGTATTACGTTGTATCACAGCTTTCTAAGAATTTCTCTCTTTAGTGCTGCCAATCTTGTAGCAATGACACGCATTGCATTTAATATTGCAAAATATCCAAATGCCCTTGTGCATGTGTACCTGGTACATTTTGAATGATGTTAGCCACCAGGGCGCTGAAGTGACAGCGGATGTCTCTTAACGTGTCCGAGTCTTTGTCATTCTCTGCTTCCAGAAGCTGTCGGGTCAGATCCACATACTCCAGGAGAGTGCTATTCAAAGAGTGAGATTCCCCATCCAAACCACCGCTCGCACTGTGTGCACGAACAAAAACACGATGATACTTATTGGCCTTACACTCAAAAGTACAGGTATGTAGTGAGCTTGGACTTATGGATAATGTATTTTAATTCTGTATAACAAAATAGAGAATTTTCTGCATTTCTGATTAGTACATAAAGTTTTCTCCATGTATTTGTTCTCAGTATGTTTGCAAGAACTTCTTTCTATAAGTGTATTTAAATAGTTTATTCTGAAAGTGTGAATCCTTAAGGGTTTGAGAGTGTGATGTGAGATGCGTGTGTGTGCCTTACATCTGACTGATGACTCCAGAATCGGCCAGTAGCTCAAATATCCGGACCAGCTGGACTCTGAGAACATCACGACGCCTGCGTCGCTTCATGTTCTGGATCAACAAAAATACACAAGAGTCATGATGGATATAACAGGTCAGGTGGACCACAACACAAAACAATACGTTCTTATACTGTATGCAAGGATTCCATCATCAGGTAAAGCATCACATTGGGGTCAAGGTTTAACTCACCTCTGGCCTTCTTTCAAGCGCCTCTTTAATGATGGGATTTAACTCCTCCAACAGCTCTCTGTAAAGATATACACCTGGGTTAAAGCTTTATCACACAGAAACAGAAGCATTTATGGGTTAAGCGAATTCCATTCAAATGCATCTAGATGGAGAAAAATGGGTCCAGCAAGACATTAAATAAAGAGACAGACAGACAGACGCACCTGAAGGCAATGGGGTTGGTCCGGCCAAGCCCCAGGACAAGAGACTCAGTGATGTCCATGCTCTCAGAACGCATCATAGGAACCACATGCTTGAACAAGGAGGAGGGGGACGGAATGCTGATGATCTGCACATACATATACACACAAACACACGGACGGACACATACTTGTTTATCTCACAGAGTAACAATAATCTCTTGCTTTCTGTTTGTTTGATGCAAGAAGTAAAATATGGTAAAAGTATTTCAGTATTTCAAAGGCACTTTTCTTTTTCTGTCTTAATGAAACAAGGAAGTTTGATCATTACACAATACAAAGCTAAAGACAAACTCTTAAAGAAAGATTTTTAATAAGAAAAACAATTTATGATGCTGATAAATTTTATATTGGTAGTAAAATAATTGCTAATATATTAAAAATAACAAATATATTAGCTAGTCCAGGACTATAGGGTGGTATGACCTCTCACCTTTGAGTCATAACTATAGCCGCTGTCTGGTGTGGATGCCAGGGTCTCAGGCGGTGAGCAGCGGACAGAGCCAGGGGCTGACGAGGAAGATGATGAGGAGGAAGAAGATGAAGAAGAGGTGGCAGAACTGCAGCAGAGGATTAGATAGTTTCTCCAAAGTCCTACGTAAGAGTCACTGCTACTGCTCATGCTGTTCACCTTCTTGGCATTGATCGGGCTGCTGCAAGGTCAAAGATTCAAGTAAAAAGTATGCTCATATATTGCCAAAAAAATTGTCTTGCACAAATGTTTTGCTCAAAATGTTTTTTGCACAAACTTATGTTGACTGAAAAAAAATCAAACATCTAAACAAAATAAATTGTGTATCAATGTTTAGTAGAATTTTACAAAATCTGTAATTTAAGTTTATGAAAAAATTTTGCCCAAGTTAAACAACAAGGACCCATCATACAGACACATGTCAATTTGAAAACATACTTGATGTCGACTTGTGGTGAAAGCAGCTGAAGGCGTGTGGAGGCAAAGACCCAAGCGTAGCTCAGTGCGGAGGGACAGTGCTTGGGCAGGTGCTCCTGCCGCAGGTAACTGGACAGACTGATGACCCACGGGTCCTGACCTTGTGTCACATGGGCGAAAACCCAAATGTGGGAAGGGCTAACCACATCAAACTGGTGGCTGATAGGAGAGGAGCTCCACTCGGCCAGAGTCTGAAGGTCTATTCCACTGGGACAGTACAGCAGATTTGTCTATAGCAAAGAGGGATACAACATTTTTTGTATATTTATTGGAATGTTTTTTTAGGTAAACAATTGTAATAGACTTAATTAGGACGTATCAGCACACCTGATCGGCCCCGGTAAGGTGAATAAAGCTCTCAAGAACTGTAGCACTCAATCTGTCCATCACATCTATCGCCAACTCTTCATCACCCTAAGAGAGAGAGAGAGGACGTCAAGAGAAACCGATAAGTTAAGCGATCTCATGAAGGCAAACAGGAAATCATTCGAAGAGGAGGGTTACCTTAGCGATGCCGAGGGCCGTGTGCAGCGATCGGACCTCTTTGAGGACGTTGACAGCAAGTCTGCGTGTTGCAGGTCGACAGCTGCACAGTACTACCAGAGCAAGACCCTCCACTACATGCAGAACTGTCAAGACAGGAGATCTCTCCAGAGGCAGACATGGACCCTGACAGGAACAGAAGGAAAAATACATGTCACAAATGTTTAAATTTTTATCCCTTTAGAGACAATACGTTTGGGACAATGTACAACCAGCCAGTTGTTATCACAGAATAAACCCTGACAGAGTTATCAGTCTTGTACCTGCTGAGACAGGACAGAACCCTGTGAGAGGATGATGCGACACACACCTGTGAATCATGACTGCGGTAGCTGCTTTGTACCGCCTGCCTCCACTGTATGATGAGCTGCAGAAGCATCTTGACAGCATTGTCCAGAAGTGTGGGGTGAACATCAGTCACCTCCCTTACAATAAAATACACAAAACCAGACAGCACGTCCTCTCTCCAATCTGGGAAGTCCACCATCAGAGCCTGCAGAGTGGTGAACGCCAGGCCACGCAGCTCTTCATCCATGTGGATGGTCAGTCTGGAAGTGTAGAGAGTCATTATTTTAAACTAAAGAAATGTCAGTGATAACTGCAGAGAGGTCAAGAGATCAAAAAAGTAATGTGGGAGTTTGACTACGTGCTGACTTTACAGGAAGTCTGACTCAGATTGCGGTTAATGCACAGGAAGTAAAAATGTTATATTGGTCCAGAAGTCTCTGGTGAACTGTGAATGATTCATAGGTCTAGATGTAATCATCCGCTACCTACAGCAGGACTAGAGAATCTGGGCTTTGTTTAGGTGATGGATGAGGGTCAAAGTTCAATACTTGGCCAGTAGTTCGATGAGATCCTGTCTGCTCATGCCGTCTGGGATCAGTCTGGGAATGGCAGCAACACACGTCCGAAACAGATCGATCTTTGGTTTACGCTCCCCACTAGCCATAAACAAACATATACATGTAATGCATGCGTAATACCTAAGATGCATAATGAAATCCATGCAGTTAATGCCAAAAATTCATTTTTTCATTCATAAAGTAATGTGATCCGAAAAAATATTAAATTGTATTTATGTCAATAAACTGTGATGAGATTTACGTGATCATGTCCTCTGGTTCTTTGTTGGACATCTGAACGTTTGTCATGCTCATAGATCTTCCCACTTCTTTATCCAGGTGCCTGAGTATGTTATCCAGGGCTTTCCTGACCTGAGGGTAATACACAGACATGCCTGGGGGGGAGAGAGAGAGAGAGAGAGAGAGAGAGAGAGAGAGAGAGAGAGAGAGAGAGAGAGAGAGAGAGAGAGAGAGAGAGAGAGAGAGAGAGAGAGAGAGAGAGAGAGAGAGAGAGAGAATATTGTTATTATTATGAATATTGTTTGTTTAATCAAAATAACCTACAAACAAACATTCTCTAGACAACAATCGGAATGTTTTTCTCAAATCCAAATATTTGATTTATTTAGCCATGGAAGTTCACATGAAAAACAAACAAGCTGTGGTGAATGGACCACAGTGACATTCTGACAAACTTTTCCACTTAAAAATCCACTCACAAAAACTCTGAAAGAAGAAGTCTGGGCATGCAGCCACAGCTTAATTTATGCTAAAAGCTCCATGCCTTTATTCACACCTAAATCTAATTTGTTAAATATGGGGAATAAAAAAGCACTACTAATGCAGTATTAAACAGGTGTGGAATTTTTAGTAAAGAACATATTTAGGAAAGCTGTGTGGGAACTGTAAGGCTCCGTACCGATAACCTTGGCTTCCTCGTCTGTGAGGGTGGTGTTAAGGAAGATCTTTTTGACCCTCAGTGTATTGCCGGAGGGTAAGATGACTCCTGTGGTGGGCATGGGCGGCTCTCCGTCTTTCTGCTGCAGGCTGTCTGCTATCACCAGGAAGGCCCGCAGACCAATATTCATCCTCTGGGAGAGTGAGAAAGAGAGAGATAATTAGCTTCTCGGCATATCTATTTATCAGTCCATCAACACTGGTCATTTACACTTCAATCCATCAATTGTTTGGTATTACTACACGTCTTTTATAACATAGATAATACTGAAAGCATCAGAGTTTACATTTTAAAGATCAAGACAAGGCGAATGTAATGTAGAAGAAAAGGAAATATTCTTCTGTGTGTCACATGTCTTCCCTCACCTCTGGATTAATAGTAAATGTCTTGTGGGACTTGCCCACACACAGCAGGTCATAGATGATCTCTTTCATGGCAAAGTCAAGTCGTTCCTGCAGAAAGAATAAACATGCCATAACGAATCATCTGTAAAGCCAAACACTTCGGAATAACAATAATAATATTAGTAATTTATAATAATTTATATGTTTATTATACATTATTGATATTGAGATGAATGTCAAAATGTGTACAAATTAACCTCAATATTTATATTATATAGTATATTATTATATTTTAATAATCATTATTTCATTTTTATCATTTTCATTAATATCATTTTTGCCCATCTGAACCCAACACTGGCAGCTCTTTTACATCAGTGACTTCCAAACAATCGGTTTAATTTGATTGTTCTAATGATTTTTTAACACTGGCATGGGGTATATGTTTGTCCCACCAATAGAAAGATTTTTTTTTTTTAATTAAAATTATGAACGATCTCTTCAGATGAAAGTCTCACCTGAGCAATAAACTGAATGATCTTAACAAAGATGTTGAGGGGCGTGTCCCTGGGCACCACACTGCGAGACCCCTTCGGGAAAAGTGCTGTTACAATACTGAGGAGACGACTGTGAGGAGAAAGACATGGAGTCAGGTGTTATAAGCAAGTGAGAGACATTTTAATAGAAGTGCGAGTCCGAATATCACAAGAAATGATGTGAGAAGCAAAACCTGTGGGTTATATTGATATATTTGTGGCTTTTGTGAGTGTTCTATGCATTTTCGTATTTTGGTTTGACCTAAACGGGAATCTATTTTTGCATGTGTGACTGAGCATTGCGTGTTTTGTACCTCTGTGTGGTTGTGTTGCTCTCGCACTTGATCCTGATAATGTAAACCCAGAGCAGCCTGTACAGAGACTCCAGTGCTACACGAGACATTTTAGGGTCTTTGTTCTAAAAAGAAGAAAAGAAACGCAAGGAATTCAGGAAGCGTACACACAACCCTCAAACAACAGAACCCCATTACACAAGACCTAAAAACAAGCTCCACTAACTTAATAAAAATATTAAACAACAAGTAAGTACTTGTACACACAAGTACTGTACTAAGTACATTGTAATAAAGAAAAGTGAAAAAGATGAAATCCCATATGAGTTCATCAAAATAGAAAATGTGCTAAATTCATTCATAAAAATCTGCTGCTTCATCTGTATCATCATAAGTGATCAATAGTTCGCTGGCTGCTCACAACAGAGCTAATGAGGGATATGACGCACACGACTCTCTGTTAACAAGCCAATAAGAGCTGTAATTTGTGCTTTAACTGCATTGATGCGCAGAGAGATGACTCATAAATCTGTTCATATGAGCAAATGGATGATGAGAGGGGGGTTTATAAAAACCCTGCTAATGAATCTGAGATTAACACATCACAGCTTGTCCAAATTCAATCACTGACTAAGCAGTTGTCTCTTACACACTTTTTGGTCCTCTCTTTCACAAGAACCCACACTGCACCAAGGAGAATTGAGATGTTCTTGGTGTAATGACCAACACTCACCATAGGGGGCGATATGATTATGTTGTTTGCAACTACATTAAAAAAGCCAAAGTCTCTAACAACTGACTCTATGCTAAGCCCAAGTTCCCATGGGAGGCAGGATAGCAAAAGGCTATCAGGTCAGAAGCCATTAACTCAGAAAGTAGAGATCAGCCAAACATACCCATGTGGAGAACAGGTCAATCACATGACCTCTGGGAGGCGGGGCTTGTACCCTCACACTAACAGTGGTAACTCACCTGTAGGGTCTCAATCTGCTTACGGATGCTGTTGTTTGACGGCATCTGGAGCCAATAAACGTGCAAAAGATACAAAAAGATGACAAAAGACGGGTGACGGTGGTGGGGAAGACATGCGGGTTAGAAAAAAAAGAGACAAACATAAAACAAAGCTTGAACTTTGTGCTACAAGAACGTGCAAAACAGTGCAGAGTGCATGGGACAAAATACTTAGTGTCAGGTTCTCTAGAGAGTCAACACAAGTATTTCAACATTTATCTAAATATTTAGAAAAAAGGTATTAAATGTCCTACAAAACAAATGATTCTACTGTAAGAATGTATTATATTATGCTATAAGACAAATGCATGTAGGAGAACAAATACTGTTCATTTTAATAACAGGTAAAATTCAAAGTCAGCAGGGACCTGGAGATACAATATTATATTAATATCGGAGTTATGATACATTAACACTGTGATATTTTACGTTCAATGTATGATGATTAGTGTGTTTTACATGTTGTACTGTGAACTTTTACTTAAAAGATGGCCAATCGCCTTACCCACAAAATATTTATGTGAAAACTTTAATATAAAAATAAATAACTTGGCAAAAGAATATGATGTAAAATAACATAATACACTTAAATAGTTATTTTGTTCTATCATCTCTATACATTATATATGTAAAAACATCAATAGTTTTCAGATTGAGAGTTTTCAGTGTTAGAAGACAAACAGCAAAACTTGTTTAATAAATAAATAAATGGGAGGCAGGATTAAAGGATGATCGAAGCAAATGTTTGTGATTGTCAAGACGGTAGTCAGAATACATGCCATATTTAACTGAATAAACATGAAAATGAGACTCCAGTTTTGCGAATACGTTATATTGTACACTGGGTGTTAGTCTTCCATCGAATGTTCAATAAAAGTGTACCATCAAATATGACATCTATTCTGACTATGTATTGGTCAGGAAAGACGAACTGAAGCAGGGTTAGAACAGACAGAGAAGCAGACAGACAAGCAGAACTGTAAGAGGAGACCATTCATCAATCAGGAGAGGAATTATCCACCACTGAACCTACAAATCCCATAATCTTCAGCTAAATGGCCTAAAACCATTACACCAGACCACTGGGGAAAACTTTCGTTCTGCTACTATATAGCTCAGCTGACTTTAGCAATAACCAGCTTACAGTGGATTCACACTACAGTCCGATTCTGATCCAGTTCTGATTTGGATTATTGGTAATTGAACACAATTTCATATATTTGCTTTCACAGAATCAACCAGGAATCACAGTATCAACATTCACATGATGAACAACATACAGTGGACTGAAGAAGAAAAAAAAAATCAATCTTGGAAAAGGAGGTAGGAAGAGAAAGAATCAACTTCCTGGTAGGTTGAACCATTGACAATGAATAAAAGCAGACATAAGTTTGATTTAAAGAGCGCAGGTTTACACAGTTTAATTTAATTAATTATATACTATAAGCATGAGGTATTTTACAAACAGAAGTAATCTGTAGCACCACACCCTTTACCGATCACCCAAATATGAATCATCCAGCCTGCCTCCTGTCTCTAAAAATGCTTTATACCAAAATCAAATTTCATGTAGTATTTATAGCTGCTTAAACATCATTTATATAATGTTAACCTTTAACCTTTTATTTAAAATACTTTTTCATATTCCAAATTAATATTAAAGAAGTGTTAGGGAAACCTATTTGAAAACAGTTGCTTTTCTCTAATTTTATCTGGTGTCACTAAAGACACAAAAATGTAAGTATGCAGTTAGTTGGTTTCGTGCTGTGAAACTATCAGCTGTGGTGGATCTCTTTGCTGAGGCAATCATTCTGTTCAGTTCGCTCTACTGTAGGCACACGTACCTTTAGGTGTGAAAGGCAGTTCTGAAGGAAGATGTGCCAGTTATTGAGGAAGAACTGCTTTTGGCTTACACACAACAGACACGTCACCAAGGGGTACAATGCCTAGAGAGAGACAAAGGCATGAAAGAATGAAGAATAATTAAGTGTGCCATAGCTAATACAAAGTTTTAAAAGAAAACGTTGATCTACTCCCCATCATGTGTTTATAAACTTAACAAAATGAATTTCTTACCACTTTTAATCTATTACTACATAACTTCGGAAGACTTTAAATAATGCACTGTATTGACTACTTTTATGGTAGTTTTGTATCCTTTCGCCAACCATTCATTGTAATTACATAAAAAAGAGCAACAAGAACTTTCTTCTAAACATCTAATGCAAAGTTATACAGGATTGTAATGCAATGAGCAAATTATGACAGAATTTTTGGGGTGACCTATTTTTTTCCTTAGAGGCAAAGAGAGGCCTGTTGGATGGGAAAACAATCTAGAACACAAAGGATTATGGGAAAGTGCATATTCAGAACCAGTACCAGTGAGTGCTTCTTTCTTGAGCTGAGGTCAAAGGTCGTCTGATAGAGCATCTCCACAAAGTTCTTCAGGCAGGGCACATTCACTTCATTCTTCACCGCCTACCAAACAAACACAAGGTACAAACATACTGTATGAATTCTTGTGCTAAGCTACTCACATACTTAAAGAAAACAGTACACCTTAAAGAAAATTGATCTTGGTTGATTTTTAGTAAAAACGTAGTAACCAGTGTGTATTAGCAGAATGGTTACCATCTGTATTATCATAGTTTTACAACAAATATCATAGTTATTGTGGTGAGACCATAATAAATGTGTGCTAACTAATAACAAATAAAGCCAAAATGTTGGTTATTACAATAGTTAAACCATGGTTCATTTTGTACTCACAATGTTGTTATTTCAAAATATTTCAATTGTGTTTCTGTAGCAACTTACTGCAAAAGCATTACATCAGACCTCTTAAAACATGTACAGTCATGAACACTGAAGAAGAGCCATAACAGGCTAATGTAAATAAAATGAGGTGTTCAATATATCATGCAGTTTTACTCCGAATATTATCTATTGTACTGACTTTATTTTTTATATATATTGTGCAGCCAAAAATGGAAAACCTGGAGTGGAGCTGGATTAGAAGAATTAGATTTTGAGCGGTGATGGGAAATTCCATGCAAATGTCAACCTTATGTAGTAAGTAAAAAGATTTTACTAAAGGTTTTCACCATAAAGATAGCACAGATATCAAAATTTGTGGATTAAATACCCATGTGAGGTCTCTCTCCAAGTTTTTAAAGCATTTTTATGATTAAAGCATGTTGTTTCATAGTCAGGTAAAGTGCTGTTTTCAGAATTGTCACGTCTATAACAGTCAGTATTCCTCATAAACAGGTATATGAAAATGATAATAAAATAAATGTTCTTTAAAGAGGCATACCTTATTCACTTGTTGGGTATTATTGCTTCTGGTTTGTGCATTTTATTTTTTAAGTATGCTGCCTCTCAAAAACGTATGATTTCCTCCTCTTAAAAGAAAACTTTTGTATGGACTGATATTTTTCTGACATATGGACTCTATCAACAGGATGTTAAGAATGGACATCTCTGCGATACTTACAGCAGCTACAGGGATGAGAATCTCAACAAACAAGCCGGCCAGTGCATGTTTGATATCTTTATCCTTCACCTCCAGGAAATATTGAGCACACTCCTGTATCACCAACACATACAGACACAAAACAAGACATTTACTCAACTACACGTAAATCTTAGTACCAAGAATTTGTGAAACTTTTATGATGCCAGTAGCTAAAAAAAGATGCACCACTATTAAACATTTCATAAGACACGAACACACACACTAATACAAGTGCCCAGGAAATACAGCATCTCTTTGCGGCTGGCTCAATAAAAAGATCTCAGGATTACAACGCTTGTTAAACGCGGCATATTGACTGCAGGATTTTACTGCCTGTAACAGGCTTAATGTAAAGATATTGCTCTACACACTCCGGCGGGCAAAGGTCAACTCACCACCCTGAAACGCTGTTACTCAAGAGATTTTATGAGAGCTTACAAATAAAACAAAAGTACTGTGCAAATGACTGTGGAGGAGACTAGACTCACAAATTTACTGAACCCCAACTGTCTAGCTAGAGGATTTTTTTATATTTAGAAATTTTTGGAGGCAGTAGTTAAATTAAAACCAATTAGCCGATTAGTCATTCACGACACCACCTGAGCAGTTGATCATGTGGTATTGCACATCTCTACCAATGAAGTAACAGCAGATGATCTTTAAGGCACCGTCTCACTAGCCGAATCGGAACCGTCTTGAATGTTACACATTTACACTGTTTTGGCTAAAATTTCACACAAACATTTAATAAACATATACACATACTGTTGAGAAATAGTCTAGACTTTTTTTCAGACCAGTTCGGGTCAGATCCAAGCACTGGTCACTTTAACACTCATTCAAGTCAACCCAGGCATCTGCCAATGATTATTGAGAAGGTCCACAGAGTCATTAACTCAACAGAGAGTCGCTGGGGCTATTAACACCCATCCGCTAAAAGTTCCTATGATTCTTCAGCGACAATAAAAATGAAAGTACTGGCTGTAAAACTGAAAGAAATTAATTTCAACTGAGAGAACATGTCTCTTGACCTGCATGAACTGGAAAGAAGCCTCAAAGTCCTCGACGGGGTACATCTTCACCCTGAAGAACTTCATGCCCATGATGAGGCTGATGATGCTCTGCACCACGTGAGGACTTTGCTCCTTCAGTCTTAGTTCCTTCAGCTCTGTGATGAACTTCTTGCGCACCGCCTGGAACCTAAACATAAAAACACACAAAACCCAAATTCCTTCAGTCAGTGTGAATGTCATCAATGTTTGTCAAATTTCACACAATCAAATGCAAAGCTGAATGTGATAAAACATTCAATAAAATGATCTGGATGTCGATTCATCAGCATCAAAACACAAAAAAATAAGTCTTTATACTTATTTTCAGTGGACAAAAAAAACTCAGAAAGCTATGTAGATATTTTGTTCCACAGGAAAAAACTAGTTTTGAGTGGCATGTATATGATGACCGTATTCACGTCTTGTTCATCACAGTTAAGTTTAAGACTTAAAGCCAAATAAAAAAACAACTACTAACGCTTGTTACGGTATCTGGGTTAAAACAAGCAAGGACCCCAGTCAATGCAACATGCCTTTATCACATTATGTAAAATGGGCTCTTCAAATACAGTCCTTAGGCCAAGTAGCTCAGCACAGGAAATCATGAACCAGAGAGGAGGCTGAGCACTGTGGTAAATCAATTTCGGGCCCTGACTATTACAGCGCTGGGCTAAATTACATTACAGCTTAAACAGACAGTTTCATGTAGCCGTAAGGGAGTCTTAGCGTGTGGCGGGGAGAGAATTACAGTAACAGTAAACGTGTACAGAGCTCAGTGTACAGCTGGGGTGAGTGAGTGTGACAGAACGAGAAGGGTTTGATGGCTTTGTTGACTCTGAAAGGGCAATAAATTCAACAGACTGTGTGTTTTTTGGAGATCTCAATAAATGGGATAGAATTAACTTTGGTTTCGCATTTTAGTAAAACAAACACAGACGTCTTATTGCTGTTCAGAGAAAGAACCCTGAAGGCAAATGTAATGCAAGTTAAATCTGACAAATGTTTGATTAAAAATACACCTCTGTATGTGTACCTGAACGAAATACAAAAACTATGTATAATAACTCATTATTACATGTTATATCATTGCTTAGCAGATCACTAATGTACATTAAAATTGTTTAAAGTAATTTGCTGACATATTTATGTTTTGATCGCAAATTTCTTTATATGAAAAGTTGGATAAAGTTCATTGTTAAAATGTAAAACACAGAACAACACTGATCCGTAAGCTCAGAAGAATGATGCTGATGAGACTGTAAGACAGACTTACTTTGATTGGGCGAGGACTCCGATGACCTCAGCGTACAGATCAGCAATGATGTGCACATTACCAGTGTTGGGACCCGAGTACCTGTCAAGCAAAGCACAACATCCAAGATTAATTACAAAATAATTCACATTATTAAGAAATGAACACACCTACGCTCCATCAGGTGAGATTAAACCATTGAAATATGAGGTGTATGGAACAAAATCAACAACACACTACACCTTTTATGCATTTATTGGACAAAATTATTTGCAAACTACAGCATACAATTACAGTTGTTTGTAAAGCCTCCTTTATTTCTTCTCTGAACTTTAGTTTACACTTCAAACACACACAATACAACATGAAAACAAAGTTTTTAATAAATCTTTATTAATATATTTGAATAAAAAACTGAAACGTCAATTCTTGTGTGTGTTTGCCATAGGAAGGGCACGGTAATTAACAACCTGGACAACTCCCAACAACCAACTCTCAATAACCTTGGTATTGATGGTGACTAAAATCATTTTTATAGAAAGATTCAGGAATTAGGTGCATGTGTGCGTGTTTGTCATGGCATTTGCATTTGTGTTGTCTGCCTGTGTATCATTTGCATAGAAAAGTGTGTGTTTGTGTATGTGCACTTACCCCTCTTTGTGTTTAAAGTGCTTGAATGCCAGGTTAAGGACTTCTTGTACTAAGGTGTCTGGCACGGGATGAAGAGGAATCTATAGAAAATGTTTCATGATTATCAGCACATATGGGATGTGAGGGTCAACATCTTACTTCGCGATCCAGAATATTGTATTAGCAAGTCTATGCATGTTTATGCCAAAACACAGCTCTCTCGAACTTCAAAAACACCACACCTAGACTATGTAACACACACACGCCCAAACCTCACCTGTTTCAAAACTTCCACTGAAACTAAACAAAAAATGAAGTCTATGGCTAAGTCCCTTCGCTCCAGTAAAAAGTCTTTATCCCGATGTTGTTCATCTCTAAAAGAGAGAGATTATAAAATCAGTACAGAAATATACAAGTATAGAATAACAGCTCATTTGTGATAGCCCTCAAATAATAACATAATGTATGATCCTCACCTTTCCATAATTAGACACATTAAATTATAATTATGATTATTAATAAATATAATACAATGATTAATGAATATAGGTCTTGTCAATGAGACAAGTAATGCATGCATACATAGACATATATACAGACAGATACAAGTACATAAAAACATAGTTCTATAATATGTATTATTCAGTTCACGAGTTCCTTACCCTTTGGACTTGGTGCTGGATCGAGGTCTGTACTCGTACGACTCGTCCTCCGTTCCGCTCTGTCTTCTGTACCAGTCAAACAACGTCCGCAACAACGAAGGCAAACAGTGTTCTGCTATGGAGCTCATAGAGCTTATTAACTGTAACACAAACACAGAAAGACAGAAATACAAATATTACTGTGGGTTATTCTAAAGATCTTTTATCGAAATGTCAAACATTTCTGCAACAACTTTATATAGTCAAAACCAAACAGGCAGGTAAAAATAAAATTAAAAGTTGTATACGGAAGGTAAAGTGAGCAGTTTTAAGCTTCAGGGTTATGAATATGTCTGCCCCCACGAGACAACACACTTCATGTAAAATCTCTTGTAACACTACTCATATGGCTGTAGTTCCATGTAAATTTACTATTTACCATTTTAAACTTTATTTATAACTCTGTAACACTTTACAATAAGGTTGCATTTGTTTACATTAGTTAATGCATTTGCTAAAATAAACTAACAATGAAAAAAACATCTACAGCATTTACCTTCAAAAGTTGTAATTGTTAACATTAGTCAATGCACAATGATCTAGCATAAACAATAGTTTTAACTAACATTAACAAAGATGCTTAAACATTTTGCTTATTGACAGTTCATGTTAGCCAATGCATTTACCAAGTTAACAAATAAAACTTTACTGTAAAGTGTTACCCAAAAAGCTTATTTAAATTAGGGAAAAAAAGTGGGTGTATCTTGACAGTGAAAATCAAGTCCCACCCTACGGTATTATTGTATTCATATTCCTGTTCAGTATTCTGTTCAACTTCAAAGTGTGACATTACAGAGGTTAAATGCGTAAAGGCACTGAACCTCATGGCAAAAACCCTGGCAAGCTGATTGGATATCCAAACAGAGCAATACAGAAAGAAATGAGAGGAGAGTAGACGGCATCTTTGAGTGCATTCACGTATCGATCTGTGCTGTCGTAAGGGCAGGAAGGGTGTAGGATGATGCGTTCACTGGATACTCAACCTTTCGTTGCAGTAACCCGGCACCAGCCGTCACAAACACAGTATGTATGAGCGATGGCAGTGGAGTATGTGTGTGTATGCTGACTGTATGGTTCAGTATGCTGTGATTCAGCACAGCTCATCTCTTTCTGAACACTCGGTTCCTGACACACTGCACTGCAGGTGGGTGGGTGTTACTAATGTGTGAAACGAGACAAATGAACAGAGAAAAGTATGTTGATGATATATGTTTTGGAGATGTATGATGGAGTCAATTTTGAAACCAGCAGTAAAAATGATTTGTTTTCAAAACAAATTATAATGTGAGCATAACTTATATAAAAAGTTGAATTTGAAATTAATTTATCAGGTTTTTTTTGTATTTGGTCCATTCCGTTTTGCTTTAAAAACAGCATGTACTTATAAAACATGGAAACCCAGTGTGTGTGTGTGTGTGTGTGTGTGTGTTGGACAGGATGATATATGTTGCTAAGAAGAGTTATGTAACTTCTCTCCCTGCCCTCATGCCACTTGGCAAACACTCCAACACCCTGTACTGATATATTCACACTTTTAAAAGATGTTTTTTCCACCAAATAAATGTCCACTTGGTTCCCACATTGTAGGGTTTACCCGGACCACACACACATACAGGCATGTGCTGATCTACTGCTGCGGATGACACAGCGATTCTACTCCTGGCAACATTAGCTCATACACACACACTCTCTCCCCCCAAAACTCTAAAGTACAGAAATGCACAGACACATACTGCGCTGGCTGGATCCGTTGCGGGATGATGGCTTTGAGTTTTGCTAAACAAAGCATTTTGCTGCAGCTCTACTGTTAAAAGTTCTGCACCAATCAGAAACGAGTGAGGGATTGAGAGAGAGAGAGAGAGAGAGAGAGAGAGAGAGAGAGAGAGAGAGAGAGAGAGAGAGAGAGAGAGAGAGAGAGAGAGAGAGAGAGAGAGAGAGAGAGAGAGAGAGAGAGAGAGAGAGAGAGAGAGAGAGAGATATAACAGTTGAACAATTGAAAATCAACTGTGATTAATAATTTATATTTTATACACTGTTCATGCGGCCATCAGCTCCGACCAACCCATTTTTTTAATAAGAAAGACCACAAACAATTTTCATTTTTTAATGTTTGTAATGTTTGTCAAAACATATTGAAACTTGGCTACACACATATTCTAGATTTATATTGTTTTAAATACACATATTTTTAAATAGAAAAACCTTTTAACTAAACATTTTTACAAAAAAATTTTTTTATAGTATTTTAACATACATATTTAAAGTGTTTTTTACAAATGACATGCCCCTCAAACACACAAACACCACCAAGTTCACCAACCTGATCAAATTGTGCATCTTCTCCTCTTTGCAGTGAGCGGGACAGGGGCTTCTCCTGGAAGAACACAAAGACACATCCAGCGTTAATCTAACAAGGCCACAACCCACTCATACAACAAAAATGATGTTACATATTTGTTAAAGTTTTTGTTGTCAAGAGTCACATTTTAATTTTTGAAATGAGCAACAGGGCCATTTCTGTATCGTATCTCTGCATCCATTGTGTAATGTGGTAATGCAGTCAGAGCTGCCTGGCCAACGGGTTAAGTGAGAATCTTACATGAATATTGAAAGTAAATGGCTCCTCCATATTGACGATTTGAATACTTAATATTTTGGTTCACATTGAAACCAACACAAGAAGACAGAGCGTCATAAAGAACACAGCTAAGGATCAACTTCTCTCTGCAGCCCCCTGACACAGACATTACCGGTCTAAACACTTGCTGTGTAAACTGAGAGAGAGCTCAATCTACCACTGTGTAAACATACAGAGAGAGAAAAGAGGAACATGGAGAGGAAGCATTTAAGGGCAAATCTGCAGCAAATGTGTGTGTAATTCTTTGCGAGCCTAGAAGAATTCAACAGAAGATAATATTCCACGAATCCAAATCCCTGCTGCTCTTTCTAGGAATGTACCAGATTTATGTATAAGTGTTACACAACCTCTAAATACACACAATAACCTCTTTTTTTCAAAATACATCAACATGGGCTCAAAGCACGCTTGCTGAACTTTAACCTTAAGCCCTGAGCTAACTTTAATACAAAACTCACATGCAAATAGATTTACCCCTGTGTACACTGAGTGAGATGTTATATTACTCAAACCATATTCATGTTTTTCGGGAATGAAACCCACGACACTGTCAATGCTAGCGGCACAGTCTACGAACTGAACTACAGGAACACTGTATGTTATGCACTCAAAGCTGGAGATACTGACCAGTGGTTCGGCCATGACCACCTCAATCTTCTTTTCAGCGAGTACAGCAAACTCTGCGAAGAGGCTTTTGATGACGAACTCCCCGGGCTTGAGCTCGGGGTCGATGGTGATGCTGGACATGATGGCGGGGTGGATGCTACGCTTCTCCCAGCTGGGGGGGGCCGAGGGGGAGGTTCCTCGCCTACTCACACTGCTGTTGCTTATAGGGACACAGGCTGTTGAAAGAAAAGAGAGAGATAAAAAGTCAGTTTTGAATGTTCATTAGGCAAATATAACATCTTTAAACACAGGTTTAAATTAAAAATTGGTCAGGAACAATTGGTGGCCTCTGGATTGGTGCACATGAGTTGAAAGGAACGTCCGAGAGCTCTTAAAAAATAAATGTTACAGAAAAAAAGATCAAGAACGAATCAAATTGGGGAGAAAAAAATCACATATTTTCCTTGTAGAATGGGTGAAGACAGACATGTATCCAAATCTAAAAGAATGAACGTGTGTGTTTGTACGAAAACGTTTACACCAAAGCAAAAGAACTGCCTGGGCAAAAAAGTTCTCGAACTGCCAAAGCATTCATTTAATTTGTGTGTTGCGCTAACTTGTTTGTTTCTATGAGAACAGGGTAAAACAAAAATGAGTTTGCTCAAAGGTTAGCTCAAAAATGCATAACGCAGCTGGATCCCAACAGAGAGAGCAGAGACTGTTCTGCTTCAATGGAAGTCAATAGAAATGCCTCAGTATACTAAATAAACTTTTCATTAAAAAAACTGTTAATCACATGAAAAATAGAGTTTATCTTGCAAATATTTAACCTGTTTGCAAATAAATATGACATTTTTAGCATATGAAAAATGAGCAACTTGCAATAAAACCTAAAAGTTTAGGCTATTTAGAAATGAAATGAAATTAATTTAAATTAAATGAATTTATTTTTCCACCAAGCACAATGCATTCTGGGATTGCCTTCTCCTCAAAGGAAACAATCTTAGAAGACTGAATAATTAAAGGGATAGTTCATACAAAAATAATAATTCCGTCATGATTTGTTCTTCCTCATGTCACTCTAAACCGGTATGCCTTTTTTCTTCTGTGTAACACAAAAAATATATTTTGAGAAATGTCTCAGTGGTTTTGTGTCAATGAGGGCCTGTGTTGGTTCGTAATATATATAAAAATATATTTGTTTGTGTTACATAGAAGAAATGTGTCTATGACGGCTGAAAATGCCACCATTAGAAGGTTGCTAGATCAACAATGACATGACAATTGTAAAAATTAAGCGTATTAATGATGCCAGGAACATTATGATTGGCTTACAACGCCCACGTCATCCAAGTTGAGCCTTGTTGTCATGTTCAGACGCTGCTTCAAAAGTAACCACAGACCTGCTACATCAGCTGTTAACAGCATACACCTTTTAATAATAAACAAGACCGAATCTGCACAGATGAAAATTTCACCTGTGGATGATCACACACACTTTCGATTCAGTTCTGAATGCAGAAAGACTGGAAAAACTTTGCATGTGTCACATGTCTATTCTAACTCAGGAAATCCCTGCCTTTGCTTCCCACAGGTTGCCGAGGAAACCACGATGAAGCCAGGGAAGTTTAAACAATAATAGGAGGATGAATAAAAAAAAAATCCATGTAAAATTTAATGAGTTTTTCAGAAGAGAATGCAGAGTCACACCTAGCAACTCCCCCACATCATAATACTAAAACACAAACATTCACACACTCAGAGGATGAGCACGCGCAAGACGCCATCCTAGAAGTTGTTTGTGTGTGTTGTTTGTCTATGTAAGAACACTCATTCTTTGTGTCCAGTTTAGTAACACCTCCCAGTCCCTATGATGTCACGGGGGGCTTTATTGGGCAGCATTCTAACAGGGTCTCTGAGCCCTCCTCTGATTGGCTGAAAGGCCTGCTGATGGGAACGCTAATATTGTTTGTACTTTTCCACTTAACAAGGCAGAAAGGGTGAGCTAAAGAAGTGAAGAGGAAAAATGTGAGGCATCCCTCCCTCCCTCTTTCTCTCTCTCTCATCCCTCCATATCTCTTTATGGCGTATAATTTGTGACACACTGGGCTGCATTGCTGACCCCATTGCACACATTTGTGCCTCAGAGTGAAGCTGAGAGTCACATGAAATGAAGTCACAACAACACAGAGGCCATTAATGCCGAGCATGTTTGGAAACAGTATTCTCTAGGACACTCTGATACTCTGAACTTCACAACGTGGTCCCTAGTGAACTTGCACAGCTGAGTACTGTGTGCCTCATCACTCTCATTTGCTGCAAACAATGTCTTAAAGGAACAGTTCATCCCAAAATTAAAAATCATTATGAGCATTTCCTGCATTATGAATGTGACATTTAAAAACTTGAAATGTAAAATCTCAGAGAATGTATTTATTAGCAAGTTTTTTTTAATATTTTATATTTTCACAAACCCCAGCTGATAAGAGTCCAGAAAAGTATCAGTCTATAGATATAAATGTTTATATTTTCCCAAACCCCTGCTGAAAAAGTTCAGAAAAGTATCAGTCTGTACATATAAATGTGAAATAACTGTTATAATAACTTTTGAGAAAAATTAAGCATTAATGTGGAATATAGACTCTTATTAATGTGACAATTCTGAAAGCAGCACTTGCTGCCATAAAACCCCCCCATAAAAATGCTTTAAAAACATTTGATTGAGCATTTAAACTACTAAATATTGACATCTGAGCTATCAGTATGGTAAAAACTAATCATGTATGAAAATAATCATCATCATGAATAACATGTCAGTTACTGACATGCCTGTAACCTGCTGTTGAATGTAAAAATTGTAAAACTGCTCTTAAATTTTCTCTTAAAAGTAAATTAATAACATAATGACATGAAAAAAAATAATGATAAAGTTGACTCTGGATAAACGTTAATTTCATAAGCAAACAGAGGCATACATGCATGTAGGATGATTTCCGAACCTGTGCCATGAGGATGTGGTTTGTAACAGGAGAGTACACACTGATCACACACAGGGATCAAATAACCGAATGACATCACCATCATAATACTCATTATGGCTATTTAAAGCTCAACAGAGACAATGGTGATTGCTGATCTTAACACCCTCCTGATCACTGCAGCATGAGGATGCACGTGTGGCGGTTCAGGTGCCGGAGCCAAGACACGTTGACGCATTGTTTTTAATTGTTCAAACTACCTTCAAGCCCGTGCACAACAACCACATCCACAGCGAGACTCTTGACAAAACTTAATCTAATCTTGAGACAGTTATATAATCTCTCTTTTGATTATGACAGAATGAAGATATCCAGGAGTGTTTAAACATATTCTACATAGGGCAAAGGGTCGTACCACTAAATCAAGCTAAAAGTAAAGCTAGAACTATACTATGCTCAAGGAACTAACATTTAAATATATGTGCCATTAAAGCGAATTCACACTGATCCAACAAACTCCAATAAATGTGTTATTAGTATTTAGCCTTTAAATTATTAAAGTTTTATTAAAATTTGATTTTAAAGCGAAATGAGAATACATGAGAAAGTGGTCAGAAATAATGTAAAGGGATATACTGTATCAGCCAAAAGTTTGGAAACACTTGCTTACTGTTATTTAGATATGAAATAACACAATTTTTACTGTAAAATTTTAGTCACAATTATGCTGTGCCTAAAAGCATACAAAATAAATGAATACCATGTTAAGCATTTTCAAAAGTAGAATTTGCAATTGTATTTCAATCATATTCTTGACATTTTATCATCCAGCTTCTTGAGGTCTCAACCTAAAAGCTTTTAACTCTTACTGACTGCTTTTTATTAATTATTCGAGTAATTTCAAATATTTATTAAATAAAATTTTGAAAGTATAACTGAGTTGAAACTATTTTAGTCTACAAAGTTATTTTCAAACATTGAAATATACACCTTCAGATTTTTAATCTGAAAAAAAAATATCATTTTTGTCAATTATGTCTAATCATTTGACTGGTACTGTATTCAATTATTCTTAGCTGGCTCTTCTAGTAAATAAAATGTCACTATGAAAAAAATTACAAGACCACTGAAGCCGTGAAAACCAGAACAACAAAACTGGAAGTGCTCGGCCTACACCCTTGAAACACAAGGTGAATAACAAAGCAGATAGTTTATCTAAGTTCACCTGACTTGCTCAGCAAGATTCTCTTCACACTGTAGATCCACCATGACAGAAGTTGATCTTAAAGATAATACTGACCAAAGAATAAGATTGTTTACACTAATGCTACTAATCGCACCACATGCAAAAATGCTTTGTGGCACTTTTCCATGCAACGATGCATGACATTGCCATCCCATCAGTAAAAACACATGAAGTGACCGAGAGTAAATACCACCATGAACAAGTAATAATATCTGCATTTGTTCTGAA
Organism: Beaufortia kweichowensis; assembly: GCA_019155185.1. Lineage (NCBI taxonomy): Eukaryota > Metazoa > Chordata > Actinopteri > Cypriniformes > Gastromyzontidae > Beaufortia > Beaufortia kweichowensis. The sequence goes on from CM032807.1 coordinate 9,192,774, forward strand.
AAAAAAAATACAGCCGCTTAAAGCAATTCTCTGGTGGGCTTCCACCTGCTTCATGCGTGATAGAGTTTAAATAGGGGTCTGTGTTTATGTGTATGCAAAAGAGAGATTAATCTGTTATGGTCCTAATAACGTGTAAACATTATATCAGCAGTGTCTTAACATGCCTGGATTCCACTGAGTGTCTCTGTGTAGAAGCATTTATTAGATTCATCTGACTTATACGGCCATACTTCTATTTCAAAGATATAAAGGTCTGACCTTCGACCACAGTGGCAAGATAGTGGAGGAAAGAGAATCTACTGGCTAAGTTTAATGTTGCCAGCTCTTGAAACTAGATCTCGCTCCTCATTGTTTGAACAGAGAGGCCCAACGCAGAGAAATTGGCAACAAGACACAAGACTGGAGAGAGAAAAAGCGGGAAAAACGTATTGTCGCATGCCAACCCCGAGTGACATTTCTCCCCAAGTGACTGTCAACAGTTACTGAGAGCTGCTACATTCTCAAAACTCACCAATACCGCACCATAAACTAGGTAAAAGTCAAATACTAACAAGTGTTAACTCATTGCAAAGGACACACAATGGTAACAAATCAAAATCTATCAGTTGTATAGTCATTTTGTGTGTGGTTTTTGAGGGGTCAAGGTTTTAGCACGGTCCACTTTGCCTCTGCTTGTAGATGCTGTAACAATACTATCAAGGGGTTAAAAGCATATTTTTCATTTGACAGTCATTCAAAAGCAGGTGTGTATTCTGAGAAAAAAAGATATTTTAGGCAACATTCCTTAGACTCCTTTTGCATTCCTTACAACTCCTTTCAACTAAACAACCTGCAGTCGGGAAAGCCTAATGGGAAGAGTCATTAAGAGTTGATCTATAAATCAGGTTTTGTTCTTCTTTCCCTAAAGAAGTGAGTTCTTGTATTTTTACAATCACAGCAGTGACTGTAACAGCATCTAGTTACATTTGGGTCTTAGACACATGGTTCCTGCTCAATCCATACAGAAACACAATTCAAAAACTTATATACAACCTGCATCTTCTGCATCTCAAATGGCTGTGTGAGATGTTTAGAAATAAAAAATGCAGGTAAAAGTAGTGTCAACAACAGGCATATTACATTGCGGAAAAGGATGTGATTCATATATGTGAAATACAGGCTTAATTCTCATAATCTAATTATGAGATAACAAGCAATAAATTTGGATTAAAGTCAATAATTTCACTATAATTTAAATTACTCAGACAATGTTAAAGATATCGAGGTTATATTTTTACAGACTGTTCTTTACTTTATGTATGAAAACTGCAAATTACAAAAAAATGACTTTAGCTGGGTTTTCACAGGCAGGGTCACATATAAACCGTAATCGAAGCTGAAGCTGAATGTGTGAATCACTGCAGGACTCCAAAAATACACATGGACAGTAATTTGATACACACGCCCAAGAACAAAAGTACATTCTGTGCGCGCGCGTGTGTGTGCATACACATACTGTATCCATACATGTGTGGGGGGGTTACAATCATTTTGCTCTTTTTCTCCATTGGGATTGCTAATGTTTCCTTTTATTGATCGGACCTTTCACTGGCTCGTCCACCATTATCACACACACCACTTCCTACGATATCAAACCTACATCATGAGAAACCCAAGACCTTCAAAAGGACATCAGGCAGAAGGAGGGCAGAGAACAAGGTTAGTCAGACTGAGGAGCAGTCAACTATAAACGTAAAGAGCTTTAAATCGCCTTTGAGATAATGTAAACACGGTTTTGGATACATCAAGTGGCACAGTTGAAATTACAGTTCAAAAAAGTTAAAACGACATGCTAGTGCAAATCTGAAAGTTTGTTTATTAACCCATCCCAAGTCAAGACCCCTTTGGCTGTACTTGTATGTGTTTGTGCATGAGTGCACATGTGCATGCAGAACACGCTGTGCTCAGATCACACACCTCCCAACAAGCATGCTATACACTATTTATCCAGCCACACTAGTCTGCATCTACGCAGAGAGGAGGGCATTAATGCAGGGTGGTCATAGCCAGCAGGACAGCAAAGCAAACTTAGGAAGCCCTCCCGAGCTGTAGTATATTTGTGAAAGCTAAATCTGAGCTAGATGTTACATCTTCATAAAGCACATGCTGGCAACAAGAGCTACTCACAGTTCCCACTCCAGGACTTGAGCAGAGACTTGATGCTGATCTCAAAGAACACAGAATCCTGCAGACTCAGCATGACGCCAGCGGAGGACTGTGGGTAAAAACAAGGCACTGGTTTCTCCAGCCAGTCCGGCTGGCTCCTGCACGGCAAACGTCTGCGGCGCTCACCCGCGCATCCCGTCTCGTCAACAAAAGGGCAAAGTTTCAGCCTCTGCCCGGGCTTGTGACGAAGCACATGCTGCAGAACGCACACCAACACGCACGTGTTGTCACGCGTACCCACACTAGATCAGCTGCAGAGCTCAGAGAGGCCCATAAGGACCCTTAGAGTAAAAGACGAATTGAGACTCAAAGACGAGAGTACACTGCGTCCTCAGACAGGAATTCCAAAGGCACGCGGGAGTATTATCCAGTCCATCCAGCCCGAAATGCCGCTCTCAAGTGCGCAGGGAAACTTTGTTCCGGAAATGTGTGTGAGAGACTGAGTGAAAGAGGGAATGGTGAGGATGGACTACCAGCTGAGAGCAGCAACACTCTTGCTCGCGTAACTCTTCCTGTCCGAGCTGGGTCCTAAAGCCCACCACATACACACCCAATTCTCCCGCTCGAATCACTCCCCTCCTGTACTCTCATTCACACTCCGTAAGGGCTGGTTGTACTTGCTCTCTCTTACCCACCCTCTCTTGGTCTTTCATTCTGTGAAGAGAGCGTTTGTTTCAATGGCAGAATAGGAGGAGGGGAGGGTGATGTCATCAACACGCTGCTAGTTTGCTTTGGCTTCTCTCCAGCACTTCAAATACATGTCATTACAGCTACTGCTTTGCTGTTTTTCACTTTCTCCACACTTTATCCATCCCTCTTTATAAGAGATTGACAAAACTGGCACATTTCCTGTACCAATACTGATGTGTCACCAGGAACTGCAGTAGAGAGAGAGAGAGAGAGAGAGAGAGAGAGAGAGATAGAGATAGAGATAGAGAGATAGATAGATAGATAGATAGATAGATAGATAGATAGATAGATAGATAGATAAAACTTTTTCACTAAAAAAACATTCTCAGTTTACATCCACAACTTTTTTACTCTTTTAAAACTTAACAGACACAGCTCTTACTCTTTTTCATTATGTGCAAGTCATTTGGGTTTAGAATAACATGACTGAACTTTATTTCTGGCTGTACTGCTACTTTAAATACATAAACACACATTTCATTCAGTTCCATTTAAAAAGGAAATCATGTTTCTAAAAATACCAAAAATTTTCCCTAAGTTAGAAATGCATACATTGCACAAGCGGTGACTGTTTGGAAAAGTCATACTCTTGCAATTTACATTGACGCACTGACGTCCAACCACACAGCTGGTGTAAGTGATGCTTGACCTATGAGGTAACCAATGCCTGCCTGCAGAAGAGGGTGCGGCAGTCTGGGGTTATTAACTAAAGAATGAGAAACCAAGCCAGTGAGATCAGACAAAATGACGCACACCCTGAGCTGACATATTATTTAAAAAAAAAAAAAAACTAGCTAATCATGACTTTTTTATAAACACAAAAATATGTATAGACCTTGATCAATAATTCAACTGCTGTCATTCATTGGTTCCCAAAGGTATTGGGTGGCAGACAACAGTCTCTGCGAGCAGAAATGCACACTGTCCATTAAAGGAACATGACATCACAGAGATAACTGATATGCCTATATAATCAAATATGGATACATTATAATTCATAACAATATTTCATCAATACATTTAATAATATATGCTTTTTCATGAAATCAAATATCCGTTATGTGGTACAATGAGATACTTAGGCATGATAAATACAAAACAGTAGAGCTATGGTAACTTTTTATAAACGAGGTTTGTTTATAAATTGATTGAGATGCCAACACTTTACATTTATTTACATATTTGTTTATTTACATTTTACTATTTTTATTTACATTTTTTTGCTTTTACTGCTTTTTACTGCTTAATTCCTTTCTGTCATTTTAATAAAAAATTCAGTAAATGGCAGTTTTTCAATGACAGACCTATTACATTTTTTTACATACTGAAGGATTAATTAAAACTTGAATGTTGTCAATTCTATACCAAGCTGTATGTAAAAAATATGGTTAATGTTTTGGAAATATATCTGAAATTTCATTTTCAGTTTAATTTAGTATTTTTTTTAATTAGATGGGAATAGATGGGAACTCCTATATTAAAGATGCTAAAATTTATATTATTACATTTTAATAAAATTATTTTTGAGTCACAAAATAATTCCTATAGTTAGCTTTAAAGCCTTTAATTTATTTTTAAATATTTATATTTCAAAAATAAAGAAGTGTATTTCATAAAATATAATTTTTTTCAGTACATTTGTGAATGCTACCAAACCCACCTCTATGCAATGCTAGATGGGTGAGCAAACCGTGTGAAGTGGAAACCCAGAAATACAAAATAAATACAGACTGGCTGTACATTGCACATTTGGCACCTTTAAAATCATGATCCAGTCATAATGCATGGTGATTCTCTGAATCGTTACACATTCGCTAGAATGTGTATAATGCCCGTGTAGTGAACAGCAATACCGGCCCTAGAAATAACCTTCCACCGTCCCCAAAGCCCTACCACCTCCAATAACAAATACATTAGTGCATGACATCATCTGACCAGAGCCCTGAGACCAGATAAAAGAGTGCACACAAACAGATTCCTCTGATACCGCTCACAATCTCTCTTTCTTTCCCTCCCCCAACTCTCTTTCTCCCTCTTTCCATCACTTGACTGTCCCTCCCTGCTGGAGTTATGCAAAGCGAAAAGGCAGCATTGTAAACAAACACTGGGTACAAAAGCCTGTATTGTGGAGACTGCAGCACAGGGCTTCCACTCCCACACTCACACATAAACATAAATATATACACATGTGCTAACAAACGCATTATATGCAATATAACGCTCGTGGGTATGGAACTTAGAGAGTTGTTGTGAGTTGCTGTTGTGAGTTAAGGCTTAACGCCTTAATGAGCGAATGACTGAATAATCGATGATCAATCAAAAGCCATTTATGAATCCTTTAAAGGTCAGTTTTCAAAGTAATTTGACTTGTGGTGTGGGTGCTCTGTGCAATGTGTCATGCCTGATAATCGGTACTGACAGTCACAACTGATTGGAATTTTAGTTTTAAACTTCCTGTGAACGTGACATCATTGTCTTTTTGTAAGGACTGATCTGAGATCAGGTGAGCAACATCAGAATGCGGCGATGTCATACAAAGAGATGATAAAATGCTCTTACTCATCAAAAATTTAATTAATGCTATTCTACATACTTAGCCTGAGCTCAAATTCAGGCCAGTTTTCATCCCTCTGCATTATGAGGCTAAAAACAAAGCTGGAGCTGAGAACCGGCTGTTCCTGCATGCACCACACCCATTAAAATAAAGTCAGTCCACAATCACATGATGGTCCAAAGACTGCCATCTCCCTTTCTCTTTCTCTCCGTCTCACTTTTGCACATGAACACACACAGTTTAGGGTAAACACTGGGATTCTGTTAATCACAACAGGAATGTTGCTCTATTGTCAACAAGGTGTGACAGTCACAAAGTATCTTAATATATGGAAACAGCATACCAACAGCAAATCCAATCCTAGCATTCCCGTAACTAAAAACAGATTAAATCCCATTCTCAATTTACAGTAACTATACAAGATTTTAAACCAGATCAAAAACAAACTCAAGCCAATTTTCTAACCAGATTTCTAACAATTTCAGTGTTATGGATGTAACATTTTCCGTCATAACTTAAAATAGAAATTCTCACAGAATGTATTTGCCAATACATTGCACAATACGTTTATATTTTACTAAACCCCTGTTGATAAAATCCAGACATCAAAAATATCAGTCTACAGTATGCAAGTTATATATTTAAAAAAAAAGGAAATATACATGCATTGTATATTGTAACGATTTCTGTAAAATAAAATGTACAAAGTCATGCTCCAAACTTCACATGTATAAATAACCAAATACTGACATCTGAGCTATTAACATAGTGAAAACCTTCCAGATCAAACACCCATTTTAAACTTTACATAACTAAACCATATTCTGACACAGATAAGAACACACACTAAAACCGAACACAAACTCTGATGGAAGATCAAGGAAGATCAAACATGCTTAATTGCTGACTGAAAACAGACTGTAAGTGCTTTTGGACAACGAGCAGAGAATAGACACTGACAGACAGACAGTCTGTTGAAGGGCCTGCAATCCCATGAGGCAATGGTGAGAGTGCATTTCCTGTACTGTGCATTATGGCACCCAGCAAAGAGAAAAGGAGAGCCAAAAAAGGAACGAAGGATAAGAGAGGGGAGCGATGGAGACAGAAAGAAAGAGGAGAGGGAGGTGCAGAAAAAGAGACTAATCGATATCGACAGTAATTCTATCAGAGGTTGTACAATTTGCTGAAGGTTTTAGCAAAGCAGGTTCCCCTGTGTAAAAGCAATGTTTAAACTCCAATAAATGCAAAGCTGTACAACTGCAGAAAACAGATCAAAGAGGGCCGTGGTGAAAAGCTATGGTAAAAATGTAAATGTAAAAATTTGGTTTGAAGCAACTTTTTTTTTTTAAATAGCTCCCAAAAAATAGGTCATTGTTTACTCACCCTTATGCAGTTCCAAACTCGTATGACTTATGACACTCAGTAAGCAAGCCACGCGCGTTTGGACTGACATGAGGGTGAGCAAATGCTGACAGAATATTCATTTTTGGGTGAGATGTTACTTATTCATTAATGTCAGAGACTATTTTGTTTCATTGATGTTCAAGCTCGGACGCCGCATACTTTGCTGGGCACAAGCGCAGCTATCAGCACCAATGCAACAAACACAAGCTCTGCAGGGACCCAGTGTGTTGGAGAGAGAGGGACAGTGGGCGTGCTAGCCTAACATTTCCACTGATCGCACCTCAGCCTGAGTCAGCACAGATGCTGGTACAGTACACATCAGCACCCAGAACTCTGCAACCCCCTCTATCCCCCAAAACTGACAGAACACTGCAAAATACAGTGAGCTGAGTCACGAGAGGGAGAGAAAGAGAGAAAGAGAAAGAGAGACAGAGAGACAGAACACAGAAAACAGAAAGAAAGACGGACAGTCCAAAGAAAAAAAGAACAGTAAAATCAGACAGACAGAAAAAAAGAAAGGAAAGAATGAAAAAAAGGAAAGAGACAGACAGAGAACCAGAAAGACAGACAGACAGATAGAAAAACAGAAAGACAGATAGAAAAACAGAAAGACAGATAGAAAGACAGACAGAAACAACAAGACAGACAGACAAACATACAGACAAACAGACAGAAGGAAAAACAAAAAGACAGACAGACAAAAAAACAGAAAGACAGACAGAAGCAAGCCAAACTGAAAAGAAAGACTGCTACAAGAAGAGTAACAATCCATCACTGTTGAACTGTTGTACATTGTTTTGACAGTTTTGACAACAGCAGTGTTTAACTGTATGAACTGTACTTGTGTGGCATATCCTGAACCTGCATTTTTTGCTTTTCCAGTAGTGATTATGAATCACATACTGCCAGAACACACCACATTCATTTTCCCAAGACAAACTTCCATTGCAGTTAAATAAAGTCTTGGACCACATGACTGCAGAGATAGGGGTGTGGCTGTGTGTCTGTTTGAGTGTGTGTGATCACTGATTCCAGATCAGCAACCCTGGAAACCCTTGAGGGGACCAATATTATTAGACACCATAACACGCTGCAGTGGCCATATCCTTCCTCATCCTGCATACGGCTCGTTCTGCGCTCAGCAACATCCAGAGCAGACGAATAAAAAAAATCCACCATCAAAACAGAAATAATATCAACAACAACTACAACTGTAGCAACTGAGTGATCTGAGAGACTCAGAATATTACTTATGCAACGCACTGAACAGGGCAGGTCTCTCTGATTGTCTGTAAATCTGCCTTGCAGCTGAAGAAACAGGTTGAGCTGGGGACGGGCACTACCCAACAAAACATAAAAATGTTCCTGCCAAACCACAGATAAAACGAAATGTCAATATCTATTCAGAAACAAATCAAAGCAATATACTGTATGAATCCTGAACTTCAGGGAATTTATGCAAAGTTAATAATAAAAATCAAAGTGTCATTTGCTTATTTGAAAAAAATTTTTTTTAATCTAAATAATTACAATACTTGAAGAGAGAAAGCACTGTGAATTAACTTGTATATTTAATCTTAGGTTTGCTCATTTTTCCATGGTGTACATTATCTAGACACAATTTATAATGTGTTGTCCAACGCTGGGAGATTGGAAATTCGCAAGAACACAAGCGTGTCCCGGCAGGTACATTAAAACCCGAATCGCACACACAAGACTCGTCAATTTGGGGCGAGCGAGGTGTGGTCCGGGTGCAATGTAAACACCCACAAACATACTTTTTCTCAGAATACACTGGAAGAAGCTCAGCTTTAACCTTTAAGGATAAAGATTAAACTCTTGGTTGTCTTGGCTGTGCTGTGTCATATTTGAATGTGTGGTGGTCAATTTGCATTTTGAATGCAGTCACATGCAGTGATGTAAGATCACACACCCTACACAATGTGCCCGATTTAAAAAAAAAAAATGAGTGGTTGTTGCTGCATCACACGTACATGACACATAAAAATGCTAATTTTTCCTTCGTATGACCCTTTATCACTATAACTTTATGACTCATGAGAGTGTCGAAAGATGGTAGACCAAATGTATTCTGAGATCAAGAGTCATACTAAACAAAAAGAGTGTCTCTTCTGTAATACACGATTTAGTCTAGGATCAACAGTAACTGTTTGGTTATTTGTTTGGTTCAATTTACTTTTGTAATATGAAATTTCCAATTAAACCTGTGTTTTTAAATGTAGATTTTATCCATTGGGAATTTATTGCATAGTGAAAACTGATGACAGGTAGTTGGAGGTTTTGAATATTAAGGGGGCTTGGTGACATCAGCCAAAAAGGAAAGCAGTTTCAGATGTAATTCTCATGTCTTGATGACATTTTCTTCTTTGGAATAAATGGTAGAGATGATCTGGTTATCTTTTCTGTGATCATCATCTGTACTAACAATCTGGCATCTATGTTGTTCTGAATAATGCATACCGCACTGTTTTGCTGTCATGACTTAGGACTGCAAATAATGATACTAATGAGAACCATAAATCATTCAATTATTTTAGTCATGTTACAAAACAATTTCATCTTGATTGAGAGCCAGTATAGTGGAGTCGAAATTATGAAATATAAAAATCATTAAAACATTAAGTTACCCATAACCCTCTGCTACAGATGTACACGAACACAAAAAGGATTTTGTTTTTAGTATCTGTTGTAGTATCTGTTTTAATTGCTAAAAGGTCTTTAAAAAAATGATCTGATTGATCACTTGTTCAAACACACTGTGCAGTTCTTTTGCCTTTTATATATTTAGGGCTTAACTGACCGGTGGTCGCATATCGCTACATAAAATCTCCCACAGAAACCTATGCACAGATTGAGATAATAAGAGGTTTTGCCCACAAGTCCCTAAAGTCACCAGGTGAGTTTCTTAGTCAACATCAGCAAGCAGAAAAGGATTAAACTCCAGCATGTGACATGCTATTTAACAAGTTGTCAAAAATTCCTCTTAAATGAATCGGTCAATATTTACAGATGAAAAAGAGCAGTAAAGCCTTCAGCAAATTTATCTTCTTCTGACCTCATAAAAGGTTCAGACAGTTTTAGCTTTCAATGACTCCCCCACTTTAGTCTTTCTGCGACCGATGTTAGCTTACAACTCTCATAAAATATTTGCTTATTTACTCCTGCCCGTGAAAAAATCTTACATCAGAGCCCGACAACCACCGAAATACGGTGCAAACACACACCTTAAACACACACACACCTCCTAAACAAACAGCCCTCTGTGCACTATTGTTCAAATGATGGTTAAATATCCTGTCAATACCTTTGCCACGATGACGTTGAAGCCGGACGACTGGCCGGCCAGTCGGAGTAAAACCATCCTGCTCCTCTTCATTGACCTGTACTACAGTCTGCACCCCCAAACGTTTCATCCTCAGCAAGCGAGGACCGGTGTCCCGCAACCACACTCCCCCCGTGTCCGTAGCCGGCATCCCGCCGTCCCCCGAGATGACCGTGGGAACAAGGCTCTTGAGGAATTCCATATTTGCACTGTGACACCTTTCACTCCAGGCGCCTATGCGTGCGCACAGTGACCGCTCCGCCACCCACCATCACCTCTCAGGAATCAGGCTCGTCTGTAAGCGGACAGACGACCGCAGAACGGCTCCTCCACCCAGGCAAAACCACGGCCTGTCAAACACTGACTTCACCACAAGTTCCTCTTTGTTGTGTCAGAGTTATTAGTAGAACAGTCTTTGTACACGGCGAACCAAGAATATAAAAGATGAAGTGCATATGATGTGAAGCTCTTCAGTCGTGGCTCGGTAACCGCCGCGTGTAAGATCCGAGGAGACGAATGCTGCCGTTCATGATGGAATGAAGTACAAGCGGGCACCTGTAGATCCAGCCGAGTGAGTGTTTAAAGAAATTTATCCAAATGTCAAATTTGCTTGAGCTATTAAACTTTAGTCACGACGAGAGACAAGAGGACTAACTTACTACCTGTCTGTTCATGCAAGATCACTTTGATGTGATGATTTGATGACAGTAGGCGGAGCATTTCAGGTTGAGTGCCATGCGTTATCGGGGCGGAGCCAGAACTTGCCCAACAGGAGATAATGTTTGCACGGCAGAGCGTCCAATCACAACACAGCTGCTAGTAACTACACCCAGACTTTTCTCGTCTTAGAAGAGAGGGAGGGAGAAAGGCTCATCCATCAGTGATGGCGAGGGAGTGTATAACAAAAAGTAAGAAGGCGTGGCGTCTTCAGCATGCTGCCACTCTCTGATAAGTTTTATCATGCAATAAGCGAGAGCTGCTCTTCACACTCTTCCCGCCACACACACACACACAAACATTGCAGGCAATATAAACTATAACTTCCTCTCTATATTTCCTATTCATTGGGGAAAAAACAGAAAGGGCAAAAATAACTCAGAAGTCATGTAGTCAAACAGGCAATCATAAACAAGTTGTCACACACCTACGCAAACAAAAACGCTGGTTTCACTTCCACTTTGGAGTAAAGTAGAGGGGTAAATTAACTTGTTGCATGTTTGTCCTGCTTGACTGCTCACTGAATCATACTGTACTTACAGTATAACACATGCATACAAAACACATACATGATCACCACAATTATAAAGGTTTTCACCGTACGGATAGTATGTCAGATGTCAATTTTTGGTGGTTTAAATACCAACGTGAGATCTCACTTAAATTTGGTAAAGCTTTATTGAGTTTAAAGTATGATTTTTTTTGTCAGGTAAAAGGCTGTTTTCAGAATGGTCACATCCATAAAAATCCATATTTCTAATAAATAGACACATATTAATTAAAATAACTATTTTATGTTCTTTGAAGAGTTATCTCTTCTCCATTTGGATATTATTCCTTCTGGTTTGTGCATTTTAATTCACAGAAATCCCACAAAGTATGTTGTGTCTATAAAAATAAGCATATGGTTTAATATATTGGTAATAAATATACATTCTGTGAGAATTTATATTTCAAGTTGTGACTGAAAGTCCATTACACTGGAATTGCCCAGATACTATAAGTGAGTGACACTGTATATATTGAAAATTATTGAACATTAAGATTAATGTGCCAAAGACAGTAGCAATAGGCAATTTAACTCCCCCTTACTCTCACATTTAGTACAAAATGAACTCAACATTATCAAATTAATTTCTAGTTCTATCAATTAGATATAATGCCCAGCCCTATTTAAAGACACTTTTCAAAAGATTGAAAAGTGTCCTGAGGTAAATTGATGGAAATGTTGGGTGTTTTGCATGAAGCAGGTCTTTCTGCTGACTCACTGAAACATATTCAAATGAAGTGGCTGCTTTCGCTGACAGTGGACATCGTAATAATGGCACAAACTTTTACTGTATAAAACCCCATTCAATATACTGCATTACCATTGATAGAACTGGTCAGCAGACTTATCAGCGGAGCACTGAGTCGTGCCATGCAGAAGAAAAACTTTTACAACAAAAATCTTTACAAAAATGTTACAAAAAAGTTGTTCCATGAGAATATCCATGCAATGGTGACACCATGATACCTTCAAATACTTTATACACATTTGGTTGTCATTGTGCATGGCCAAAAACCACACCAAAAAACAATGATTTGTAAGACAATACCAAAAATAAAACATTTAAGATTATTAAAATGTACTGTTAGCTATCAAACACTTTATTTCACAGGGTTAAGAAGGATCTAATGAGTATGATAATCCTCAAAAATATGAAGTAAAAAGACATTTGGCCAACTTAAAACTTAACCCATAGGTCCCTGAAACAATAATACAGATGAACTTCCACAGCACCACCTGGAGGACAGCGAGAAGCTCCAGGAACAGGAAATGACCTCAGCAACATACAGACACAACTCCGTTCCCACTGTGGCCCAACATAACCTCATTCACGACCCAGAAGCACATACCATACAGCAACAGAGTATAAAAGTGAGTAAGTGATTCTCAGGAAATGCTCACACCCTTAAGCTCTGTGTGAACATGTCAGACCAACCATGATAGTTTCAATTCCTCCAGCTGAGAAGACAAAATATGTGTGCATAGCTTGCTATCAGAGTCAGCAAATGATCATAATCTTATTTTTGCACCAACTTGTTACTTATTAACATGTTAACACCATTTCAACTTCAGAAATTTGATCTGGTGTCCAACAAAGTAATAATAACCTTACATAAGTCTTAAGTAACAGCCTAATGAGAAGAATAAGGTCAAACTGAGCCAACTGTTTCTGCGCATGAATGCCTATCCTACAAATCTCTTACAATCCTGCCCTCTAGGGGTATCCAAAAGCAATGCCAACAAACCACAGAAGTTGTGCTTGTCAAGTGTATAAATAATACACGGAATATTTTATTAAACATTTTTGACTAGTATGACACTTCTGAACAAACACAGATAGCAAGAAACACAAGCACAACTGGCTGACACAACTTTGACCTTAACCCTGACCTACATTTAAGCTTCAGTTTCTGAAACCATCTCAAAGGTCTGTGTGTATGATTTACTAGGTTAATAAAAACAAGTTTGCCAACAATTTAAAGAATGAGCGAGAGAACTCCACTTACTACAATTACTTAATATTTCCTTCATTTACTATCATTTTAGCTTTAAATTTGTGTGCATGTCTAAAGTAGGATAATACAAATAAAAGTAAAATAGGATGTTTTTTTCATGTCAGACACAAAGTTGCACACCTTCCACCAACAGTCCCTCTTTGTCAATGAAAGGAATGTGGGTCTGTCAGTACCTATAGCCTCAGTGTCTCGGTGCTCTCGATCTGATCACACAACACACAAACACACTATCACTTCTGAAGAATGTCAGAGCTGTATAGCAAGTCTTGAATAGGAAAAAAAATTGCATTTCTGTATATTGTAAGCAGAAAACATGAGAAAGAATCTCTGAACTGAAGAAGAGACAAAAATGTCTTTATAATCTCATCGAAATGTTATTCATAAACTTCTCTGCATATGATATCACTTCATGACATCATCTGTGGTTGATATAGCAAACCAAACTTGCACTAGCACGAGAAAAGTAATATTAACCAATAATATCAAATTGGTGCACACTTACTCATTTCACTGCTACAATGAAATATGCAGTATATTGAAAATATTTTTATTTTTTAAATAAAGTAAAAATCAAACAATCACAGCTACAGCAATACACAAGAAGTTGCAGTTGTTGCCAAAGCCACTTAGAAGAGAGGAAAGTGAAGGCAGGTCAGCACCAACGGCTGCCTTGGTGCATGCCTGTGTGTGTGTGCCTGGGCATGCTGCAGAGAAAGAGAGAGAGAGGCACAAAGAGAGAGCTAGAGAAAGGGAGAGTGCGACATGTAAAGCCCCCGATTGAAATCAGCACAGGAATGTCAGAGGGGAAGCAGTAGGAACAATGCTTAACACGGCTGTCGTACAGTCACACAAAGACCAGCTTGGGCAAAACAGGAAAACCAGCTCACACGGTAACCAAAGAATGAAACTGGTCTTGAATCAGCGCGTTTACCATCACAGAGGCCCAAAGATGCTCAGATCTTAAGACACTGAATAATTCAGGATCAGTTTTCGAACAGAACACTACATCAAGTCCCTCCATTGTATCATAACACATATCTGCTCAGCATCTATTTTCTTAAGAAACGGTCCTTTGCTCAAATACTAGTTCGCTGCAGACTGTTCCTGATTCTTACTTCCTGTCTTGCACAGCCCTGGTTTTTCACAGGATGTTGTTTCTTAGCTGTCAGAAACGCTCACAACGTTATCTAACGTTCCTTTGCATTTCTCGGTTATTAACAATCAGATACACGGCAGTTCGCTGTACTATTGGTTTTAGGTTTGATTGGCACATTCTAAGGTGTTAGGGTTGTCATCAGTCGAGAATGTGAGAAACACATATTTACCGTATAAAAGGTCAAGGATAAAACTTGTTAGACTGGTACATCCCCTTGACCTGAAAATGGTGCAACACATACAGTCGGAGGGGCTTAAAAGTCTACACTGAAAAACTTTTTTTCCAGGTTAAATGTTGAAAAGATTAAATAAAGTCAAAATGATATCAAATGAACAAGAAAGAGCAACAGATGACCAGTCGAAGCAAACTACTCGCTTTTCCCACACAATGTGTTCCTCTTCACAGGGTCTTTAGTCAACAAACTAAACAAACTCAACATACTCACCTCACTGGCTGACTCAGGGCTAATGTGTTTCTGAAACATCCCACACAGTTTCGAGACTGCTGGGAACTCTCACTACAGTTTTTGTGTGGATCTATCACACAAAGGTCCTACATTTAAACTGGCACCAACCTGCAATTTTGAATGGAACTGAGGTGATATTATGGAGGCTAAAGGTTTTATACATCAGGTCACATTAAAGCTTACTTTATAATAAACTACATATTATTCAAATGATGCGGTGTAACTCTTCCTATGTTAAAATTCTTTTAGTTTAAAGTGCAAACAGTGTAAGAATTGTGCTGTTCACCCACAAATGAAAATTCTCTCATAATTTACGCATCATTATGTCATCCAAGCTGTATGTGACTTTTAATGAAACACAAATAAAAAAGATGCTGTCATGTTGTCTACTTATATGAGCTTCAAAAAGCACACACATAAATTAATCCAAAAAAGCCTTTTTACTTTTTACTTTAAAGGTCTTTTTAATATTTTAGACTCCAGTCTTCCCTCATCTGTTGTGTTAAACACAAGCAGGCTTGATGACGCACTGAAGTGATACTGAAAGCTGGTTGGAGATATTATCTTTCGTAATATATGTGATTATGACTGGCTATTTATGCACACAAGACAATCTTTATTTCTTTTCCTCTTTGCCCTTTCAACCATGGGCTAAACTGCACCATTTTAATTTGCTTTCTGATTTGTATTCTTCTGATCTATATTAATGCACTAATATACTAGTTGTTACATTATATTTTCACATATTAAAGAAGACTAATAGGACTATCATCAAGAGACAGTCAACAAAAGAAACCCATGATCATATGTATTCAAGGTTATAACTAACAAATCTCGGTTACTTATATGTTACTTATTGCCATTGACTTCTATATATGGAGACAAAACTACTGAGACATTTTTCAAAATATCTTCTTTTGTGTTCCACAGAAACATAAACGCATAATGAACAAAATGAGGGTAAATACACCACAACACATGTTTATTATGTCTTAAAGGGACAGTTCACCCAAAAACAAAAATTATGTTATAATTTTTTCACCCTTCTGTCATTTAAACCCTGTATATGATTTTTTCTTTTGTGTTCTGGTGAAGCAAGGAAGTCATACAGGTTTGACATGACATGAGGGTGAGTAAATTATAAAATAATTTTTTTTTGGGTGAACTATCCCATTAATTAGTAGCAACCTATCCCTAAAAATTCAAGCTATGACCAACCAATGCTAAACTGATCTACTTAAAGTCATTATAATCTCTGCACTGTATCAACTATTCTTCTTTGATCATTAACGGTCAAACTAAAGACCGCCCAAAAAAACATGTTTCTTCTCTTTACACAACACTGGGACACACGAGTCAGATGTCTGTGTCTTGAAGAAATCAGTACAGCGCAATGATGTAACATTCATTCTGCAATTCCGCCTTTACACAACATGATTCTGCTCAACTCAAGTCAGCATCCCTAAAACCTCCCGGCGTGCAACCAAATGCACATTAAAACTCTGTTGTGGAGTAATTTCACAATGACTTTTAAAATATGTTACAAATATTCTTTATAGTTTTGGAAGAAAATGTTCGAAAATACTGTCATCAGCAAAAAAAAAATCAGCCAGAGGCATAACAAGGGGTGTGGCAGACATACCCGAGGGCCATAGAGCTTAGGGAGGAGGGGTTGTGTCAAACGGAGCTGCAGGCCAACAGGGTCACGCCAATCTGGAGGACAGAAGAAAAGAACAAAGTAGAATGGGTTCATTAGGCAGCAAATCAGACCAATTCATCAATGATCAAGCAAATCATTCAACCAACATCAAAGGAAATAAGCTCATTCTCAACATGAACATGAAAATGACAAGTGCAGTTATTTCAGCAATCTTAGACATGTGCAAATGGAAGTTGTTTTTTTCTTAAACATATAGAATAAGTACACAAATATATAATTTTAGGTTACTCTGCAATGTTGCCGCACAAACCAGGTCTGACTGCATAAAACTTCCTGTGCATTCTGGAAGTAAAACATGGAGACAATACTATTAATAGAAAGATATTTTCATTTACTCCAAACAAATCAAAAACTATATTTTTTAAACATTTACTGCAACTAACCTGCTAAATGTTTGGCAACTCTAGTGACCGTGTTTCCAGACGCAACTGATAAAAAAAACCCTGTGCTCACCACAAAAAAAAATCAGCCAATCAGATTACAGTTTGCCAAACGGTGAGAGGGTTTTTCAGTTACGTGTGCAATATGCATCAAATGGCCTATATACAATCCACAGGTGTCTGTGTCTGAGGCCGGTTGCCAGGATTACAGTACTCTCTCCAGGCAGTAAGCTACAGATTACCGCCTCCCTCCACCGGTCATTCATCCATTTGTCCAAGGGGAGGTTACGTAAACTCAGTTGCATGCTGTACCTCACACACAAACATAGAAAAAGCGGCCGAAGCTAAAACACCACATGCAGCCAAAGACTTATTTATAGAAGTGTAAAGTGTTGGGCCGACTACCTGTGTCTCATTAGCTATAATTACTATTTAGGACTCCTGCGGCACTCAATGACACTGTGGTTCAATGACAGGGGTGGAAAAATGAGCATATTTACACTGAACTTTAAACAAAAGGGCTGATCCAAGAGAAACATAAATCTTTGAGGGACAGAAAATGAGGGTGACCGAGAGGAAAAAGTACATTATGGACTAGTAAGAATGCAGCTTGTGCAGAATCTCGACAATTACACACAAAGTTTAAAGTGATGTGTTTGTTTTTGTACTAAAAAATTTAGACATTTAATAATTTTATAAAAGCTTTCACTACAAAAAAAAATCTTGATATCTTTATTATTGCATATTGTTCATTCCTTACCCACAGAAAAGCAGAAGTTAGCTCATTGTAAAACCACTGACGTAATGTGAATAAAATATCATGCTTGTCATACTTGTTAAAAAGTGAGTAATCTAGCACTTTCCTTGTCGAAGTCAACATCTATAAAGGTTACTTAAAATACACATCAATAACACAGACAATACAGAAATGTATTCTGCAGCAGAAACTGTCGCTCGAGTAGAATGAAACACACATTCATAAGTATCCTTCCTTCTAAGTCACAGATAACATGCGAATAGTTTGTCTAACTTCCTGTTACACCAAAACAGCCACAAAAAAGAACTAGTCACTCAGCAAGCTTCACCTTCAAAGATTCTTTCTTACACACATACACACGGTTCTCATCTGTCATTCTCTCACAAACAGCCACAGTTACACCTCGCCTCACGTCTGGGACCCCTTAACATTCTCACCCACTTAAGACAATGTCTTTACAAGTGATAGCAAAACTAATAGAACACACACAAAGAGCTACTTTCCCAGGACAAGGAGGGGCTTGTTTTCTTTGGCAAGGCCAAGGGCCAGAGGCTGAAGCCAAGCAGTAACAAGAGGGAAAAGACGTCTGTCCAGAGTTGAACAAAATTACAGAACAGAGCACACACACACACAAACAGTGAGTTGACAGCCATAGCTTAACTGTTTAAAGAAGAAATAACACACACTAGCAACCACAATATAGTACTTTGAAACATGTTTTTTTCATGATATCTCCTTGAATAGTATAAAATGTAAGATGCAAAAATGGTTATTCAGAAATCAAAATGCTTTTGACACGTACTGAGTATTCAGCAGTTAGGTCCATTAGGACAAATGATAGTTTGAGCTATAAAACTATAATCAAAGAAGATTATCATAACAGAGAACATTTACATGCACATCTAAGGCAACGTTTACACAATGCTATTAATGAAAAATGGTGTCAGTGCGTCTGTGCTACTCAACATATTTATTAACGTTTCCCCAGCAAAGTGTGGATTTACTGCACCATTATGACATTCATGTGCACAGGCACGTAGTGTTTCTTTACAAAGTGACATTAACCAACACCGGCCTGGCAATGCAGCAGATTTATGTGAACAAGAATCATTTCGCCTATGTTGTTAAATGTACAATTATATGCAAAACACAAAAACGCAATTTTCATTGCTACTTTAATTTTTTTGTGTAAACACGATCTAAAAGTTGTAAAATTGGCCTGAAAAAAATGGTCACGTAAAACTAAATAATGACTGTTTTAATGTGAAAACTGAAGAGGGTTAAATGGATCTGTGGTTATAGGTGAGTGTGAGAAATGCCAAGAGTTCCACAGACTGCTATGGATATGAGATCAGTGCCTAGAGGGGAAATCTCCCTGCTGAGCTCCCGCTCATACATGCAGAAGAATGGGGAAGAGCAGGGTCTGAATCAAAACAGGTCTATCTGTTTTCAAAGAGGTGACAGATCGAGAAGTGTTGAGTGAGATGTACACCGACAAAGAGGTTTGGATGAATGTGTGACTCCAGACAGGTAAATTATAGGCATTTCCTTCATTTCCTAATACGGTAAACAGGAGTAAACACATTTATTTAAATTTGTGGTTTTGAAACAAAAGTAAAGTATCATAAGAACATGTTGGGAAAATTCTGCTCCACCACATCTATCAAGGTAGACACATTTTATCAACCTGTGCCACAATCAAACAGTCAGCATGACACAATCTGGGAAACTAAATGTGCTGTATTTTTACTACTATTACATAACACAGAAAGTCATTTTCTCAAATTGCATCTTATCAAGAGCTGTAGGTAGGGATGGGTATCGTTAAGGTTTTAACGGTATTACTACTTTTATCGATACCACTTATCGATCCGGTACTTTAACGGTACTCTTATCGGTACTTTTTGTTGTGTTTTTAATAAAAAACAAAACAAATTGAGAACAGAATTAACACTTTATTTTTTAAATGTAAAATAAAATAATTATATATAGCCTAACAAACAGCAATGTTTGAGCAAATATATATTATAGAAACAAAATAAATCAAATAAACAATTTATTTTGTAAAAGAATGTCCAGCGCTTTAAAGCAACACAGTTGGGGCATGCAGGTAGACTGCAAAAGAACTGGGCTTAACAGTTATACATGTTTGAAACTACTTGCAAAATTTAAGTGTATGTATTTCATCACTACAAATTCATTATTAGGTCATTTCTACTTTATCATTTCTTGATAAGCATAGTTTATTCTTATTCATCTATTTGTAAATGCAGTACTGTAAAGGCATTTTTAATGTCTATGATTTATTTAGCTTACTGCAGAAAAAATAGGTATGTTATTCATAATTTAACTGAACGTGATGTATTTATGAAATTATTAAATAGTAATTTGGAGAGACCTTATAGGATGCTTATGTCGTTGTTATTTGGGAAGACTGCTAGCATATGTACCTGAGGAGGTGGATGATGAACTAACTAGGCAGTCGAAAACTTTGCAATTCTGTGTCCGCACATGATGAACTTTTGAAAGATGTTTTGACGGATTGCTTGTGTTTCCGCACTTACAAGCTAAAATCTTGTTGCACGTGTTGTAATGATCATTGTCTGCATCCACTCGAGTGAAATGTAAGCATACTTTAGACCGTTTGCTTCTCTCCGCCATCATCACTCTATTAAGCGCGAGCTTTAATTGTTGTAGGTGCGTAGCTTGTGGCACTCAGTGCACTCAGGGACAGACAGGGACATTTCGTGCACGATGGATAAAAATGCAGGTAAATGTCTAATGTCTAAATAGGCTATTATCGTAAATTAGAAATGGTTGGACAGTTAAAATGCGAAGATAACGTTTATTTAGCATTAATAAACAGGACATGTATTTTCTTAATTTCTCCAGTACCGAAAGCAGAACCGATAGCATCAGAGCTTATCGATACTCCGGTCTTTCATAATTTAGCACCGGGGCTAGTTTAATACCGGGTTTCGGAACCCATCCCTAGCTGTAGGTCATAGAGATGAGCTCATACATCATAACATCAGTAATTCTTCCACACAACATCTTCAATGACTATGCAAAATATTTAGAGACAACATAAAACACCAAACTTGTGCTTCCCGTAAGAGCTGATAAGAAACTAGGTTAAACATTACACAGCAATGTTTAGACACGCATAGCAAAGAAAAGACTGTGTTCTCTAAAGTCAAACTGACAGAGGAAATAAACTAGCCAACTAGGTCATTGCTCTGACCTTTAACCCTGAATCTATTTCTATACAAAGAATAAACAGTTCCACTCAAGTATCCAGATAGGCTTGCGAGATCTTTTATTATGAGCTCTACAGTAACCAATACAAACACACACAAATAAATATAATTATTTATAGCATTATGGACTGGCAGAAGCTACTGACTTTATTAGTGACAGGAACGATCCTTTCTACTTTTATCTCACCTCTATAAATCTCCTTCCTTCTCTCTTTCATACGCTGACAGAAGTTAAGGGTAATTCCTCATCCTAACTAGAATTTATCTGCGATGGATGGAGAAGGATCATCCCAGAATGCATGAGATCACAGAGCCACAGTGATGAATTCTTGGGAAAAGGCAGTTTGTTGGGCTCTGGGCAGAGAGGAAGATAAGTGGTTCGGGTCGTACAGAACCCGCAGCATGGGCATTAATAATGCACTTTTATCCTTACCGATAAGGTTTCCCTTACTGCAGTCCTTAGAATCCTAAACCCGATGCTATTTTCAACATACACAAGAAATTCCTGCAGGATTCTGTTTTAAAACCAGTGGCACCAAACAAACCTGATCAAAATTATTGGTAAAAGTATCTTAGTAGTTTGGGCATATAATCAACCACTTAAAAAAGTAACACAGTAACACTTGTCTGTTGATTAGGGTTAGGGTCAGGGAAGTTGGTGTGTGACTGATACAATTCATGATTCGGACCAACTGACCCTGTATTTGGTTTAATCAATTAGGGTTTGCTTTTCTAAAGTTGTCTATTTTTTGTATATTAGTGCTCTAAAGTCTCGTACTTATCCCGCACAATTCCGCAATTCACAACGAGGCAACTAATTTGTGTAAATGTGACATAATACACATGGAGCACACAGATCCTGGCGGCACAGTATCCCTCATGAATTTAAATGAACACTTAGAAACAAATGCTTGCAAAGTATATTCAGATGCACAGAAATATACCCACATTATAAGACAAGCAATGTGCATGTGCACAACACAGACCTCGCCATGTTATCCCTGCATGACTCTTTCTTTTCCACCAGGCATGAGGTTAACCATTTTTAAATAGCTATCACTTCATTTGTCCATGCCAGTCCTTTATCTAAGAGAATGTTGGGTAAATTTTCTTGGCAATCTCAGAGACCCAGCTGACAGCAGGCCTGCAAGGTCGCAGTGACAAACCATGCAAAGTCGGTATATAGAGAACACAGCTAGGACCGTCATCAGGCAAGCTTCACAGGAGCGGCGAATACATAAGTCTGTCAGTTCACACAGCAAATGTGCACTTACACAACCTCCCAAAGGGCACAAGGAGCCAATGGAAATGTTCTTGGAAGTAAAAAAAATTTCCTCTTTATTTCTAGTAAAAACCAGCTCTGTATGCGAGTTCCAAAATGCCCACATGAGCATTAATATGCCACCTACACCAGACTGACCGGCCCCGTTCGTACAAGCAGCTTCATCCGGCACCAGTCAACAAAGCAAAAAAAATCAAAAGCCCTTACTGTTTGGGTTTTTCCCATTTCTTTTATGACAAAAGTATAGAGATTTTCAGAAGGAAAAAGGAAAAAACAAGAGAGAGAATAAAATACCACACGCAATGTAATGTAAACTACATGATGTTCTGAATTGTGCAACAGCCTCTGTTGTGATCATGCCTTTATTAATGTATTAAACAAGAAGGGTGTAAAAACACTGGGACCTCAGGCAAATTTATGAAAATTATAATGAAAATCATTAAAATTTGAACGGATGATTAGACACAGTATTGCGAAAACAATTCAACACCTTTCCCGCCCCTGTAAATGACAAACCGATCCCACTGGATTACGACCATAGAGCATTGTTTATCTCTTTTATTTATGTGGGACTAATTACCATGAGGCATTAGTTCCAGCGAAGAGGCAATTACAAAGAATACAACTTAAACGGGACGATTTATTATAGGCTATCGATCCAAAAAACACAGTACACTGTCACCGGGATGCTTTTTAAAAATTTAGTAGGAAAAAGTTGTTAAAATATTCAAGCAGGCTCTGGCCACTGCAATTGTGGAGAAGGGGTCGATCAAGTTTAGTATTTCATAATATCAGTGACTTATTACACATGATTTTGATATTGGAAGTGCAGATAATACAAAAGTAATAAACGGTTATTATGATTTAAATACTGGTTTCACTGGAAGCATGCAATAATCTATTATAGAGCTTTGTATGGTTTCTTTACCAGCAAGCAAACAGCATAAATGTTTAACACTTACACTTTCATAAGAAAAAATTAGTGTCTTTCTCTATAAGTTGCTATGGTTGTAGTTACGGTATTCAGATCGTTGTTAACACATTGCTGTGTGGTTTCTAGGGTTTTTGGGTAACCTATTGAATAAAGTCAACAGAGCCTAAAGTCTGATCAATTAGAAAAGTAATAGATGTTTATAAAAAAAATTAAACATCACTGCAGTAATCCTTTGCATCTGTGTCCCCAAAGTACACTACTGTTTACAAGAAACACACTAAGATTATTACACTCAAAGAGCAAAATGTTCACACTCCTCTCAAAACTCACATCAGGAGTGTGAACTCTTTTCTGCACACTGCTGAACATACTGCTGTCCCACCAAACGCTGAGAGACTGTTAACATCATTTATGACTCAATGACATGTTTGCATAGGACACCTAATAAACAACAGTGAACCTTTCAAGATTTTACTAGACAGGCACGAAAGAGGCAAAATGAGGTGTCTGGATTAACAGGGATCAATGTCTGCACATCAATAACTCGGTCACTTGCATCTTCGGGGACAATATGGCAATGTTTTACTTTCCAACAGAATGAAATGAACCAGACAGTTTATCACGATGTATTGGTTTCAAACAAGAAGTGGGTTTTAAACACGATCTGCAACACTGTATTTGTTAACCGACAGCGCACCAGCATTACTTTATAACTAATATTTCTAAATTACAGGTTTGTAATTGTATTTCCCAACTTAAACTGTCAAATATGTTGCCAAAAAGTTTTGGTTCCAATGTATTAAATGCAGATCTACGTTATGTTATCTCCCAAAACTCTCAATAAAAAAGTCACATACTGGCCTGTGCATGTAGACCTGAGCTTCATTAAACCTGGTTAACTAGTTAACGTTTGTAAGATCACATATTACACATACACATTATTGCCAAGTACGTCCGAGTACATGCTGTCTACTCAAACAGCTCTTTAGATTTTGTGACACAGACACAAACTGCACTTATTTTCGCTTCAAAAGCAGGACAACAAAACTGCCTATTTATAACGTAACAGGGAAAGTACATCTGATAAGACAACCAATGAGCGTTATAACTGAAAGCTTGCTCTCTCAGACGTCCGTGATTTGAGGTTAATAAAACAGAAATCGGCCTTTCTTACCTTTTATAGAACAGCTGCGCTTTTCCTCGTCAGTTAGCCTGCTCGGGCTAACGCTGAAAACCCGTTGACTATTCTCTCCAAAAGATGAGACGGGCGAGAGTTTAACTAAAACAAACTCTTACATCCGTTTATCTCTACTGTTCATCCCGCGGACTATGCATTCGTGATCTTAAATGTGATCTTCTCGGTATTTTTTCGCAAAACACCTCAAACTCGACGAATGACAACGTGCCCACCTCCCTGTCCATCAGATTGGAGCAGCGCTGGCTAACGGCTTTGACAATCCGATTCTCTGATAGGGGAGCTGCGGTGTCAAGATTGCGGAGCTAAACCCCGCCCCTCGTTCGCGGCGAACAACGCACAAACCATTCTATTGGCTGATGTTGCCATCATTCAACACAGACTGCAACTGGATTGGATGAGCAGAGGTACTGCTGCGGTAGTTTGCCTTAATTTGTAAAAAAAGAAAACGCAAAAGTGCATAATCCAGACTAATAAATGTTTTTAGATAGCTAGAGTGTTTATTTTTAGGAGGGTTCATTTTTAATTGCGATGTTGTTCGATAGATGACGCAAAGTGATCAATAATCATATTATTTAAAATTACTGTTTCTCTGACTGAGACGATATTATTTATAGCTGTTCGCTTTCTTTTAACCTAATCTAGTCTATTCATCTTTGCTCTGTTCAGAATACAATAAAGCTTGTGTGCAGAAACGCACACAGACGTTCGTTGTTGTACATTGCAAATAAATAAAAATTAATTAATCAATAAAATTACGCAAAAATACATATCAATGTTTACACCGTTAAACATAAACATTAATTATAAGGAAGAAAATATATAGAAATATATAAAAAAATATTCTCATCCAGGATCAATGGAACGCTTTTCACCGCTGCTTCCGGCTTAACGCCTCCACTTCCGGGTTAACTGTTGTTTGTGATAAGAGTCGACTGGAGGTCATGTAATAAAGTGTGTCGTTTGAGTAGTGAACTCTACAGTCTGTATAATCCTATGGCTACTGCAAATACATTATTGGTTTTCTAATCGCACTGTGTTTATAACGTAGTCATGTCGCAAGCCTCGTCTGGATACACGCCGGCTGCTCAAATCCCACATGGGTCCGGAAAGGTAAGTAGTCATTGTACACTACATTAAACGCCCTTACCGCTTAAGCAATAATAAATCACAAACAATAATGTGTGTGTGTGTGTAGAGTTATTCAGTAGTTGACATGTAACTTTCGGAGAGCTTTGTCACACAATCTTGTCTTTACAGGGTCCTTTGGGGGCTGCTTATATTCCTAATGAAGAAGAGAGGCGTGTCTTCAGAGAGTGTAATTCAGAAAGCTTCTGGTACAGATGTACGTGCTGTATCATTTTATTGACTTTGCAAGTTGATGAAAAGATCTGTTTCTATTCTGTCATTGTATGTCTATAATGAGAAAAGTCCCAGTGTAACACATCATCCCCTGTTTTTTTAGCCTTACCTTTTTCTGCAGTTGCGATGGCAGTCACTCAGGTAATGGTATCTAGAGGTGAGTTTCTTTAAACCATGTCATTTAGATTTCAGTTTACTGTATTTAGATTGTGTTTAGAACACAGCAGGGACTACACCAGAGATTAGTCAGTTTAAAATATTTAGTATTTGATGTATTTGTTTCTATTGTTGTCTAATATCAATAAAGTGTTTTTGTATAATTATTTGTCTCCAGGAGCGCTTGCCCCGTCACCTAGATTTGGCTCCCTTCCTAAAGTTGCCAGTGAGTATCAAGAACAGCAGGCACTAATAATGTAGAGGCAACAAAAACCAGAAGAGGCTTTCCAAAGACAACATGTTTTTTTTTTTTTACAGTTGCTGGCATATTTGGATACATCAGTGGGAAAATGTCTTACATGAGGGTCTGTCAAGCAAAGTTTATGAAATTAGAGAACTCCCCCCTTGGAGAGGCACTACGACAGGGACGCCTGCGCCACGTGCCATCTGAGTAAGATCACTTTTTTTTAATTGCATGTACACTGCATTCCATACACACACAATATAATATCTATTTAGATATTTTAGGCTCCTGTAATTAAAAACTCAAATAATGGTCTTACAACATACAATAACATTCTTGTATCCTACACACTTTTTAGGTTGAATCAATCAGAGTTTGCAGATGCAAACCCATCAGAAACTCAACAGCCTGCTTCTGAGTCTGTGTCCCAGTCTGGGTCTGAACTCAGCTCTGGGTCACAGTCATACCGCAGTTACACCAGTGATTACACATACAGCAGCCCCTCACAGTCATATGACTCAACACCCTTCAGTTCTGGATTCAGTGATTCTGGTCCTGTGGGCATCAGGGATGACATTCCTCCTCAAGGTACCACCACTTCACACACAAAGACCAGAACAGCATAAAAAAATCACACTATATAACACAAATCCCAACTTCTGTGTATTGCAATGAGTTTACATTTGGTGAAAATATAAATTTACCATATATTTTAATATACATTTTTGTTACACACATTAAGTAAAGACTTATCATCTGCTTCAAATTTTAATTCCCAAAGCCCCCCCCTATCCAGATGAGGACATGCCTAAGAGGAAGCCTTTGTTGTATGAGGAACTGCGCAGTAAAAACAGAGAGAACTATGAGGTCACTCTCACGCAAAAAGCCGAAACGCTGCTGAAACCGCAAGCAGAGGTAGCAGCAGCTAAAAAGGAAGGTGAGCTTCTATAACCTGTGAAATGTAAAGCCATCCATACAACTTGTCATTTAGGCTACATGTGCTTTGTCATGCAGCACTGTAATTCAGAGACAGTCTTAGGATAACCTTGGGGTTTATATAACTAGCACACAGGGACAATAACAATGGGTGGATCAAAGTAATTTTATGGCCATTTTATAACTTGCTACTACTGTGTTATCAGCTTGGGGTTACTAAGGACAGTGTATCTTTATATAAGCTATGTGAAAGGTTATACTATCAAGAGCGATGTACTCTCCTAAAATCTACTGAGTAGGATTGCATTTATGTATTTATCTAGATTGTAAAAAAAACATACTAGGTAATAAAGTCAAGAAACCATCTAAAGAATTGCATTCTGAATCTGATTAGGCATTTTATGAACCTAGGTTAGTTAATAACTCTTTTATAACATTATCCCTGTGTCATTGTTTAATCTGCATACCTAGAATCTTTAATAACTACTATTTGTTTCTTTCCGTCTCTCCAGCTAAAACAAACAAATACGGAGATTCATGGGAGGAGTGAGAGCGATCAGCTGTTTTAAGGATTTCAATGAGTTGACAACACCTGAATTCATGTTGATTCGTGGATCTGCCAGATCAGGCCATAAGCTGCAATCAAATTCATGATGACAATGAATGTACTTTTAGGAACAAATCTTGGTTGTGGAAGTGCAAATTTGTTAGAATAAAGCTTCTCTATTTGGCATTAATTGCATAAATATAATGAAAACAAGTGTTTATCCAATTTGTTTATTGCTATAAATGGATATAAAGTAAATCCCTAAAAACAAATTAGTGTTTTTATTAATTGGGAAGTTATGCTCAAAAATACTTTGAGTTGTGTTTGAGAACATACACTTTTTAGATGTAAGTTTATTTATCACAAACTCTTCAGTTTCAGTTTTTCTTCTGAAAATTTAGCTTTGCATACTAAAATAAACGCTGACCATGTAAACCAGTTGTGTTATGAAAGTAGAAATGTTTGAACTAGGGATAATATTAACATCTTTAGTGTTACAATTATTACAATGTCATTGTCTCTATAAGAGACAAAGATATGCTTTTTCTGAGTTTTTCTATAATTCTTTAAATGCAAGTAATGCACGTTTAACATTAACGTTATTTTTTAGGTTTTTATTAGGCTTTATTTTAATTCACTGCACTGTTTTATTTGTGTGGAAATGGCAAGTACAATTTAATCTTTAACAACCATGTACAGAACATAATAGTTCGCCATGTCTTGTAATGTCTTGGCTCCCCCTGGTGGTTAGTTTCATTTAAGATGCTGTTCAGCCGGTACATATTGCATCTACGCTTTGGATAAAAGCGACTTACAAATATTAGGAGTCAAAGAAGCGACACATCAAAAGAGGCAACAATAGTACGAAGAAGTGCTTTCCTATGTTTACAATGTTTTACAGTGCTAGATAAGTACCTGTAGAGGAAAGCAAAAACGGATTGCGTTTACTTTCCATAAATATTTCGCAGACAAAAGTTGCATCATGCTATTCGTTTATCAGTATGTGCATTCCTTGGAAACCATTTGAGATGTACAAATAAAAACCTGCTGCATCATGTTTAAACAAGCAACACATTTAGTTTTATTATTTGAGATGTAAAAATAAAAACCTGCTGCATCATGTTTAAATAAGCAACACATTTAGTTTTATTTGAAAAACATTGTAAAACATTAAGTGATGAGCTGTGTTCCAATGACCCTGTAAAATAAACAGATTTAACTTTAATGTTGATAAGACGCGGGGTAGTACATAGATAACCAGGTGTCAGTGTGTGTGGTTTGCTGTGCAGGTATATGTATGGTGGTGGAGGGTGTGATTAGCATGTAGATCTATAGGTCACTGTTAATGTGTATATGTGGGCGTGGTTGTGTTGTTTTACTTCAGCTCTGAGTGGGTGCAGCAGGCCCTGTTGTGGCAGCCACTGCTCCCTGTTGCTTGCACTTTTCACACATGTGGGTACAATGTCTGTTTAAAGGAGAACATTTACAAAGATGATTTCAGTGCACTGCATGCAAACATTTGTATGCACAAATGTATCCTCTTACCTATGTCCAGGTCCAAAGCCACAAGCTCCAAATCCAGGAGGTCCAAGCGCTCTCTGGAACTCTGGTTCCAGTTTTTTAAATTTCTCTCTGTAGGTCGGGATGTAGGAAGCTTTGCCTACTGCATAACCAACAATGCCCGCCACTGCAAAATAAAGTACGGATTTAAAAAACCGTTTGGGTTCCAACAATATACTGCCATGTGCTTTTGCTCTTGAACTTACAAATCAGCTTGGGGAAATACCCAAATCGCTTAGACTGTTTCCAGACACCTGTAAAAAGTATAAAAGCAGCTAAATACAAAGTGGTTTGTGTGTTGAAAGTTTTTCCTTTATTTCAAGCATTTAATTGTTTAATTGTTTTTTTCTGACAGACTATTGTCAAGTGTCAAACATATCCACCACTTGTCATGCCTGCCAATGCACATTACACGCATATATTACCAATACGCAAAACCTACATTAACAGGCACATGCACTCTCAATGAGACTTTGCAGCAGAATCTTACCGCTGTATATAAGGCCACCAGTCACAGTCATGCTGCTGACAGACAGAGGAAGAGCTGTGGAGACATTTAACACAACAAGTTACAAACTTCAAAAATCAGTTTGAGACCATCAACAATGTAGTGTAAATTATAAGTTAGCTTGGGGCTGGTCAGATAAGGCTACTTATAGCAGCTATACATCACCAATAACTGTGCCTTACAGAAACATTTGACACAGATAACCGGCAGCTGCTGATAACTGCCAGACGTTCCAGACAGACCTTATATTTCCCCCTATACAAACACAGTGCTAATGGCAAACCAAATTCCAGCTTAAACATGATCACTGGGCCATACAGGGGCCTCTGTTTTACATCATTAGCCCTTTTTTGAGAAAAGATTCATCCATCAAGTTCTTAAGGGCTAAAACACACTAACAGACTACATAAAACATTCCAAATATAAAGCCCATGACATCTTTTTAAACAGAACACAAAACACCATATCCGATTTCCATACAGAGAATTTATTTTGTGTTGTGTGTGTCTATGTCGTTGGCTTTACCTCGATACCAGAAGCTCTCATACTGACATTCCTTCCATATCTGCTTAAAATCATCTCTGGGAAATTTGGGGTCAGATATGGGGCACTGAAATTTCTGTAACAAGAAGACAATGTTTAAAGAAATCACATCCAGCGAGCCAATTCTGCGAAATAAACCACGACAGCTTGATGATGACCATGTTAGCAGGCGTCTGGTTTCAAAGAATGTGTATTTTCAAACAGCATCTAAAATCTACAATAATAAATGTTAATTTATCCCGTCAGACAATAAGTGTTTACATTGAACATTTTATCCATCTATGTAAACATGGTGACCATAAAGCTGATGCAACTATGTGTAAAGTCATCTTTACTCAAAAATCTTATAAGAGATGAGCTGAACATATGATTACTAGTAGTTTGCATGGTTTGCATAGTACACCTACCGTTAATATGAAATTATACAATTTTACATGCTACTTTTCAATTGAACACAGAGAACATACTTCCAAGTCACATTAGAGTTAAATCTCAAAGATCAACCCGCCTTGTTTCATTCCTACAATAGTTTTAGGAAAAGTTGAAGTCCCCCTTCCCCTAAACATATATACAACAACGCTGCGTGTATCTACAGTCAGTTCTGGAAATTTTCAAAGCATATTTTCTTACCATCCACTCAGCTTGCCTGCATTTTCCATCCACCGTTCCACCTCCTTTACACTGATTTTCTTGTGTGGTCACTTCTTTTTCATTCATTTCTTTACTTTGCTCTCTGTATGCTCTATTTCCTTTTTAGATACTTTTTACTCGCTCACGGTGCTCCACCTTCCTGTCGTTATCCCTGTATATGCCCCTCCCATTGGGGGCAGCACCATGATGGTCTGTAGTAGTAAGGGTCGAGTTCACCTTGTGATTTTAACCAAAATGCAATGTCATGCCTGCCCTGCACATTACACGCATATACACACATATGTCGGTAATGTCGGTGTGAACGTAAATTCGTAGAATCTGTTTGAAGATCTGATTTTGAAATAGTATGATATGAATTAACCTTTAAACAATTACATCACTTACCACTGTCAAAATCCGCTTTTGTGTGTTATTTACCAAGTGAGAATAAAAGAGCAATGAGGAACACGTCAACACAGACGCATTTATCCAAAGCGACGCGAGTTATTGTCTCCTATAATGTTTGTTAGTCGCTTTGGATAAAAGCGTCAGCTAAATGCCTAAATGTAAATGTACTAATTTCTTGTCTACTTGCGTTGATGGCTTGAAAAAGTTAATCAGAGCTCACCTTTGTCCAACATTCTCTGTTGACTTTGATACATTTTTATCAGAAAAGACAACACTTCTCTACACAGAAGCCTTGGTACATGTGCATTTTTTTCTTTTAGCAGATCCAAAGCGAATTACAAATACGAACGCATTTAACATTTTGTCGAGCAAACAATAATTAAACTTTACGAAAGTATGAGTTTTTTGGTAAAAGGTGAAATATGTATACGTTCTGCGCAAACGTGAGTGTGACGTGCGACTACATACAGGCTAACGCGGAAACACGTAATACCAGAAAGAGACTTTTAACGCATTGAAATAAATATCAGATCAAACGTTAGCATCATATTTAAACTTGAAAAATCCATCGGTATAAAAAGTACTACTAATACTACAACATAACACCTACAACGCATGTTAAAAAATAACCTCAATCATACTCAAAGAAATACACATTCTTACTTTTACCATTTTAGGAGCCCCACGATTAAGCGGGGCGACAAAAAATTAATTTATACTCATTGTGTTTCTCCCCACGGAAATCTTTAGTAAAAGGCGAAAGATTTATACGATCTGAGGTGAAACATGAGTGTACTGAAGTTTGTACAGACGGGAGTAACCACCGGACCAATTGAAACACAAATACCAGTGACGGTAACTGCACAATAACAGTTACCAAATGAAACAAACTAAAACAGCATTTTATATCACGCATGCAAAGCATTCGAGATTCATTTTAAAATACGTATAAATATGTAAAGCGCCTTATAATATTAAGAATGTTAAAGTTGAGCGTGCAATGCATCATGGGAGCACACAACAGTACGTCCTCGGTAGTCACGTGACTATGTTTTAAAACTCCCCCCACAGTTTGTTCTGCAGCGCAATATTCCTGTTTGCAAGAACAAAACCCCGTAATCCTATTTAAATGTTGTCAATTCATTCTCACGGAACCTCGTCTTCTAATAAGTAAACAATACCATAATCAACGTATTTACGTATTAGTATTACGCACGTGCAAACACACGATTCTTTATACTTCCAGTGTTAAAAGTATGAACAACCATTCGCTAACCACAAAATAGCATCCCAAAACAAGTATCTTTTTTTTAACTGCTTAGGAACCCCACAGTAAAGTGGGATGACAAAAAATTGGATTATACTCATTGTGTTCCTCCCCACGGAAATCTTTAGTAAAAGGCGAAAGATTTATTCGATATGAGGTGAAACATGAGTGTACTGAAGATGGAACGGGGCAAAGTCACCGCCAGACCAATGGAAACACAAACATCAGTGACGGTAACTGAACAGTAGCAACAAACCAACTAAATCAGAAACATTTATCGCCTACATTTAGCAGACGCATTTATCCAAAGCGACACGAGTTATTGAATAAGAAAGCATTTTATCAATGAGCCCACAATAAGTAAAGTTTACAACGCTTTGTTCAGACTGGGCTAAGCAAACAACGAATATGACTGATGATTATATGACACACGTAAACGTACGTGTTTAAGAACAAAACGTCCAACTGGCCGAACGTCATAAAAATGCACTGAAAACTGTTCCCTACAACATAAAACGATTAGCGTATGTGGTTGCCATGAGGCACACAGTGAGTTAATAAAACCCATACTGTTTAAATGTTAATTAATTTTTTTGGTTAATTTTATGCTGCCCGTAACAAAAAAAGAGAGAAACGACGTAAAAAGTTGCAAATAATAATAAAAAAAGTTTACTGTCAACTCGCCTCACCGTAATTAACTAATAAAAACAAACCGACCTCAGTGTGCCTGCTCCAAGTGTTCTCTCATAGTGCTCCATGACTACACTTTCCATCTCACCCTGGTATGTCCCCTGCCAATGTGATTGGGTCTTGTACTTCTTAAGTCTTTGGTGAATGATTTCTGGTAATGGTGTTCAATGGTTAAAACATCAGAGGCAGATGTTTGTTAGACTTTCTGTGTAAAGATACCCTCTCAGACGTAGTTTAATTTGCACACAATGCTTGGAGAACTGAGCTGATGTACCTGGAGTGTGGAAGTGGTTCTCTCATGTCTAATTTTTCTTAGAAAACACATTGAAACTTTCCAAACAAATAATACTAATTGATATTATAGAATAAAAAATACTACTGCAGTCTGCTGGGTGTAATAGTGTATGAAATAGTGTATTAAAAGAGTACAAATGGGGTTGTAGAACATGTAGTGGTTTGGGGGGAGATGATTACAAACAAATCATAAAGATCATTGTGCTGACAAATGAAATTGTTCCAATGCAATCATATAAATAATTCTAACATATTGCATAATGATGTTGGACGGGAAGACCTGGCTCTCAACCTCCGCTTTATTTCATCCAAAAGGTGTTTGATGGGGTTGAGGTCAGAGCTCTGTGGGCCAGTCAAGTTCTTCCACACCCACCTCATTGAACCATGTCTTAATGGACTTTGCTTTGTGCACTTGGGCACAGTCATGCTTGAACAAAGTTGGAAGCACAGCAAAAAGTCCAAAAAGTCTTTGTATGCTGAAGAATTAAGATTGCCCTTTACTGGAGGCCCAAACTCTAATAAACAGCCCAACTTCATAGCTGGCACAATGCAGTCAGGCAGGCAACACTGTAATGTTGTAAAGCACATTGTAAAGTAGAAATCACTACATCATCTGATACAAAGCAATCATACTTTGTGATGAAACTGGCCTATTACATGAAGCTCCTGACACACCGTTTTTATGCTTACATTAATGCCAATGGAGGTTTGGAAGTCTTCAGCTAAGAAATCAGCAGAATTTGTTTCACAAATGTTTGTAAATGGATACTGCATGACAAAGTTCTTTATTTTATGTGTCTGAATGAATTGCAATAATCCAGTTGTGTGTCCCAATACTTTTCTCCTAGACAACAACTACATTACATGAGGTGTGTGCATTTTTGTCCAGCATTTAACACTGTGTTGCTATAAAACTTCCTAAAAAACAAACACTTACAATAGAGCTTGTGGGTAAAACATGTGAACTGGAAAGAAAGCATAGGTCTCTACTTCACTACTGGAGCACCAGAGGCCCTTCATGGTAAATAAAGAAAAACTCGTTTTTAGTAGTTTGCTATTTACATATAGATAATCTTACCTAAATCGTATGTATATTGAACGAATTTAACTAAGTTAAATTAACGAAGTTAAACGACTATTTAGTGACTGCCCAAGTGGAAATCACTACATCATCTGATACAACGCAATCATACTTGTGTTTAAACGTTTCGGCTAACGCTA
Source organism: Beaufortia kweichowensis (assembly GCA_019155185.1). Classification (NCBI taxonomy): domain Eukaryota; kingdom Metazoa; phylum Chordata; class Actinopteri; order Cypriniformes; family Gastromyzontidae; genus Beaufortia; species Beaufortia kweichowensis. Next base: position 9,227,768 of record CM032807.1, read on the forward strand.
TTCTTTCCATGCTGCGTGCCGTTTATAACTTGTTTTGCAACTTTTCATAGAAATCTTTAGGTGAAGAATAACACATATGGCGTACACACCAACAAAAGTAGCAATCTCGCCCTCACCATTGTTTAGTTACACCAAGTGGGCTCTGTGGTGCGCAGCTAAGCCAATAGCATGTCATCGTGGGTTGGCTTTCTTCTATGCACGAGGAAACTAGCATAACTGATGGGTGTAGACATACTTTTCAACCAATAATGTGCTATAAGAGGAGGGGCTTTAAGCGAATCTTAACCAATCCGATCGGTAGAAAGACGGGAAACACACAGTTCTATTTGCGCAATCCATTTGACACGCCTCTTGACCAATCATTCGCAGCAGTGGGCTTGGCGATGACGATCGTCGTCCACCTAAATCATTTGTGGGCATGTAAAATATTGACGTGTCCCGCCCACTGGCCGGTCTGCAGACTCGCACAAATACAGTTGTGTGTTCCATAAAAATGCACTCAGATGCGTCAAGTAAGTACAATAGTAAATTTTCAATGCTATTTGTATGCTGCCGACCAATGCTTACAATTGCGAAGGTGTTGCACCCTGACAGGTCGACGTGACATTTTGCAAGGCGTGTGATTCGCTTTATTGACGCATTTTGTGAGTAAAGTAGCCGTTACCCGAGAGAGAGAGCAAACAAATCATCAGATGGAGTATGAGCCTGCTAGCTGCTCTCTTTGTGTTTGTACTCCGATGGTTGCTTGCAAGAGACAACGACCTTGCAAGGAATATCGCAAGCGTTGCATTTTAGCATTCATTGCTTGACTATTTAGGTACTTCGTTAAAGCAATCTGAGGGAGCTATCTGATCCTATTTACACAATACACTTGTACACTAATTACCTTTAATACCCAAATAATCTTAGGGGAACCAGAACTTGAATAAGTGATGCAAACCCACCGAATAGCATGTAAACGACGATCGTTTTAAAGCTAAACGGGTCTGTTTTTCGAGAAAACTGCGGAAAAAATTACAGGGGGTGAAAATTGTGACGCAGTTGTGTAAGATTTTAGTGCTTGCAAACATGTCGTGTGTGGTTTTGCGCATTACTGTACGGCTGCCCGAAAGACCAACTACATCTCGGTGTGAAAACATGTACGATCGAAAGGAGAAAAATCTTCTTTTTGCACCATTTGGGTCGCATTCATCAGTTGGGGTGAGTGTCAGGAGAGTACCGATTGAAATGATGATTTTGGGAACTCTGGGAAATGTGGTTTATTCAGTCAAACCATTTCATTGGCAGATGAGGACGTTGTTTGTCAATTAGACTACATCCCCCAGAAGTCCATATAGACTCTCCAGATACTTTGTAAAGTCGTTGCAAGTTGTGCGTGTATACAGCGATGTGCTATCTATGTGGCAAATCCGGCACGAAAATCTTAATTTAGAGAGAAGATAACATAAAGCTGCGAATGATTTACACGTGTAGTTGTAAATTTGTGTAATGCGGTTTGTTTGTGTAATGTTTGTTGTGTTTTACATCTACTGGCATTCCTAATAACTGCGTCACACGTTCACAAATTGTCTCATTTTATGTTGAATTTGCTGTAATGTAATACATTCCGTACACGATATCTTGTATCGCGTTTACATTTATGTGATTTCAGATGCTTTTCAGCTCAGACTATGCAGATACATAAAGGCCTCCACCACGGTACTTGATTTCTTGACCCAGATAACGATAATAATTGTAGAAGTTTAATGTGCGCAAAATAATGATGTGCATACGTCATTTGTTTATAGATTTAAAGGCATTATTCTACCGATTAGATAAAACCTAATCCCCGAATACATATTTTACCTCTTATCTTAACGACGAGACCATTGGATTTTATAAAAAATATGGATGACAATGTTGGTTACCGGTTTTCCTTGTAATAATGAGAAACAGAACAGTTAAATGCATCCTTTAGGCGCATATATGCATTATTATAGTCTATTGTAAATGCTTTAGGGTCTCTGATGTCCTCTCATGTTTACGTCACTCTGCATGCTGACTGGAGCAGATGCATCTGTTCCCTATTCCTATAACTTTACATATAGTCTGATTTAATTTAATAGTCTGAACAACAACAACACAGAATCTCATATACAGACCAGATCATATAGCTTACACATGACTGCCAGAAGTAACGGGTGTATATTTTTATATCTTACAGATTTCCAGTTGAACTCCCATTTGTCCACACTGGCCAGTATCCACAAGATCTATCACACCCTGCACAGGCTGGTAAATATGGTCTTCATATGCTTGCATGCTCATCATATGGGTTTAATGCCTTCAAATGTAATTTGTAAATACAGGGCATGTATACATGTGTTTTGCTAATCACTGTAAGCACAACATACTTAATTAATTCTTTTATATTTACATGATTCAGGCATGTCAACAAAAAATTCACAAAACATGATTTCCAGTCCGTGCAGAAGAAGTTTACTAATGTGAAAATGTAGCACAACTGAGTTATTGTTTGATGTTATTAAAGTCTTAAGTTAACTAAATGAACTGATGAAAACACATTTTTGTTAGTTTAATATTAGATGTGTGAATTTGAATCCAGCAAATGGATTATTATAATATGAAGTAAAAGCTCTTGGGTGTACAGAGATGTGTATATCTTTGCGTGTGATGCTCAGCCTACAAGCATCGATTTTAGAAGAGAAAAAACTGGCAGCTTGGTAGATGACTTGTGATCCTTGTCAGATTTTACTTGCCTTTTACAGTAATACGTGCAAAATTGATCTGTTTTGCAAATGTAAAGACAGCTGACGCTGTTGTCGGCATATTGTTAAATAGTCCCTTTTTTACACGACTGTCCGTCGTATATTAGTAGAATGTCATTGTGGGATAGTGCAGTTAAAAATAATACTCAAATTCACAGTGTTGTGACTTACTGCATATCTAACATTTGATCAAAACGGTAATTTACTTAAATAACTACCCTTATAATATGTTGTGCTGCATATTTTCAGAACTCAATAAATTTTATGAACACAACGTCTTATCTTTTAGAAAGCTGCACCGACAGCATCTGTAAAGGTTACATGCTCGGAAAAATAAGACTCTTCTTCTGCACAGTGTTGTTTGAGTAAGAGAGATGAGGGTGGGTGGATATTAAAAGCAGTTTCTTTCTCTCTGCAGAACCTGACAGAAGACGTCGGACCAGAGACCCACGGCACAGGTAGTGACCTCACATCTAATTGCCATGTCTTCCATTTCTCCATTATATTTATTAGCTAATACAATGCAAATTCTCTAAACAATAATTTGTTTCATTGTTACAATTAAATCAGTCTCCTGTGGATGTAGTGAAAACATTACTCGCTATGTCACTCTGCATGTTAAAAAAAGATTTAAAAAACATTTAAAAACATTAAAAACATTTAAAAAAACATAAAAACATTTATGTTTAAATAAATGGGGTATAAACATTTTGCTCCACAGCTGAATTTTTCAACATCATATGCAATTTAATTGGTTTGTGTTTAACAAAATATTTTTTGTTGCTTTGTGCAGCTGTTTATTGCGATTTTTTTTTTTTTGTATTATTATTATAATTGTGTATATAAATATAAATGTACAAATGTACAAATATATAAATGTACAAATGTGTATTCGTATCTAAAGTTTCTCACTGTACCATAATTCTTATATTAAGTGGCCTCTGTCTTTTATTTGGGCACTGCTGGACTTCTAATGCAAATAAATTTAGGAGATATACCTGCTTTACTGAAGTTTAAAGGAGGAAACAAGTAAGAGAGAGAAAAATTTATTTCAGCTTTGCATTTTTTCTCTCTTTCCAGCCTGCTGCTCCAGAGCCATGCCCCCCAGGAAAAAGAGAAGACCCACTGCTGGAGATGATCTGTCTGCCAAGAAAAGCCGGCAGGACAAGTATGTCCCAAACACTGACCTCTCCATTCATCTATCTTTCGTGCCTTTTATTCTCATCTCCATTTATCCCTCTGTCTATCTGTTGACCTTCTAGTCATTCACTTATTCTTTCACACGTTCATGATGCATTGCCATCATCCTTTGATTAAAGGCTAAATAATGGCACACATTTAATTGAAATTTAGCAGAAATCGTGATAGGCTCTGTCCTCATCATAGTCTAAACATACATATCATGTCCAAATTGTATTTGAGAAAGTCTCAAAAGTTGCTGGCTTTGGTGTGGTTAAACATAACAAGATGCACCAGTGCTGTTACCCCTTAAGGGACTTTGGTGTGGTGCATTAGGAGCCTTTTTAACTTTTGATTTTGAACATTTTTGCTTCTACTGTAACACAAAAATCTGCCTTTTGACGTTTTGAGGACAAAGAGTTGAATTCTCTGCCAAGTCGAGGCACGATGTGTATTTAAAATATACTTAAGCCATGAAATCAAAGCAGCAAAAGTTGCAAATGTGTGTCATATTGTAGATCAAACTGTAGTAGTTTTCAATATAATTGCTTTATATTTATCAACTTCAGAAAAAATACTATTAAAATAATCTCCAATTAAGTTTCAGGCGAGATCATTTGTGTTGACAGAAATTCAAACTGACATGACACTTTTTATACCATCCAAATGGAGCTTGCATATCCACATCTGTCAAATGCTCCTTTGCTTCTTTGTGTAGGTGCCCATAACATGTTTACTTATATGTCTGTATATATTTGTGTGTAAGAAAGAGCCTTTGCTCAGTACCAGCTGTTTCTTTTTAGTGTTTACAGGAAACAGGACACATTACAAATCCAGGAGGCTGAGGCTTTCTCCAGCAAAAGATGTCTGGAGTGGTTCTATGAATATGCAGGTACATATCTAAATTTGTAAATTATGTTACATGTCTGTCATGTTATAGACCGGTTGTTCTCAAACTATGAATTGTCTTATAACAATTTTAAGAAAATTACGGATTAGTTTGACAGATTTTAAAGATTTTGCCATTTTAAAAAAATACTATGTTCATATCAAACATGTGAATTGTGTGTGCATGTGTCAGGATGTGATGATGTGGTTGGACCAGAGGGCATGGAAAAATTCTGTGAAGACATTGGAGTCGAGCCAGAGAATGTAAGAAACTGATCTGATTTCAATTTGCATTTTAATCTTGACTTTCATTCGTAACAGTGGTCATTGTAATGTTTGTATGCAGGTGGTGATGCTGGTATTGGCCTGGAAGCTTGATGCACAGAGTATGGGTTATTTCACTTTACAGGAGTGGCTCAAGGGAATGGGATCATTGCAGTATGTTTGCCTAAACATTGAATTACATATACACACAAAATCCCTTCTTTTGTATACCGCATGTTGTTTTATTAGCACTGTTTTGCAAAACACTGGGACTGGCACTGCTTTGAAACTAGTTCCCTATGTTACATAATATCATGAGCTTTTTTAAGTGGACAATATCTTTTTGTCTTGAAATATCCAATTATTAGGTGATTATCAGGCACAAATACATCTAAAATAAGATGACGCCATTAAGTTAACTTAGATAACTACTATATATTTTGCTATAAAAGAGACACTGCTATTTTCTTTTCACACTACAACGCAACACCCTCTACCATCAACATTGCTACGCTCACTTAGTCCCTTAGCTTATCGTGCCACACTTCACTTTTTTAATCTTCTTTCCTATGCAGGTGTGATTCTACTGAAAAACTCAGGAACTCTCTAGACTACCTGAGGTCTGTCCTCAACGACGCCACCAGTTTCAAGCTCATTTACCGATATGCCTTCGACTTCGCCAGGGTAAGTGCGTGCACACGTTGGGGCGGATGATTGATGAACACCTATTATCATCTGCTTTAATACAAACACCACTATGTTTGGTTTAATGGTTTGCCTGTGGGTGTACATCTGGGTCCATATCGTTTTGTTGTTTCCCTTGTGTACTTCATCACAGTCCTTCATGTGCAACAGAAAAGAGACTGCTAGAAGATGCTGCTATTTTTGGGTTACTTCATCTCTTTGTCTGCTCAGCAGAAGCATCTCTTGTCCAAATAGTTGATTTCTCTTTTTTCTGCTTTCTTGCTATGAATTGTGAAGCGAATGGAGCTTTTGCTGAGCGAGCCACTTACTGGAGCCATTCGATAGAGCCAATAAAGTGGAGACAAATAAATAGCTTGTGGCAACCAAGAAAGGATAACGTTGTGTTCATAGATAAAACAGTATTGTTAATGTCTGGGCTCATCCTGTATTGACTATTAAACCCCAATTCTCATACAGTAACACTGCATATCATGGCCATTTGAAAATTTTTTCAATGCTTTTAAAAGAGAAAAACTGAGAAATTGAGAAGAGCTTTTTGTGTGATGCAGGAGTTTGTCATGTGTTGTATGCTGAAGGCATGTGAGAGAAAGACAGAGAAACTTGAGTTGTAAAATAGCTGGTTTCTTCCATGAACGACTGTAAGGCACCGCCCACTGGTCCAACGACGGCAGCCAATGGCACGGCAGAAGGGTCTTTGCGCGTTACTGCCTTTCCTTTGCATAAGTAACAGGGTTACATCAAATGTTTTACATATATATATAATTAATACCTCTTTGTTTTATCTGACTCCAATTAATAAAACGATTCTTAAGGTTATCCTGTGATTATTAACCTTTGGGTAATGTTTTTATCATTCTATTCAACTCACGATTATTGTTATACTTGTACATTAGGTTCTCATTGTCACACAGAGTCCTCGCACCCTTCAGTGCGGCGGGCCCACGATCACAAGCTCGACCGTGATAATCAGAGGTTATGGCTAAAGCAATTTAACAATGTAGCTCCTGCTTACTATTATTAAAAGGTACCCATGTAGCCCCATACAATCGCCTATATAACAACTTAGTCCAAAGCTTAAATATTAATCAGAGGTTATGGCCAGCTCCGTAAGGGATTTAATCTGACCTCATATAGTTATTAATCTATACATAATAACTACATAACAACTTAATTAAAGTACAGACAATGACCAGAGGTTATGACTACCACTCAAGATAGCCCCATATAGGATCTCCGATTGTAAGACAACTTAATTACTCAACCCTGGTCGTAGACTTGCGGTAACACGGATACATCATAATCTACTAAAGTCAATAATTCAGAGTTTTAGAATTAATATAAACATAACAATTTATTAAACAGGTAAACACAAGTAATTGTCTAAATTCAATTCAATACAATACAATATCAATAACAACCATTCAATAATGTCAGGATGAGAAAACTGTCTACCTGATAAAGAAGAATTACACACGGCTATTGTGTGGGAGATCTGTTTGCAGATTCCCTGATTTTCATGCCACTTTCCTTAAATACCTAAAGATCCACCAAATGGTGTCTGTTAGTTTATTATTACCATTTGGGCACCTCACTCTGGGGTTGTAAGTTTGTGGTGAGAACTCCTCTTTGATTTCTGTGGGAAAATACATTTCATTTACATACAGGAGGTAATTTGTGTGAGAGACTTTTGTGGTGTTTACCTCCAGTTTTCTATATCTTAATTGTGGGTTTTCCTGGCTTTAAAGGAATGAGACCTTCTTACCAATCGACTGAGACCTTTACAATGATATTAAATATGAATGGTTATGCTCCTGTTTATCTTATTTAAAAGAGATGATGTTAGGTGTGTTTCTGAGTGTCTTTAGGACAACCTGTAATGAGGGGGGAGAGAGAGGGACAAGGAGTAAGAAGACAGATGTGAGTAACCGCTGGTGTGGTGTGATTCCTCTATCTCCACACAGCGGGGTGACTGTTTTGGAAGTGGATGTAAAGTCTTTGAGAAAGTTTTCAGGTGTTGGTTCACGTAAGAATTTAGTGTTCTCTGCATGTGGTCCTCTTTGGGCTCAGTCATTTCGGCACCAGTCTTACAGTTTCCCCATCTGGCCCCGTGTGGGCTATTTAAAGGCTGCTCCTGCGGGTCATAAAGGAAAGTATTTTTTATTTTATTTTTTATTTTTATAGTCTTTGTAGTGTTGGTATCTGTAATGGACTGAGAGCTAGAGCCATGTTCGTTGATGTCTTTAGTGATCTGATGAGGTATCTGAAGTAATAGCACTGAAACAATGTCAATGCGAAGATGAGTGCACTGCCAATGGCACACCCTCGGAGTATCCAGTCCCACCATGTGTATGCATTCAGTGCTGACCGGGTGGATGAGCTGGACAGGATCTCTGCAGTCTTTTGAGCCAGGTTCGCCTCTACCTGTGCTTGTGAGAGGTGATATTCAGTCTGTGAGATGACTCTTTGTACTAGATCCATTGTGTCAACGAGGGCCTGTGTTCCTTGTTAAGTAGAAGGTGTCATCCCACCAAGGGAGATCTCTGCATCTAGTGGCATCCTTCCAAGGATGTTGATCTGGGCCCATTGAGAAGTCCTCTGTTACTTCCAAACAAAACGAATGATTGGCGGAACAAGTTAATCCTCCATAAGTAAAGGAATTCATCTCACACTGACAATACACCACTGTGTGTGAGACACTTGGATGGCATCAGCATAACCATGTAATGACTGGACATTTATAAGTTTACTATCATTATAAGAAAAGGGTTGTAAAGTGTTGCAAGTACAAATAATATAATTGTGTGTTTCATGACAACAAGTGCGGCTGGTAAACAAGGTCTCAGGGCCCTTTAAAGTCATGTATCCAGTGAGGTGATCCCATTTGATAACTTGGTTCTTTATTACTGTACCAATTGAACGAATATTAGTTGAATTTAGATAAACTTGATCTGGATGTATTAAAGGAAAAGTGGCAAAACCCAAGGCATCCGTTACATTCATTTCCAGTGTACATCATAATGGTCGATAACAATTCAGAATATTTTATATTTTTCATTCTTTCTGATGAAAGCCATCTATGCAGGTCTAAGATTTCAATTAAGTCACTTAAGGCATGTCTAGGTGTCTTATGGAGACGGAGATCTAGGATCTCTTGTCTAGCTGTGGCAAATAAATCTTGTGCAAATGATCTGCAAGCTAGGTCACGCTCGATGGTACGAAGTTCGATTGAACAGTGTATGGCTGATCATTAGAAGCGCCTCGCGCTTCAGATCTGACCGCTTTGATAATGTTATTATTACTATTGGTGATGTGTTGAAAACCAGTGGCCATCTGGTCTGTCAACCATGTGGAAAATTGAGATTGTTTAGCAATTTTGTATGTGTTGGTTGCTGAGTTGATTGAGCCAAATAAGCCCGCAATATTACTGAGTAAGTCTCGTTTTGAACGGACAGGTGAGATTTGGACAGCCAGTCTGTCTTTGTAATCAGAAATTAAATCATCGATTAAGTGACTGTAGCCATGCATATGATTCATGCCATCATCATCACAATGTTTTGTATAGGCAGTCAATATGTTGGAAATATTGTAAGTTACGTGTGTCATTACTAAATTTACATCATGCAATAGAGTCTTATTTACATTTCCCTTAATTATTCCACCAGGTGGTGTTGTATACAATTCTGGGCATCTCTTGGGTTTTGTATATCCACAAGTAGTTAGGTTAAAACAATATGTCATAGTCCATGAGCAATTGTGTGGATTGGTGAAATTGTTCATATTTGCAATACATTTCCCTATACAATACATTCCTTCTTTTCTATTGGTCCACACAAAAGTCTTTGGTTTTTGTTCATTAAATGTGTATGATGTGAGATTGTATGTTAACTCAGTGAAGCTCATGTGTGTTTTATTGTGTGTTTCTGTGTGTGTGCACCTATATGTTGCAGGTTCCAATTCTTTGATGTTATAACATATTTTTGGGTCTATTCCATTGTTTTCATTTTCATGTAGGGTGTACATGTTGCCAGTCTTTATGCCTGGATCTTTTAAGTTGATACCAGGCTGTGGTGTTGTGCATGAAATCTGGTGCTTGTGTGTATCCTGAAATGTTTTTCTGTTGGTGGGTGGGTGCTACCTGATTTACAACAAATTTGTGGTGCACAATTTAGATCCGGAACTAAACCGGGAGGCCATGTAATTGTCTCTTTTGATGTGATTGTAATTTTTGATGTGGATGGCCCCTTAGAGTATTTCCACACCCACCTTCCACATTTCAGGTTGTGTGTGAGTGAAACCCGCTGGCCCAGTCTGATGCATCGTGGGCCCGGACACATTTCTTTCATCTGGCCTCCATGGGATTGCTGCAGTCAACCTGGAAGGCAAGAAGGAAACAAAAGTGATAATTATTTATTGATTCTGTGTACCCTTAAATAGTTTGCACTGTGACATGTGATACCATCGTAGTTTTCCTTTTATGGTTGTTGCTACACAGCTATTACATGTAGCTTTTATTTCGTATGGTCCGTGCCATCTGGGTGTGAAGGCACCCTGTTTCACAAAGACACGTATCATGACCATGTCCCCTTCTGAGAATTTTATCTCAGTATTTGGGTTGAATTGTGTATCATTACATAAGTCGGATTGCTGTTGTTTTAGTGTAGTATGTACATGTAGCACTTTCAACCTCTCCTGCAACTGTTTTAACACAGACTGTTGGGTTGCAATCATGAGAGGCCCCAGATCCGCTGAAGTGATTTCTGGGTCTATGGGGAGTTTCATGACTCTTCCAGTCATGATTTCAAAAGGGCTGATACCTGTAGCTTTAGAAGGAGTTGCCCGTAGTACTGTTAAAACTGTAGGCAATGCATCGATCCATTTGTTTTGGTGTTGTGAAATGTGTTTTGAAATGCTTTCTTTAAGGTACGATCACGCGTTCCACCATTCCAGAGCTCTGTGGTCTGTATGGAACATGAAATCTTTGCTTGATGTTTAGCATTTTGCATATGGACTTCATTATCTGACCAGTGAAGTGGGTTCCTTGATCAGACTCAATTTGAATGGGTGTTCCCCAGAGAGGAAGAATTTGGTTCGCTAGTACCGTGCCACTGTGTTTGCATTGTTGTTATGCAGTAGGGATTGCTTCTACCCATTTTGAGAATTTGTCAATTATTACAAGGCAATAACGATATCCCCTTTGGCACTGGGTAGTGGACCAATGAAATCTAACTGCAAAATTCCCAGGGCCTTTTGGTGGTTCTGGTCTGCATAGTTTTGTGCCCTGGTTTACCTTGATTGATGGTGGCATACAATGCATGTATCACACCATCTTTGAATATCTGATTTCATCTCTGACCACCAGAAATTTCTTTCTATTAGTTGTTGTGTTTTGGGAGCTGATAATGCAGCGTAATCATGATATAATTTTATCACTGGTTTTGGAGGGCATCAGGGACAATGTATTTTCCATCTCTCAAAATCATTCCTTCAGTGACTTTAACTAACTGATCTTGTTTTTAAATGCGAATGAGTTCTCCTTCTGAAGTCCACAACTCTTGTTGATACTGCTTTAAATCAAGGGGAGTGGTCTGAATTGCACTTATGACAGGGACAGTTAGGCTGTCAGGCTGCCATTCGTCTCCTTTGATAGCTGCTAACTTTGCCAGTTGATCAGCGATGTTATTGTTTTGTTCATGTTTGTCTGGGTTTTGGCTAATGTGTGCAGTACTTTGATGACCGATATTGGGGATTCATGTTTTTAATCGACTGCCAAATCGAGGTTATGATATTAAAATGTTTAATTGGTGTTCCAGCAGATGTTAAGAATTTTCGCAGCTGCCACTGGGCCATAAAATCATGGACTGTGCCAAATGCGTATCGGCTGTCAGTGTACACACACAGTGGTTCAGGGTGTGTTCGGATTGCTTCATGCAAAGCAATAAGTTCTGCTTCTTGTGCTGATGTGTTTCCTGGTAATTTAATTAACAATTGGTTACCATCTGAATTGGGGAGTGGGGGTCCACACGGCACACCCTGTGTGGAATTTGCCATCATGCCAATATCTTGATCCGTCAATATATACTTCAGTCTGATTTGGAATTTTTGGTCATTGACAGGACTCTGTGTTTCCTGTTTGGTTTGACATGTGTGTGGGTGGCCCTCCACATCTCCCAATAAATGTGGTAAGATTCGGTTGTTTACCGTTGTGATGTCACGTGCTTGTATGTCGGCTAACCATCTTGCTAATCTCTGTGAGGACACACCTTTTATTCTACCCTGCAACAGCATTTGTACTGGCGTGTGCATTGTGTGCACCACAACAGGTTGGAAACCTACAATAGGTTCTGTTGTCGTTAACATCCAATGAACCGGCCAGCACATGCTGTGTACATGGGCCGAATCCCTGTTCAATTGAAGATTTTTTTTCCGCTATAGTAGGCAATCGCTTAATTTTCCCCGTGATCTTGGGCTAAAACACCACTTAGTGTATTTTCGTTTGCATCAACTTGTAAGTGAAACGGCTTTGAAGGACAGGGCAGACCGAGCGCGGGTGCAGAGAATAACTGTTGTTTTAAATTTGTAAATGCTACTTCATGGTTGTCTGACCATTCGAGCACTTCAGAAGGCTTTGTTTTACCCTTTAAGAGGGAGTATAGAGGTGTTGTGATGTTTGCAAAATCAGGAATAAAATCTCTTAGGTAGTTTGCTGTTCCCAAAACCTTTGTAATGCATTCAAAGTGTGTGGTCGTGGTAGTTCGAATTTTAACGCATTTCCCTATCGCCTGTTAGTGCTTTCGGTAGCTCGGTGTAATTGTGTAGCCTAAGTATTGGACTTCTTTTGTGCAATCTGGGCTTTCTCTTTGTTCAATTTAAATCCCGGCTTTACCGAAAGTGTTAATAATGTTTCATCAACAAGTTGCAAATGCTCATCAAGTGATCCTTCAGTTGCAATTAATATGTCATCAACATAGTGAATTACATTTCCTGTTTTCTGCTATTGGTTTGAGTGTATCTTCTAATGCTCTGTGAAAATTATTGGGACTGTTATGCAGGCCTTGTGGCATCCGTTCCCCATGTGTATTGTATCTGGTTTACTGTAAAGGCTAATTTCCACTGATCTTCACGTCTAATTTTGATAGACCAGAAACCATTCTTTATGTCGAGTGCAGTAAAACCAAGATGCTGGTTGAAATTTGTGACAGTAGTGTTGATGGGTTGGCCACTATAGCTGTAGCTTTGGGCAACACTTTGTTAAGACGTTGATAATCAATACAGAGGCCATTTTCCATTTGGTTTTGGTACCGGTAAGCATGGAGAGTTTGTCGTTGAACTACACCGCTTGAACTATTTTTCTGATCTCAAGTTGTTTAACAATCTCATGAACAGCTGTCTCTGCCTCTGGTTTAATGCGGTATTGTTTTTGTGGGGAGGGGGCTCCTTCAAGGTGTACAACATAATCAATGATTCCACAGTCATGTTCATGTGTGGCCCAAATGTTGTCATGTTTGTTGATTATTTGTTGAATGGGATCTGTAATGGATATAGACATGATACTAGCTTTGTTTTTGGTAGGCATTTCTTAACTGTTTTGTCCGTTTTTAGTTCAATTTGTTTTTCAAAACAATGAATTACAAAGCCATGTTTTCGCATTATGTCCATGCCCAATACAGTTCCCTCACTATTATTTGGTAAGAACCAGAAGGATTCTTCTAGCACTGCAACGCCTAGATCGAGCCGGACGGGTTGAGTTTGTTTATAATCATCAATGTATCACCAATGCCTTTTATTTGAATAGTCTCGTCTGTCAGAGGTAATGGTATGTCTGTGCAAGAGCAAGATGCACCAGAATCAATAAGTATGTCAGCTAACCGGCCTCCTACATTAGCTCTTATTTTGATTCGGTTTCCGCTTCTAACTATGCTCCCAACAGCAACGGAGGCCACGGATTCCTATAGTGAATTATGATTTGCTAGTGGTCTGTTTGTGTTTCTATTTTCGTCATTTAAATTCTCTTTTCTCCTACGTTCGGCAATAAACTCCTCAAACTGCTTTGTTAAGTCAGAGTCTTTTGAGGATAAAGTTGATTTGGTATATGTTGGTTGTTCTCTCATATCCCTTTCTCTTTTAATGCAGTTTTTTATGCTGTGGTTGTCTCTTTTGCAATAGCGGCAGTGTGTTCTATTCTGAAATCTGGAGTTAAAGTTGTCTGTGCTTTTCCCTTCCGTCAGCCAATGAGCAGAGGCTATACTGCGGGGTTTTAGTTTCCATCTCTGCTCTATTCTTGAACCCCAGTCTACAATTGCTCTAAATGTGTTCTCTGCAGGATCTACTCCATTCATCAAGGCCTTTTGAACTGGGATGCCAGCATTATTTTTTATGATCTGTAATAATGGTTCGTGATCGCGGCTTGCATTTTCCATCCCAGAATGCTCTTTGTATGTTACCCACACACGCTCAGCATATGTCTCAAATGATTCATTGCTTGACTGTTTGATTTCTAGAATTCTACTCCAGTCTGCAGTTGTCGGTCCCCTCATGTCTAATAATGCCTGTTTTAATCGTTCATATATCATCTCGTCAGTTTCATCATTATTTCGTTTTATTATGTTTCCAGATTTCATGTCTGGAGTTAATTTTGATCTGAGCTCTTCTGGAATGGTCAGAAGTGCGATTTGCCATACGTCTCTAGTTTCTAACTTGTACACTGTGGCTTGTAACATTAATGTTTCCCAATACGGTTGAAATGGCCCTCTTCTAGGCATCATTCCCACGACCTGTTTGTGTTTTGAACACTCCTCGCATGTTAACGGACGACTAATCGTAGTTATTTCATCATTTGCATTCGTTATGGTTTTGAGTACAGCAACTCTAACAGACTTTGGACGTGCTCCACTTTGTTTTGCTCGTGTTTTAATAGGGCTCTGTTGATTGTGTTCTTGTTCTTGAACGGAGGCTCGGTTACGAGTTTCTCTCCGTGTCTGGATTTCTAGTGCGGCAACATCCTCATCATCGCTATCACTGATTACTTCAGAAGTTTCATCCAGCTGCTTGCTTAACTGCAGCCACTGGGAAGCCTACATTATCGCAGCAATCCTCAAGTGCGAGATGTAATTGTTGCCGGTTTGGAGCTTCTTTTGAAGTCCATCTATTTTCCTTGCCATTATTTCACGTTGTCTCACCCAGCTTTGTCTTTCATATGTAAACTCTTCGACTTGTGATCTTAGTTTTTTGCAATTCGCCTGAACGTAGTTGCTTTTTCAATCTCTTTGATATTTGCTATTGTGTGTTTGCTTATGGCTATTGTTTCGAGATCGTTTTTATAGTAGGTAGATCGATAGCAACTGGTATTTTTGTACTTTGATTTAGATGCCAACCTTTTGCCCTCGGTCAGAAACCAAGATATGATTTCACTATTTTTCCACTTAAGGTTTAATCCTTTACCGCTTAGGACGAAGGAGAAGTTCTTTTATTTGTATTGCCATAATATCCATAATCTCCTGATCTACACTGTCATCGCTCTGTCCCTGAAAAGCCATGTTTTCCCAACTAATTCTTGTCCCACCGGATTTCTACGGTCTCCGGGTCTAAAAATGGGTATTCAACCCGTTCTAAAAATGTGTCTATATGTGTGATGTACAGAAACTATCCCTCAACACTTCTAATAGGTAAAAGGAACGAACTTACCACAGTAGTTGTAGACAGGGGAGAAGAAGATCAAACCTCATTTCTTCTGTGAGAATCTTAATCCTGAAAGTTATGCTGGAAAGCGCCACTCGCCAATACAGGGTAGGGAGTATCACGCCGGGTCACCACTTTGTAAGGCAATCAGCCCCACTGGTCCAACGACGGCAGCCAATGGCACGGGCAGAAGGGTCTTTTGGCGCTACTGCCTTTCCTTTGCATAAGTAACAGGGTTACATCAAATGTTTTACATATATATATAATTAATACCTCTTTGTTTTATCTGACTCCAATTAATAAAACGATTCTTAAGGTTATCCTGTGATTATTAACCTTTGGGTAATGTTTTTATCATTCTATTCAACTCCACGATTATTGTTATACTTGTACATTAGGTTCTCATTGTCACACAGAGTCCTCGCACCCTTCAGTGTAAGGGCCCACGCATCACAAGCTCGACCGTATAATCAGAGGTTATGGCTAAAGCAATTTAACAATGTAGCTCCTGCTTACTATTATTAAAGGTACCCATGTAGCCCCATACAATCAGCCTATATAACAACTTAGTCCAAAGCTTAAATATTAATCAGAGGTTATGGCCAGCTCCGTGTGAGGGATTTAATCTGACCTCATATAGTTATTAATCTATACATAATAACTACATAACAACTTAATTAAAGTACAGACAATGACCAGAGGTTATGACTACCACTCAAGATAGCCCCATATAGGATCTCCGATTGTAAGACAACTTTAATTACTCAACCCTGGTCAGACTTGGCGGTAACACGGATACATCATAATCTACTAAAGTCAATAATTCAGAGTTTTAGAATTAATATAAACATAACAATTTATTAAACAGGTAAACACAAGTAATTGTCTAAATTCAATTCAATACAATACAATATCAATAACAACCATTCAATAATGTCAGGATGAGAAAACTGTCTACCTGATAAAGAAGAATTACACACGGCTATTGTGTGGAGATCTGTTTGCAGATTCCCTGATTTTCATGCCACTTTCCCTTAAATACCTAAAGATCCACCAAATGGTGTCTGTTCGTTTATTATTACCATTTGGGCACCTCACCTGGGGGTTGTAAGTTTGTGGTGAGAACTCCTCTTTGATTTCTGTGGGAAAATACATTTCATTTACATACAGGAGGTAATTTGTGAGAGACTTTGTGGTGTTTACCTCCAGTTTTCTATATCTTAATTGTGGGTTTTCCTGGCTTTAAAGGAATGAGACCTTCTTACCAATCGCACTGAGACCTTTACAATGATATTAAATATGAATGGTTATGCTCCTGTTTATCTTATTTAAAAGAGATGATGTTAGGTGTGTTTCTGAGTGTCTTTAGGACAACCTGTAATGAGGGGGAGAGAGAGGGACAAGGAGTAAGAAGACAGATGTGAGTAACCGCTGGTGTGGTGTGATTCCTCTATCTCCACACAGCGGGGTGACTGTTTTGGAAGTGGATGTAAAGTCTTTGAGAAAGTTTTCAGGTGTTGGTTCACGTAAGAATTTAGTGTTCTCTCTGCATGTGGTCCTCTTTGGGCTCAGTCATTTCGGCACCAGTCTTACACGACCGTTAGACTATAAAGAATTTGTTTGGCTTTCCAGTTTACTTAAATTGTTGCCCCTCTACCAATATTGTTATTGTGGTTACTATGAACATTTTGTCAAAATGTTAATCATGTTTTCCCCTGGCAGGAGAAGGATCAGAGGAGTTTAGACTTGAATACTGCCAAGTGCATGCTGGGACTTCTGCTTGGAAAGACCTGGCCGCTGTTTCCAGTGTTTAACCAGTTTCTAGAAGTAAATATTTTAATTATAACAGGGTTTTATCATTTTATCAGGGTATTTTCTTTTACACTACCATTCAAAAGTTTGGATACATGTACTTATTATTATTAATTTTTCATATTGTAGAATAAGAAAAGTTATAAAAAATGTGTAATTTGGCAATAAATAAAATGCTCCCTCATGTAAGTTACTGTGTATAAAGAGATCTGCTAAATGAATAAATGTATATATAAAATGTTATCCGCTTTTCCATTTCAACTTATCCACAAGCCAGATCAAATTCTTTTTAAGATCATGAGAAATAAGTGTGTCTATTTTTTGGTAATGTACAAAGATAATTTCCCTCTAAAGAGAGCATATTAGTACATATGATTGCCTCATTTGCACTGCCAATAATTTCTCATTAGAATTAAATAATATGTCCATTTTCATTTCTTCCCCACAGCAATCCAAGTATAAGGTTATAAATAAAGATCAATGGTGCAATGTTCTAGAATTCAGTAGGACTATCAACCTTGACCTCAGTAACTATGACGAGGACGGGGCTTGTAAGTATAAGCATGTACACTTTACAGTTATATGTAGATTACTTGTTCTAGCTGGTACATCAGATTGGCTTTTTATTCATTCATTCGTTCCTCTCTCTTCAGGGCCAGTGCTATTGGATGAGTTTGTGGAATGGTATAAAGATAGAGAAATGTCGTAGCGACGACTTCCCCGCCCACCACCATCACCAAGTAGAAAACAATCGCCAACAATCTCCACGACAATGATGACAGAAACAGCTTTGAAACAAACATCTAGTAAACAAAGTACAAATGACAAACTGAAGAGTTCGGGACACACTGTTGGTGGCCCCTGGCGGTGAGGGCCAAGCGTATGAGTGTTTGCATAGAATGTAATTAATGCACATGTTTGTATGTTGCCCTTTTAGCCAGGGCTGTAGGAGGGTCACTGGTGGTTGTGTGTTGGACAAACCGCATTCCACCTAATGCCCCTCTAGCCCACAATGCATTGTGGGAAAGCACACGGCCAGCCTTTGGGCCGCCTTCCCACCCCACTGTGATGTTTCATATTGCTGTGAATGTTTCGAAATGCTCTTGTGGAGGATGAATTCTGACTCCACAAAGCAGGGTAGATAAAACTCCCAAATTGTATGAGGTCCTAGAAAAGAAAGGAAGAAGATAGTAAGAACATCTGCTTGGCTGTTTACTGGAGTAACCTTTGACAGTGTAGCTCTGCAGGTGTGGTCTAAACACTGTTCACTATGGTTTCCATGTTGGAGGATGAGCACAGTCAGAGCATGTTACTATAGTTATATAGTGACCTATTATAATTCTTAATATTAATTATGTGATCAAAGAAAAGAGCTTTACTGGTCACAAATGAAAATGGAGGCTGTACTTATTCCTTACTCCTGCCAGACTATTTACATGTATTAACAGTGTACCAAAATATACTGTAGAACTACAGTACATTTCTGTACCAAGCATGAATTATCCCTGCACAGTTATATGGCTTACAAATATCAAATGAAACATTGCCATTGCGTAGGGAGCAAAAAACATTTGTGTAAATGTCAGCCACTTGTTCTAGACCAGTCTGTCATCTCTGCTCCATACCTATAGTTGATTTGAAATGCCACGAGAAGTTGTGTCAAGATATCACGTTGCAGTTGGAATGTGGTTAGGTGTAAGGTTTAGTTACATAGTGAGTCTATGTGTCTTCCCTTTTAAAATCTAGTGTACGTAGAGGCCCGTGTTCATTTCCTTGGCACACAACATACACATTGGCAACACATCTTGCCAAAGACAGCGAGCAGGTTTTTTAAAGGGACAGCAGTTTATATTCACTGTATCACTTGATCATGTGTCTGATTACATTGCATTGGTCCATGATCAAACCTTTAGCGATGCAACTACACTGTACATGTGAAAGTAAAAGGATTGAGATCTCTGTGACATGAAAAAGAAGGGAAACGTGAAAGCGGTTAAAGTGCACTTTTAATTTCTGTGATGATTTGAATAAATTAATAGAAATAGATTTCCTGCCCTAAGCGCTGACAGTCCTTTGGCCACACCTTCTTCCACAGATCTTGTGGGCAAATGTGATCACCTTAACCCATAGTGACCAATGCCTAGCTAACTATTCTAAACGTTCTAGTTACGTTTGTAAAACTGTTAAGTTTTGTCTATGGCTGTGGCGTGAAGCTTACTTGTCACCTGAACAAGAAAAAAAGCATGCATGCATTCTGCAATTAGAGCCGTCTTTGTGAATGAATGAGATTTCGGTTTTGTACGTTTTTCTTTTTTTGTACAGGTATTTGTAGAGGTGGACTTTTTTGTGCTTATTTTCGGTATCCGCGGTCATGCCTAATGCTTTATGAGAAACATGATTGTGTGATGGTATTTAGAGCTTAAACACACCTGTAACCTCATATGTTGAGATGTTCCGCTCTGCATTGCCTCTTCTGCCATCTCCACCAAGTGCTGAACTACCACTTAACTCCAGCATCTGCAAATCCATGACTTTTTGATTTTGTTACATCCTCATATAATAAAAAAATTAAAATACAGAGACATGTATGTCATCGTCAGCCTTTATTAAAGCGTCTTTTTTGGGTAACAGAATCTCAAGACCAATTGTGTTGAGACTGTTGCCTACCATACAAACATTTTTTTAGTACAAAGTGCATCACCCAGCATCTGAGGAATTATGTGTCTATGTAAACTGTGCATGCTGGCCACAGTCCATTTGGGTAGCGTCTTTGGACACTTACCACAGTCTCATTCATCTGCACCTGTTTGTGCCTGAGGAAGATTTATGAAGAATTTGAACTTATCAGAGTTGCCGTATGACTGTTGCTTTTGTTGGGGGAGTATGTAATGCAGAGGGTTGAGCATTCTCATCTGACTGTATATATGTATGGATGTGTGTATATGTGTTTTCACTGTAACCTCTCTACATTCAATATATATAAAGGGGTTTATTAACGAAATGCGTAGTCATTTTTTGAGGAAGGAGGAAATTTACGCTTACAATTCTGAGGGACGTTTTCTTAAAGCTTTTATGTTGCTGTGTTATGTGAGTTTAGTGGTCAACAGAAGCATTTGGGTCTTTGTGATATTGAGTACAATTGTGTTTTATTTTATTTTCATTATTATTTTTTTGCTGCTTCATATCTTTACTAAAATAATTAACAATGTGTGTTATAATTATTGTTCTTGCATAACTTATTCTTAGATAAATTCATACTTTGGTTTCTAAATATTTAATAAGAGTGTGGAACTTATGAATATAACATCTGAATAGATATATTACATCAAGTGTATTTACAATATTTTCTTGATAAACACAGAATAGGCCCCACCCCATCACTCCTTTGTGATATCAAGCCTAAAGTATAAATTTACATTTGAATGTGGCAGTACAAAACCTCCCCATACTCTAAATTAAAAATTCTTTATATTTTGTACTTGCAGAGTCTGTTGGTGACTTGGATCTAAGTGCTGAGGTTTTCTTTGTTTTAAGGCCCTGTAAAGTTTGGCCTTCACCAACCTCTGTGCGTCTGGAAGTGACATTATTTGCCGTAAAAGCACTGCCGTGAGCATGTTCTGAGTGCATCAGCATTGCTTCTCTATAATCCATCAGTGAGCCACTGTCCTGCTTGTTACCCTCTTGTGAGATGGAGGACAGAGAAGTAAAGCTGTAGTCATCCATACCCTTTCTTCTTTGCTGAAGTATTCGCCTCCGCTCTTGTCTCTGACGGACTTGAGAGTTGTCTCTCAGATACTCTCTGGCATCATCTTGTTCCAGGAGAGGTGGGGGTGTTTGTGGAACTGCTGGTGGATCATTTTGTGGAGGTGATACATCCTTAACCACATGTCCTACTAAATCTCTGTGGTCTCTGGACAAGTAATTTGACTTCTGTAATTCTGGTTTCAGGCCAGTCTGAAATAATTCAGACTTTACTAATTCTAATTCAGTCTTTGTAACTATTGAACTGGGAGGTGATTCATCAGATGATGAACTGGATGATTCTGTTTCAATGCCTGCCTTTGCTTTATATGTAGAATATGTTTTTATTGATGTTACAGATAACTTGTTGAGTTTGATATCCTCCATAGGGGAAGAATTAACAGGTAAGGAGGACTCATGTTGTTTAAATTCAATGTATTTTTGTACCTTTGGGAGCTGACTGAAAGAGGCATCCATTTGTCTGTATACATAATTATCCTTTGTAGTTGGTTTAACATCTTCCTCAGATGAAGTGCTCAACCTCCTTGTTTCTTGAATTACTGAAGATATTTTGACCTTTTGAGCAGTTGTTGGCAGAGGAGGGGAATGTCGTTCTGGGTGTGTAAAATGAATATATCTTTTAACCTTTGGTATTATATCCAGAGATGTTCCTATCTGCCCCCTAAAATGGTCTTCTTTAGTAGTTATTGTGTCATCATCCTCAGATGAAGAAGTGCTCACTCTCCTAGATTCTGTTTTGTTCTCCCTGTTTGCTGGTTGTACATCATCCTTATCTAATGTGCTGGCTCCCCTTACTTCAGTTTCATTCACCTTTGTGGATTTTAGAGGGAATGGTGACAAACCCATGAAATCTTCTGATTGTGTAAAATGAATGTATCTCTTTACTTTCTGGATTTTTACAAATGATTCACCTGTCACCTGTTCCTCATCATTACTAGATAGTTCAACATCTTCCTCAGATGAACTGCTTGATTTCCTTGTTTCATGAACTACCACAGATTTGCTGATGATTTGGGAAGTTGTTGATGGAGCAGAGGACTGACTTTCAGATTGTGTAAAATGAATATATCTCTTAACTTTTGGTATTCTGTCAAGAGATTCTGTTCTGGTTTGTGCAAAGAGTTGAGCAGTTGGTGTGTCATCATCCTCAGAGGAAGAGCTCAGTCTCTGCGATTCTTGTTTTGTTTTGCTCTCAGGTGTCACATGTAGCGTATTCGAAGTAGTAGTGGGTTGTGCAACTGGGAGATGAGGTAAGGGTTGTTTAAATTGAAGGTATTTCTTTACTTGTGGTATTCTAACAAAAGAGACACCTGTTTCTTCAAAGAATCCGTTTTCCTCTGTTGTAGGACTGAACTCATCCTCAGATGAACTGCTGGACTGTAAAGATTTCATCACTGCTCCAGTTGTGGCTGCAGTTGTCAGTTCAGCTTCATCTTCGGATGATGTGCTATATCTTTTTGCTTCCACCCTAACATCTTTGTTTGGTGATGTTGATAAAATTGGCAAAATTGGAGAATAAGGTTCAGACTGTTTAAAATGAATGTATCTTTTTACTTTTGGAATTCTTTCAATGAATAGCTTTCCTTGTTCTTTGGCTTCTCTAGGGGATGTGTCAACTTTAGCTTCTGATTTCACCTCTATCCCATTCGGATCAGATCTGACATTCAACATGATAGGTGTGCTTGAAATAGTCTCCACCACTGCTTTGATATCATCTTCAGATGATGAACTTGACCTCCTTGAATCAGGAGGTGCCACTATGCTTGGCGAGATGCTTTGTTTGTTTGTCTGCTGTGTTGGGGAATATGGCTCAGTGTGAGTGAATTTGATGTATCTTTTTACTTTCGAAAGTCCATAAAAGTTTTGACCTTCAGTGGATTGTTTGACATCATCTTCAGTTGAAGAACTGGACCTCCTTGACTCATTTGTTGCTGTTAAGTCAGGTTTGACAACCCTGGTAGTTGGAGGAGGAGATGGCAACCAAGCTTGAGAATGAGGATCGGAATAAGAAAACTGAATGTATCTCTTTACTTTTGGTAGTTGATCAAGGGATAAACTCTTTTCCAATGTAATGTCCTCCTCATGCATTGGACTGATACTGCCCTCATCAGACGAGGAACTCGGACTGGATCTTTTGGGTTCAAAATCAGCCTTTTCCTCATGTGTATTTTCTCTGTTGACAAAAGGAAGAGATTGATCTGGTGATTGAATATGGCCAAGGAAAGTGTCCTCATTTGTGGTTGTTTGGACCATATCCTCAGTTAACTTTAAGTGCATTTTATAAGACTGATCAGGAGTGGTTGTCCCAGTTTGGACTTCTGTTTCATTGTTATGCCTACTAAACAATAGAGTACTTAACATTTTTAGTCTTGCTAGGCCTTTAATTGGTTTCTTCTCAAATACATCTGTGCTGCTGGATGAGTTATCAAAGTCAATGTTGAGGACATTTTCTGTATTTTTGTCTTGTGTCATGGATCCTTTGTTAATCTCAGGTTCTGTTTTAATCTCTAATTTTCTTGGGTACGCTGTATGTTGATCTTCATCTTCACTGGAACTCTCACTACTAGATCTATCAGTGTCAGAGTCTTTGTTCAGTCTGCTTTGATTTGTCTTATAGCTAGGATGCACATGGTATAGTGGAAGTCCCTCAGGACTGAAGTTTGATGATGAAAGTTGTTTTCTCTGATCAATCCGAGGTGATATATCTTTCTTTGTTGTGGACTCAATTTTAGTTGAAGGTCTAAATACTGACAGAGTTGGGGAAGCTGGTGTAATTTGATTAAATTGAATGTATCGTTTCACTTTTGGAACGCAAGCAGGAGACACACCTGTTTTCCTGAAGAATCTTTCTTCATCAGATGTCAGTTCAGCCTCATCTTCAGATGATGTACTATGTCTTCTTGCTTCCACACTAAGATCTTTATTGGGTAAGGATGGCAGGGTTGGAGAATGAGTATCAGACTGCTTAAAATGAATGTATCTTTTCACCTTAGAAATTCCTTCAAGAGATACTTTTGTTTGCGTTAAGTGACTGTCTTTTCCAGGGGATGCGTCAACTTTAGCTTCTGATTTCTCTATCTCAGGTGAGACATTCTTCTTTTTTGAGGATGGAGATATTGATGGTTTGGACTGTGTAAACTGAACATATCTCTTAACGTTTGGCACTGTATCAAGAGACACACTTATCCTCTGGGATTCATCCATAAGCATGTCCTCATCAACACTTTCTTCATGAGTAAAACCCAAATGTATGTCTGATGGGTCCAAGGTGATGGTCTCTTGTCTGATACGAATCCCAGCAGCAGGTTGTGACTTATTGAAATTGTCATCTTCAGGAGTCCACAGTTTGTCTGACTCTATCGTCCTGTATGATTCTTTAAAGATCTCTGATTTCTCTTCCAACTCTGGGTTTACAGTATAACTGTTTGGTCCTTCAAAATCACTGCTTTCACTTGAACTAGAAGAGCTTAAAGTGTCAGAGCGTTTAAGCTGGTTTACATCATCAACAGAAACTTCTTTACCTATTAGCACATGTGAAATAAAGTTTAATTTGTTGGTGGGTGATTCTATGTTGCCTTGCCTCCATGTATCATTATCACTTACCGGATGCCCTAAAGCGGAACTGGAGAGATCTCGAACACTTGATTTTTCAGAATCTTCGTTAAAAGAAAAGCTCTCTCCACTATCATTCAAAAACTCTGCATCAAAATCAACATTCTGTTCTGTCAAACCAGTGGGCCATCGTGTGAATGGCTCTTTAGTAAATCCTGGAATTTCATCCTTTGTGATTGTTTTATGTACAGGTATAGTGACAGCAGGATGGTCAACGCTTTGTTCAGTAGATTCCCTTACTTCACTAGAAATGTTTCTATCCAAAGTTTGTCTTGAGTGAGATGATGATGATGAAGATGATGATGATGATGTACTGCTCTTTCTCTTTGGTTGGGTAATGTCATGTGCATCTGGAATTGGCTCAAGTTCCAGGTCAGTGGTAGAGCTGGGTGCCAATGTCTTATCTTTCATACCCAAAACATTCACTTCGCCCTCCTGCGTTGTGCTGCTGCTGCTGATGCTGTTTGCTCTTCCTCTGTGATCATCCTTCTCAACAGTCATCCTTTTCTGTGTATTCTCATTTACAATCTCCACTTCTGTGTTGCTCTCAGAGGAGCCATCTGAATGAGCATCCTCCACAGTGACATAGTAAGGCACATTACTGCCTTGATCCCCCACTTCTGTGATGCCACCAAATGTAACTCTTGATCCCACTCTGACAACTTGTTCATGGTCACCTGCATCAGAAAACCCTTCATTCACGTATAGCTGAGGCCCGGTGGAAGAAGCTCTAGAGGTGGTTGGTGATGGACTGGAGTGTCTCTTTGATCGTATTCTCCTCCATAATTTGTCTAAAAGTGGTCTCAAAAGAACACCAAGGATGAAAGCCACAATGAATGAGATAAAGACAGAGAGACAAACAGCAAGAACAAATTCTGACTGGGTCTTTGTTGCTCGTACCAAAGAATTCCTGTGCGCATTTGTATTTTCTTGCTCAACACGTTCATCTGGGATGATTGGTGCTTCCCGACGTGGTCTAGGGTCACTGGCCTTTGTGTAGACTTGGAGATCAAAAACTGATATGTGCTCCAATTGGAGACCATAAGCACATATGTATAGTCCTTCATGCTGTTCTGTGATGTCCTTCATTAGAAGCTCTGGTTGGTTATCTGTGACTTGGCCGTGTGGAGTCCACCAACGAACTTGCATGAAATCTGCCAACAAAAAAAAACAACAACAGGGAATTTATTAACAATTGTAATTAGATTTTATGTTGTTTTGCCAAGTTTCAAAATAACTGAATGACAAAAATAATATACCAAGTATTCCCAATAATACAAAATGTACAATTGAGTATGGGTTTATAATTAGAAATATAGACAAATAATAAAAAAAACCACCTTGACCATCATTGTTGCAGGAAAGTGATATCTGTGTCCCTTCATCCACCATAATGTTACGATAGTGACCAGATGTGCTGTGTTCATGTGTTGGACAAGTGAGATCTGAGTCCTTCAGATGGAGAAGATCTTTTCCAGCATGATAGGATGGAGAATCACACACCACTTGCCAAGAAGCATCACCCACTTCAGCATCAAAACTTATCCATCTTCTCAAGGTTTGCAAGTTGCAGTCACACTTCCATCTGTTGAAGGAGATGTTTACCAAAGCATTTAAGTTCTGTAGAGACTGGTAGGCCGGGACGGGTACAGTGGCCAGATGATTATAGCTCAGATCCAGGACCTGGATAATAATCAAAATCAAAATCAATTGCAATGTTTTCAGGTTCCAACTGAGCCAACTGAGTTATATTGTGTTTTGAGATATACTGTTACATTGTCTATTATCTTTATTAGATGCTCTGTAAAGTATACATTTTGTCTTTTTTTAAGTAGCAGCACATAATGGCCAGAGGTAAACCATCCGTGTATCTGTCCATCTATTGGATGTCAACTATCAAAGTGTTGATTATAATAAAACAAAATTAGATAAAGAGACTGGTTTGACTGTAATGTTCCAGTAGGGGGCGCACACTCTTAAACAAGTAAATTTGCTTGGCTTATAATAGAATAGTACCAATATACATAATTGTAATGATTTTACCTGCAGCTGTTTTAGGTAAATAAATGCACGTGAATGGATGTTTCTGATGTGGTTTCGCTGGAGATGGAGCTCTTTCAGACTGGTGGAGTTGGTCAGGTCGGTAGGGCCTATCTCAGATATATGGTTATAAGATAGCTGAAGAATCTGCAGGGACTTCAGACAATGCAGTCCTGGAGGAGGAATATTTATGCCAAAATGTAAGAATTAACAGCCAAAAACTAATAAATTTTATAGTCCTTCTTAATGAGGTATCTCTAGCTAAAGCAAAATGTGTAGATTTTACATATAATCATGCACATGCTTTTAAATAGTTTTGGAAATCTGGCTCTGGGTGAAGAAGTGTTCTTCTGCGCTTAGATTAAGATCTCAGCTGTACCTTTTCAGCCTGCCCTGCCCTTAACCTCATAAAACACAAGCACCTGGTTGCGAAAATATATGCAGCCATAACAATACCTAACATAGAATAGCACTTCATAGTTACAGTGTAACATGTGAATGTAATTCAGAAAGATTTTGCAGGTAATGTTGAGTACTCATAGCTAATAATGCGTTATTTGCATCTTTATGGCCAAGAATTTGTTAAACAATTTAAATGAACACAAGAATCATTTAACACAATCGAAATTGTCATATGTAGAGTTAATTTAGAGTGGATGGTTTGTTCATACGTTATGAGGTATTTGCCATGAAAGAGAGATTTTCTGGGCTATTTTGGGAAGCGTGTTGACTGCTGAGCGAGGGACTGCTGGACAGGGGTTTATCAAAGAACACAGGAGCTGTGCTGTGAATCACAACAAGCTGAAAGAGCGAGACACCATCATCGCTCTTAACTCGCTGCCTAAAAGCTGCTGGATTGGGATCTGTTTTTAAGTCTTTTAACTTAGATCAGAGATCACCAATTTAAACTTGATTCTATTGTTAGACCCTGAACAAAAGAGACGTTTCAAAGCACGTACACAATAAGCAATAAGACCCTGACGAAAATAACCTTACTTTAAATAGCCTGTTATGAAACTACATAACTTATCATGCAAAAACACAGCTATTAATCAATCAGAATCAAGGACTAGATCTAAACTGGGGGTTTATAATGTTTCATAAAAAACACAAATGTTGAATGTCCAATGCTCTAAACATCTGCAACTAAACTAAGTGTTTCATATAAAAAGGGGATGATTGATTAAATAGTATTATAGAAGATTGCAATTTAATCTAAGCCTCACAACAGACAATACCACACTGTACTGCAATGTACCTTTGGACAGAGTAGAAACTTATTTAAAGGCTAGTCAGAATACAAGGCCACAATGAATATGACTTTGGAATGGGCTTTAGATCATTATTACCCATTTACAGCCTGCTATAATGCACAGGAATGCCAGCACCCATCCCTCATGACTAAGTTACAGGTGATTTTTAACCTGAAGGTGGATCCTCTGACTGGTTTAAATGGAATCTAACAAGAACTCGTAATCACACTGAGCAAAGTTCTTCTGGTGATGCAGTACTTTAACACAGAGAGAAAGAATGAAGGAATAAAAAAGAAAGAAAGAAAGTTGAAGAAAGGCCACATAGCTTGTACTCACTGAAAATACTGAAATTCCTAATCTAAAGGATTGTGGTGGTTAACTATAACATCAAATTATCTTTACATACAAAAGCGTTGCATAAGATCATACCACACTAAACACTTTGCTATAAAATGTATTTTTATAAAATGTTCACTCAGGGGAAATTTACATTTTAACTATATGAGATATTGTAGTTTCTACTAATTTTTGATCTTGACAAGTAGAGAATTAGTGACTAAAACTAATGACTAAAAAAAGCCACTTTGATGTATTTTTCAGGATGTGGAAAGGGCAGAGATATTGCTTTTACAGTATGAATGGAGCAAAAATTAGCCTACTAATTATATGGTAAAGAATTACATATTTGTACAGTATGTATAAGCATTAAAATGCTCTTGCTGCACATACCCCCAGGTAGATGTTTTAGATGGTTTCTGTCAGCAGACAGCAACAGAAGGTCAGGTGCCCAGGACATGCATTCCTGCTCTTCACCTGACAGGGTCCTAGTGCGTGATTCATTTTTCTCCAAAACCAAATCAATGCTCTCCAGAAAATTACTTCCCACCCAAAGGTGCAGGAGTCCTTTCAATTTCACATGACCAGAACTGAGAGGTGCCAGAGAACGCAATGCATTATGGGATATGTTCAGGGAAACTGCAGTTGGTGGAATGTGTTCGGAAGTCTTGGTCAGACCCAAAGAAGAGCAGTTAAGAAGAGGACCTTGCTGACACAGGCAGGGAACAGGACAGGCCTGGAAGACGGGGAGGGAGTGTGTCGTCCAGAGGTGGAGGAGCAACACCACCACACCAAGAACTGAGCTGTATGCTGACATTATAGTCAGCCCTGACCAAATTATTTGAAGAGACAAATGATTATAATATGCATGACAGTATTATAGCATTGTCAGTATTGTATATAATAAAGGAATACATATACATTTTATTTCTGAAACTCCTATCCATTACTTCGCCCAGGCTAATAAAAGTATAAAAAGTTGATAGATACACTGTAAGAGAAAAGGTAAATGTTCAAAACTAACCTTTTTATAGCAGCAATGCTCTGCTTGGCTCACGTAATCTTCTGACTGTAGCTCTGTGTAATATCCAACAAAACACTGAGAGTGACAGAGAAATTCTTTGCCTTTAACTCCTACTTCCCTAAGATCAAAGTCTGAACAATGTTATGGCACCTGAGACACACACACACATACATACACAGAACAATCTTTCAATCACTCACTTGTGTAAGTTAATGTCTTACCCTGGATTGCTTCATCCCTAGAATTTTAATGCAGGAAAAAATATATAAAATGTATAAAAATATATAATATAAATATTTTTGTTATTTTAATGTAAAAAATGGAATGTAAATTAACAATTTTTAAAAAATATGCATGAATGGCAAAAGGTGTTTTTGCCAACAAATAACTTACTCAAATTAATAATTGACATGTACATTAATATCTTAACTCGGTGGCCACATGATATAATATTAAATAGCAAAACCATGTCTCTTATTTCTTATCTTTAAGATCAGCATGTTTGTCTTACTTGTTCTGTATGTGAATAACAGTCCAAGCAATCACAATGCACATACTTCAAATAAAACCGGCATTTTAATTCTTTAACAAAAACACTGCAATATGAAAGCATTGATTTTTCATTTCATTTACACAGTTGTGACAAACCTTTTAGAGAATGCAGTTTTTTTACATACGTATTTTAAATCAATTAGATCACCAGAGATGCCACAATTTAACACAATAGGACAAATCCATAGCGAGGTTGAAAAACAACATGTGATAGTCTCTTAAGCAATGATGATCTTCAGTAAAGATAAGTTTGGACATCAGAATAATACCTTTAAAACAACAAAAAAATTAAATAAACACCACACATGTACCCAAATTGACAAGCAGTCAATTGACAAGCAGAAGTTACAGAAGGTTATATTGCACAAAATATCTCACTTTATCAACTCAATATATTATAGAACTTTCCTGTTTTTATCTTATCAAAAGATAATGTATTGGTACACACCTCTGAACACATCATTAGTCAGAAAATCATTTCTCATTAGTCCATGGCACTCTGAGAAAGTTAAAGCAAGTCGACGCAAAAAAAATTGTAACGCAAATCATTAAAATACGTGCCACATGTTATTTATCTCTATTGTTTCATGAAGTTACTCAGATCAGACTCACAATGTTATTTACATAAGATATGGCTTGAAGCCAGTTGGCTGTACTGATCCAGTTTCACACAAGACAGAAACAATGACAATTTTTTTTAAAGCAAAAAGGCTAAAATCAGACAAAGTAAACGTGATAAAAATAACAACCCTGAAAAAAATCCTAATGACATCTGAGGTCTTATATAATATACACAATCACTAAAAGCCTTCTAAAGCCATAATATTTAGATCTAAAATTAATACCAAGATATTGTTTTAACCATTACTTTAACATTAGTAGTGATCTCACTGTCAATGCAATGGACAAATCAGTATAAGAAATAGCTCAAGATCAAGGTTGGTCTTGTTCACTATAATGATTAAGCCATTATAATTTGCCTTTTATATAGTGATTGATTTGTTCATGCAAAAATAAAATTTGATTAAAGAGTGGTTTACATACTCTAATGTGGTGCAGAAAAGTGGCATCCAAGCAAGTGGCAAACAGTGCAAACCTCAGTACAAGCAACATGTTGATATGTGCCCATTTGATGACAGGTGGGAAATAGTAAACGACTGTAATAATACTGTTAAACACAATGAACTCAATTATTTTATTATAATACAATATAAAAGCACATGCAGTGAAGGCTGAAAACTGGCAGCTCGATGGCTATAAAACACTGAGATGAGCCAATGATAATTCACAAGGAACTCTTGGCCGGGTGATTACAGTACATAAAAGAACTGGACTGCTTGCGTTGTGCCAAATTTATGATTACAAAAGAGTGATTATAATCATGGAGATGTACAGTGTTTGTGTCTGAGACCGCCAATAAAGTGGGTGTGTAGACGAAACTGTCCTTGTTGAAGGGTGGACAGAGTTTGTTTTTCGTGTATTGCTTGTATATCTAATAATATATCTAAAGTCGTTCAAAATGGTTACCTGGCATATGAAGACATTGTTAAGAAGCGTGTGTTTGTTTTATTCTCTTTGGCATTAGTGTGCTGCTCCACAGGGGTTGTCGGAGGTTTGGCAGCCCATGTTGGAGTATTTGACCTGCACTCTGAACAGGGTCCCGTCTGCACACATACACAGTTTATACCTCTCTAACCCCTCGTTGAAGTACAGGTCTGCCCCTAGAGATGCATTCGGTATGTGTGATGGACTTAACATCACTGAGCCGTTAAGAATAATGCTGTTTTCCTGCACACAAAACACAGAAACAAAATGAATATACAAGTACATTTAACATACAGTCAATATATTGAAATACAGAATGTATGAAATGAAGAAATGCATTTCAAAGATTTAATAACTCAAGACTGATTTATAACCTTACTGTACTTACTGCTTTTAGCTCAATGCCTCCACCCATGTTGAACTCCACAGTTTTGCCCATGATGTACACACCCTCATTGCCACGAATAATGGCTTTACCATCTCCTTTGATAGTGAGGTCAGATGACGCATTACTGGTGATCTGCATAAGGAATGCAATGAGTCATAAAACAAACAGATCACTTTTACATGACTAATTAAATTACTTAATACACAGATCTTTGAACTCTGATTGGTCGATTGTAACACTTTTTTATGATGACTGCTTCATGTATATTTGACTGCTATCCACTGCGGCAAACTTTCCTATCTCACGTATGTCTTTCTTTAAATGAAACACTTAACACAATGCAGAAAACTCTCAAAATGGTAAATAATCAAGAAAACTAAAACATTGATAAAAACAAGGAAGTAGTAAGGAAGGAAGAGATGAATACACATACTCTCTCCGTAGAGGCTTTCTTCACATTGAGAACTTTGACCTCTTTGGGTAGGTGAAACTCATGGTTGTCAAAATCTGTGCTGAAGAAAGTTTTCTGAGTGCGGGGGTCAGTGAAAGAGACGCCCAAGTCGCTGACGATCGATGTCTTTTCTTCCTCTACACTTAGTCGAGTGTTGCCCTGCTTGAAAACCACCTGTACACAGAAAAGGTAAAATCAACATTTTCCCATTTTTACTAATGTTCCACGCATAAATAAAAGTCAGCTAATGTGTCGACTGACTGGGTTATTGTTGCCTGTGATGATAAGGTCCTGGTCCTTCCTGCCGCCCACCGTGCTCTTGTGCAGTGGGTGTACCACACCCATATCGGCCTTCTGTTTAAAGCGTAGCAGTCCGCTCTCATGAAATTCCATACTTTGACAACCTCCAGGACCTATCCGAATCACTGTCCATATCACCAGAGTTATCTGTAAAACGCAGATAGCAATCATATTTATGTTGCAATATTTACACTTGCCTACAGTGTTTTTTCAACGTTACAGAATTACATTTACACTTATATAAATATTCCATTACAAATATTACTAATTGTATAACAAAAATAAATACAATACTGACAATAAAAATACATATAATAACAGATGTTCAGCTGGATGCAATGAAATTTGAAATGAGCAAATTATTCAAATAATACATTTAAACATTATAACAATTATAACAACATTATATAATTTTATACATGCATATCACAGACACAACAAACTCACAATAAGGTTGATGAGTGCAAACAGAAATAGTAGAATGATTACGACGATGGCAACGATGCCCTTGCGACCCCTCAGTCCAGTCTTATGGAGTCTCTCCTCTTCAATAGGAACATAACCAGCCTTAAAATTACTGTTGTGTTCTTTATTTGCTGCCCTGCGCTCAAAAGCCTTTTCCCTCATTGACTTCTTTACCGGCACATTTGAGATTTCCTGCCGAAACATATAAATAGATTACAGTGACTAATACAAAAACAATCAGACGATACAATCAGTCATGGGACGATAACAACATGAAACACCATTCAATTATTATGGCAATGTCACATATATCATTTTTAAGAAATATAATGTCTTTTAGGTATTATAGCAGCCCCAAAAGTATTTAAGCAACAAAATGAATATACTAGCATTTGCAAACAAATAATTCTAGACCTTTTCTCAGAATTGCAAATACAGTTCAGCCCATTGACTGTAAGATTGACATGTTCCTCTGTTCTGTTCTGCTGCATTAGTTTAAAACAAACAAAACAAATCAATTTGTGCTATGCTTTTAGAAAAATGCAATGTTCATTTATAAATAATTAAAATATTTAATACATATTTTGTTTCTGAATGCAAAGTCATGTATACATTTTTATACATTCTTTTAATGCCGCTGTATATTATAGTTTATATATATTATAATTTTTTAAAGATACCAAAATAGTCTTTTCCTGCCATTTAATTCAGAAGACACTGAATTTGATAATTTGATCATTTTACATTCATACAAGGGTAGTTGACAAATAAATATGTGACTGTGTCCTATGGTGTGACATACAAAACATGTCGATAAAAAAAAAATTAAGATCAAGTTCAAGTTTATTTGTATAGCGCTTTAACAATGGAGCAGTGTTTCAAAGCAGCTTTACAGCAGAATAAACAGAATGACAAGCAGGGAAATATGAAAGCTAATTTAATAACTAATATCATTAATATCTAATATCAGCAGTCTCCTAGTGAGCACTCCAACATGGCGACGGTGGCAAGGAACCCAAACTCCATTAATGAATGTATGGAGAAAAAACCTTGGGAGAACCCAGGCTCACTTGGAGGGTCATTTCTCCTCTGACGGCTGCAGTCAGTAGTTTGATAAAAAAGTCGTGTACTAAATTTGCTAAAGTTTGAAGCTGTGTAGGTCTGAGTTTTTAGTTGATCTGGATTATTAGTTGTGAGATAATTAAGATAAATCTTTCTCATCGTATTTCTAACTCCAGCAATAAATATAAATCTCTCATGCTATTTGTATATTTTGTAAGTTTTTCTACATTTTTGCTGTCACACCATAGGACACATATTTATTTATTTTTTCAACTACCCAAAAACAGTTAAATCTGTCTGTATTAATACAGCAACTCTATATAGGGAATAACATGGATTTCTGTAAGTTTATTACAGTGATACATGACTGCCTAACATTACAGGTTGTCCCTATATCAAATAAATCGTCTATTGGAATTAATTAACAATAATTACACATTTACACTGTTACAGAGATCGCTAAATAAGAAACTCGGTGGTAGTGGTAGTGTGTCAGGAATGCAGTATATGACTCCTTCTGTCTGCATGTATGCCTAAAAATAAATGACACGCACTCCTTCCTGTGTACTAATATGAACACACGTAATAACCCTGAAAATACTTTTTATTTTAAAGCCATTAAATCAGGAAATCACATTTAAAACAACAGCACACATAGAAGCAAATAAACCCTGCACTAACGAGTCATTTTTTCCATAAACGCGCCTGGCCATAAATCGCGCAGATGATTGTTATGAATTTTACAGATATGCCGTGGATATCGTCACGAAGTTGTACTATTATAGTGTTTTATTTGATGCGCTTTAACGTCAATAATAGCTTGCTGTAAAGGAATGCAGTACAGAAAACATTGAAAACAGACCTGCTCGGACGCCATGTTGACCCTCCCTCTCTCAGATCACTGTACTGCCTCTGACAGCCTCGCGCAGCCTGCAGGAGCAAACCACTGTGACAAACCGTTATCCCAATAATACTCACGAAAAACTAAACTTTGGTTTTTCATATTATTACGGTTAAAAAGATATATCCTGAACAATTTGATGCTGTAATAGTCTAAGGTCTCTTGTCAGTATAAAGGTGATTTACTTAATGCAAGCAATAATTTAAATGTCAGATGGTTTGTTCCTTGGCTATAAAGAGCCAGTTATGAATCAGATAGACTCGCCGTATAAGGAAAGTACAAATAAAGAAAAGATTGCTTTCAATTTTTTAACATAAAACTGTTTACAAGTGTATACTATACTGTTTTATAGGCTATCATTTAATTTGTATTACATTTGTGTTTTAGTGTTTTTATTGTTAAACAAACTGGTATTATTTTCTTGTTATATTTTTTATCATTTATCTTTCGTTGACGCAATGCTCCTCTGCATGAACAAAAATAGTTTCTTCATTAAATTAAATTCATCAGTAATCAATAACTTGTGAATAGTGGCATGCAATGAATGGAAAATCAATTAACCCATAACATTAACATGTCTACAGTTTTTTCGTGGGTGTAAATAAAGATCTTCCTGCACTTGACATCTGACACCCACTTGTGTCGTTTAACAGGGTGAGATTTCATCAATTGAGCTTCACCTTTAGACAAAGTAACATAATAAGTATACCCTAAAAAACTGGTTCATATTGCAACAACTTTATTTCCTTTATCTGAGAAGTACAGAAAAGCGAACATCGTTGCTACAACTAAAAGCGCGTCCATAGTTTCAGTGAAGTTCAAGGGAAGGTGCTGCGCCTATGGTGGGCTTTTACAGGCAGTATAAATGCAAAGCGCGCACTCGCGCTGCTGGATTAAAAGGTACCGCGGCTGTACTGGGACGTCCTGAAGCGTCCTGGAGGATTAAAGCTATGGCTGACACCTTACGAAGACTGGCTAACTCTTCTTCTTACAGTGTTTTGCAGGACAAACTGGAAGCCTGGTACAAAGACTATCATGTAAGTCATCAATAATTCAAACAGCCTTTAATCTGTGATCAACCACTATAGTCGTTTACTATCAGTATGTATACGACAAGCCTATAGTTCACATTTTGTGTGATCTGATGTGAAGACATGAATACAGATGCTATTTATAGATTCCAGATTGATATTTGAGACTCTGTATTAATATTTTTGCTGTTGAAACTTTTCATGTTTGTCGCCATTTTGCATATATAAAATGCAATAACAGTTTATTTATATATTTTATATTCGCACTGATATGCACTGTAACGTTGCTTCATGCTGAATTTATATGCACATAAGGCTCCCATGCATCAAACAATCGTTTTATACTGGATTTTTTGCATTATCGCATTGATTTTATTGCAAAGTTTGGTTACTACGGACGCTCGTTGTCAGGGCAACGGTGACGCGGTGGTGGCTTTCTGGACAGCTCCCTTGTCCTGCTTGCTCTTTGAATGGGCTCGTAACATTCTTTAAACGTGTAAAGGTCGTTAAGTTTTTAGAAAGAAAATCTAAACAACAGTCAGTGAGTGTTTCTAACCTTTGACTGGTACTGTACATGTTAATTAAATTGTTTTAGTTTTTTGCAACATAAACAAAGGCACTACATGTTTCTAAAGTACACTTTACTTTTACTTGTTTCTATCTCATAATCTCATAACATCCTTTGGTCATGTTTTCAAACAGGTGTTCTCATGTGACCAGAACCTGAACCGCTGCTGTGAGCTGGTGGAGCTCACCTCTAAAATTCAGGGTCAATTGTTTACCATTCTCAACCTTACAGCACAAGCGGGTGACAGACTCATCTTCTATTATCCTTCCTCTGTGACCACCTTATCCAGTGTCTCTTTCGCATTCACCTTTAGAATTTCCCAGTCTCAATTCCCTGTTCCTACGTGTATCTTCTTTATGATTTATGATATTTCTTCTTTCTGACTCTTCAGGTCTCCAGGGTCCCATCTAAGGTTGTCTGTGATATAGCCTATAGTACATACTGTACTGGTCCCAGGGCAAGGGGCACCTATAAATTTAAAGGGGCCTTATGAATGAAATGCCTGTATATATAAGGCCAATGTAAAAAATATTTCTACTCACTTTTGTAGTTACACACATTACATAGACATCAAATACATTTTTATCAGCTGTTCTCTTTACTAATATTCATCATCTTCATTATTTTACTGTAAATCCTCTATATTAAGCAAGAATTAGGCATGATGCCAAACAATGAACAATCAAATATAGATTTTCTGTCTTGTTTGTTTCAGGGGGACATTATGCAGGTATTGATACTCTGAAGTCTCGTCTTTTACCATGGCTTGGCTCATGCTTTAGTATTGCAGCTTCCTCTGTCTCCACGGATACCAGCCTCAGCCTTATTCAGGTCAGTGAAATATAGTTTTGAACCTCTCGCTATACTAGTGTAACGGGGCTATCTCTGTGTTATGTTGTGTGAAAATGCAGGATGGACACCAAATCACGCTTGAAGAGCTTTTATTCTGTTGATAACATATTAAACAGCGGTGATTAGATTTGTAAATCACCCTCGTGCATGCTCGCAGCCATTCACTCTCTCGGCTGGCGCGAATCTAAATCATTAACATTTCTATAAACAGTTATACAATAATACAATTGAGAAATATATACCTGTTGATAACATATTAAACAGCGGTGATTAGATTTATAAATCACCCTCGTGCATGCTCTATAATGAAGTGAACAAATTTGATGTTATTACAAATATGGTGAAACATGAACACACACCATACAATATACATTTGAACACATATCTATACCAAAATTAGCCCATAAAATGGTTATAAAATTAATACAATATACTTTTATCACAGAGCACTCACTCACCGCAGCCATTCACTCTCTCGGCTGGCGCGAATCTAAATAACCCTACCGGAACCAGTTCATTCTATGGGTGGTGTGCAGGTTGAGTGTAATTAAAGGGCCATACATGAAAATGTGTAGCAAGTGGAAACACCTTTTTAACCCTGTTACACTAGCAACTGCATTTGTGTGTTTTGTGTAGCTTATTTGTGTTCATTAGTGAAATGTGGCCCTGTCTGTAAAAACCATGATAAACTCTCAAAGTGAAATTATGAGATTACAAGCATCAAAGAACCAGCATCTTTGACATGTCATTACTTTGTTAATATTAAAGATGAGGTTATATTTTCACAGATTGTTCTTCACATTATGTAGGATGATTTTATGTAGAAAAGTAAATCACAAACAATTTACTTTAGCAGAATTTTTACAGGTAGTGTCACAAATAATAATTTAAAGTAGCCATAGGTGTGTATATGTGTATATTTTGTGTACCTCTAATTATTTTGATCAGGAATCTGCGGAGAAAGAGAGGAAGATTCGCGAAATGTCCTCTGCTCATGAGTGTGACATGCAGAAAATAGAAGATCAGCTTTGCTCTACACGTATGGAGTTGGATACAGTTAAGCAAGAGTCAGTATTGATACTCTAATAACTAAGTCTAAACTAAATAAAAACTAAATTAAAACGTATTAGCTAAATTCATACATATTGACTTATAGAGCTTTAGGTGCTAAGAATGGCAATGTTCAACCATTTTACACAACATAATTAACTGAGAAACAAATTATTGTGCTATTATTTGGTTTTAGACTTGCTGACACTCAGATTGAACTGGATTCAACAAAGAATAAATCTGCAACCACACTGCTGGCCACAGAGGATGAAATACTACATCTAAAGGCAGAGTGAGTCACATTTTGTGTGAGATGGTGGAGTTGTAAATGTAAATTGTAATTTATTTCTGTATTTATATTCTGTATTCACAATATTTATATATTGTGGTGATGTGTGTTTATACTGCCGGGTGGGGCGACTGGTGTTCCCCTTATAATAATTGCCCAAAGCACTTTCAATTCTATTGGTGATTTTTTTAATATTTTGGTATTTGGTAAATGATGAAAATGCTGATTTGTTTTAGGTTGCGAGCAGCTCAAGATCAAGTTGCTTTGTATAAGAGAAAGTTGGATGTTCTGGATGACTATGAGAGGCAGGTCAGAGTCTTGAAAGACGAGGTGTCTTTCCTCACTGCTGAGAAATCTGTTCTGCAGGAGAGGTATGTTTACCATAAAAACACAAAAACCCACAAGTTTCCTTCCTTTAAATGATTTTTTAAACTTATTGTTTTGCTCTTCTCATGGCTTACTTTCTATTTCTTGACTCACTCACAGATTAGTCAGGAGTCGTTCACCTAGTCCTCTTCCTCGCAGGAGTTGCTCCGTCAGCCCTGTAAGGGGTGAGTCTCCCACACGCGCCCAGCTCACCAGCTCCTCTCGGCATGCTCGGCTGGTCTCTCGTTTCTCAGATCTGTATGCCACTGACAGGCTGGAGTCCCAGAGTCTCCTGCGCAGATATATTGATGACCTGGAAACAGTCCAGAGGATCATTTTCATTGCGGTTGTGGTGAGAAGATCTTTGGTTATCAATTACCATCTATCAGGCCTGACAGCTGCTATTGTAGGCCTCAGTGTAATAACCAGGTTTGGGATAATAATGTCTCATAGTTATCTAAAAACACATTTACACCACATTTATTTATTTTAAATTATTGTTACTGTATTTATATGTCACATTAGAACAGATTTCTTTTGATGTAATGTTTTGCTATACTATATGTATTGTCAATAGGAATCCTTCCAGGCTGCTAAACTGGCCTATCGGCAGTTTAAGATACGTGTGAGGAAGACTCTTTCCTCCACCCACATCGGTCCTGAGGGTCTTGAGAATGCTGTGGTGGATTACATTGTGAGAAATCTGGACCTGTATGATGTGCAAACCAGCGTTAATGTATGTTCTGCAAATCCACTGCTTAAAACACTGGAATGTTTTTGTAATTTATTCCTTCTACTTCATTTTACAGCACCATTTCAAATGTTGCTTCATTTAAGAACATAACTGTGGAATGCTTGCACATATACAGTAGCAAGTGTTATGCTGTTTAACACATAATGTGTCATTTTGTGTTAAATACATAAAAGGGACAACACATGTTGAGTTGAAAGTAACACAAGTTGAGTTAAAAGTAACACAAAATGTGTTGTTTTTAAATTAACACAAAGATGTGTCTAGTTAGGGACAACACATCTGTGTGTTGTCCCTAACTAGACACATCTTGTGTTATTTTAACACATCTGTTTTTAGAGTGTAGCAAAACATAATTTATGCATGCGATATAATTAAAGTCTATTTGCTATTTGAAGGTAGCATATAGTTTACTTATCTTTTGTAAAGTGACATTAATCAGATGTTCAATTTTCATCTATTCAGGATGTCATAAATGCAATGAACGTAAACCCGCGCATCTCTTTCCCTCCGGAGGTTGACTTTGTTCTAATCAGCAGCTTCATCAGAGAAGCGTGTCGAATAGCTTTTGCCATGCAGACTTTGGATCCACCACTAGATCTGGCCTTCAGCTCAGATGGAGAACTCTACAGCGATGTGAAGTCAGTGGAGCTCAATATCAAGCACACCCACACAAACACACATTCAAAGCATTTATAAAAGCAATACAACAATAAAAACATTTCAAAACCAAAACAAAAGGAGACACACAGAGTTCAATGAGTGGCTTATTCAGACTCTCTCTTTCTTCCTCTAAGGTACAGACGCAGTTTTGACTCAGAGTTTACCGCTCCGCTGGTGGTGTATCATGTGTGGCCGGCGCTGGTGGAAGAAGATACTGTCACACTGAAAGGAGAGGCAGTCACCAAAAGAGGAGGACTGGTATGTAATTTAAAGCATATAAAAGCATTTAAAGTAGTCATAACATACAGTACTGAACAGCACGGAAATGTTTGCAGTAAGCCTATTCATTTGCTAGTAAATTATATAGAGTTTAAAAAAGATGGATCTTTTTGTGTTTTTCTCTAGTGGAAAAGCAGGAGTCGTAGCTCCAGTCCTGTTCGCTCCCAATCTCGCTCAGGAAGCCCCACCCGCACATTTGTGAGTTTCTGTGATGACTGAAAACTTGGACAGTCGCTCTATGATATACATTGTATATAGTCACCATATACAGTATATAGTCATTTCATTGCATGCATGTGTCTTTTAGTTCAATTAAGTTTTATTCATATTTTTCTCATACATGCTTCCTCACTGTGCCTGAGGGTTAGTAAAATTTCACCAAAAATTTATGTGGGATTTTCTATGGCACGTTATGGTACTCTGTGTTTTGTACCATTTTTTAAGGCAACAGAGACACAAATCCAGTGTTTTTGTTGTAAAAACAATTAGATATAGAAATTAAAATATCTCATGCATATTTGACTTGACCACCATCATTCACTGACAAGAAAAAAACTATATTTTGTACGCTATTCATGGAAAGTGCTTTTATTTTATAATTTTTTAATAAAGCTGTTGCTTTATAGGTGACTTTTAAGTCTCTATCTATCCTTTTGTCTCTCTTTTTCCCTGTCAGACGGTCAGTCGTAGTCGAAGTCCCTCACCTGGACGTCTCACTAGCAGTCGACTGTAAACACCTGACCTCAACACTCTTTACACTGGATACAGGATCGAGCAATATTATTTGTTGTCGATAAAATAAATTAAAACGTAATTTTTTAATTTAATATTTTTTACCAATGACTTTATATGTGGGATAAAATACAAAATAGAAATGTGCTAAGGTGCTCTGTTTGTATGATAAGTGAACAACTATAATTTAAGGTGCTTTCTATTTAATACTATAGAATACTTGTTTTTGTATGGCGTGATTTGTATTTTCATATTTTCAGGTCTGCATGAATTAGATTTTTTTTAATTAGGTTCAAAGAGAAATTATGCTGTTTGGGTCTAGGTCTTTAAAACATTACACCTGCACATCAGCACTTTTGTAATTCAGATTCACTGGAGATGAGAAGTTGATTGGCTGATTTTTATTGAAATCTGTATTTCCGTCATTACTCTGAATATTATTATACAGTGCTGTACGTCGAAGTTTGATTTTATGGTTTTATCTTTTGTTAAATCTCTGCATTTTTCTCACTAACAATACTTAACCTATAGATAGACATGATAGACCTATAATAGTTTTTCATCACTTTATGCAGTATATTTTTGGTTTGTATTGAATGCATTAACGGTTGAAGGACATCAGCTTGTTCTTTTTTTCTTATATGTTGGTGCTAAACATATAGTTTACTATATGTTTTTTTTAACACTTTAGTGTTAAGTTTAATTTAACACTAAAGAACAGCCTGTGTATCTGCAATCTACACTATACAAAATTGACATTAAGGTGCTTGTCTATACTTCTGATTTTGTTAATAATGTCTGCGTCAAAAAATGTACTTCACAAACACTCTGTTATCTTAAATCATTAAAATTTATTATAACAAACAAATAGGCTATAGTGAAATATTTTTCTTTACAATACACTAATACAAACATCTGAACGGTTTCATTCTTTTATGTAAGACTACCGTCTTACATGCCATTATATTTTTTTCTTCTTCTAAAGTTAGTTCTTATTGTTACATTTTATTCAAATAAGACTTCATACAAATAGGTAATAATGAAATACATTTTATAAAGCTCCATAAAGTACATTTTACTGATAATAATATGATGTCATTACATGTGAGCATAAAGACATTCAGGTCTCTTGTTGTGTCTGCGCATACTTTTTATTTGTCACCGCTAGGGGGAACTCAATTCCCACTAAACTGCAGATGGTAATGAAAACGAACGTGTGGTCACAAAAACGGGAATATTGATAGAGAGATAGAATGAAAAGAAGGTTCTGGTCTATGGAGGACCAGAAGTGCCGCTTAAAA
Organism: Beaufortia kweichowensis; assembly: GCA_019155185.1. NCBI lineage: Eukaryota > Metazoa > Chordata > Actinopteri > Cypriniformes > Gastromyzontidae > Beaufortia > Beaufortia kweichowensis. The sequence continues at coordinate 9,270,632 of CM032807.1, forward strand.
ACAAAATAAGGAATCAGTTGATTAATTTATTAATTCAAACATAAAATGTAAATAAATAAATCACTTTTTAAGTTTTTATGTTTATGATGTATATAAAATGGTTTCTTTAATTAATAAGCGATCTCAACTTCCTCAATCAAACCACACACACATGCACCAGCTACGGAGACATGTTGATTTCGAGACATCCGTTTCAGCATCATTGTATAGTTGCTATGGTATTGGATAAACTCCTGCTGTCATAGGGCGAGTCAGGAAGAGAAAATGATGAGCAAAATAATTGCCGAATGACTTTAAGGCCAAGCTGTGGCAAATTATACAGCAAAAAACCGGTAATACAGTCAGATGCAGGATTAATTTATACTAAGGGGTATGTTCCTGAAATAAAGAAATGCTGGATTTTGCTTCCAAGTCCTGGAAATACCTCAAGCAAGTTATTTTAAGTACAGTTGCTGCCTGACCGGGACTTTGTTAGTTTCTCTGCTCGTATTAAAGCATGCTGAGATCTAAGAGGATCAAGGTTAGATCAAGTCTAGCTTCCTGCAAAATACTCTTTTACATTCAGAATGAGGTTGGTTCGGGAAAAAACCGCAAAAGCTTTCACAAAGATGAAAATTAATAAAAATTTGAACTTGTCCATCACATGGAAGAATGAAATTAATTTGCTAATGTAAATGTATCATTTAGGTTTGGAATGTCCGTTATTAAAATAACTATTTTTTGTTAACTACACAAGAAAAGCATTTTTTACATCTTTTTACAGTTGGCATATGAAGCCATTTATATAGCTGTTTCTTATCTTGCCTGCGTTAGATATGTTGTCTATATGCGTTGGTTTGAAGGCTAGCCACTGGGCGGCGATCTTGCATTGAAGTTGAGAAACTCACCAGGGGTCTCATTTATAAAACTGTGCGTAGGAGCCCTACTAAAGGTTTACGTGCACCCAAAAGCATAAAATGGCGTACGCCCAAAAATATTCCGATTTATAAAACCGTGCATACGCACACCTGTAAGCAATGTTCCCTTTATAAATCACAGATCACCCACAGATGTGCGTACGTGAACCAGCCTCATATGCCGCCCTGTACACGCCCATTTTTAACCATAAATAGTCAATGCAAATCACCTCATGACTGCTGATCGGCATGTAAATAAGACTGGAATCCCATATACAGGTGCTGGTCATATAATTAGAATATCATCAAAAAGTTGATTTATTTCACTAATTCCATTCAAAAAGTGAAACTTGTATAATGTATACATTCATTCCACACAGACTGATATATTTCAAGTGTTTATTTCTTTTAATTTTGATGATTATAACTGACAACTAATGAAAACCCCAAATTCAGTATCTCAGTATTTGGCTTCAACTGTGGAAAACTTTGGGGAAAAAAATAATATTTTCTTATAAAACGGAGCTGAATTTGGCAGTGTAGTACACCGGGGGAAGGTTCAGTGTTTGTCTCAAGTCTGTTGTTTGCACATTGTTAAAAGGTCAAAAGTAGCAAAATGGTAATGTGTCGTAACACAGATGAAAAAATAAGTCCACTGGATCTCATGTGGAGCCAGACAGGACGTGGTTTAATTAGGCTACACATGAATGAATTCACTGAGAAAAACAGATCAGGGTCAGAGGTTTTGATTTGTGCACCTCTTTCATTTAGAGAAAATTAAAAAGTTGCAAATGATATTTCATTTACCTGCACGCTCATGCAGGTAACTTCAATATTCTAGAGCAACTGACCAAACACAACCCGCTGCACCCGCTCTTGGACCCTCACCGCTGATCTTATAAGAAACATATGGAGAATGATGCTGATGGGAAAAACAGTGGTGTGCTAGTGAGCCATGCTGCAGTGGGGAGGGTGTGTGGGATTGTCCAGGTGTGAGTTTCTCTGCTTAGAGCACTCAAGAGACTTTAGTGAACAGGCTAATTTGATTTTGCACGGAAAGCAGAGGATAAAGCTTTGTTAGAATCTTAACTCCACGTGTTACAGCTATTACACTAAAACACATGGAATCGGAATAAAGTACAGGAAAAAAAGGTTCACAGATTTGGTTCCGGCTAGAGACACAGAGGGTGGAAATATAACATGGAAGAGAAGGTGACAAGAGAGGAGAGGGGAGGAATGGAGGGAATAGTGAATGTGGTCAGGGGGAGGTGCAGACATAACAGACTTCATCACATTCAAATCAATTCACACAGTTATATGACCACAGTCAGAAACCACTGACAGGGTTACTGTGGACTTTATGGGTACAGCTGCAAAAGCATTTATTTAAAATTAAATGCAATCACACACAAATATGAATATAGACAAAGAGAAATATCTTTATAGCACCAGCTTCCAATGTATGCATAATACAAAGAAGTATTTCTTTAAATTGTTTTGTCTTTTAAGCAAAAAGGGTTTGTGATTGTTTTTAGTAGTTCAGCTCAGTCTACGTTTGCTGTTTATAACAAAACACTATTTAACAGCAACAGTTACAGAGGTAAGTATATTTGACATTAGAAAGAAAAACTATTAGAAATAGCGAAAAGAAGCATATGACAGTCAAAGACTGTCACTTAAATTACAATACAGGTTTTATTGTAACTAAATACATTTAAACGCAAGCATTAAAAGTGCTACAATAGGAAAAAAGGTTTCTTTATGGTGAAAACACTTGAATAAATGTCTATTACAAAAGAGCACAAAATAGTGATGGTAGCATGTTTGTTTATTTCATGTTTTTGGTTTTACTTTGGTCATTCACATGAAAGATTGAACGGATCGTAATGGTAATGCTCATGTAAAATGGCCACAGAAAACCACACAAATATTGGTTAAGCATGTTAGTTCTGACCTCACAATAAACAGTCCTATTAAATTTAGGGTAGCAGAGTAAACTCCATGTTGTGCTGCTGATGCTAATTTTAGGGGTTGTGGTTTGTTCCATCTCAAGCTTGTTTTTCTCAGCATTAGATTTGGATCCGTGAGATTAATTTAATTTGTTTTGGTTTTGCTTGTTGTGGGTTAGAGATTACGAGCTTTATTCTGACCACAGCAAAGAACCAGTAGGATATTGAAGAGTACGAGTAGGATATTGAAAACAAACGCTTGGTTTATTATAATCAAAAGTTCTTATCTGTCATCTTCATTTCAGTCGTCAGGTTTTACTGAAGTCTCAGTACTGATTTGTGCCGCTTCTGAATGGAACAGACGCGCATCACTTCATAACTTTAGCGTCCAATCCCAGATAAAAGATCAACATTGAATCATTGTTGATGCTTCAATCAAATTATCATTGAATCAATGTTGAATTAAGATTGAAAGGTGAGAATGATCAGGGAGATTTTAATCAGGTTTGCACCCTGGAATAATGTTGATTCAATATTTCAAAATAGATGTTGGAAGTTGGACATAAAATCAGTGTTCTCTCATTTATCATTGAATCAACACTGAAACAATATTAAATCCATCATGCAAATATATAATTTACTGGCATAGAATTCTGGTGTAAATAAAGCAATTGCAGCATTATAGACATGACATTTTTAGTCAATCCGTAACATTTAAATGATCAGAGAATGTATTTATTACAAATACTGTATATTGAACCATCTGTTTATATTTTACTAATCCTCTCTATCAAGACATCATAAAAATAACAGTCGATACACAAGTTTTCTATTAAAAAAATACAGGTATGAATGTGACCAAAAAAAGAGCACACATACATAATTGTACAGTCTTAATTTGTGAATTAATTTGCACATACCAGAAGTAATGACTCTTTATAGTACATAAGTTATTTTAATTTTCCTGTGCTAATTTATGAGGAATATAAACCATCATGCAGGTGACCATTGTGAAAGCAGCATCACTCTTTTCTTCGCCTTCATTTGTTGTTGTAAAGCATCTGAAGAATAAAAAACAACAAGTAAGTTAGAACTGCACAATATTTAAACAAATTTACAGGAAGTAGTTCATGATTGACAGCAATTGGGTCCTAAATATTTAAAAATGTGACTTTGGCTTCATTTACATTGTGATGTCAATGCCCAATGCACAGTTTCTCTCAATCTTTTGACCATATCTGATATTTGTCCTGCCTGTTTACATTAATTTAAGAAGGGACTCATTGTGTATGTTGATCTCCAGCCAGGCTCCAGTCACGATTCAGTTATTTAAAGCACACTATTCATGCTTCTATGTCAAAGACAGCCAAACAATCACATAAGTAATAAAATGAACGCTTTTTTCCACTAACCATAACATAAAAATCAATCACTAGTGATCGCAGACACCGCTTGCTCTCTGTCAAGTTCAGTTTAACTGTGTAAACTAAAGAGAGATGTCCTTGCCAAACAGAATCGGATATACCTGTTAACACGCAAAGTGTATGTCCACAAATCGGAATTATATCTGATTTAAATCCAAATTTGAAAGTGTGACATCAGATTAGAAAAAATCTGGTCTGGTACAGTACAGTTTCAGGAAAAATTTCAGTGTAAACACAGCCTAACTTTGTTATAAATGTACAAGAAAATTAAGTTCAACAAATTTGAAAATGTTTATGTTAAAGTTAAACCTCACTTAACTTATTTTTCATCTTTTTAAATTATTGTTAATCTTAATTAATTTATTAAATATAATTTATCATATTTATTTTTATAAATTTAAAATATATAAAAAAACATTTATTGGATAAAATATACAATACTCTACGTTCTCCCTTAAAATTCACTCTCTGTCACTCTCAGTTTTGACACATTGCCATGTGTTTTGAATCAAACTGTTTGTAACTTGTTAAAGACCAAGTTTACATGGACATCAGTAATCTATTATTTACCTCATTTTAAATTAGATAATATTATGATTAAGGTGTTAACATGAGTTGCTTTTGGAATATACCTTTCATGTTCCCGTTCACATGTTATAGTACATAGATTGATTAATGGTGCACGTTACACACGTCTTAATTCTATTTGTGTTTACTTCCAGTATGATATACTTCCAGTATAAAAAAGCTCTGTTTATATGGGGGATTCTTAATCAGAGTATTGTTTTAATCATGTTTATATCTAAATATGTGAATGTACTGATTGTCTGTGAAAGAGTAAAGGTCATATGTAAAGGTCATATGATCCTTAAATTTAGATAAATGTTTGATCATTCCATGTAACTCGCTATTGTTATTGTACTCGTACATTAGGTTCTCATTGTCGCACAGGGTCCTCGCACCAGCCGTGTGCGGGCCCACGATCACAAACTCGGCCGTATAACCAGAGGTTATGGCTGTAAGCCTTTCGTTTTAGGCAAGGGGAGGGGCGATAGTAGCGTCTTCCTTACAGCGCATTAGGGAAAGTGATGAACACCTGTGTTGTATTTCTAATGGAATCAATAAAAGTACGAGGTTCGTTGTTGGTCGCGAGGGATTTTGTATGTGAGGGCTGCTGAGCTTCTTGCCGAGGCTACCGTGCCGGGACGTGGGCTGGATGTTTCCTCGCGTTGGGTGCGAAGCGAATGGGAGAGATAGATCGTAGCTTTTGGTTTCCCTAAATAAGGTTCGACGGCTGCCGGTTGTTTTCCTGAACGCTGTATCCCACGTCCGGTGGCGGGTAAGAGGGCCAGCAGTCCATTATCTGCCTCTATGGTTACTGACTTGTGTATATACATTAAGTGTTATATTCGCCGGGAGCCCGGGTTTATTGTTTATTGCAATTTATTTGACACAGTACTTGTGTTTGTGTGTGTGTATGTGGGGGGTATTAGGGCAGGTTAATAATATTTATGTGCTATTGCTTATATCGTTTTATATTGACAACGGCTGAGTGTTTAGCCAGAGTGGTCTTGGTATATATTGAATGATTTTGTGCTGTGTATTGATGTGTGGGATTTAACTGATACACTTATGGATTTTTGTACTTTTTGTGTTTGCTGTGTAGTGTAACTGTGTATAATTGGTGGGCATATGAACTAAAATAATACTGAATACCTGCTGAATTTTCATTCTGCTGAATACCTTCCAGTTTGTAGATAGCTTACTTGTTTTGGGTAACTTGTGACCTGTCAAATACATTATAATTTGACGTATATATTGACAACTATTGATAACCATCTTAACCTGCTACTTTGTTTTAATATTTGTATGATTGTATAAGAATAAACATGTTATATTTGTATTTATGAAGGTGATGTGCTTGAGTCTCCTTCGCTATTGATGCCCAAACAATTGATCATGTCCAATTAGGAACCTTTTTGGTATTATTGGTATCATTATTACACTTTTTTTCGAGTGTTACATGGCTAAAGCAATTTAACAATGTAGCTCCCTCTTACTATTGGTAAAAGGTACCCATGTAGCCCCATACAATCGCCTATATACCAACTTAGTTCAAAGCTTAAACAATAATCAGAGGTTATGGACAGCACCGTAAGGTATTTGATCTGACCCCATATAGTTATTAATATAACTACATAACTTAATTAAAGTACAGGCAATGACCAGAGGTTATGACTACCACTATGATAGTCCCAAATAGTGAGTGCGATTGCATAACAACTTAATTATTTAAAATACACTTAACCCTGGTCGTAGATTTGAGGTAACACGGATACATCTACTGGAGCCAATAACTCAGAGTATTTAGAATTGATACAAACATAACAATTTATTAATCAGGTAAACTGAATGATTCAATATCTAATTCAAACTATTTAGTAAAGTAATCAATTCATGTAAAACAGTCAATAATGCAGAGATGAGAGAATTTATACCTGACAATAAGAACTATTTGGCTCACAGAGCAGTTAAATAAGCCTAATACTGCTTCAAAGTTACCCTTCAGACAAATAGCCCAGAAGAGCTCTATTGCTGCAAATATAACTAAGAATTAGAGGCTGTTAGATGAGGGCCAGTGATAAAGATCATTTGTAGGTTCCTCACAGGGTCCAGCACTCCCCAAGGAAGACTGCAAATGACTTTAACAAGAAGACAAATGTTGCTGTTAGCAGAGCTTCCGCCGAAGGTCTCCACACTAGGAGCTTTTGGTAAGTTGTCAAGGTTAAAGCTCACAAGATTTGTCTAATGTGATCTTTGACAGGGAATCCATTTTTGAGATGGTTGCAGCATTTCACTTATGTGGATTATGACAAAAAGTGTTTAAGGGAATGTGTTTGTATATTTGATTAAAAGCAGGAAACAAACTGGTCTGTGAAACCTGATGAACACATTGTTGGAGATCTGAAAATACATATTAACATGGAAGTAAATATTATGTTTTTTGTGTTACTGTTTGTATGTCTGTGTTTATTTCATAGAATAATATGTTTTGCATGGGATTTGACCAGTATTTGGGTGGGCTACACTAGAAATCAAGATGGAAATTCATGAAGCTCTTCTGGTTTTACAACTTAAAAAGCAAAACATTGAGCAACTGCATATGTAGACATAGGAAGACATGCCCGCCTGTGTTTTCATAGCTGTAGACTCCATGTGTGCACATGTCACAGAGATGAATAGCCTGTAGAGGGAATTCATGTCTTTAGCTATATGTTCATGTGTGTTTATATGTGTGTGATGCTATTGATTATTGTTTTGAAATTGAATATTTAAACCCTTATCTACACATAGACTTTACATCTTTGCTTTCCTAAAATATGCATGTTAAAAACTGTGAATCAGATAAAATGATATGGCTTCTTATTTTCTGAATGTTACATGTTCATCTCAATCATGTCATGTGTACATGGTAAAAACACTTACTTTCCCCTGCATTGAATGTGTTTAATATTCACATTTACATTTACACATTTAACTGACGCTTTTATCCAAAATGGTTTACAGTGCATTACACTATACATCTTTTTTTAATATGCAATTGTTCGATCAAACAAATGTCCTTTTTTTTTTTTTTCGCCATGCTCTTATGAACTGGGCTACAGTTTTTAACTTATTTACATTTTAGCAGAAACTCTACAAAACACTGAGAAAAAATGGGTAAATTTGATGATGGATTTGTGCATACCAGTATATGAACTCGACTATTACGGCTGTCAGGGGGTGTTAAAGTTCATTGGATTGGATATGATCCCAGATTAGATTATGACCTTGGGTTTCAGTGCACTAGCAGGCGCAGTGCCTAAAAAAAACCACTGAAAGGTGCGGTCCTGTTATCTCTGGCTCAGTGTGGAGCAAAACAGAACTGGACGCAAGAACAACACGAAACACCTGTGAGGCAGCAGGATCCCAACAGCCCTGATTCTGGCGGCAATTATAAAACATTTAAAGCGAATCTGTGCAATTTGTGTGTTTTGTTAAATATCAAGCATCACAGATTGCTAATATCTAGGAACGATTTTACATTGGAGTCTTTGTTCTTCTATAAAGCACACAAATACACACACACAGTTAAAAGCGACAGTGCCAGCAATGAATAAATTCCTTCCTTATTAACTAGTGCACTTTTATGGGTCTCTGTATATTTATTTGACCGGCTATGGGGTCAAGTCCATTTCCTGTGAAATAGTGGATAAGTCTTTCTGCTTCACTGCCTCTGGGACACTATTATATTCTTTCAATTTTATACCACTAAAACTATAACTAAAACACAAAATAACCATCTTTAGGATAAATAAAGTGCATGTTTAAAGCAGGACAACCTTAAAATCAACCATACAACTTTAGCTGACAAACATTAATGTTAAAACAGACTATGGAATCTAGATAGACATTTTGGAATAAAAACAGACTATGGAATCTAGATAGACTTTCTGGAATAAAACAGACTTTATGGTATCTAAATAGAAATTTTGGAATTCAAACAGGTCTGAAAGGAGTATTGGAGGATCTTTACAAATAAAACATGTCCTTAAAAGAACAGCACCTGTTTCTCACTTCATTTCTGCAGTCACATAAACGGCTTAATCAAAACAAACATGTTTACATCTAATCTTCATTTGAACAGTGTATTGCAAAGCAGTGCAAAAAGATTCTCTTCTGTGATGTCACTAAGAATGTAGCATGACACAAAGAGAGCCACGCCCAATACATTCCATCACATTACAACCACTTATCTTGGACAGAGGCACCTCAGAAAGATGTCATTTATTTATTTATTGCATCTGAAAATGACGAGAAAAACACAGCGGCATTTCTTTTCCAAGCACATCAATGAACCGCAATACACTTCGGCTCTTTCCAGAAAAGCGTCTGGGCTACAGCTTTAGAACAAAGAAGGTGTTGACCAGTGTCACGCCAGCAGGTCGTCACGCCTGACTGAGTGCAAAAAAGCAATCTCGAGTAAGTCTAGCATCAACTGATTGTCTTTTTCTCCCAAATCTTAACAAAAAAGAAAAACACAAAAACCACAGTGATATGCATTGCATTGGATATGAACACAGCAACAGATAACGGCTCTTGGGGTTCCACGAATTATGTGCGATTTCATTGACGGTTTTATCCATTGTCAAAAATAAATGCCATCCAGGCTCACGTCTGACAGAGCGCATTCATTTCTTCGAACGCTGTCTGAGCATTAACGTGAACATTCATTTGAATCATTCAGCTCGCCGGTTTTTTGCCAGGGAAACCAGTGTGTCCGCTTTTGCCGGCTCTGAGGACCATCGAGTTCAAGTCACTGTATTTCCTCCGCTGGCGCTGTAAAAGGGGGCTCGTGCGGCTGCTACACGAAGACACTCGTGGGCAATTTCGAACACAAACATGGAAATCTGACCCCGCGCGCACTTTCCGTCGGGCAACAGGTTTAACTCTGCCTCCACGACATCTTCGGGCGGAACAGCCAAAGCAGCAGACGCCGAGAGACTCGTCTGCCTTTTCCCCAGAGGGCCGTGCACTTCCGAGCGGTCTCGGTACCGGATCTCTTCTCCTGACGGATGGGAAAAAAGCCTCCCATTAGTGTTGCAGTTGAATTACACAGAAATACGTGTTGGTGGAAGTATCACCTTCGGGGACATCATTATTATTAACCCCTTTACACGTACGTCTCACAGACTCCAGGCCTTCCATCTTCTGTCGGGCCAGCGCGGCCCGGACGTGGTCTGCGCTGACGTATTGATGCGTTTTGAACCTAGGCACCATTCCACATCCAAAAGCTCCCGGGCGTGTATACTTCTCATTGAGGTATGCCGGACCTTGGTGTTAATCCGCCTAGTCAGGTCGGCGTCCTCGGCATCTTCGACCATACCAGTATACTACACGTATAACTGATGGTAAAAGAAACATGTTGATAACACACAGAAACTGTCTCACTGATAACAAATTGATCCAATCAATAATAATAATAAGAGTAATTATTACCAACCACTAATACTACAATGCCCGTGCTTAAGGAAAAACATCACTTTTTTGTGATAGTGACATGTGTTTAATTCAGTTCGATCTGTTTAGTTGTCACGTGATACAACATGCAGTGAAATTATATGGAGACCCTGCAAGTAATAGGACTAACACAAAAAACAACAACTAACAAACGTAATGAACTACGTACAGTTAAGAATGGCAATATGGAGGTAATATAACAATAACAATAGGAATCTAAATAAAACACACAGAATCTAATTACAGTGCAAAGAATGCCCATGTTTATGTACATACTTGAATAAAACAACATGTAAACTAATAGGAAAATGAATCGCGGCTTAGCTACAGGTGTTACGGTGCTGGGTGGAAGAGACCAGGACAACAAGGAATAACGTTCACAGGTATCTTTTTACTGGTATATTCCAAAGGAGGCTCAGGATCAGGAGGCTCGGGGTCAGGGTCAGGAGGCTCGGGGTCAGGATCAGGAGGCTCGGGGTCAGGGTCAGGAGGCTCGGGATCAGGATCAGGAGGCTCGGGGTCAGGGTCTGGAGGCTCGGGGTCAGGGTCTGGAGGCTCGGGGTCAGGATCAGGCTCTGGCGCCGCTTGTGGCGGCTGTGACCGCTCTAGGGCTGACTGCGGTGGCGGCTGGGACTCTGACCGCTCGGGTGCAGGCTGTGGCGGCTGTGACCGCTCGGGTGCAGGCGGCAACGAAGACTGTGGCGGCGGCGGCCGCTCTGGCGAAGACTGTGGCGGCGGCGGCCGCTCTGGCGAAGACTGTGGCGGCGGCGGCCGCTCTGGCGAAGACTGTGGCGGCGGCGGCCGCTCTGGCGAAGACTGTGGCGGCGGCGGCCGCTCTGGCGAAGACTGTGGCGGCGGCGGCGGCCGCCTGGCTAAGACTGTATGGCGGCGCGGCCGCTCTGGCTAAGACTGTGGGCGGCGGCGGCGGGCGGCGGCCGCCTGGCTAAGACTGCAGGCGGCCGCTCTGGCGGCCCTGTGGCGGGGGCGGCAAGCGCCTGGCTAAGCAGGGGACTCAAGCGCGCCGGGAACAGGGGACTCAGAAGCCGGGAACAGGGGACTCAGAAGCGCCGGGAACAGGGGACTCAGAAGCGCCGGGAACAGGGGACTCAGAAGCCCGGGAACAGGGGACTCAGAAGCGCCGGGAACAGGGGACTCAGAAGCGCCGGGAACAGGGGACTCAGAAGCGCCGGGAACAGGGGACTCAGAAGCGCCGGGAACAGGGGACTCAGAAGCGCCGGGAACAGGGGACTCAGAAGCGCCGGGAACAGGGGACTCAGAAGCGCCGGGAACAGGGGACTCAGAAGCGCCGGGAACAGGGGACTCAGAAGCTGGGGCCTTAGAGGAGACAGGAACTGGGGACCTAGGGGAGACAGGGACTGGGGACCTAGGGGAGACAGGGACTGGGGACCTAGAGGAGACAGGGACTGGGGACCTAGAGGAGACAGGGACTGGGGACCTAGAGGAGACAGGGACTGGGGACCTAGAGGAGACAGGGACTGGGGACCTAGAGGAGACAGGGACTGGGGACCTAGAGGAGACAGGGACTGGGGACCTAGAGGAGACAGGGACTGGGGACCTAGAGGAGACAGGGACTGGGGACCTAGAGGAGACAGGGACTGGGGACCTAGAGGAGACAGGGACTGGGGACGCACTAGAGCTGGCTAGATGACCTTCTTGGGGAGGTAGGCCCTGGGACAGGGATTCTGCAACTAGGCTACAAGCAGCTGTAGGCAAGGAAACAAGAGTAGAGCAACCAGGGGTAACCGGACTTGAGAAACCAGGAGACTGCAGGGATACATCACCAAAAGCTCTACCACCTCCCTGTGCAGAAACCAACTGACACAAGCTCCCTGTTACGGGTGGCCTAGAACTGCCCAAAATTGCTACATGCTGGCTTTGGATCGCTAAACTGCTAACGCTCTGGCTGGTGAGCCTTCCCGCTGAAGACAAAAGCTCTGCATGTATACGAGACTTGCTGGTAGGCTGACTGGAAATACTAAATTGCTGTGTGACAACAGCCTGAGGTGAAAGTTTACTAGAACTCAACTGAGAATGGGGCAAATAAACACTACATACACTATCTTCTCCCTGAGAGGACATAAACGGAGCTGATGTACTCCTCTGAGGCCCAATCAGTGAAGCTGGAGAGTGCTGACTAAATAAACTTGAATTACTTGTGGACTGACGAGAATCTAGCCGTGAGGAACTAAACTTAGAAAGAGATCCAGAAGGAAACTGGCTACGGGTACCTTGAGGCGGGACAAGACCACTGAAAATAATACATCCTCCCTGGTTAGATGCAAACTGACTGGAAGATCCCATTTGGGGTGACGCAGCAACGAGAGCCACTGGTCTATATAAACCCTGATAGTTTCTAGATTGGGTAAGCATATCTTGTGGTGAAGTTACTGCAATATTTACATACCTTGTAACCGAAGCAACTTGAGCAAAGGTACCTCGAGACTTGGGACGAGAGAGACTCCTAAAACCACTTCCTGTCTGCCCCGGGAAATAACTAGAAGTTGTAAACCTTGCCCTTGACTGACTTGGAGGGATGAATGGAGACACACTAGTGTCACTTGAGGGCTGACTAAACCCTTCCACAGGTGAAGAACTAAAAGCATTACTAGGGGTCATTGAACTACGTGTATACATGGTAGGGATCTCCTGAGATGACCTGGGGAAGTAACTGGAAGGGGCGACCACATGAGCAGGGGCTAGGTCTGGACACTCCAGAACGGAGTCTGGGGATTCTAGGACAGAATCTGGGAACTCTGGGGATTCTAGGAAATAGTCTGGGAACTTTGGGGATTCTAATACAGAGACGGGGAACTCTGGAAATTGTAAGGCATAGTCAGGGAACTCTAGAGATTCTAAGGCATAATCTGAGAACTCGGGGAATTCTAGGGCATAGTCTGAGAACTCAGGGAAATCTAGGAACTCCGGGTGGAGTCTGGGAACTCCGGGGGTGGGGTGGAGTCTGGGAACTAGGAACTCCGGGTGGAGTCTGGGAACTCCGGGTGGAGTCTGGGAACTCCGGGTGGAGTGGAGTCTGGGAACTCTTGGCGGGACAGGGTGGAGTCTGGGAACTCCGAGCGCCCTCTTGGCTTCGAAACATAGGACTCTGGATCGGCCCTCTTGGCGGGACAGGACTCTCGAAACGGCCCTCTTGGCCGGACAGGACCCTCGAAACGGCCCCTGGCCGGACAGGACAGGCCCTCCTCGCGGGACAAACGGCCCTCTTGGCCGGGACAGGACACGGGGGAGCGGCCATCATATTATAGAATTTACACAAAGTATCAGAAACATTCTTCATTGTGGTATTTTAAAAAACTATTAACCATAATAGACACATTACAATATAATGACTAAAATATGAAGAAAAACTGACAGAGAACTGCTTGAGAACACCAAAAATCCAATGGCTTGGAGAAGCAAACTTTGTCCTGTGGACTTCGATAAAAGGGCACATGTATTGGAACATTATCGTTTACAACATAGCAGCGTTTCCTCAGCCATGATGACTGTGTCAGCACATTTCAGTCTGACAAGAAGGGTAGAGAAGTATCTTACAAGCTAATGCACAGGTTCTACCCAGCTAGCAGCTACTTAAAGAAACTTCCTATTGATACTTGTGTAATTTCTGTAATATGCAAAAGGAGACCACTATTAATTTCTTTTGACACTGTCAATACACCAATGCAGTGTCAAAAGAAATGAATAGTCGTCTTGGAGACATGGCAATAGACTGACTGCGGAAACATATTGTAATGTGTCTACTATGGTTAATAGTTTTTCAACATACCACACTGAAAATTCCGTTCATTAGTCAGCTGCTTCAGCTTTAACCTGAAAAATTGGGAGATAAAAAGGATTTAGGTTGCAATGTTTGAAAAATAACCAATATGTTTTTAAATGTTAAAAGGAATAACAACACAGAAATATCTGATTGTACTAACACAAGCCTTTCTGCCTGGACACGGGCAAACTAAAACAGAACTTAATGCATTTTACCCTGTGGTAATGCATGTTGAATCAGAGCTTCTGAGTGAGTCAGTAATCCAGTCAGTATTAAAATATTTGTGCCATTTTGTCATAAATTGTTTCATATTGGTTACTTTATACTGAATATTTTTCGGTTGGCCCGCTAGAATATGCTCAATGTCCGGTCGTCCCGAGTCCGGTCATCCCAGTGGTTCCAAGTCCGGTGGTCCTGGATCTGGTCATCCCAAGTTACTTAATACTGAATATTTTTCGGTTGGCCCGCTAGAATAGGCTCAATGTCCTGGTCGTCTCAGTGGTCCCAAGTCCTTTGGTCGCTTCAGTGGTTCCAAGTCCGGTGGTCCTGATTCCCATCCCCTGGGGTTTCAAGCCTGGTGGTCCCAGCGGCAGCTAAAGCCCACGGCTCGCCCCTGCACCGCCCAGACTCCCTGCCCTGGCGGATCCACCCTGGCCCCTCCCCTGCTCCGCCTCTACTCTGCCAACCCTGCCCTGGTCTCCAGCCTGCTTGCCGGCTCCGCCCTGGCTCCTGAAGAAGATTTTATTAATCATAAAATGAAAGAATTATGTACTAGTTATTCTACTATTAAAAATATAAAGGAATCATGTATCATATGTTTCTGTGTGTGCTGGTAAGTCAGCAGGATGTCATGTTTCTGTGTGTGCTGGTAAGTCAGCAGGATATCACATGTTTTTATAAAAGGCTCTTTAACATCTAGTTTCAACATAATGGAAAAATCCAAAACCCCCCGGTAAAACAAAATGAGATGTATGTGTGCAAACCAACCTATATAAACCCTGTTCAACCAAACAGCCCTCAGTTTCATCTAAAGATGGGCTCGGCTTGATTGTTTTCACAATAAAGTCTATTCTTTTGGCATCATAACCCAAAGACCTTTGAGTATTTCTTCAAAATTGGGAGATAGGGAATCCACAACACTCCTTGCTCTGCCTGTGCCGCCCTGTTCTCCAGCCTGCCTGCTTGCTCTGCTCTGGCTTTCAGTCCAAGCATCCCTGGGGATTCAAGCCCAGTTGTCCCAGCTGCATGCGGCAAAAATGTGACGTGCGACATGCGACGAATAATGCGACGTGCGACGGATAATGCAACGAAAAATGTGACATGCGACAAATAATGCGACATGCGACGAATAATGCGACATGCGCCAGATAATGCGACAGATAATGCGACATGTGACGGATACTGCGACAAATAATGCGACATGTGACGGATACTGCGACAAATAATGCGACATGTGACGATTAATGCGACAAATAATGCGACATGCACCGGATAATGCGACAAATAATGCGACATGTGACGGATACTGCGACAAATTATGCGCCGTGCGACATGTGACGATTAATGCGACAAATAATCGACATGCACCGGATAATGCGACATGCGTCAAATAATGCGACATGCGCCAAATATGCGACAAATAATGTGTCATGCACCGGATAATGCGACATGCGCCGAATAATGCAACGTGCGATGGGCGCCGGATAATGCGACAAATTATGCGACATGCAACGAATAATGCGCCGTGCGACATACGGTGGATGATGCGCCATGCAGCAAATAATGCAACATGCGCCACATAATAATGACTAATACACTGGCGAAGGCAGGCAGGACAGCACAGGCAGACAGGCTGAAAGCCAGGGCGATGAAGGTAGGCTGGAAGCCAGGGTGGCGCAGGCTGGCTGGAGGTCAGGGTGGCGCTGGCAGGCAGACTAAAGACCAGAGTGGCGCAGGCAGGCTGGTACCACCACCATTAGGCTTGAAATCCCAGGGACGATCGGATTCCTGCGGCGCAGGCAGGCTGAAAGCCAGGACAGAGCAGGGTGGCGCAGGAGGAGCGTGTGAGCAGGGAGGTGGTTTGGAGTCAGGGAGGCGCAGGCAGAGCAGGGAACCAAGGCGGAGCCGTGGGCTGGAGATGGCGCTGTTGCTGCCGCTGGAACAACCGGACTTAAATCCCCAGGGAAGATCGGACTCCTGTCGTCCAGGCAGGCTGAAAGCCAGGGCAGAGCAAGATGGCGCAGGCAAGCAGGCTGGAGGCCAGGGCGGCGCAAACTGGAGGCCAGGACCAAAAAATATTTTATATTAAGTAACTAAAATTAAACAATTTATTACAAAATGGCACAAATATTTTATTACTGACTGGACACTTGACTCACTCAGAAGCTCTGATTCAACATGCATTACCACAGGGTAAAATGCATTAAGTACTTGACTCACTCAGAAGCTCTGATTCAACATGCATTACCACATGGTAAAGTGCATTAAGTACTGTTTTAGTTTTGTTACGATTCAGGGAAGTCAGAGGGGTAAGGTGAACACAGGTTTACTTCTTAAATATCAAAACGTAAATAGGAAATCCAAAAACAGGGAACAAAAACATCCATAGTTTGCCCATGTCTAGGCAGAAAGGCATCTCTGTGTTGTTATTCCTTTTAACATTTAAAAACAACCTAAATGATTTTGATCTCCTTATTTTTTAGGTTAAAGCTGAAGCAGCTGGCTAATGAACGGAATTTTCAGTGTGGTATGTTGAAAAACTATTAACCATAATAGACACATTACAATATAGTGACTAAAATATGAAGAAATACTGACAGTACTAAGAACACCAATTTAAGCAAAAATCCAATAGCTTGAAGATTCACATTTTGTGCTGCTGGCTTTATCTACACAGAGAGAAAAACAGACAGACATTTTTATATAATAAACCTTTTATTTGTTGTGGCCAAATTCCATATACACAAATGTTCTAGTTGTAAAGCAAACTTCAGCAGGTTTCTCACTACATTCAAACAATATATAGAAACGCTTTCTACATCCTCTAATGCTAAAGCAAAGAAAACCCTGTTGTATTGTGATTATTTTAGAATTCTCCATTTTAGCAGATCTAATTAAAATATTGACCTATGATTTAGGTCTCTATTTATGATTGTTTATTTTATTTATTAACTAAATTTGTCTTATTTGAGTTTTTCATTTTTATTTATTTATTAAATGTCAAATTCTAATTTAACTATTGTTGTTAAATGTTTTAACAACAATAGCCTAGTGCTGCTTTGTCCAAGAACATCACAGAAGATAATCTTTTTGCCTAAATTGAATATGATATTAAAATAAATATTAAATGTACACTTGCCTTTTAAACATGATGTTTTGCTTAGGCCATTCATGTGACTGCAGAAATGAAAACAGACATAGATGATGTTCTTTTAAGGCTGTGGTTTATTTCTAAAGTATTTAAACGCCTGGTTCCTGCGAGCTGAATGATTAAAATGAATGTTCACGTTAATGCTCAGACAGCGTTTCTTTGTCTTTTAAGATTTCAGTAGAAGTACAATTCCCACGGTTTTATTTCATAAATAAAACTTTCTTTAGTTGTTTAGTTCTTTATTTCATTTACCCGAATATTTGCTAAGAGGTACAGGCAGACATTTCTTCTCCTTTATTTTTCTGCACCCTGCGTGTTACGTTACTGACTGGAGAGACCAGTATGCGTAGATGATGCGTGTCTTCTAATTTTCATTAATTCAAAGCTGTGTCTGTGTAAAGTTCACAGACAGTGTTTGGAAAGGTCTGCACGTTTACATATCCTTTTTTAATCATCTAAACTGTGGTTGTGGCAAAGCCACAGTTTTGTCATCAGTTTTTATGACAGGCTCCTTTTCTGTGCTTCATGTTGCCATAATAACGATTACATGTTTACAAAGCTGGAAGTTCATCAAATCCCTTAATATAGTGCTGTGATTGAAGTAGTAAATAAAAATTCTTCATTCATATTGATTCACACGTGACCAAATTTCATCATAGCGTATAGGCCTGCCCTATGCGACGGAACGCTGTATATGTTTCATTTGTGTTGTTGTGCGTTGCTCATACATACAGGTCTGAAACTGACTGTTGTCAGTCACTGAAGTAATGTTCAAAGAAATGAATGCGCTCTGTCAGACGTGAGCCTGGGTGACATTTATTTTTGACTCGGACAATGGATAAAACCGTCAAAGAAATCTCATATAATTCGTGGAACTCCAAGAGCCGTTATCTGTTGCTGTGTTCATATCCAATGCAATGCATATCACTGTAGTGTTTTTTCTTCTTTGTGAAGATTTGGGAGAAAAAGACAATCAGTTGATGCTAGACTTACTTAAGTTTGCTTTCTCACACCAAGCCAGACGTGACGTCCTGCTGTTGTCTCTCACCTGTCGCACCCTCTTTTGTTCCGAGCGGAAGTGCATTGCGGTTCATTTATGTGCTTGGAAAAGGAAATGCCGCTGTGTTTTTCTCGTTATTTTCAGATGCAATAAATACATAAATGACATCTTTCTGAGGTGTCTTTGTCCAAGATAAGGGGGTCTAATGTGATAGAATGTGTTGGACATGGCTCTCTTTCTTTCATGCTACATTCTTAGTGACATCACAGAAGAGAATCTTTTTGCACTGCTTTGCAATACACTGTTCAAATGAAGATTAGATGTAAACATGTTTGTTTTGCTTAAGCCATTTATGTGACTGCAGAAATGAAGTGAGAAACAGGTGGTTTCAGGTGGAGAAACATTTGTAAAGTACAAACTCGTCTGTCCTATAATGTGCAATAAAATCACAGGCTTTGATAAGCTCAACCTTTTCTGCATGAACAGCAACTGATTTCATGTGTTCCTAAATGTAGACGGTAGAAACGGTACTAAATGTAAGTGTAGAAATGTTTTTTACCTTTTCAAAAACAGCGCTATTCAAAAGTGCAACAGTTCAATTCAGATCAAAGTGGCCAAAATAACTTTTCAAAGTTAAATAGGCAAAATCATAGCAGAAGGCATATATAGGCTACTTTATGCTTGTGCAACACACACCCCTACATATCACTGGCTATGTGTGATATTCATGTGTATATAAAGTGCTTAACCAATGTATTAGAGCACTCGTCATAATAAAAAGAAAACACAAAAAGTAATCGGTCAAAAACTTGTCTAAAACTAAAAATGTTATTGTTGTGTTCATTGGGCAAATAGCAAATTAAAACAACGAAATAGTCTGTATTCGCATTTTGTAATACCCAAGTTTTAGCTTGCACATTCAGTTTCTCTCAGAAGTCAGGAATAAAGGACTGCAAGTACGCTACCAGTCAAAGGTTTTGATACAATTGATAGAAATGTTTCCCCTAATCTTCAAAAGCTTTTTATCTGAGGGTGTGTAGTTCAATGTTTGAATTGAATTTCGTAGACAAACATGTAATTCTGCCAACATATTCTTTTTCTTTTACATTTCAAAACTAAAATCGTATTTTCAAAACAAACAAACAAAAAAAACATTTGAAATGTTTTACTAGGACCAAATAATGAATAAAAAGCCACCAATAAGAGTCCAGCAAAGATGGAAATTCCTTCAGTGCTGTTTAAAAAGCTTCCTCAAGAAACTGGATGATAAGAGACAGGGGCGCAACTATCCAGTGTTAGAGGGGTATGCAGCAAAAAATTTTGGCACCCCCACTTCTAAATAAATAAGTGTGCCGGACATCATCATGTATGGGTTTGAAATAATAAATGTTTATTTTAAAGTATATCAGACAGCCACTGTAAGCCTACCATAATTATATGGTATATATGTACACATATATATATATATGTATATGTATGTCTGACAGCACAGCTGATCTAACATGAACAGCTAATGGTAAAAAAAAAATATATATTTGTTTTCATGATAAACCAGCCTTATTGCATAAGTAATGTTTTCCAGCTTCTAGTCATTTATTGTGCATGCTACCCTATATTTACCAGTTGTCATTTTACTTTAATAAAATTGAGATATGTCATGCATAGGATTGGTACCAAAGGGTTTAACCAAAATCTAAATGTAGATATCAGCAACATTATTTTGCAGTAAGTTAGTAAACACTTGTCAGTCAACATTAATATTTGGAAGCCTCCAAGTTTGGTAGCAAATATATGCATGATTCCACGGTAAACCAGAGATATTAAAGTTGTTTTCCAGATTCTTGTCATTTATTGTACATGCTACCTTATATTTTTCAGTTTTCAGCTCAGCAACCTCGGTTTTGCATATTCTAAGCTAGCTACATATTCTGTCTGCTACATTCCCAGTGTCAGCAAACGCTAGCTAGTCTGTTAACATGAATAACGTATTTGCAAGCCTAAAAGCATAGACGTCACATTTTAAATCCTACCTGTTGCCTTTCACCATCCACTTATTTAGCTGCTGTCGCATCCCTTGACATGCCATCTCCTTTTCCCTCTTTCTTTTTCTATTTTTAGCCCCGATAGCTTTTTGCTTTATCCATTTTCGAGTTTCAATTACAACTCACTAACGTTACTGCTGCTCACTCCAGCCGCCCATACTCACTGATATTACCCTTCTATGTCTAAATTCTATGATGGAATCTTATGAGGGCACCGGCGCCTACTCTAGCCTGTTAGTCCTCTAAAATTTATATAACTTTTTTTTTTATATATATATATATATATAACTTTTATATAAATTTATATAACTTTTATTATTTAAAAAAAAAAAAAAATTAACCATCGCTTTGACGCCCCCCATGGTGCGGCGCCCCTATGCGCCGCATATAGCGCATACCCACTTTTTGCACCACTGATAAGAGAGTAGGATTGTACAAATTCCAGTCAAAGGGTGGCCACTTTTGAGGATACTGAAATAAAACATGGTGTTTATTTGTTTTGGATGTTTTAGTGGCAACATAATTCCCACAGTTTTAATTGTGTTATTTCATGGTTTTGAGGAGTTTACTACTGATATTCTAAAATGTGGGGGGGGGGTTGGGACTAAACAACAGTGATTAAGTGTTTCTAAACCTTTGCTTGGTAGTGTAAATAACTGTAACTGGGCATCTGAATGGAAACTAATGATTTGCTTTACTATTTCTTATTCTGCCTTTCATGGTGAAACAGCACATTTAAACATTCAAGGATAACAACGCCCATTCAATTGAAGCATTCTAAATACTACTGAGACTAAAGAGCTCACACATCCTGGTGGATTAACCATTACAGAAACATAAAACATTATTTTGGGAAGCACCGCTTCTCTTGGTTTAGGGCAGCTTTTGCACAAACCTTCAATTGGGTGCTGCTTTAATGAATTTGTGAAGCGCTGTATGGTGTTATACATATAGACATCACTCATGCACGTATTTCCCAGGATTTCTCCCAGTCTGTTTTATATTTCTGCAAACGTTTTTCTTTACCTTTGTCTACTACCACTACCGACATTTGCCGCTGTAAGCTACTCTTACGGAAAGATGTGTTGTTTGGCTTCATCCACACAGAGAGAAAAACAGACAGATGGTTTTATATAATAAACCTTTTATTTATAATGGGCAAATTCCATCGACACAAATGCAATTTTTCTGTTTGTAAAGCAAACTTCAACAGGTTTCTCATTAAATTCAAACAATATATAGAAATGCTCCTCTAATGCTAAAGCAAAGGAAACCCTGCACTCTAAAAACAGATGTGTTAAAAATAACACAAGATGTGTCTAGTTAGGGACAACACACAGATGTGTTGTCCCTAACTAGACACATCTTTGTGTTAATTTAACACATTTTGTGCTACTTTTAACTCAACTTGTGTTACTTTCAACTCAACATGTGTTGTCCCTTTTATGTATTTAACACAAAATGACACATTATGTGTTAAACAGCATAACACAAAAAATGTGTTAAAAAATTACTTTTTTAGAGTGTGTTATGTTGTGATTATTTTACAATTCCCCATTTAGCAGGTCTTATTGTTCCCTTAATTATATTTAACTTTGATTTAGAACTCTATTTATTATTGTTTATTTTATTTATTTAATCAATTTATCTTATTTGAGGTTTTCATTTTTATTTATTTAATGTCAATTTCTAAGTTTGCTAAATTCCCCCTGGCTATTGTTGTTAAATGTTTTTCATGTTATTCACAATAAAGATTATTGAAAAAAAAACCCGTAGCGACAGCCAATGAAAGAAAGCTGTCACTGTCACGAGAGCGTACTTCCTCGGGGCTTCACAAATGTAGTTGCTGTACATACGGCTACCTTGCACACACGTTTCCAAATGCTCAACGATTCTATACAGATGCACAGTTAAGGTTATTTACACTACCAAGCAAAGGTTTAGAAACACTTACTCACTGTTGTTTATTACCCCCACACATTTTAGAATATCAGTAGTAAACTCCTCAAAACCATTAAATAACACAATTCAAACTGTGGGAATTATGTTGCAAATAAAACGTCCAAAACACACGAACACCATGTTTTATTTTAGCCACCCTTTGAGTGGAATTTGTAAAATCCTACTCTCTTATCATCCAGTTTTTTGAGGTCTCAACCTGGGAAGCTTTTAAAACAGCACTGAAGGAATTTCCATCTTTGCTGGACTCTTATTGGTGGCTTTTTATTCATTATTTGGTCCTAGTAATCCATTTCAAATGTTTTTTTTTGTTTTGTTTTTTAAATAAGATTTTAGTTTTCAAATGTAACAGAAAAAGAATATGTTGGCAGAATTACATTTTTGTCTACGAAATTTAATTCAAACATTGAAATACGCACCCTCAGATGAAGAGATTTTGAAGAACATGAGAAACATTTCTATCAATTGTATGAAAACCTTTGACTGGTAGCGTACTTGCAGTCCTTTATTCCTGACTTCAGAGAGAAGCTGAATGTGCCAGCTAAAATCTGGGTATTACAAAATGCGAATACAGACTATTTCATTGTTTTAATTTGCTATTTGCCCAATGAACACAACAATCATTTTTTTTGTTTTAGACAAGTTTTTGACCGATTACTGTCAAATGCAGTCACATAAACGGCTTAAGCAAAACAAACATGTTTACATCTAATCTTCATTTGAACAGTGTATTGCAAAGCAGTGCAAAAAGATTCTCTTCTGTGATGTCACTAAGAATGTAGCATGACACAAAGAGAGCCACGCCCAATACATTCCATCACATTACAACCCCTTATCGACAAAGACACCTCAGAAAGATGTAATTTATTTATTTATTGCATCTGAAAATAACGAGAAAAACACAGCGGCATTTCCTTTTCCAAGCACATAAATGAACCGCAATGCACTTCTGCTCGGAACAAAAGAGGGTGCGACAGGTGAGAGACAACAGCAGGACGTCACGTCTGGCTTGGTGTGAGAAAGCAAACTTAAGTAAGTCTAGCATCAACTGATTGTCTTTTTCTCCCAAATCTTCACAAAAAAGAAAAAAACAAAAACACTACAGTGATATGCATTGCATTGGATATGAACACAGAAACAGATAACGGCTCTTGGAGTTCCACGAATTATGTGAGATTTCTTTGACGGTTTTATCCACTGTCCGAGTCAAAAATAAATGTCATCCAGGCTCACATCTGACAGAGCGCATTCATTTCTTTGAACATTACTTCAGTGACTGACAACAGTCAGTTTCAGACCTGTATGTATGAGCAACGCACAACAACACAGATGAAACATATACAGCGTTCCGTCGCACAGGGCAGGCCTATACGCTATGATGAAATTTGGTCACGTGTGAATCAATATGAATGAAGAATTTTTATTTACTACTTCAATCACTGCACTATATTAAGGGATTTTATGAACTTCCAGCTTTGTAAACATGTAATTGTTATTATGGCAACATGAAGCACAGAAAAGGAGCCTGTCATAAAAACTGATGACAAAACTGTGGCTTTGCCACAACCACAGTTTAGATGATTAAAAAAGGATATGTAAACGTGCAGACCTTTCCAAACACTGTCTGTGAACTTTACCAGACACAGCCTTTGAATGAATGAAAAATAGAAGATACGCATCACCTTACTGGTCTCCAGTCAGTAACGTAACACGCATGGTGCAGAAAAATAAAGGAGAAGAAATGTCTGCCTGTACCTCTTAGCAAATATTCGGGTAAATCAAAAATTGAAATAAAACCGTGGGAATTGTACTTCTACTAAAATCTTAAAAGACAAAGAAACGCTGTCTGAGCATTAACGTGAACATTCATTTGAATCATTCAGCTCGCAGGTTTTTTTGCCAGGGAAACCAGGCGTTTAAATACTTTAGAAATAAACCACAGCCTTAAAAGAACATCATCTATGTCTGTTTTCATTTCTGCAGTCACATGAATGACCTAAGCAAAACATCATGTTCTTCTTCTTCTTCTTTTTTTTCTTTTTATGGCGGGCGGCACCAACGTTAAGGTGCAATATCGCCACCTACTGTATTGGAGTGTGAACCAGAGTTTACCCATTTCATAATTGAGATATGAGGAAAAACAAAACAAACAAACAAACAAACAAAAAGAACTAAATTCTCTTGATCAGCTCCGTTTTCTTGAGATATAAAAATAAACTCTCTACACCATAATTAAATATATTTTTAAGATTAAGATCCACTCCCACCTTTCTAAGTTCGTTCTTCATTGTTTCTCGTTCATTAATATACTTCTGACAGAAACAAATAACATGCTCTACTGATTCCTCTACTCCACAGTACTCACATAATCCTGTTGGATAAAACATCATGTTTAAAAGGCAAGTGTACATTTAATTGTCACGGTTTCACCTTGCACCTCTCGTTTGAACTTCAACTCCCACGATCCTCTGCACCTCACCACCTGTTCACGATCAATTATCTTGTTATCACCTGCACCTGCCTCACGTCGTTATGGACTTTATTTAATGTGTTTGCTTTCTGTTCTCCCTCGGCTGGTGTTGTTGTTATATGTTTGTTGTTTTCTGGATGTCATTCTGTCATAGCTTGCTTTCATTGAGTCTGTCAGCTGTGCATTTAGCCTTGTAAACCTGTGAGTAATCTGAGTGTGTGGTTCACCGCTGTATTCTGTGCCTGCCTGTGATTTCCCCTCTGAAGTGAGGTCTGTACCAGTTTTTGTTATTCCGCTGATGAGGTTCAGTAAAAGACTTTAAACTGAATTCTTGTGTTCTGCCTCGTCTGATGCACGGTAAATTTAATATTTATTTTAATATCATATTCAATTCAGGCAAAAAGATTCTCTTCTGTGTTCTTCGACAAAGCAGCACTAGGCTATTGTTGTTAAAACATTTAACAACAATAGTTAAATTAGAATTTGACATTTAATAAATAAATAAAAATGAAAAACTCAAATAAGACAAATTTAGTTAATAAATAAAATAAACAATCATAAATAGAGACCTAAATCATAGGTAAGTATTTTAATTGGATCTGCTAAAATGGGGAATTCTAAAATCACATTACAACAGGGTTTTCTTTGCTTTAGCATTAGAGGATGTAGAAAGCGTTTCTATATATTGTTTGAATGTAATGAGAAACCTGCTGAAGTTTGATTTACAACTAGAACATTTGTGTATATGGAATTTGGCCACAACAAATAAAAGGTTTATTATATAAAAATGTCTGTCTGTTTTTCTCTCTGTGTAGATAAAGGCAGCAGCACAAAATGTGCATCTCCAAGCTATTGGGTTTTTGCTTAAATTGGTGTTCTCAGTACTGTCAGTATTTCTTCATATTTTAGTCACTATATTGTAATGTGTCTATTATGGTTAATAGTTTTTCAACATGCCACACTGAAAATTCCATTCATTAGCCAGCTGCTTCAGCTTTAACCTAAAAAATAAGGAGATCAAAATTATTTAGGTTGTTTTTAAATGTTAAAAGGAATAACAACACAGAAATGCCTTTCTGCCTGGACATGGGCAAACTATGGATGTTTTTGTTCCCTGTTTTTGGATTTCCTATTTGCGTTTTGATATTTAAGAAGTAAACCTGTGTTCACCTTACCCCTCTGACTTCCCTGAATCGTAACAAAAGTAAAACCGTACTTAATGCATTTTACCCTGTGGTAATGCATGTTGAATCAGAGCTTCTGAGTGAGTCAAGTGACCAGTCAGTAATAAAATATTTGTACCATTTTGTAATAAATTGTTTAATTTTAGTTATTTTTAACTTAATACTTAATATTTTTCGGTCCTGGCCTCCAGCCTGCGCCACCCTGGCCTCCAGCCTGCTTGCCTGCGCCGGCCTGTTCTCCAGCCTGCCTGCGCCATCTTGCTCTGCCCTGGCTTTCAGCCTGCCTGCAGCACAGGAGTCCGATCTTCCCTGGGGATTTAAGTCCGGTGGTTCCAGCGGCATCTCCAGCCCACGGCTCCGCCTTGGTTCCCTGCTCTGCCTGCGCCTCCCTGGCTCCAAACCACCTCGCTGCTCACCCTGCTCTGCCTGCGCCACCCTGCTCTGCCCTGGCTTTCAGCCTGCCTACGCCGCAGGAATCCGATCGTCCCTGGGATTTCAAGCCTGATGGTGGTGGTCCCAGCGGCAGCTCCAGCCCACGGCTTCGCCCTGGCTCCCTGCTCTGCTGGCTCCGCCCTGGCCCTTGGCCTCTGCCTCCAGCTTGCCTGCATCGCCCTGGCTTTCAGCCTGTCTGCCTGCGCTGCCCTGCCTGCCTACGCATTATTGTCGCATTATTCGGCATTATTGTAATGTGTCTAATATGATTAATAGTGTTTTAAAATGCCACAATGAAGAATGTTTCTGATACTTTGTGTAAGTTCTGTAATATGCAAAAGGAGACCACTATTTATTTATTTTTGCACTATCAATACACCAACACATTTTGGGAATGTTTCTATACATATGCGTGTGAGACGATGTGTTTTTTCAATTTTCTTTATTATGGAAAGATGTGTGGAATGTACGTGACAAAGAAAGAACCTGTAGCTAAGCCGTGATTCATTTTCCTATTAGTTTACATGTTGTTTTTTTCAAGTATGTGCATAAACATGGGCATTCTTTGCACTGTAATTAGATTCGGTGTGTTTTATTTAGATTCCTATTGTTATTGTTACATTACCTCCATATTGTCATTCTTAACTGTACGTATGTCATTACATTTGTGAGTTGTTTTTTTTTGTGTTACTCCTATTACTTGCAAGGTCTCCATATAATTGTGCATAATTGTACAAAATGTCACTGCATTTTGTGTCACGTGACAACTAAACAAATTGAACTGAATTAAACACGTCACTATCACAAAAAAGTGATGTTTTTCCTTACGCACGGGCATTGTAGTATTAGTGGTTGGTTATATTTACTTTTATCGTTATTTATTGGATCAATTAGTTATCAGTGAGACAGTTTCTGTGTGTTATCAGCATGTTTTTGCCCATCAGTTATACGTGTAGTATACTGGTATGGTCGAAGATGACGAGGACGCCGACCTGACTAGGCGGATTAAAACCAAGGTCCGGCATACCTCACTGGTCAACACCTTCTTTGTTCCAAAGCTGTAGCCCGGACGCTTTTCTAGAAAGAGCCGAAGTGTATTGCGGTTCATTGATGTGCTTGGAAAAGAAATGCCGCTGTGTTTTTCTCGTCATTTTCAGATGCAATAAATAAATAAATGACATCTTTCTGAGGTGCCTCTGTCCAAGATAAGGGGTTGTAATGTGATGGAATGTATTGGGCGTGGCTCTCTTTGTGTCATGCTACATTCTTGGTGACATCACAGAAGAGAATCTTTTTGCACTGCTTTGCAATACACTGTTCAAATGAAGATTAGATGTAAACATGTTTGTTTTGCTTAAGCCGTTTATGTGACTGCAGAAATGATGTGAGAAACAGGTGGTGTTCTTTTAAGGACATGTTTTATTTGTAAAGTTTTTTAGGCAACGTGTAGCCTGATAAGGGGACAAACTGCTTTGATGTTGCACGCGCACAACGCCTTGTTCACGAACAGGAAATCACTCGTGCGAGCCAAGCGCATGTGCAACAGAAGCTCAACAAAGCCTCTGCATTCATCGTCGGATTAGCTGGAAAGGTATTTATTTTCCTATTTCCCATTTCTTTCAACACATTATATAGATGTTTATGTTGTGTTTTGTGTATTACGGCCGCGCTGTGTGGAAGGGGGTGCTGAGGAAAAACATTCCACACCATTCATATGTCACGCGTGTGGAATGTACGTGACAAAGAAACCACCTGTTGCTAAGCCGCGATTCATTTTCCTATTAGTTTACATGTTGTTTTATTCAAGTATGTACATAAACATGGGCATTCTTTGCACTGTTTTTAGATTCAGTGTGTTTTATTTAGATTCCTACCCAGCTAACAAAAAATGGTCCCTGCAATGTCCCCTAATTGGCCTCTGCGAACGTCCCCTGAACGTCAGTGTGTAGGGTCCTCTTGACGTCCTCAGGACATCCCCAAAGACGTCATCCGGACCTAAAACAACGAAATAAACATGTTTAGCTCGCTATGTATTATTGTTATAAAATGTTATTTTGCAATTAAACCTGTAGAAATTGTTTTAAAGGTAAGTGAGACAAACGTCTGCGTAAAGTCTTGAATCCAAGTCTTTTCAAACATGTACTTACTTGATTAGCTTTTTTCGCATGATCTGGAGCATGCTTCAGGGACACTGCAATTATTTCCTCCACACTCCGGGATGTTTGCTGTGGGTATGCTTTACTGCAGGCACCTTGATTTAATACAGATATCACAGTTAATAATAGTTCTCAGAGAGATTTAAAAAGTTCCATTGCACAAGCATTAAACATTAAATGAGTAAGTAAGCCACTTTGGATAAAAGCGTCTGCTAAATGAAGAGCAATTCCAGCTATTTGTATGTGACATTTGCAGTCAAAACTCGAAATTATAAATTCATCAACTCACAGAATGTTAACTTAATGCAATGTTGCAATATTTATTACCAATATATTTAACCTCAGTTAATATTTTCTTAGACCTCTATTGATAGAGCCCAGACTTAAGAAAAATATCAGTACACAATACACAAATTTTCTATTTTAAAAATAGTGGTAGACATGTGTTATGGATGTGACAAAAAGAGATCTATGTTTGTGAGAATCAACATACTTTGCAGAATTACTTTGAATTAAAATGCACAAACCAGAATCAATAATGCCCCAAAAATAGTTTATATGGCTCTTCACAGAATGTCAATTACACTCTTAAAAATAAAGGTGCTTCATGATGCCATAGAAGAACCATTTTTACCTGGATGGTTCCATAAAGAACCTTAAACATCCAAAGGATGTTTCACAAAAGGTTATTTAGACTATATAAAGGTTCTTCGAGGAACCAAACCTTTTGAAGCACCTTTATTTTTAAGAGTGTAATTCATAATTTGTAACAATATGGACTGTAATTGATATTATAGTTCACATATTTGACTAAACAAAATTATGTTGCTAATAAAAATGCTTTAAAAAATTAAGGAGAGGCTTTGTGACAAGGTTGCATGGAATTTCCCATAAATGTAAATATAAATTTTGTTTTCAAAATAGACAGTTGACTGCAATAAATATTTATGTGCTGAGAACTAACAACTTATGACCTATTTTAAAGTTTGACACAGACACATTATTTGTCATTAGTGGCAAGTTTTGAAACTTACGCATAATAACATCATTGATTTTTAGATGCTGAAATTGACGTTTCCCCTTTCTCCCTTTGTAGCTATACTGTCCCCATAAAGAGTTATCTCCAATTTTTTTCAGCATCCTCCTTGATAGGTCTATTTCTAATAAAGAACAACAATCAGACCAAGACTGGTGTTTCAATACTCGCGAGGGAGAGAGCAGCTTTGAGATCTTTCAGAAAGGTTCTCTATCACTCTCTCTCAGAGTCTCTTCTCCCTCGTAGCCTTTTTATTGCATAAAACAACTCCCATGGGACAACTCCCATTGAAGGACATGAAAGGATTCATGTGTGCAATAATACAGATAAGCATTATGAGTGTGGGCCTCTCAATGGCCTTGATTTTCTGTGATACATGATTAATACTTGTGGAATGTGAATATTAAAAAATCAAACGTAGCATAAAAACAGAAACATATATCATTAGAAAAACACAAGATTAATACCTGTAAATCTTAAACTTAATAAAGACAGAATAAAGGATAATATATTTTCTTGATTATATCTCCAACATTTCCCTCCTGTTTATCATTTATTCTTTGTTTTTATCAAAACTGTACCTTTATCTGTTGATACTTTCAGTACAGCTCATCATAATTAAAGAATTTCATGAGAAACCTTGCTACTCTGCAACATCTTTATAATGCCCATTTGTAGCTTTCTTCCCACCAGCCAGAGTCTCATACAATTCATCATCAGTTTGAGTATTTACCATGTATACTCGTGTAAAAGTGGAGCTGATCATTTTTCTGACCATGGTAGTAATAAATGGAATCACACATGTCATGCATAAACAAATCAGTAATAAAACAGCGGCAATAGGTATAAACATTTTGAGGAGCACATGCCACCATGATCCTCCAAACAACCACTGTAACAGTCCTTTTGTCGTCACTTGGTCTTCCTCCACGACATTTCGCAATGCTGTAAGGTTGGTTATGGCCTGCTCTATGATGTATCCGTCCTCGTCATTTTCCGGGATAAAAGTACAACATGACGTTCCCACTACCGCACATACACCGCAGAGCGAAGCAGTAGGTTGGTCCAAAACCATACGGCTCTGCATCTCCATCATTCGCAGTGCAGTAAGTTCTTCTCTGATGCCTTTCAGCGCCGCTATGGTAGTGTTCACGAAACTTTCAAATCGATATGTCATAGTCTCCATACGTAGCATCAATTTGGCAACACCGACCCAGGGAAAGAGGGCCAAAGCTACCTTTTGTCCATCAGTCCATAGTTTGTGATCCAAAGGCACGTCCGTGCCCCAAACAGAATCATGCTTCTTAAAGTTCTCTTGTCGTTTCCTTCGATGATGATGAGGTTTAGCTGAGATGACGTATGAATGATCTGAAGGTATCATAGGGGCACACCGTCCTTGCCATCCAGTAGGCAGGTTAGTATAGACGCTTAACCCACACAGCCAGACGAAATTTGACTGAGGGATGGTTCCCATAGCGTCCGGTACGGTGAAATACGGTGCACACTTTGCTCTTCCTTTAGCTTCAAACTTATTAAGATGACCAGTTGCATTTTGAGTGCATGGTGTATATATAGCTCCACAATTGTAACCTGGAACTTTTCATTATCACAGGAGAAAAGCAGTATTGACAGGGATTTTCACCCCCTGCAATTTACTCCAGGACGGATTTCCTTATACTTTATCTGTTTCACATTTATTGTTATCCTCAAGGCCCACTTAACAATAAACACAGATCATACAAATACACAACTTAACATTTGTTGATACACTTCCTCTACACAACAAATAACCTAACGAGTTTGCCGTTTTAAACTCTTCTTTACCCATCGTTTCGCACACTGAATTTCCTCTTCAGCTTTCTTTTTATTTCTTCCCCTTTTAACTGCTGCCTTTATTTCTAATCTCTGCATTAGATTTTTACATTCTTCTACATCCAACTTTCCTGTCCACTGATATTTCTTTTTCCATTTTTTAACATATTTTACATTTTCCTGTCCTAACTTTCCCATGTATTTCACATCTCCTGTCAGTTCTTCCTGGTCTTTACTACAACAACAATTTCCCATAATCACAAATGATTATTAAACTGCCAAAAATAAAAAATAAAATAAAAAATAGAAATAACATTTTTAATTTACCCTAACACACAATTAGTACGTACTTCTGGATTTACTTCTGGTAAATGCCCCTGGCTCTTTACCCATCTAGACAATTAGTAAATACTTCTGGATTTACTTCTGGTAAATGCCCCTGGCTCTTTACCCATCTAGACAATTAGTAAATACCCCTGGATTTATTTCTGGTAAATGCCCCTGGCTCTTTACCCGGTAAATGCCCCTGGCTCTTTACCTATCTAGCTAGATCAACAATTGATAAATCCCCTGGATTTATTTCTGGTAAATGCCCCTGGCTCTTTACCCATTTCGACAATTCAAAGTCTAAATCAACTCACCCAGTGCACTGCGTCTGATTCTTGTCCTGCTTCGAATTCCGTCAATCCGAGATCACCAGCCGGGGAAACCTAAAGCCGGCCTGGCAAGGAATTTTCACCACCCAGGGCTTTTGACGAATTCCTAAAAAGAATCCGGCCCGTCGGCGGGACTTCGGCGTGTCTCCCCCACCGTTGATCTTCGGGTATGTTGGAATCCGGCTCGAAGGACCAAAATGATAGGTCTATTTCTTAAAATCTCTATCAATAAAGAACAACAATCAGACCAAGACTGGTGTTTCAATACTCGCGAGGGAGAGAGCAGCTTTGAGATCTTTCAGAAAGGTTCTCTATCACTCTCTCTCAGAGTCTCTTCTCCCTCGTAGCCTTTTTATTGCATAAAACAACTCCCATGGGACAACTCCCATTGAAGGACATGAAAGGATTCATGTGTGCAATAATACAGATAAGCATTATGAGTGTGGGCCTCTCAATGGCCTTGATTTTCTGTGATACATGATTAATACTTGTGGAATGTGAATATTAAAAAATCAAACGTAGCAGAAAAACAGAAACATATATCATTAGAAAAACACAAGATTAATACCTGTAAATCTTAAACTTAATAAAGACAGAATAAAGGATAATATATTTTCTTGATTATATCTCCAACACTCCTTATTCCATCTCCCAAGCTGCCTCCACTTTGAAGACAAAGAAAACTAATCTAGAAACAACAACATATAGTTAAAAAACATGCAAGTTAAATTGTTTTTCAAATTTTATAGATTAACAATTACTAGTAATGCACATACCATCTTTTTTCGAAAATTTGCATTTTCCAGTCCATCACACAGCTCTTCCAACTCTTCCACAGTTTTACAAGGCTTTTCAAGAACTTCTGTTATATCACAGACAGAGGTGCCTGGCTGGCTCACTGATTTCTGGAGTGTTCCTATTGCTGCTGTGACGTTCTCTTGGATTTGGTCTATTTTCAGCATTATCCTCCTTTCCAAACTCTCAAACAACTTGTGGATTTCTGTCCAGAATTTGTTTTGAAACATCATTACTAATTACAGCAAAAAAATAATTTACATCGCTAAAAAGTCTTTGGAAAACAATTAATAAAACTGATAGTTATGATTAAATTCAATAGTTACCATCACGAAAAGATTGTGGGTTAATTGCACTTCCTAAAAGAAGATCAATATATAAATAAATGTATGCATTTATCGAAAAGATTTAATACAAAAACCTTTGTACCTTGATTGGCAGAAATTGACTGCCGTGGTTGCTGTTGTGATCTTGAAAAAGATGGAACTTAATAAAGAAAAACAAAATCGTTAAATGTATAAATTGGTGACTTAAAGACTTAGTCCAAAAGTTGCACTCTTGTGCATGCTTGAGCCACACAGGTTTTTATATTTGTTTACAGTCATAAAAAGTTTTAAGCATATTGTTTGAAACATGTGGCAATCATTGTAAGAGCCTAATAAGTTTTGCCATTTTTACAAAAAAGAGAACTGAATTGACATTAAATACTGCAGTAATTGACATTATATCAGAAATACTATAGACTGAGCCCTGAGTTCCTTTAATTTCATGGAAATATAAAATATTTAAATGTACTTACAGTGAGGAGGCTCAGGCAACAGCACAGTAGATTGTTTTGCTTTTTTTTTGTTTTGGTTGCTCCTCATCTAACTAAAAAAACACACTGAGTTGAAAAATCTGTATAAAATTATATGCATATGAAATAAAAAATATAAAACGTATAAAAGTGAATAATAATGACCTTACCTTTATCTGAAAAGTCAGCTGAAAAACAAAAAACAAAAAAAATTAACAGGGACTGTGTAGTAGTCATGTATAAGTAGTCATTTTTGCACAACATTTGAATTTTCTACTTACACTCAGTTGCAAATGCTGATCTTGACCTTTTATTTCTTTACTTTTTCATCAAATTGTGAATTTCATCTTCAGGGCCAAAAGCAATAGGGTAATATCATTTAGAAACAGAAATAATCTATGCTAATTAATTTATGATAATTTGTTTTAAATAATGAATGGCTACTGTTTAGTTGTGAATGCAATGAAAGGGACATATAACCTTGAGATGATTCACTGTCAGTTTGACCTGTAAAACAAACAATGTGTCACGGAGTCGATGCCTTCAGCATCGGGTTCTCTTCATCACGTCACCCGCTCTTCATCCCCGGACTATTAAGAACTTCATTTCCCACATTCCATTGCACCCCGCACACCTGCCATCAATCACTGTCACTCAGCCCCGCAACCGTCATCACCTGTTTTCCTTTGATTATGGACATTATTTAATGTGTGTGTTTGCTTTTGTTCATTTTTCTGGTGTTGTTGTTATGTCGTTGCTTTGAGTGTGTAATTTTGTCTGTCAGCTGTGCATTTTGCCTTGGAAAAGTTTGTGAGTAATCTCAGCGTGTTGTTCACCGTTGTTTTCTATGCCTGCATTTGATTGCCCTCTGAAGTGAGGTCTGTACCAGTTTGTTATTCCTCTGAAGTTCAGTAAAGACTTTAATCTGAATTCTTGTGTTCTGCCTCGTCTGATGCACGGTAACACAATGAGCATTTCTATTAAATATGAATAGACGACATACATTTTCGCTTTCATTTATTGTTCCAACTTTATTTCTTCTACTTACAGTTGTGGACTAAAAAATATTGCCCCTGGTAAATATGAGCAAAGAAAGTTAAAATAAAAAAATAAATAAAAATGACTCAAACCCCAAATTAATGATATCCTTATCATTTATCACAGTGGGTAAAAGCAAATAATATAGTTCTGATGTGCATTAAAAGATTGCTGTGCTAGACTGTGTCTTTAAGGAAACAAATAAAATAATAAAAAATCCCATTTGCACCATTGCCTTAATGCAGAGCAAGGAAAATAATTTGAGTAACCAGAGACAGATGGAGAACTGTAGAAATCAATTAAATCTTGGGGTCAGAAATCTTTTAAATAAATTAAAGAAAAACAGCATCACACAAGTTGCTGGAGACACAGTTCAAGAAACAAACTTCAGAGTATTTATTTGCCATACTTGAGCTTCAGACAGGACTGTGTTCTATGGCAATATGAAATGAAAGATGTTTTTATCATCAAGATCACACAATAGATTTGGTACACACAGGAATACAAAGCGTCCCATGTCCACAGTTAAATAAACATCTGGATATTTATTTATTTGGACCTACTTTTAAACCAGAGGTCCTAAAAATTTGGCATCATAGTCTATCAAATACCAAAAAATAAAAACCTGACTTCCTCTACTAGAGATCCTATAATAAGCAGTGGTTAGATCTTCCATCAGATAATTGGTTAAAAACAAACATTAAAATCAACACAAAAATGGATCACTGAGCAAAAAAATTCAGCCATAACCATCCCAGTTCCCTGACCAGAACCCAAAACTAGTGCAGTGAAATAATAAAGAGAAAACACCAACATTTGAAGAATCTGAAGAAATCATGTATGGGGGAATAGTCTAAGATAGCAAGAGAAAACTCAGAGCTGTTTTTAGGTATTAAAAGTATTAAATAAAAGGGGGCCAATAACTGTGTCCAATGTGTAATAAAAAAAGCATTTTTTTGTCATTGTCAAAGATTTATTTTTCAAACTTTCTTTGCTCATATTTATTGGGAGGTGGCATGTGTTAGCGTGCGTCAGACAAGGCAGAACACGGGAATTCTGAGTCAAATCTTTTACTGAACTTCATCAGTGGAAATACAAGAACTGGTACAGACCTCACTTCAGAGGGGGAATCACAGGCAGATCAACTATGCACAGCAGATTGACAGAGTATACGCAAAACATAAACAGGATAACCACACGATCAAAATAACATCAACACCAGACAAATAAACTGAACAAAAGACAGGGTTTAAATAATACTGACAATGAGTCCTTAATAATAACAAAACAGACGGTGCAGATAAGTGGGGTTGAGTGAGCGAGATTGCTGGCAGGTGTGCGGGGTGCAGAGGAATGTGGGTGATGAAGTCCTTAGTATTCCGGGGAAGCAGAGCGGGTGACGTGATGAATGGAATCCGATGCTGAAGGCATCGACTCCGTAACAGCATGATGTTTTTCCACAACTTGTACTTACAAAATTGTGTCTGTTGTGCTCTTTTGGCCTTGCTGGGCTGGAATTCTTCTTCTGTAAGAAAACAAAAGTAAAACTGAAAAAGTCTTTCAATGTAAAGTAACTTACCTTATTAACATTGTCATCACATATCTGATACCTCTGAATCTTCTTGGTGGGATGCTCTTACGAACACCATTTCCATCCGAGTCCTCAATATGAGAGGTTTCCACTGCTCTTTGAGCCCGATATCTTGCCAGGCTGTAACTGTCTGTTCTCAGGATATCAAAATTTTTGGATAATGTGCATTATATAAACAACTCCAATTCTAGGAATAGTTTAAAAAAACTATTTTGCGTACATTACCTGTGTCAGAAAATACTCTGACTGCATGTTTTTTCCAGCGATGTTTGTCCGGAATGGCACATTTCTTGACCATGGTGCCAGCATTTGCATTAGGCCAGTAGCAAAACAATACCTTTTAGAGAGACATGTGAATGTTTGATTATTTTATTTATATGTATGTAGTTGACCATGTTTATCATTTGTGACAGGCAGGGTCATATTTGTGCTCTATATAAAACATGTATGGACTAAATCCTACCTCATCATTCCACTCTAACCACAAGGATGGTGCCACCTCAACCTCATTTTGTTCAATAAAGTGAACCACAACATAGCGCAGATAAACCTGTAAGCAAAGTTTTAAAAAACTCTTTATGAAGACAGTACAAAGTTTATTTTTTAAAACATAAATAAAATATGCACAATTATCTCTTAATAGATGACCACTGGCTTCTTTCTCTAACCTTATAATTAAATTATTTTTCCTGTTGTTTGTTGTGTTGTACTGGAAACATCTAGGTTGCTTTGGGCATTCTCTTATCTGCATGGTCCATGGTCCAAAATGGAATGGTGCTATTAGAGCAAGTCAATAAAAGTAGAGAGGAAGCTAACTGGACAAAGCATCAGGAGGCAGAGACTCAGGATGAAGCTGCAGTAGGCAGAGACTCAGGGAATGAAGATCCAGGAGGCGGAGACTCAGGGAATGAATATTCAGGAGGTGGAGACTCAGGGAATGAAAATTCAGGAGGCGGAGACTCAGAGGACAAAGCTTTAGGAGTGGAGCGTCAGGGGAAAGTAGGTGGTACTGCAGTAGGTGGGGACTTTCACAAAGGACTAGGTGGGGCAGAGTCGCAGAAGTCAGAGAATCAGGGTGAAGGAATAGATTACCCAAATATGAAAATTTTCTCATCACTTAGTCACTATCATGCCATCCCTGTGTGTGTGTATGACTTAAGTGTATGACTTTCTTTCTTCTGCTAAACACAAATGAAGATGTCTAGAAAACTACTTTTGTTTGTCCATAAAATACTTTTTAAATATTTTGTGGAAAATCGTTTGTGTTCAGCAGAAGAAAGAAAGTCATACAAATTAGGGATGACATGAATATGGGTAAATGATAAAAAAAATTATGTTATATTACTCTATTTATGTACACTTTGTCACACACTAGAGAGTATGAAGTATTGACACCACAATTCTGATCCCACAGTCTTCCTCCACGATAAATGCACTCTGTTGAAGAGACTTTCTGTTTAGGCAAAGCATTTGAGAATTCCTAATGCTGGTCACGTATGTTCCATACAAACGGGAATCACATGGCGTCATTAGATATGGCTGTAAATTTGTGTACACCCTGCATAAGACTGTGTCATCAGCATTTCCTGACACCACCTCGCAACATTGCTCTGGGCTTAGCACAAACACATTGTTCGGGCACTTGAATGACATAAACTTTTCATTGTTTTCTACCTTTGACTTTGATGTTTCCTCAAAACGATTTGCAACTTGTGCTAAAACATTTTTCCCAGAGCGGACCAGTTTCTTCATCTGGTGAAGATAGCTCTCAAATTTAAATGCACTGCATTTGTCAAGGCTGCCAAAGTTTTGGGCATCTTCCGCAAGGTGCAGCAAGGAATGGACATTGTAAACTAAAAATGGTTCCCCATATAGTTCCCGTCCTTTCTCCACAAAATATGTCAGCAGCTGATTTGCATAAAGCCCTTGTGCCTTTGTAAGATCTGCGTTCACTAAAATGCAAAGAGCTGTGCTGAAACAGAGAAAGTGTTCATACAGCTGATGTTGTAGAACTCCTTTCAGAACAATCTTTCCTGTATACAGAGCACACTGGCGGAACTCTGGTGCTTTCCAGCGTTCAATTTCCTGCAAGCCCCTTGGCTTCCTGGCAAAGCAGGTGGGAATAGATTCTTTAGAGTCACCAGCCTCTCACTTATTTGGGTCACATCTCCTGATGACATGCGGTACTCTGTCTTACCTCTTGTCCACAACAGCAGCAATTTTTTCATTACACCAAGACAGCTCTGGTGCATATAATCTATGGGGAATGATTTGATCATGTCAATTGGCAGAACAGAAAAGGGTGAGACCTGCCCTTCTTGGTGGTGTTCAGGTTGCCAACATTCCCTGAAAGATTCATCTGTCCTCATGGTTAGGTTATTTGTTTCAGGATATATCATCCGACCATAGCTTTTGCTGGAGCATCACAGGTAACACACCTTAGTTGGATGTCTAATGCTGCGTTCACACCAAACGCGAATGAAGCGAATAAATCGCTTATTAGCGTGGATTCAGGACAGCGTGAACATTTTGAGTTTACTCGCTTCATTCGCACGTGAAATTCGCTTCATTCAGAGAAATTCGAGTCTCCCGTTGCAAAATGGCTGACTTGGATTTCGTTGAGAGAGTAGCTGCGCTTTATGTGCTATGGAAGGCTGAAAAACGGCGTAGATTCGTTCGGCGCCGTGTCTGGGTCCATCAGATACTTCAGAGGCACACCCAGCTTGGTGAGTTTCACCAACTCCTCCAGGAGCTGCGCCTGGATGACAGCCGCTTTCAGCGGTACTTCCGACTGAGCAGGTCCCAGTTTGATGACCTGTTGTCCCGTGTCCCACTCGTAATCACGTCACTACTAGAGCAAGTTCCTGATTGGTTAGCGGTAGCGGAA
This sequence comes from Beaufortia kweichowensis, assembly GCA_019155185.1. NCBI lineage: Eukaryota > Metazoa > Chordata > Actinopteri > Cypriniformes > Gastromyzontidae > Beaufortia > Beaufortia kweichowensis. Next base: position 9,309,984 of record CM032807.1, read on the forward strand.
TTCGCCAAAGTTCAGATTTTTCAACTTCAGCGAATCGTCAGCGTTTCAGCGATCAAAGCGCCAAAACGCTCAATTCGCGCCGCCGGATGTCTATTCGCGTCTTTGCATTGACTTAACATGTAAATCACTCGCTCTTAACGCTTCATTCGCGTTTGGTGTGAACGCAGCATAAGTGTTTGCCTCCCCAGTTCAGACAATCCTGGAGAAGTTCTGCCAATTCGTGAATAGTGTCATTGACAAACGTCAGTGTTTTAGGTTTGGATGCAGCAGTGGATATGCACAGGGGGAAAATGCATTCTGGTGACAAATTTATGCAACAGAGGACTGGCCAGAGAGATAGGTTTGAGCTTCTGAACAACAGCAGCCCATCAACATTAATGGAGAGGTCAATTGACTGCAGATGGTCTATCACATCTGCAGGGTATCTGCTTAGATGCTTTGAGAGCTGATCTACCACATTAAACTGTCCATGCTCAACACCATCCTTGGTAGTATGTTCGTAATGTTTCTGATTTCCAAAAAGTGTCCTTGCAGTATGGAGGAGTTCTGCATGCCCATGTTTTTTAAGGATGATTAAGAGAGCGTCCACAGCATTATGTTTAACTTGAAACATGCATGCCCATTCTGAAAGGTCTCCCCTGAGTGTAGGGGTAATATATTCTTCGTTATCAGAACTAGAACTTGCCAGGGCGGCATCTGAAAACATGTCATAATAATCATCCTGAAAATGCTGATTGTGACTAGTGCTGTCACTTTCAGTACTGCAGGCCATCTCAATTGAACTAGTTGATGTTTCTTTTTTTGCTGCCTTCTTTTGTGCCCTTGACACTCTTGCCCAGATTTTGTTGTAATGCCTCTTGCGGTCATTGGATGTCATCAATCTACTGTACTGGTGTCTCTGCCAATAATTGAATTATGCCCAGTCAAATCCCAGTCTTTTAGTGCTTTTACTAACAGTTTCAACCATATAATATAACTTGATTTGAAGCTGAACTTACCTTTTTAGAGGTCATGTTTGCCAGAGGGATAAAGACTGGGAAACAGAAAAAAATATATTAATGTATATACATAAAATTGTGTAAAACAAGAAAAATTAAAAAAGTTGCTTAAATGTTGTTCCTCAAACTTAGCCCCTAGTGATTTTGCTTTTATTAAATAGTCATATTTTATCAGATTAGATGTTTACTTGGATATTGTGCCATAGTGTTATAAATGTGTTTTTGTGCTATAAAACCATGTGTTAAGTTTTATATGCTTTAAGTAAACAATTTCTAAAATGGTGCTACTTGGAATGTCATGTTTAAATGTATTATGTAAATATGAATATAAATGTATTTTAAATATGAATACATTAATGTAAAAGGATTCAAAGATAATTATGCATTGATACATAATTTCTGTTATATTTGACAAACACAGGATGTTTATACTTAGAAGTTTGTGTTTAAATGTATTTATTTATTGCTATTTATTTAATCAATGAATTTAGATTAAACTACAATACTATAGGTGGCAGCATGCACATGGTGTGCTGCCCTCCACAGTGAGGCTGGTGGGCTAATATTAAACTAAGACCGAGTAGTATGTAAGCCAGAAAACCAAAAACATGTATTTTAATGGTTAATATGTGCTGTGCATAACAAAGCAAGCTCTTGATGCAAACCATATATCACACAGTTTTGATGCAATGATAGTAAACGACTTAATATTCCATAAAACCAACATCAAAGATTAAACTACATGAGCTAGTATGATACCATAGCACGCGCTAGTTACCAAACACAAATTTTTTTATACTTACCCCAACTCTTCTATTATAACATACGCAAATCGTAAAGGATTATCATATCAAAGAGTAAATATGACCATACCTTGTCGTCGGGAAATTGGCAAAGCTGTTTACGATAAACAGGTTGTAACGGCCAAAACTATGTTTTAAATGCATTACATTATTGTGCAGTGTGCCCTTTAAGAAGCGTATAATGTGTGGTGATGACGTAGACTGACTATGTGATTGTTTTTGTGAACCACCATAGATGATAACTCAGCTCTGCCGTCCTGTTATTATTTTGTTTTACTTTTATTTGTAACGCTAAACAAAAGTTCAACTCTCATGTATGAGAGGAGCGTGTTGCTGTGCACCAACAATTAAATGTGTGGAACAGCAACTCCAGCAACTGTTTTCCATCTCTTTTATTTCCCTGATTCAACAAGGTATCCGAGCCAGAGCGTTACAATTGGCGCCCGAACAACTGAAGCTGGATCTGTCATCTATGTGGAATCTACGGCGATGAAACCTTAAGCCCTATTCGCACGGGATTAGTATTATCTAGGGACCTCTAGTCATTTGTAATAATTGCGGAGGTTGTCTGTGATCTTAATCCCGTGCGAATCGGCCATGTCTGTAATTTGTAAAGTAAAAATTCCCCCGCAAATGACCTACCATATTTCGCTGAACACAGAGGTTCTGTGATAATATTAGTCCTGTGCGAATCGGCATCTCTGTGATTTGGTCAGCATTTGGCGGTCGTATATCATATTTTCAAGGTTTTTTCAAAGTTTTAAGTGTATTTTGGGTGCTGGATATCGCTGTACACCGTACAACGATACAATCTGCAGAAAGAAAAAGCTGAACGCCACGAGACGAGCGGAAAAAAAAATGAATAGATGGATGACATGTATAGCGTCATTCTTTTTATGATATGACATACATACCTTTACATATATGCCTATAATATGCCTATAATGACAGGACAATAGTCTATTCAAAATAGTGCAGAGGTTTATATCATAATTCGAGGTTACGGTTCCATCTAGTCGCCCAGTGAAACCATATTTCATATGTTACGTACTGCTTCGCCATCATATCCAGGAGATAAGTCGGTAAATTCGAGTAAAATCACAGACTTCGCTTATCCCGTGCGAATGCGCCACACAAAAATCAGACGCAGGGGGGTAATTTCTAAATCACACAAGGTCCCCAGATAATACTAATCCCGTGCGAATAGGGCTTTAAAAGCACGGGAGTTGAGATGCTGATGAGATTAGATTGCTAACGCTGGGTGCCATGTGCGCGAGGAACGCCTGTATTTCTGCGTGAGTGGATTATTTTTTTGATGTGATGAGGACAGCGGATTAATTTGAAACCTTTAGACTTTGTGTTTCATTTGACATTTTAATGTCGTTTACAAGCCGATGGTATTTTTTGTTGTTGTTTGGGAACGAAGGAATATTTTGTTTTTTGAGGGAGCGATTTAATTGCTAATTTTTCTTGTTTTCCAAGAGCAGACTGGCATTTTATTTTTAAACTTTCTGGGATATTTCAGCACAGTTTTTGTGTGTGTGCTTTGAACTTGACTGCACAAAGGAACAGCAAAGACTATTCCTGGTTCATTTTTGTGCATTGGAACTGTGTTTTGTACACTTTGAGGAAACAATACACCTGTGGGAACACAGTTTTCTTTTCATTCATTGTGAACTGAGTTTAATTGTGCTGAACTGAAGAGTAATTTCTAACTTTTGACATATTTGCATGGTCAAGTGATTTAAATAACATTTATTTCATTTAAAGTAACATTGGTTTGCTCTAGGTCTACTGAGGGAAAAATACTGAGCTTACGTGAAAGCAATAGTAAAAGGGTGTGTGCATTTTATTAGCAGGTTATATTTTTCTGGGTTACATTTTGGAGTTTGTGCAATTGTAATACTTCTGGTTAATGTACATTTAGTGTGATGGCTTCTCACCCAGACCTTAAAACTGACTTGACCTACTCATTACCAGATTCTGTTCCCAGACAGAGACAAAAGTTACCACAGCGAGTGAGACTGGAGACTCAAGTGGAACTCCTTCAAGCTGAGGTATCTGTGTTGCAACAGTGCCTTAACGATTCTCTCCAGTTGCAGCAGAGTATATTAAGACGTTTTTGTCCTCCTGATGTCGACACCTCTGCAGCGCCTCATGCACAGCTACCTCCTATGGCCAGCTCTACGCCACACAGCCGTGTCGCTCCAAACCATGTGCCATTACAAGGTACAACCGCTAATAATGGTTCCCTTAGAAACGTGACTTTTTCACCACAGGCCAATTCTTCTGATGTGAGTAATACTAGTAGAATCCTTGCATCTGTACTGTACCAGTCAAGGCTTGAACCACCTGTGTTTACGGGAGACGGACACATTAGCCCTGAGGATTGGCTACAATCAGTCAATGTTTACAGAACCTCCCTTGACTTACCGATGCTCAAATTCTTCTTGAGCTGCCACGGTTTTTGGCAAAGGAGCCAAAGAAATGGTTCTCTGTCCTTGACACACATGTCGTTACATGGGCTCAGTTCTGTGATTTCTTCAGGAAAGTCTTTCTTCCTTCCGACAGCCAGGAACAAATACTGAGAGGTATCCTGGACCGTATACAAAGTCCTGAAGAGCCCCTTCCTACCTTTGTGGCTCACATGCTAAGTGAATTCAGAAAACTAAAAACTCCTCCACCAGAGCAAGAACAAATCGACCTCATTTGTAAACATGCTCTTGAAAAGTATAGAGTTGCTCTCTATGGAACTTCTGTTTCTTCAGGCATGGATCTTTTCTGAGGGCTCACAAGCTCCATGTGGTCTTGGGACCAAGTAAATGTTCACTGCCTTCAGTGCAGAGTAAAGCTAAATTCGGCAGAGAAACCTACTGTTACAAGTGCTCACGCCCCGGCTTCACTTCTCGCACGTGTCCAGACTGCAACTCTCCTGCCGTAATGTGCTCACAACAAAGTGAGTCCCCTAATGTACAGTCGGAACTTGCTATTGATGCAAAGGATATGAACAATCCCGAAAGTATCCATGCAGGGGAGGGGAATCCATTTGTAAGGCACAAGGGAAACTCCAAGGGGGGGAGGATGATTCGCAGAGGCAACCCTCCCTCCAGAAGATAATTTCGCCTCAACCAACTAGTTATGCTGTGCCAGAACAGCATGTCCTTTGCCATGTGGAAGATCCCACATCATCTTCTTTTTGGAACACTCCATTTAGAGTTAAGATTAACCTACATGGCCAGGTGTTAGACGCAACACTTGACACTGGCGCATCACTTTCTGTGGTGCAAGCGGACATTGTTGAGAATCAAGCCAAACGGAATGTTAATGTTAAACCCTGGTCTGCTCGACCAATCCAACTAGCTGATGGCGGGGCATGTCAACCCTTAGGGCTGACATGGTTGGCTTTTGGCTTAATGGGACAACATTTTTATCACCGGTTTGCCATTGTTCCACGCTTACACTCAACCTTGGTCTTGGGGATGGACTTCATGTTGCGTGCCTCCATCACCATTCACATTCCATCCAGAACTGTTGTTGATAGGTCTATTTCTTAAACCTCTATCAATAAAGAACAACAATCAGACCAAGACTGGTGTTTCAATACTCGCGAGGGAGAGAGCAGCCTTGAGATCATCAGAAATGTTCTCGGTCTCTCTCCCAGAGTCTCTCCTTCGTAGCCTTTTTATTGCATAAAACAACTCCCATAAGACAACTCCCATTGAAGGACATGAAAAGATTAATGTGTGCAGGAATACAGATAAGCATTATGAGTGTGGGCCTCTCAACGACCTTGTTTTTGCAACACATGATTAATACTTGTGGTATGTGAATGTTAAAAGTTCAAACATAGCAGAAAAACAGAAACATATATCATCAGAAAAACACAAGGTCAATGCCTGCAACTCTTAAACTTTGTAAGGATAGAATAAAGGATAAAAACTTGATTCTTGATTATATCTTCAACATTTCCCTCCTGTTTATCATTTATTCTTTATTTTTATCAAAACTGTACCTTTATCTGTTGATACTTTCAGTACAGCTCATCATAATTAAAGAATTTTATGAGAAACCTTGCTACTCTGCAACATCTTTATGATGCCCATTTGTAGCTTTCGTCCCACCAACCAGAGTCTCATACAATTCATCATCATTTTGATTATTTACCATGTATACTCGTGTAAAAGTGGAACTGATCATTTTTCTGACCATGGTTGTAATAAATGGAATCACACATGTCATACATAAACAAATCAGTAATAGGACAGCGGCAATAGGTATAAACATTTTGAGGAGCACATGCCACCATGATCCTCCAAACAACCACTGTAACAGTCTTTCCGTTGTCACTCGGTCTTCCTCCATGACATCTCGCAATGCTGTAAGATTGGTTATGGCCTGCTCTATAATGTGTCCGTCCTCATCATTTTCCGGGATAAAAGTACAACATGACGTTCCCACTACCGCACATACGCCTCCAAGCAAAGCAGTAAGCTGGTCCAAAACCATACGGTCCTGCATCTCCATCATTCGCAGCGCAGTAAGTTCTTCTCTGATGCGTTTCAGCGCCGCTATGGTAGTGTTTACAAAACTTTCAAATCGATATGTCATAGTCTCCATACGTAGCATCAATTTGGCAACACCGACCCAGGGAAAGAGGGCCAAAGCTACCTTTTGTCCATCAGTCCATAGCTTGTGGTCCAAAGGTACGTCCGTACCCCAAACAGAGTCATGCTTCTTAAGGTTCTCCTCTCGTTTCCTTCGATGATGATGATGAGGTTTAGCTGAGATGATGTATGAATGATCTGAAGGTCTCATAGGGGCACACCAGTACGGCCATCCAGTAGGCAGGTTAGAATAGACGTTTAGCCCGCACAGCCAGACGAAATTTGACTGAGGGGTGGTCCCCATAGCGTCCGATACAGTGAAATACGGTGCACACTTTGCTCGTCCTTTGGCTTCAGACTCATTAAGATGACCAGTTGCATTTTGAGTGCACGGTGAATATACAGTATGGCTCCACAATTGTGACCTGGAACTTTTCCTACTTTGGTAGTTTTAGTCAGGAGCGGTACAGAGTTCTCGTAACACGTGAAGTTCGTCTTAGGAGACACATGAACTGGACCATACATCTTGCTAGTGGTGTTAATTTCTAAGGCCAAAAAATTCTTGAACATTAGAATTGATGCATTCACAGTTAGTGGTAGTTTATTCCCCAGGGACATGTTCAGCGGTGTCGGAGAGTATGCTGACACCAGACATTCTGGAAACAAGGTAGAAGGATCTTTCACAGGAACTGGCACCACATGTGGATTCGTGCTGGAGACGGGCATCTTTGAACACACGTAACAGTTGCTGTAATTCCCGCTCTGAGCCAGGTACTTTGCATATCGATACCATAAATTTATGTCATATGTGTTCTTATGTTTCCCCTCGAAGATTGCTCTCCAGAAACTGCCTTTTTCTTTTTTCGATTTTCTGCTGTTCTCCTGCAATCTTGCCATTCCTACCAGAGAAACAAATAGAGTCAGGGTGAAGAGGGTCCCCATGGTGCCCCGGAAACGTCGACCCGTCCACATAGCCACCGCCTTCTCTGTTTTCTTGACTCCTAATAGAGTAGGGATCGTTGGTTTCTTCACTGACGTTGAGACGGACAATCACTAGAAGACTGCCCCCCTTTGTAGTCAGACTTCCCCACTACTCTGCTGAGTCGTTCAGAGGAGGTTGTATCTTAACGTGGCTTTGATGGATCCACGAGGGCCTTTCTGTGATCTTTACCGCAGTCGGGGTGGTTATTAACACTTGGTAGGGGCTCTCCCACCGTGGGCTGGACCAGGTCTTCCTCTTTATTACTTTGATGAAGACGTAGTCGCCTGGCTTAACAGCTGTATCCTGTAAAACAGAAAGAGGAGAAGAATTGGGCAGTGTGTTTACTTGTCTCACTTCCCTTTCATTAAGGACTCTTTTTAAATAGTCACTGAGAGTGTGCTCTTCTTCTGCTTCTTGAACTGGGGATGGAAAATCAGGCATCTTAAACTGTCGGCCATAAATAATTTCAAAGGGTGTCAATCCTTTAGGTGTGGGTGTTATTCTCATATATAATTTAACCAAATCTAAACACTTGGGCCATGGTCTCTTAGTCTCTGCCATACATTTCTTCAATCTATTTTTTATAGTGCCATTTGTTCTCTCTACTAACCCCGCACTCTGAGGGTGATAAGCGCAGTGGTTCTTTAATGTCATTACCAGATTCTCGGCCATTTTTCTAACAACCTCATTTACAAAGTGCGGACTATTGTCACTGTATATTTTTTCAGGCACTCCATGGTTTGGGATGATGTTCTTACATATTGCTTTTGCAACTGTTATTGCGTCAGCCTTTGCTGAGGGTACTATTTCTACCCATCTTGAAAATACGTCTACTATCACTAGACAGTAACGATACGGTCCACTTTGACTTAATTCTATAAAGTCCATACAGAGGTGTTGAAATGGGTATTGTGGTTCTGGAAACCTCTCTTCGGTCTTAAATTTCCTTGTGCGTTATGTTTTATGCATACTATACATGCCTTACATGCCTTTTGAGTATAAATTGAAACCATAGGCTTTAAAGTATTTCTCTATTCTGTTTACCATCCCTCCTGTTGAGACATGGCATGGCCCATGTCTCAATATTGCTGCTGCTCTGAATAAGGCTTTTGGTAGTATAGGTTTGTTTTCTACACACATTAAATCTTCATTGTTTCTCACAGCCCCTTGCGTTTCCCAGTATTGCTGTTCTTTCTGTGGTGCTGCTTTCTGCATGTCCCTGAGGACCGTGTGGTCTAACACTGATATGTGTGTGAAAATCTGTGCTGTGCCATAAAGGCCTGTGGCTGCTTGCTTTGCCGCATCATCTGCTTTGCGGTTTCCTACTGTAACCGTATCTGTGCCTTTAGTGTGAGCTGCACATTTACATATTGCCAGTTTCGATGGCAGTAAAACAGCTTGTAAAAGGTTTTTTAGTAAAGTTGCATGGGTGACTGGTTTCCCTGTTGAGGTTTTCATACCTCGTCTGTCCCACTGTTTAGCAAAACAGAAAACGGTGGAAAAGGCATACTGACTGTCAGTATAAACTGTGAGCTCTTTCCCTTCTGCGAGTTGACAGGCTCTGGTAAGGGCTACTATTTCAGCTGCTTGTGCAGAATATGTTTGTGGCAATTGTTTTGCTTTTATTATTTTGTGTAAGCTAACAACAGCATATCCGGTCATTGTTTGACCGTTCAGCGCCTTATAGCTAGAACCGTCCACAAACCATAAATTACCATGTTGTAAAGGTTTGTCAGATAAGTCTGGTCTTGGAAGGACTAATTGATCAGTTAATTCTACACAACTGTGTGGCTTCCCGTCAGTTTCATTAGGGAGGAGCGTGGATGGATTCAGTACATTACACCTCTGAATTGTTATGTGTGGCTGCGACAGCAATATAGTCATACACGATAAGTGTCTTGCAGGGGACAAAAAGGAGAGTTTAGTTTGCAACAGTAGTATATCAACTGCATGTGGAACTAGTAAAACTAATTTGTGAAACAACACTACTTCTGCTGATGCTTCAACAGCCATTGCTGCGGCACACACGGCCTGTACACATGGGGGCAATGCTGAGGCTACCATGTCTAATTTTTGTGAGTAAAAAGCTACAGGTCTCCATTTAGTTCCATGTTTTTGTAAGAGGACTGATGTCATAAATCCTTCCCTGCAATCTACTGTCTGTGGAAAAGAGGCTTGTCATAATCTGGTAGGGCTAGTACAGATGAGGATACAAGTTCTTGCATCCTGTACCTGACAGATATTCTGACAGATATTCTGTCTCTGGTGCTTACAATGAAACTAAACACATACAAATTATAGACCGCAAACATAAAATTAGCAAGGGATAAAATATTTTTTTTCAGCACTGTATTGAAATATTTAATCAATATATTAATTATTTCCTTCCATATATTCAGGCAGTCATTCAATGCATTCATACTTCTTTCCATTACTTCTGACAGTCATTCCATATGTTCATATTTATAAATTTGCATTTTATAGATACATTAATTTTCTTAACAGCATTACATAATATGTATGTAGGACTTACTTGATGCTCTGGGCTTTGTGGTGTTTAACCTTTTCATGCTCCCATGAAGTTTGGCCTTTTCTTTCAAAGTGTTGTCATTATCTGGCAGCAGGGATGACCTTGGCTCTTGTGCAGAGATATCGCTCCGTTTTGTGACAGGACCCTCCATTGAAGAATCAACCTATAATCAACAGTGTGTTTTAAAAAGATAAAATAAGAGGCCTCACTTGACAGTGTTTCCTGTTGTTTTATAGTCCTTTTGATTTTGTTTGGGGGGGTTTTGGGCTTTGCGTCTATACAGATATATATTTTAATAGCAATATGCAAAGAGGCAACACAGTTTATATTGATATAAAGTAGTTTACTTCTGTTATGGATTCCAGCAGCTGACCGTCAGCGATGCCGATAACAAATCTGACAGGTGACTCACAGAGCGAAGACAGACAGAGATAATCCAACAGGTAAAACTTTTCAGATACAGGCAGATAACATCCGAGATAATCCAACAGGTGAAACTTTCCAGGTTCAGGCAAAGAGATTTCCCACAGATAAACTTTCCAGGTACAGGGAAGAGATTTCCAACAGAGATACAGATTGACGTAAAACGTGCACACAACATTAATCCCGGACAGGGAATGAAACAAAAGACAGGGTTTAAATAACAGTGCAAATTAACAAACACAGGTGCAAACAATCACATACTGATGGCGGGTGCGGTGCAATGGATCATGGGATATTGAGTTCAGAAGTCCGGTGAAAGTGAACAGGTGACAGGAACAGAAGAACCCAATGCTAAGGACGAAGTACTGATATCCGTGACAACTACTACTAGTGCATTTGAATAATAGTGGAGGACACAGAGAGAGCTGCTGTATGTATAGTGCATTATCCAATTTTGTTTTCAAAATTAATAAAGTAATTTTGTAATGTGTTACCAATGTATATTATTTACTTAACTAAGAAGGCTTAGGTAATCAGTACATTTACAGTATACCTTTTTAGTTGATGTCATGAATTTTTGTTAATTTAGTTGAATGGCTTGTGGAGTGGTGTTACATATCTCCCTCTTTTCCTCTGCTGCCGTTCTTTCCATTTCTCTTCATTCACTCTGAATGTCTGTATGAAGTGAGAGGTACTGATGGAAGTAGTCACTAAACATTGAAATACCATTGCAGAGCTGGTACATGTAATGTATTGACAATTCTATTTAAAGGTCTTTGAATGTTTATTAGTCATGTCATTTCCCTAAATGCACATTATATATGAATTGTATTTGTTTTATCTGATGCACCATCAACAATTACAATTCACTGATTAATGGAAAAATGTTGTTGTGAATTGATTTAATTAAATATGCCCGAAGCCACAACTGTAAATGTGCATTGTAGATTTCTATTTGCTCATACTGATCAACACGGTGATCACAGCATCAATAAAATAATTTACACAATCTTCAAACCTTTCTTCTAAAAACTCTTTCTGGAATCTCCATACTCCTTCAGAAGGCCAATGTGAGAAATCTGGTAGCGTACAACAAAATTGTCCAACCAGACCAGACCCAAAACGAATGTACTTCAAATCCCACTGGCTTTTTTCCATAATGCCCTGGGTTTTGTTGTCTTCTGTTATGTTCTAAAAAAGGATTGAATAATTTACATGTGTAATACTATAAATGATATACACAATACCAACATTACTTTTACAAAATCTAAACAAAAATAAAATGTTTTTTTTATACTTGTCTTTTAATGTTTCTGAGGGCATCATATCTCTTTGTGCATTGCTGGTAGTAGTGTCCTCTGCCATGTCGTCCAAGGTCACCTTTAGATTAAAATAAGGTACGAGTTTACTTATTAAATGATATGAAGTTCTTTTTTTTCTAATCTTTTATAAATGCTATGTTGCATAAATATCACTAACCCAGCATTATCTCTGTCCACAACCCAGCATAAGGAAGAAGGTACTTTTTAAGGTGATCCACAAGTCCTTCGCAGTAGTATGTGTTGGGTTCACCGTCCTTGTCAATTGGGGCCTGAGAAATAATCTTCTTGTACCGTTTTTCAAATTTGTTGTTTCCTTTGAGTCCCTAGAGTAAAAGTAAAAGTGTTATTATTAGTGTCTTTGTACATTTTAGGTGTTCTTCCCACCAGCCTTTATGATAACTATTCTACACTAAGGACACAATACATATTAAAACATAATCATTTGAAATTTCGACTTTGAACTTTACACTGTATCCCAGAAATACACTATGATTACCTGCACCTGTTGTCCAGTTGGATATAAATGTCCTGTTCAATATACATGAGTCTACCTGTTTTCGTTTGTGTAATGCAGGGATGGGCAAACTCGGTCCTGGAGGGCTGCTGTCCTGCAAACTTTAGCTCCAGCTTGCCTCAACACACCTGCTTCAAAGTTTCTTGTATGCCTAATTAGACCTTGATTAGCTGGTTCAGGCGTGTTTAATTGGGGTTGGAACTAAACTCTGCAGGACAGCGGCCCTCCAGGACCGAGTTTGCCCATCCCTGGTGTAATGTGCAAGTAGATTTGCATTCAAGTTCCATACAAATTGATTATTGTTCATGTAGGGGTGGAAGCAATTAATATCATGAAGTCATGTTACAGTAAGAGCATTTTTTTGGAGTAATGAAAGTAATTTTACTATAATTAATTAAATATGACATTGCTTTTTGTGTGATATACAACAGAGCACACATATATCAGTACACATTCAAAACCATGAAATCACACAGGACATGACTTATTGAAAAATGGTGAATTAGTACTTATGCTTCTGTAAAACATTGTATTAGTAACAGCACTTTGAATTTAGAAAAATATTTCTGATGTGTTTTATATCTTTGTGCAAATGTATACATTACAGTTGACATTTACCTTTAAGTCCTCTGTGTTGCTTTTAGATTCCAATTCAACGTCCAAATCAAATTTGGTTTTCTGCAGCCACTGTTGCAAGTTCTTAAAATGTTTCTCAACATTTTGTCCACTGCATGGACTTGAGAAAACAACTGCAGCACTGCAGCAGATCTTGCAAAGTGCTTTCAGTTGTGAGGGCACCAAATGAATACATGGCCAGATGGTACTGTTTCTGTGCACTGGGGATTGGAAAAAGAATAGAAATTTTTCACACAGGTGAGTTCTTCATTGTAAGTATAAATAAAACATTATGTTGGAACAGTTTCTTAAAGACGAAATAATGATGTGTCTTTCTGGCATGCACATAAACACAGTGATTCAAGTTATCCTCACATTAGAACTATGTAAGCGTTATGCTTCTATAAAAGGAATTTCCCAACAGTATTTTGTTACTTACTGTTGTTACGGACAGAGGCACCGGAGACAGAGGATCACAGGTAAGTAGTTTATTTACACAAATAGAGCAAGCAGGTAACTGGTGGAGAACAGGCAGAGATGACAAACAGAGGTAATATGTAATGTATACTGTCCTTTAGAAGAAATACCGGAGAATAACAGGCAGAGAGGCGCTGGAGACGATGACTAGGAGATGGAGGAGAAAACAGGAACGCAGGAGCTGGATGGAGGAACAGGAACACTGGCGAGGGTAAGTAAAACCTTTCTGGAACTGAGCAATCGTAGAGCTAAGAAATATGAGTCCTAATACAAACGAGACCGGACAGTGAGTGAATGTGAGTGTGCTGTTTAAATGAGTGTGAGAGAACTGCGTGCAGGTGAAGCTGATTAGTAATCGGGTGAAGGAGTGCGCTGTGATTGATTGGCGTGGGAGCTTGGTGTGTCTGTGACAACTGTATGCTTCATGCATGAAACTAAAAGTTATAAGGACAAAGACTTTATGCTTACTATTTCCTACACATCTCTTTGGCATTCTTCATAACATGACTGAGGCATCTATGAAGATTTGGTACCTTTTCCACAGGCGATGTTATAGTATTGATTTATTGTGTCATGCAGATTTTTCCTTGCAAATGACAAACAAATTGCCTGCATCAGTACCATTGAGTCATCACACAGAAGCATAATGGGTGACCGGATCCCCTTCCGTCCAAAACGCCTTGCAACATTGGTCTGAAAAGCCTCAAGGAAATATGTTATTGAGGCTGTGGTGTGGTCACAAGTCAAGTACGTTGCAACTGGAAAGGGAGATGATTTTTTCTTGGGATTGCGGACGACAAGCTCATAAACATAGAAAGGAGGAGAGCCCTTCTCTTTTTTTACAATGCTGCCTGTAGCGTCTAAATAAACAATGTCCTCCTGACATCGTTCTTGAAAAATTTCGATGCTCCGTGATGACCAGAGCTGAACACCTTTTGGGTGCAGCAAAACTTTCTGCAGGACCTCATCTGGGGTGTTCTTATTCTTTTTTTAGCATAATTTGAAGGCTGAGGATCTCATTGCTGTGCTGACGGCTTTTCTGTCTTACCTCCCAAGAAATGTTTTTTTAGTATATTTGGAGTGGGAGCCTCATCTCTACAGCCAGATTCCATTACATCTTCTTTTATGGTTTGTCGATGTACATGGCTCTGGGTAATTGTTTTTGAAGTTCTGTCCCTAATATGTGTCTGTGATCTGCTCGGACGGGTCTTCTCTTTAATTCTGTGCGATTATGAACACACTCTTCACCCTGAAATTCCACTGTACCTTTTAAGTCCTCTTCACTCTCCACAGTCACAGTAACAGTAACAGGGCAGTGCTCAAATCGGCAATAGCCAAGACACCAGAACTCAGGGCTTGCATGTCTTGATCCAGAGACTTTTAGTCTGTGTCTTTTAAAAGCGAAGGAGCAGTACGGATGTACTGACCTAAGTCCTTTGGAAATTATATTTGTCCATTGTAAACCTTTGAATCCTCTTTTTTTTCTCTTTTTTTTAATCGCCTTCCAATCTTTCTCTTCAATGAAAAAGAATGATGGGTTCTGTGGGAGTCTGATTCGGACAAACTCATCTTCATCAGAGGTGTTGCTCGTTGCCCTCTATGGAAAAAGCATAATGTAAATGCAGTGCCTACAAGACACTTTTTTTTGTAATTACCTCATTGAATACATTAATAACATTGTATGTGTGTACTTAGACTCAGTAAATGTACCAAGTGCGTTATATTTCTGCTGCTGAACTATTAGTTTCATGGTCACACTTAAGTTCATAATTGTTTAAAAAACATTTATACAACATATATGTTTCTTTAAGTTGACTTTTTTTAGCTTATTAATTTGGTTTCAATTTACATTTTTCGGTTATAACTTTTACATTAAAAAAATAAATTAAATAGACTGTGTTTACATTGTATTGCAAAACACTGAGGTGAGATACGGGTAAGGTTAGGACACGTTTGGTAGTATGAATAACTTTAAAGGTGGGTTAAGCTGTAAGTGATGGGTCAACTGTTTAATTATAAAGGTAATTACAAAAATTACTTACAGATGTATGTACATGTAGGTATTTTTTAAAATATAAGTACAATGTCATAACAAGTATGCACACAATAAATGCATTGTATTAAATTATTAATTTATGGCCACCTTAAAATAGGTGGTGCCATGAACTTTCCGGAATTATTTCCATATCTACATCAAAATTATGTATTTTGTAGTAACATTGTTACAATACCGTTTGTCAAATCTAAACATAGATAGATATTCTATAACCCTAACAGTTATCTAACCTTATCCATCTGTCTCTGCTGTGATCAAACCTCTTTCTTGATTATTAAAGTTATGTACCACTTTGACATAGTCAGGTGCTCAGCCCAGGCACGGTTTCATGGGAAATGGAGTTCATGAAAGACTCAGTATTCTGATGAGGGCTCCCGCAGGTGGTGATCGGAGAGAGCCACAGAGACCGAACTTGTGATACTTATCATAATTAATTTGTCAATTCTACCAATCTAGTCTAATAAAAACTACTTAAAGACAATAGATGGCACTACAACATACCAACTAACATTATACATAATTTGCTGGATTATTAATTTTTACAATAATAGTTATGATTATATATTTGTAGAATTATTCAGTTTGCACTCCCAAAGAAGCTATTATCTTGCTCAAGGACACTTTCACACTCTCTTTGAGGAAGCAGGTGATAGAGTCTGGAAACTCTGGAAAATCTTATTGACTTAGTTCATGTGAATCAAACACAATAATCACTAACTTGTTCAGGAGATTTGGGTCCATGTTCCTCGTCCACACTTGGGCTGTCCCAGGACTGCAGAGGCGAAGGAGAGTGATCTGGCTGGTGCTTTAAAAGAAGACAACCAACATTTAGCATAAAGGTCAGGAGCCGAAGAACGGCTGGGATGCTAATACACACAATAAGGACTAACTTGTTCAGGAGATTTGGGTCCATGTTCCTCTTCCACACTTGGGCTGTCCCAGGACTGCAAAGGTGAAGGAGAGCGATCTGGCTGGTGCTTTGAAAGAAGACAACCAACATTTAGCATAAAAGGTCAGGGGCTGTGATGTCCATTGTCTTGTGTATTATGTGTAGAGGGCTAGTAGATCTTTAAATTTGTTTAAAATGAAATAGTAGTATTGTTTCTCTTAGTATTGGAAGTGGTGACTTGGTTTTCAAGTAGTTTTTAAACCTCTGTTAAAAAACTGCATTATTAATATAAAAGTTATTACTGATACCTGAGGTTTAAGGAAAATTAAATAAAAAAATAATAATAATTCGCAATGGTGTTAATAAATGAATAGTTGATATTGTCACCAAATCTACACTGTCATTTTATTACAGTATTATTACAGTGTGTTGGGAACAGTATTACAGTATTTTTAAATGTTGTAAGTAGTCATCCTGTGATGCATGTCAATTATACTTTCTGAGTATGAATTAGGCCTATCATATGCAGTGAAACACAACAATATCCATCTTTTTTCACAATATCTCACAGTAATATGTACTTACCTTGTGAAATGCAATTTGCACTCTATAGCGATTGCCCTTTTTATTTGGAATGCCAAGTACAGTGCACACTTGACCCCATAAGCCGTCTTTATCCGATATATTGTCATCAAATGTGATGCCTTTCTTTTGAAGGTCTTGAACAATACGCACAATTTCACCGACTACAACATTTTTGGTCTTGTTCTATTGGGAAAATGATCACAAAAATGGGTGTGCCTTGCACCATGCGCATGCGCGATTCATTTGCAGCCTGGACGCGGAGGGGTTTGTGTCTCCTCTCTGCTCTGACTGCAGGCTGGGACTGCTGTCCCGACCGCCTGTGAGTGCTCCAAACACCTGAAAGGTCTCCAAAAACACCAGTAAAAGTCGCTGGATTTGTCGCTTTTGACAAAAAAAAGTTGCCAGGAGGATGATTTGTTTGTGTTATAATCAGTGCTTGAAGTGGGGGAAAAAGGTGGCGGTACTCTCTTTGCATTGGCAAATCATGACATTTTTACAGTGAAAAACGAAACTTGGAGATATTGCTGTTACAACAATTTATTGTTATTTATTTATTAACAACATAAATGTATTTAAACATGTTTGTGTGCGTGTGAGCATTTCACAAAAACTAAAGGAAAGCTTTAACTGTAGCCTATATTCTGACTAGTTTATTCATTCAAATATATATATATATATATATATCGACCTCACGTTTTATACGTTTGCAGCCTCTGAAACTTCCGTCCGTCATAAAAATGAATTCAGATGGTTCGATTTTCTGCATTTTTCGCATCCGTTGCAAATATTTTGAGGGGTGTTTTTGACAATTGAGAGACACCAAATGACGAATATGAAAAAACGAATACGACAGTTTCGGACTCAGTCAGGGTGCAAGGACCTTAAACTTTTGAGGCTTGCGCAGCTTTTCGAGGAGGAATCAAACAAATGAGCGCCATTTTCTAAAGTCTATGAGCGCAGCACACACAAATAAACTAAATTGACATACTGCAGTTAAATTTCAAATTGTGGTGTTTTTATATTTATAACATTTGAATACAGTTCAGCAACATACATTACACGACCTGACGACCAAGAGAGCTGACAATTGACCATCACTTGATTTACCATCACCTCGCGATTGAAAATGTGACACTGATATGACAGTTCAACAAACAAGTTAAAAATATTAAGTCACTTACATTTTAGACTAAATAATGACTGTTTTGGTCTATTTTAGCAGCGAAAATAGATCCGATGAATCCAAACAAAGATCACAACATAGCGCATCTCACAACAACACTCAATCGTGTTTTAAATGATTCAGTGTTTTGAACAAATCGTTTGAGTCAAAGATTCAATGACCCATTCACAAACATCTGTCTCCTTCTTGATGATTCAGCCGTTTGAACGAATCGTTAATGAACGACTCAATGACTCGCTTAATAAAACCGCTTATCACCTGCATTTGCGCTCACTATCGACAAACCAATCAAATTTGTTCAAAACTTTTTAAAAAAAAAAAAAGTTTTTAAAAAACTGATTTTTTTAAATCAGTCCAAACACATTTTAATTTTTATTCAGGAGTTATGTATATACAAAACTATAACTTTTTATGACAGTAGTTTTTTAATAATAATAAAAAAAAAAATTAGGTTTTTTTTTCCTCTCATCCTGTAGCCTACTCGCGCCCCCCCCGGGAGAGTGTCCGCGCGCCCCACCGGTTAAGAACCACTGCCGTAAAAAGTCAGAACGTTATAGGACTACAGCTCCAACAGATTTCATATCTATTTTATCATTTGCTAACACTGTAAGTAGTAAGTAATACTTTGACAGACTTTGTAAGGACAGCCGTTATGCCGTTTGGGTTGATAAACGCCCCAGCAGTCTTTCAAAGTCATGTCCAGCGTGTTCTCCAACGTCTACGAGACCATCACCTCTTCCTGAAAGCTGAAAAATGTGAGTTCCATCTATCTGAGGTCTAGTTCCTAGGATATGTCATTAACTCTACCGGCGTTCACATGGATCAGGGGAAGGTGGAGGTGGTCTGTGCATGGCCTCAGCCCTCGACAGTTAAAGGTTTGCAACGCTTCCTGGGGTTCGCCAATTTCTAGCGAAGATTCATTCACCAGGGATCACGTGACCCTTCGACAGCGATGCAGACTTAGTTTTTCGCTCTGCTCACTTTGCCACATATTGTATGATCCTGTCAGTAAAATTTGAACCACTCTGCATTGGACCCATTATGAGTGTTAAGGCGGACAAAAGGGGATCGGAAAAGAGAGTTTGAGCAATTGCCAATGAAGAAAAAAATCCACAGATTCTGCCATCTCCAGAGAAGACCTCGACGGTGCTATTGCTAGCCGCATTGACCTAGCATTTAAAGAGCAGCAAAGCACTTTGAATTCAGTTGTGAATTCAGCAGTAAGAGATGCGATGGACTCTGTGCTGATTCCAGCATTGTGCGAACTGCGTGAGGACATACAAGCGACCAACAAGTCTGTTAAAGAGATAAGAGAGGAGTTTGAAGCCATAGCTACCGCGGCGAAGCAGACACGTGACCACGTTGATTCTGTTCAAGCAGATGCACGTGAGGATAGGAGGGCAGTCACAGACTTAAGAAATCAGCTGGAGCGACTCACCGAGAAGATGACAGATATGGAGGACAGGTGCAGGAGGAACAACATATGACTGGTGGGGCTGCCAGAGGGGGCTGAGGGATCCGACGTGGCTGGTTTCCTCAGAGTTAATCTTCCCAAGTGGATTCCTTCCTTGAGGGGCCGTGACATTGAGATTGACCGAGCGCACTGCGTGTATGACTTAGGGAGGGGCTCCGATCGGCCACGCACTCTCATCTTCCATGTACTGAGTTGGCATGGCAGATCAGATATCCTGAAGGGTGCTCGGCAGGCTTATCCGGTGAAATGCGCACAGAACAATACTGCTATTTTTTCCCGACTTTAGTCCAGCTACAGCGATCAGGAGAAAGGCATTTGGTCCGTTTCTGAAGAAGATGACAGTGCTTGGTCTCCAGCCCTTCCTCATCTATCCGGTGGTACTTAAACTACGGCACAAAGGGGAACAGAATAGCTTCGATTCCCCTCAGAAAGCGGAAGTTTTTATCAGTTCCCTATCTCAGCAGAAGACGTATGCCGCGGCTCTGCGGGGCGGCGACGGGGGAACAGCGGCCGCTGTCTCTCCGGCCCAGTGGGAGGAGCTTAATGGCCAGGATGGACATGGTTCTAGCTGCCCAGTAGGGGATGATGGTAAAATAGACATGGACGCTTGCTAAACCTATCTTTTGCTTTTTCTTCTCCTCTCTCTACTACTGAGATATATATCCCTATATCCGATACAACGATCTCGTTGCTGGTAAGACTGACACTCCTTTTTTTTGGAGGGGACTAATGGAGAGTAGGTTTAACTAAAAATATAATTTTTTGGCTGTGTGGGCCTTTCGGGAGACATGTCTTGCGTTGGAGTGGATCGCTCACAAATCATCACTAATTTTGTTGCTCAGTCAGACCTATGTTCTCGGTAATGTGCGGTCTGAGTTGTTCCTTGTTTATTTTTTTATACCTTTATTTATCTTACCTTATTTCTAAAGGGATTTTTCATCTAGGAGATTTGGTATCTAAAATGCACATCAGCGTTTACATACTATTTACAGAATGGAAGTGCTTAGGGTTTTTTTTCATTTATTGAATACAATCTTGAGATTATGAATATTCAATGCATACTCTAAATATTTTATCACTGAATGTGAATGGTTTAAATTCAGCTGTTAAAAGAACCCATGTGTTAGAATATTTACACCGCAAATCTATTTCCTGTGCCACATTTAAAACAATCTTACGTGGCACGTTTCCAGAATAAATATTATAAATTAGTAGCTTTTTCCTGCGCTCAAAATAAAACTAAGAGGATGCTTATCCTTGTTAACCGAAAGTTAAATTTAACAATTGAACACCTTGGTAGTAATGAGAAGGGTAGATTTGTTTTTATCCAATGCAAAATATATAATAATACGTTACCATTCGTTTCTTTTTATGGCCCAAATGAGACCATAAATGGTGGGTGGTGATTTTAATGCTGTCGTAAATCCTACTTTAGATAAATCTCAATCTGATACAACAGCCAATCCATCCTCTAAATTACTGAATAAATGTATCACTGAGCTTAACTTAATACTAAAGCTAAGGACTTTACTTTTTTTCTAATAGACACAAGACTTTCTCTAGGATAGACTACATATTTCTCAGCCCATCTTTAATTTCATCTAATTCCTCCATCTCTATATTACCAATTTTATTATCTGATCATTCTGCTGTGTTGTGCAGTGTTCCTCTTTCCGATGTTAAAGCCAAGTCCCCTAGATGGCACTTTAACATATCATTATTAAGTAATCAGACTTTCATTACTAAACTAAAAGAATATATTAAGGAATTTCTTGAAATCAATATGCCCTCTGATGTGGATCCTCAAATAATGTGGGAATCGACTAGTGTGCTATACAAGGTTTCTGTATATCTTTCTCTTCTACTCTTGCCAAAGCGAAAACTCATCAGTTTACACAATTAGAAAATATAATCCAATTATTGCAAAACCTACAAAAACAACATTTTACTGAGCAACAAGCTACACAGTTGTCCTCTTTAAAAGAAGAATATGATTTACTTTCATACTCAAATTTATTTTACATAGGACTAGGCAAAAATATTATTTTGAATCAGAGAGACCTAGTCATTTATTGGCTCTTAGGTTGAAAGAATGTGAGTCTAAGGCATATATTAGCACAATAAAATCATTGGATGATCAGGTCACCACGAACCCTGCGGCGATTAATGACATATTTAAAGGTTTTTACATAAATCTGTATAAAGCCAAAACAGATTTTGATGAACCAATTTGTAAGCAGTATCTAGATAAACTGGAACTGCCTCGGATCTCACAAATGGATAAAGAATCTTTGGAGGCCCCATTAAGTTTGGAGGAACTCCATGTCTCTCTAAAAAGTCTTCAAAAGGGCAAATCGCCGGGTCTAGATGGTCTCCCCCTGAATTATATTTAGAAATCTGGGATTTGGTAAGGACACTTATGCTTAACTCATTTAATTTTGCAATTGAACATGGGGTATTTCATAGAGATAAAAAAATATCACTGATTTCATTACTTCTTAAAAAAGGGAAAGATCCATTAGATTGTTCCAGCTACAGACCGATATCACTTATCCCGTGTGATCTAAAAATCTATGCTAAAGTTTTTGCTTTTCGTATGGAGAAGGTAATTCATAGTCTGATCAAGGAGGACCAAACTGGTTTCATCAAGGTGTGCAATGCATCTGACAATATGCGTCGACTCCTTCATATTCTTGACAGACATCCGACCCCTTGTGCGGTCTTTTCACTTGATGCAGAAAAAGCCTTTGACAGGCTAGAGTGGAATTATATGTGGGCAGTTCTGCAATGTTTCGGCTTCGGTGAACACTTAATTTCTATGATCAAGACATTATACCACTCACCTGCAGCATCAGTCATGACTGGTAATATTATTTCCCCCCGTTCCCTTTGCAGTGGGGAACAAGGCAGGGGATGTCCGCTTTCCCACTTATTGTTTTGTTTATCTCTTGAATTCTTAGCACAAGCCATCAGGAAATCTGAAGTATCGATTAAGATGATATTATTCTATATTTAGACCATTTTGATGTTTCAGTCTCTAGTATAATTAAGGAATTTGATAATTTTAGTAGCTTATCAGGATATAAAATAAATTGGAGCAAATCTGCTTTAATGCTAATTAACAATGTTAAAGTTAATTCTTCAATTTAATTCAATTCAATTTTATTTGTATAGCGCTTTCTCACAAAGGTCATTGTAATGATCATGGAAAGATAACAGTCAGTGGTCAGGGATTCAAAAAAACTCTTTAAGAGAGAAAAAAAACCCTGACATGACGTGTTATAGATGCAATCTGTAACATATGCAATCCATAATAAAGGACACAAATTGCCATTGATTGCATCTATAACTCACTATGCAGTTACAAGGCACAGACATTTACTTATTTAAGAGAGTGAATAAACATGAATTATAAATAAGGTGGTCGTCTTGGGCAGTCATCCGTTTAGCATCACCAGGATGGGCATCAGGTGGGGCAGGACTGTTGTGAGCAGTGTTGTGCTGGCTGGAGCTCATTCCTCGGGTTCCCTCGGAAAAGGTAGAGGGGGATAGAGAGAGAGAAAAGGAGAGAGGAGGAGAAAGAGAGGAGGGGACAAAACAGACTAACATTAGCGTAGCGGGCGTTCGTATGTAATGTATGCAAATGATATCTTATGCAATATGTAATATTTATGCAGTGCCCGGTTCCGTTTGAGCTAACAATTGCGGCCTTAGAGAGTTAGGATCTGTAATTAGGTGAATGCATGGCTAAAGAGATAAGTCTTTAGTTTAGTTTTAAACTGCTCGAGTGTGTCTGAGTCACGAATATTGCTGGGAAGGTCATTCCATAGTTTTGGTGCTAAGTAGGAGAAGGATCTTCCACCTTTAGATATTTTTTATATTCTTGGAACTATTAACAAACCGCTATTTTGTGAGCGCAATGTTCGTGATGGATTGTATGCTGATAGTAGTTCATAGAGGTATAAAGGTGCTAGGCCGTTTAGGGCTTTATATGTAATTAACAATATTTTGAAATGTATGCGATACTTAACAGGTAGCCAGTGCAGTGTTGCAAGAAGTGGACTTATGTGGTCATACTTTTTTGATCTATTAAGCACTCTAGCAGCTGCATTTTGAACCAGCTGTAGCTTATTTATTTGCTTTGCATGGCACACCCCAGTAATGAATTACAGTAGTCAATTCTTGAGGTCATAAATGTGTGGATTAGCTTCTCTACATCCGAGACAGACAATATGTGGCGCATCTTTGAAAGGTGGAAAAAAGGGGTACGACACACATTAGAAATGTGACCATCGAAAGACAGGTTCTTATCTAGAATCACACCTAGGTTCTTGACTGCAGAAGATGGGACAATGGTGCAGCCTTCTATGGAGATATTGTGGACTATCGTGTCGTGCTTGGAGCTATTAGGTTCAATAACCAAAACCTCTTTGGTCTTATTGGGGTTAAGTTGAAGGAAGTTGTTTGCCATCCATTTTCTAATATCATTGATACAGTCTATTAGCCCAGAAAAACAATGGGTTTTGTCAGATTCTGAGGAAATATAAAGCTGGGTATCGTCGGCGTAACAGTGGAAGTTGATGTCATATTTCTTAATAATATCTCCGAGGGCAAGCATATATAATGTGAAGACAATAGGACCAAGAACTGATCCCTGTGGCACGCCATATTTTACCTGAGAGTAATATGATTTATCCTCGTTAACACAAACAAAGTGGTAGCGATCGGTTAAATAAGACTTAAACCAGGCTAGGGCTTGACCACTAAAACCAACAAGGTTTTCTAGTCTATCGAGTAGAATTGTATGATCTATTGTATCAAAAGCTGCACTGAGGTCGAGTAATATCAGAAGAGAGGTTTCACCGCGATCCGATGCTAAAAGGAGGTCAATGGTTACTCTGAGCATGGCTGTTTCTGTGCTGTGGTGGGGCCTAAATCCTGATTGAAATTTTTCATAAATGCTATTTTTAGCTAGGAATGTCTGTAATATTTAGTTAGAAATTAGTTAGGTCTCCCTGGTCGAGATTAGGCTTTTTTATGAGAGGCCTAATAACTGCCATTTTGAAGGCTGCTGGGACATAGTGTAACGAGGCGGCACGCGGCGTGTGATCCATTTGCAACTTTATTCAAGAAGAGAACAATAACAACAGCAGAAAGGTCAGGCAGGGGAAAACGGGAACAACGAAGACAGAGCAAAGAGTAGTAAAGTCCAGGCGGGAGATCGGGGCAGGCAGCAAACAATCGTACATTCGGTAAACAAAGCAGATAGGTCAGGGGCAGGCAGATAACAATCGTAGATTCGGTAAACACGGCAGGTAAATCGGGGCAGGCAGATACCAATCGTAAATCCAGCTAAATCATAAACAATCCAAGACAGCAACGAGTAATCCAATAACCATGAAAAACGCTCAGAAATGATAGCCGGGGCAAATCAAGATTTCGCGAAAGTCTGTGTGTTAGTACGGCTTAAATACCCAGAGCGATAGAAAATGGCAGACACCGGGGCGGAGCTCAGCCCAGGCACGGGGATTGTGGGGCGTGGAGTCCGTGGGGGAAAGTCAATATTCCGGAGAGGGCTCCCGCTGGTGGTGATCGGAGGGAGCCACAGAGATCGAGTTCGTGACACATAGCCTAATTCTAATGATGAGTTGATAATATTGAGCACTGGTTCCGATACTGCAGGAAAAACTTCTTTTAGTAATTTTGTGGGAACGGGATCTAATATATAGGATGATGATTTTGAAGAATTTATCATTTTTGTGAGCTCATCCATTATAATAGCATTAAATGATTCAAGATGTACTAGTGGCTGCATGCGGAACGGGATACTATCGGATATAGAGGTGGCTAGCTGTGTAGATGCAATATTGTCTCTAATCTGCTCGATTTTATTTGCAAAGAATTTCATGAAATCATTACTATCGTGCTGTAGTTTAGCATCTTTTTCTGTTAATGATTTGTTTTTTAGTCAGTTTTGCGACTGTATTAAAAAGAAATCGCAGGTTATTTAGATTTTCTGCGATCAGCTTGCTAAGATATGAAGATTTGGCGGTTTTTAGAGCCTGTTTGTATTTGTTAGTGCTCTCTTTCCATGCATCACGCCATACTTCTAGGTTCGTAATCCTCCATCTACGTTCCATTTTTCTAGCTGCCTTTTTTAGGGCTGAGGTGTGGTTATTATACCATGGAGCTGGCATTCTTTCTTTAATTCTCTTTAATCTAATTGGTGCAACAGTTTCTAAAGTACCTGAAAAGGCTTTGTTTCATGTTTCTGTTATGGCATCAAGATCTTTATTACTATGTTATTTATGTTATTTATTACATTAAGGGTTTGAGACAGATTCGGAAGATTGTTAATAAAACTATCTTTAGTAGTAGAGATGATTGTTCTGCTTGATCTAAACCGGTGTGTAGGATGAGGGGGCTTATCTAAAAGTACAGTATATGATATGAGGCAGTGATCTGAGATAGCGTCACTCTGAGGTAGTATTTCTATGTTATTTATATTTAGTCCAAATGATAGAATTAGGTCTAAAGTGTGCTTACATTTATGTGTGGGACCTGACACCTTTTGGCTAACACCAAGCGAGTCTAGGATATCCATAAAAGCTATACATAGCACATCTTTTGGGTTATTGACGTGTATATTAAAGTCACCGATGATTAAGGCTCTATCTACATTGACTATTAATTCTGATAAAAAATCTGCTAATTCTTTAAGGAAGTCTGCATGGTGACCCGGTGGTCTGTAAATAGTAGCCATGATGAAGGGCAAATGTTTGTTGCGACCGTTTGGAATGACATATTTAGCACCACTATTTCAAACAAGTTAAATTTTCTAGATTTAAGATTGACGTAAAATAGGTTGCTATAGATTGTAGCAATACCACCACCTCTACCCTTCAGACGAGGCTCATGCTTGTGGTAGTAGTCTTGTGGGGTAGATTCATTCAGACTGATAAAATCATCTGTTTTAAGCCATGTTTTTGTCAGGCACAGCGCATCTAAATTGTGGTCTATAATAATTTAATTGACAATATGTTCTTTATTGGAACGTTTCTTTATTGGTACTTTTCTCCATATTCCCTCATTTATTCCTATTAAGGAATCTTTCATCTATCTGGGCATTACCATATATAAAAACATTCATAAGATTGTGACAGAGACAATTTTAATAATATTTTAGTTAAGGTCAAAAATTATATTCAAAGATGGAAGAATCTTAAAGTCTCTCTCTTAAAGAATCTCCACTGTTAAGATGAATTTGCTACCTTGATTTAATTTTTTTTCTCTCTGCTATCACTTTCTCCCCCTCCAGGTTACTTCAAGGAGATCAACTCCATAATCTCTAAATTTATATGGAATGATAAATGCTCCAGAATTAAACTTACCACAATACAACATCCTAATAGCGCAGGAGGATTGGCTGTACCAAATTTTGAATTATATTATTGGTCGTTCCAGCTTAAGGCTCTTCATAATTGGGTTGATCCTCACTCTACAGTTTCTTGGAGAGTGATTAAAGCTGACAAGGTTAAACCAAATAGACTCCAAGATATTTTATTTACTGGCAGAGGAAAAAAGGGGATAATTATAAATTTGGTTCGGTTGTGGCCAACTCTATTAAAATCTGGAAAACGGTTGAACGTCGGATAGGAGGACCCTCCAAATTTTGTAACAGTACACCTTTATGGCACAATTTTAATTTTGTATGTGGAAATCGTCCTTTTGTCCAACCCACTTGGTCGTCTTTAGGTGTAAACACATTACATTTACATTTACACATTTACATTTAGGCATTTAGCTGACGCTTTTATCCAAAGCGACTTACAAATATTAGGAGACAATGAAGCGATACATCAAAAGCGGCAGCAATAGTACAAAGAAGTGCTTTCCTAAGTTTACAATGTTATGCAGTGCTAGATAAATACCTGTAGAGGAAGGAAAAGTTTTTTTTTTATGCTGTCAGGTGTTCGTGGAAAAGGTGTGTTTTTAGTAGTTTTTTAAAGGAGGTGAGGGATGTGGCAGACCGGATTGCGTTAGGAGATTATTCCACAAGCGGGAACAGAGAAGGAGAAAGAGCGAGAGAGAGATTTAGTGCTCTTCTGTGATGGTACCACCAGTCGACGTTCATTCGTTGAGCGTAGGGTTCTGGATGGGTTGTAGGTATGTAGAAGAGAGTTAAAGTATGAGGGTGCAGCAGAGTTTGTGATGGTTTTAAATGTCAGCATTAATGATTTAAATTTAATGCGGGCCGCCACCGGTAGCCAATGGAGAGAGATGAAGAGTGGCGTGACATGTGCTCTTTTGGGTTCCTGGAAGACAAGTCTTGCTGCAGCGTTCTGTATCATCTGCAGTGGTTTGATTGTTCGTGCAGGAAGACCAGCCAGAAGAGCATTGCAATAGTCCAGTCTGGAGATTACCATGGCTTGGACAAGCAGTTGGGCAGCGTGCTCTGTGAGATATGGCCTGATCTTCCTGATGTTGTAAAGTGCATATCTACAAGACCATGCTATCCTTGAGATGTGTTCGGTAAAGGACAGCTGGTCATTGAAGATTACACCAAGGTTTCTAACTGATTTAGATGGTGTAATGGTTGTGTTGCCAATTTGAATTGTGAGGTTGTGTTGCATTGCCGGTGTGGCCGGAAGTACCAGGAGCTCAGTTTTGGCAAGGTTTAGCTGAAGGTGGTGTTTAGTCATCCAAGATGAGATGTCATTCAGGCAGGCTGCAATGCATGATGCTATTGTGGGGTCATCTGGCTGGAAGGAGAAGAAAATCTGGGTCTCATCAGCATAGCAGTGGTAATCAAAGCCATGTGATTGAATGATGGGACCCAGGGATGTTGTGTAGATGGAGAAGAGGAGTGGTGCAAGAACAGATCCCTGAGGAACGCCAGTGGCCATGGGATGGGCTTTAGACAGCTCCCCATTCCATGACACCCTGAAGGACCTGTCTGAGAGGTAGGATTTAAACCATCGGAGTGGGGTACCTGTGATCCCTAGTGATGAGAGGGATGTCAGTAGGATCTGGTGGTTGACTGTGTCAAAGGCGGCGGAAAGATCCAGCAGAATGAGAACAGATGATTTAGACTCGGCTTTTGCCAGTCGCAGTGTCTCAGTGACTGACAGAAGCGCAGTCTCTGTGGAGTGGTTGCTCTTGAAACCGGACTGTCATTTGTCCAGTAGTTCATTCTGGGAGAGGTAGGATGAAATCTGATTAAAAACAGCTCGCTCCAGTGTCTTAGAGATGAACGGGAGGAGAGAGACAGGTCTGTAGCTATCGGTGAGGGAAGGGTTGAGAGTGGGTTTTTTAAGCAGCGGGGTGACCCGAGCCTGCTTAAAGGTGGTGGGAAAGGTGCCAGAGAGGAGTGAGGAGTTAATAATGTGTGTGAGTGATGGAGTGACTGCGCTGGAGATGGATTGGAGCAGATGGGAGGGGATTGGGTCGAGTGGGCAGGTGGTGGGGTTGCAGGAGAGAAGTTTGGTAACTTCAGCATTGTTTAAAGTGGAAAAAAGAGGAAAAAGTGGAGCTGGGTGAAGCCTGTGTGTGTGCTGGGGTTTCAGGAGTTGAGAACTGGCTGCTGATCAGGGATGTTTTGTTTATGAAAAAGTTAGCAAAATCATCAGCTGATATTGACGAGGCAGGTGGAGAGAGGAGGGCGCTAAAGGTTTTGAAAAGTTCTTTAGAATCTGATGTGTGACTGATCTTTGTGATGTAATAAGATGTCTTCGCTGTGTGGACAGCAGTGGAGAAGGATGAAAGTAGTGACTGGTACTCACAGAGGTGAGGTGGAGGGTGTTAGATCTTCGCACGCCATTTCCTTTCAGCAGCCCTGAGTTTGGTCCGATGATCCCTAAGGACGTCCGAAAGCCAAGGGCAGGGAGGGGAGGCACAAGCTTGTCTGGAGGATAGAGGGCAGAGGTTATCTAGACAGGATGTTAGTGTTGAACATAGGGTGTCCGTGGCTGTATTGGTATCCAGGGATGAGAAGTTGGAAGGGACAGAGGATGATACCTCAGCAGAAAGTGTGCTGGGGGAAAGATAGCGGAGGTTGCGCCTGAATGAAACAGATGTGGGTGTGGCTGTGTTGTTAGAGCTGAGATGTATGTTGCAAGTTATGAAGAAGTGATCGGAGATATGTAGGGGTAGGACAGTAGGATTTGAGGTGATGCAGTTGCGTGTGAAGATGAGGTCTAGTTGGTTTCCTGATTTATGAGTAGTGGTAAGAAGGGAGAGGTCAAATGAGGAGAGGAGGTTTAAAAAGTCAGAGGCAGAGGATTTCTCCAGGTGAATATTAAAGTCACCAAAAACAATGAGCGGGCTGCCGTCCTCAGGAAATGAGGAGAGAAGCATATCCAGTTCATCAGTAAAGTTGTGAAGTGGCCCTGGTGGGCGGTAAACTACAATGATGTGAATCAGAGAAGGAAATGAAACGGTAACCGCATGGTATTCAAAGGAAGTGTTTGTGCATAATCCTGGAAGGCATGTATATTTCCATGTGATGGGAAAGAGTAAACCTGTGCCACCACCCCTGCCGGATTGCCGAGGGGAGTGGGAGAAAGCATAGTTGCAAGAGAGTGCAGCGGGAGTGGCGGAGTCCTCTGGACAGATCCATGTCTCAGTGAGACCGAGGATGTGAATGTCTGACTGTGTAGCAAAGGCAGGGATGAACTCAGCCTTGTTTACAGCTGACTGGCAGTTCCAGAGGCCCACAGAGAGAGACAGAGGAGGGGTGGGGATGGTGTGAATGGGGTGCAGGTCAGAGTGTGTGCGGTATGACGAGTATCTGTAGGCATGTCTATGGTGGATTACGAGGATAGGCTGAGAGTGCATAGAGGTTACGAAGAGGGATGCATCAAATAGAAAGTCATGTTAAAATTATTACTTAAATTAAAACGTGATACTTAAGTGCCTTGTCAGTGTCCTTGCTCGGTGGAGTCGCACAGGTAGAGTCGATGGTCTTTACACTCATAGGTCTTCACACGAGGGCTGGCCTGTACAGCTGACGCTTCTGAGTGCGCCGTTTAAGTGCAATAGCTGATTACGACTTGATTGAAAACAGCTAAACACGCCTTTCCAATTTCCACAACAAAGGCTTAATTAGGCTAATGTAGCTGGGGTTGAAACTACGAGCTAACACCTGGGATAGCTCCGCGTAATCGTGTGCTAAATGCAAAGTGATAGCTCTCAGGAAGCAATAATATCGTTTAAAATGCTATAGTTAACGAATACACACAGGGCAGGATCGAATAAAATAAAGGTACCCTTTTAGAAACACTATAGATAAATAAAAGATAATTCCTAACCAACAATAGGCAATATTCAACACAGCGCAATAACAAAGTAAACAAAACTAAGCCGAACTCACGCACAACTGCTGTCTACTGCAGACGGATCGCTTCTCCTAAACACATGCAGTGATATATATGATAACCAGGGCCTGTTCAATGTTCATTTCAGACATTAAGAACCAAATTTTTTCTACCAGCATCCGCATATTTTGTTTATCTTCAATTACGTTCTGCTCTCAAGGCGTATGGCGTTCCTTGGTCTTCTCCCATTTCCTCTCATCCTATACAGGACTGGATTGCACCATCTGCTGGTCGGCCATCTGTTTCGTTAATATATAATAAGATTATTGATTACATTACAAAACCTCTTTCTATTAAAAGTATTTGGAATAGGGAATTATCTGACATTAATGTATCTGTCGACTGGGAGAGAGTGTGGTCTAATCTCAGTTTAACATCTAAAAATCTGGCTCATCGTCTTATTCACTTCAAAGTCATTCATAGAGCATACATAACTCCTTACAAAAGATTTAAAATGAAACTACAACCAAATTTCAACTGCCATATATGTAAAACTACATCATCAGGTACTTTTCTCCATATGTTTTGGGAATGTCCTGTCGTCATCTGTCTATGGACACATGTAAACCTGGTTTTATCATCCTTACTGCAAATTGATTGGTCTGTTAACCGAAGTTTGTGTCTTCTTAATGATGATTCTAGTCTTTGTATAAGTTCAATGCAAAAGAGAATGTTGTTTGCGGGTTTTACAGCTGCGAAGAAGAAAATAACACAGAACTGGTTTACACCGCACATGTGTAGAAAAATATTTTGGATCCGTAACCTCTTGCAAATAGTGACTTATGAACGTACAACAGCACGAATCAACAGGGCCAAGCCTTCTACCATTGATGCTTGGCAGTGCTTTCTTTTTTATATACGTGACTGTATAAAGGAGTAACTTTTGTGTTTTTCTTGTCCTTCCCTCTCTCCCTCCCTTTGACTGGACTTTGAGATATTGAGTATGTGTCTGTTGTTTTTTCTTTTTTTTGGATGTTATGTATGAAAAACAAAAAAATGTTGATAACAAAAAAAGAAGATTCATTCACCAGTTCAGCACCATCTGTCACTTCCCTTCTCAGACATAACCCCAAGAATCTGGCCTGGACCCCAGCAACCAAAGCATTCGCCCACCTTAAAGAGGTTTTCAACACGGCACCGGTTCTACGTCATCCATCCCCCAATCTGCCATTCGTCGTGGAAGTTGATGCCTCCACCACAGGAGTAGGTGCCGTGCTCTCGCAGCAGCCTTCACCCATGTGCCTTCTTCTCTAAAAAGCTGTACTCCGCCCGAGCAGAATTATGATATTGGAAATCGTGAACTGCTGGCCATCAAACTTGCCTTAGAGGAATGGAGACACTGGCTGGAGGGGGCGAAACACCCCTTCATGGTTTTCACAGATCATAAAAACCTGTTGTACCTCCGAGAAGCTAAACGTCTCAACTCCCGTCAGGCCCGGTGGGCTTTATTCTTTACCAGATTCACCTTTACAGTCACATATTGGCCAGGGAGTAAAAATGGAAAGGCTGATGCCCTCTCTCTGCTTTATGCTCAAGACTTAGAGAACAGTCCTCCCGAAACAATACTCCCTCCACCCATTGAATAGGCTCTAGATGATCTCATTGTCATGGTCAGCATGATCAGCCTGCTCCGCCGGGAGGTCCAGAAGGGAACCTTTTCGTGCCCGAAAACCTGCGAGTTTCCCTGATAGACTCAGCCCACTCTATTCCGGGTTCAGGGCACCCAGGCAAGCAGCGAACCCTCTCGCTGATTTCCCCTCGTTACTGGTGGCCAGGTATGACCAGCGATGTCTCTCGGTTTGTTAAGGGATGCTCAGTCTGTGCCCTCACCAAAATCCCTTGTCGACTACCACAAGGCAAGCTATTACCATTACCCATTCCTCAGCGACCCTGGTCTCACATAGCGGTGGATTTTATGACCGATCTTCCCAATTCTGACAACTTTACATGCATCCTGGTGGTAGTCGACCGGTTCTCCAAAGGATGCAAGCTCATTCCACTACCTGCTCTGCCCACTGCTCTGGTCACTGCAGAAACTCTGTTCACTCACATCTTCCGGCACTTTGGACTACCAGAAGACATTGTGTCTGACCGTGGCCCCCAGTTTATTTCACATGTCTGGAAGGAATTCTTCAACCTGTTGGGGGTCACGGTCAGTCTCACCTCCGGATATCACCCTCAAGCCAACGGTCAGACTGAGCGGAAGATCCAGGAAATCGGGAGATATCTGCGGTCATACTGTAGTCAACATCAGCACAGCTGGCACCACTTCCTCCCTCTGGTCT
Source organism: Beaufortia kweichowensis (assembly GCA_019155185.1). Lineage (NCBI taxonomy): Eukaryota > Metazoa > Chordata > Actinopteri > Cypriniformes > Gastromyzontidae > Beaufortia > Beaufortia kweichowensis. The sequence goes on from CM032807.1 coordinate 9,343,099, forward strand.
GAAGAACCCTCCACGGTGCCAGCTGTAGACCACTTGTTTCGGGTCAGCGAGAGGTTATGGAATTCTGCTCACGTTCATCTGCAGGCGGCAGTACGTAGGCAGAAGATCCAAGCTGACCAAAGAAGAGCTCCTACGTCCACCTTTCAACCGGGACAAGTGTGGCTATCAACCCGGTGCTCTATATATATATATATATATCTATAGATAGATGTCTATCTCATATTATACTCATATTATCGGGAGGGCTAAAGTAGAGGCTGTATTATGACTGACATTTATACCGTGGCTACATTAGGACTGGTAAATGTTGTTGGTTTTTCCAATAATGGCAGACTTAACATTAATGAGTGTACTACACTCGCCCGGCTATTGGGACAATTGGGGGTATTAGAATAACCTTTTTAAATATATATGCACCAAATGAAGATTGCCCATATTTTTTCAAGAAAATCTCCTTACTTGTGGCAGATAAAGCAGAGTGAATTTTTGTGATAGGTGGAGACTTCAATTGTGTCCTAAACCAATACATGGACAGGTTGCCAATAGAAAAGAGACCCCAATCACGTAAAACAAATACAGTTTTGGGGATGATGAATGAACTGGGGTTGATTGATATTTGGAGATATCTTCACCCAAAAGAAAAAGATTTCACATTTATGTCACAAACACATGGAAGCTATTCTAGACTGGATTTTTTCTGCATTTCAAAAACTGAACTGCACAGAGTAGTGGAGTGCAATATAGAGCCCATTACATTGTCAGATCATGGCCCTGTTGTTTTAAAACTAAATTTGGGGCAGCATAAACAGTTCAAATACTGGAAACTAAATGTCTCAATATTGAATAACGTAACACACAAAAAGGAAATACAGAGGGAATGGGAAGATTATATCAAAATAAACGATAATGGATCTGTCTCTCCTTCTGTATTATGGGGTGCTGCCAAAGCAGTAATAAGGGGAAAGATTATTGCACTTACATCCAGAATAAAAAAGCAAAGGGAACTTAAACAATTAGAAATTGAGAAAGAAATAAAAAGGTTAGAATGTGAACATAAAAACACTGGAAATAAAAATTCTCTAGATTTATTGAAGCAAAATAGACAGAAATTAGATGACTTGTTAACTTACAAGGCAGAAGGTGTTCTAAGATATACAAGCAGAAAATATTATGAATTTGGTAATAGAGCGAGCCGGCTGCTTGCTTTCCAACTACGTAAGGCCCAGCCTAGTAGAGCGATCCCAAAAATTAAACATCCATTTACGGATATTATGACATCACAACCTAAAGAAATTGCAGATGCATTTAAAGATTATTATAAAAAATTATATGAAAAGGTCAAAATAAGGAAGAAAAAATAAAAAAATTCTGGATTCTGTTAAACTGAATAGACTGCCGGGTGAGGAGTCTGAAGTAATGATTAGTCCCATTACAGAGGAGGAAATTAAGAAAAGTATTGGTAAACTCAAGAACAGTAAGTCGCCGGGAGTAGATGGCTTCCCTGGAGAATTTTATAAAGCTTTCGTAAATGACTTAACCCCAATTCTATGTCGAATGTACAACGCATTAGAGAATGGAGATCCTCCAAAGTCATGGGCTGAGGCAGTAATAACAGTTATCCATAAAGTTGGAAAAGACCCCACTGCCTTCTCTACCAGGATCTAAAAATTTTAACTTCAATTTTAGCAGAGAGGATTCAGACACATATTAGAAAATTAGTGAAGTCAGACCAGACAGGATTTGTTAGTGGACGCCATGATACTGACAATATTAGAAGAGCTCTGAACATACAGATGAGTGCAGGTAAGAGAAAGGTTCCCTCAATGTTACTTAGTTTAGATGCGGAAAAGGCGTTTGATAGATTGGATTGGATATATTTAAAACAAACGCTGGCATATATGGGGTTTCATGAGACATTTATAAAATGGATACAAATATTCTATCATAATCCTAAATCAAGAGTTAGGGTGAAAGGTCACTGTTCAGAGTTCTTTGATCTGGGGAGGGGAACGAGACAAGGAGATGCTATGTCTCCTGTCTTGTTCGCTCTAAGCATTGAACCATTGGCTGAGAGCATAAGATGCAATTATCATATACAAGGAATAGCATATGAGGGTGGTAATTGTCAAAAGATTGCTCTATATGCAGACGACATAATTTTATTTATTGAAAATCCAATTTCTTCAACACCAGCTGTTCTAGATTGTCTAGAAGTATATGAATCCATCTCTGGATATAAAATCAATTCAACTAAATCAGAAGCACTTATGATTACTGGAGTCTGGCCGGTAGAACTAAATGATAGAGCATCTTTTAGATGGTCTAAACAGGGATTCAATTATTTAGTCGCCATTACACCTAAACTTTCACAGTTGTATCAGGCAAATTATGACAAGTTAATCCACACAATTAAAAAGGATTTTCTAAGATGGGAGGTGTTACCACTTTCATTGTTTGGTAGGATTGAGACAGTGAGAATGAATATCTTACCTAGACTGCTCTTCTTGTTTAAGTCCCTCCCCATATGGATTCCAGCATCTACATTTAATGTGCTAGATAAACTCATATCAAAGTTCATTTGGCAGAACAGACAACCCAGAATAAAGCTAAAGATTTGAATGATAAGGGAGGTGTCACGGAGTCGATGCCTTCAGCATCGGATTCGTTCCATCACGTCACCTGTTCTTCATCCCCGGAATTCTAAGGACTCAGTTTCCCACATTCCTTTGCACCCCGCACACCTGTCAGCAATCCAGCACTCAGTCCCATTCATTTGCACCGTCTGTTTTGTGATTATGTTAGTTTGATTTGTACCATTATTTAAACCCTGTCTTTTGTTCTATGAGTTGTCCGGTATTGTTGTTATTTTGTACGTGTTGGATTCTGGATGTGTTTTGTTAAAGTCAGCCGTGCATGCTATTATCTGCCTGTTCTCCTCCTCTGAAGTGAGGTCTGTTTCTATATCTGTATTCCCACTGATGAAGTTCAGTAAAAGATTTGAAACTGATATTCTCGTGTTCTGCCTCGTCTGATGCACGGTAACAGTATACCGGACCGAAAAAAGAAGACTGTGTTTACCTCTTGGATTTCGTCGTGTCGTGAAGATTTCTGTTTGGAGTATTTGTTTATGTTGGATTTTCTTTTCTGTTATTAGTTATGGAACCCGCAACACCCAGCCCCAAGGATGCCGCCACGGATCTCCTTCACGCCCTTACCCGCCATTTAAATGCCCTACCTGTTTGTTCTTCTCCCCAGCCGGTAAGCACTGCGTTCTCCGGCAGTCCCATGGCCATGCCTAATCGATTCTCCGGGGCAGCGGAGGAGTGTGGTGGATTCTTGCTTCAGTGCAGCCTGTATTTCAGTCGACAACCTCATCTACATCCGACAGAAGCGGATAAAGTTGATTTCGCTATCAGCCTCATGACCGGAGCGGCGCTGCGCTGGGCTCAAGGGTACTGGGAGACGGGATCTCGCGAGTCTCGTACCTGGGGCGATTTCTCTACTCGGGTAAAGAATGTGTTTGATCACTCTGCCTCTTCTCTCTCTGTTGCAGACCAGTTATGTCGGCTCCGTCAAGGACGATCATCGGTGGCAGAGTATGCTCTCCATTTTCGTACTCTTTCGAGGTAAAGATGCATATGGTGATTTATGATGACTCAATTGAGTTGGAAACATTCATCCAAAAGTCTATTCGAATAGCGCAGCGCCTCGTCGCCTGTCAAAGTAAAGCCTCAACGGTCTGCACCGCTCCTCCGCTGCACCCTAGTCCCGCGCCGCGTGCGCATCAGCCGCCGTGTGTTATGACTCCCCGAACATCATACTCTGCTCCACCTAGCCCTCCAGCACTCGAACCCATGCAGGTGGACAACTTCCACCTCACCAAGGAAGAGAGACAGCGCCGTATCTCTCTCAAACTTTGCATGTATTGCGGTGAGCCCGGGCACTTCCTCTCAACCTGTCCAGTCCGTCCGCGGTCCAGCTGCCCCAAGCAGGTACAAAACTTCCATTAACGTCTCTAATCCTTGTATCTCCCACTGTCTCTATTCCAGTGAAAGCGTTAGTTGATTCTGGAGCAGCTGGGAATTTCATCTCCCCGGAACTATTGAGGCGACTTCAGTTACCTCGTCACCGTGTGGCGCAGCCTATCCCCGTGCAGGATATCCTGGGAAAGCCCTTAGGGCGGGGACTGATTAGATACTTCTCTCCACAAGTGCGACTTGAATGGAGACCTGTCATGTCAGAGGTACTGTCGTTCTGGGTGCTGGAGGGAAGCTCTGTGGATCTGGTGCTGGGACGTCCCTGGCTTCAAGTTCACCGTCCGGAGATGGACTGGGCGACAGGAAAAGTTATTAGTTGGCCGTTAGATAATGCCGTAAGGTCGTCACTGTCTGTTCCTTTTGTTATGTCACCCATTGCTGTCCCTCTCTCCTCAGAATCTCTGAAGGTGTCCAGAGCATCCAGTAATGACACGCCCCCAGTGGGTTCGATCCCGCCGGAGTATGGGGCATTCCAGGATGTTTTCAGTAAGGAGAAAGCTACTCAACTTCCCCCGCATAGGCCATGGGACTGCGCTATTGAGCTGCTGCCTGGGGCCCGTTACCCAAGGTATCTACTCTCTGTCCCTCCGGAACAGAAAGCCATGGGGAGTACATCCAAGAGGCGCTTCAGCAAGGATTTATCCGTCCATCTACCTCCCCTGCAGCTTCCAGCTTTTTCTTTGTGGGAAAAGAAGATGGGGGTCTCAGGCCATGTATCGACTACGGGTCCTCAATCAAGCAACAGTCAAGTTCCCGTATCCTTTGCCTCTTATTCCTCCGTCCATAGAGCACCTTCGGGGAGCGTCCGTATTCACGAAACTGGACCTCAGGTGCGCCTACAATCTAATTCGTATCCGGGCAGGGGACGAGTGGAAGACGGCTTTTGTGACGCCCGCGGGACACTTTGAGTACCTTGTTATGCCCTTCGGGTTGGTAAACGCTCCTTCTGTGTTTCAAAGTTTTATGAATGAAATATTCCGAGATGTGTTGGGTCTCTTTGTTATTGTTTACATAGATGACATCCTGGTGTACTCGAAGTCTCTCGCGGAGCACCGGAATCATGTTCAACTCGTTCTCCAACGGCTCCGTGATCATAACCTTTATCTCAAGCTCGAAAAGTGTGCGTTTCATCTCTCAGAGGTCCAGTTTCTGGGGTATGTGATTATCTCCACGGGGTGCTCATGGAGAAGGATAAAGTGGAGGCAGTGCGAACCTGGCCCCAGCCATCCTCAATCCGAAGTTTGCAGCGCTTCCTGGGGTTTGCTAATTTCTACCGACGATTCATCCGTAACTTCAGTACCATATGCTCTCCCCTCACCGCGCTGCTCCGAGGGAAACCCAAAACTCTAGTCTGGTCTCAAGAGGCAGCGGAAGCGTTTTGTCGGCTAAAGGAAGCCTTCTGTTCTGCACCCATCCTCCGGCATCCATCCCCTGAGCTTCCGTTTGTGGTGGAAGTCGACGCCTCCACTACTGGAGTGGGGGCGGTGTTGTCTCAGCTGCAGGGGAATCCCGCGCGCCTTCACCCATGCGCTTTCTTCTCCAAGAAGATGTCCCCGGCGGAGCAGAACTACGATATCGGCAACCGAGAACTTCTAGCTATCAAGTTGGCTTTGGAGGAGTGGCGGCATTGGCTGGAGGGAGCTAAGTACCCTTTTGTAGTTTATACAGATCATAAAAATCTTTTGTATCTTCGAGAAGCTAAGAGACTTAATTCTCGTCAGGCCCGCTGGGCGTTATTCTTTTATTCTGCACCCTCTCACTGATCTCCCCCGGTACTGGTGGCCCAAAGTTCCTCGTCGGTTGCCCCAGGGCAAGCTCCTCCCCCTGCCAGTTCCCCGAAGACCCTGGTCTCACATTGCTGTTGACTTTATGTCTGATTTACCCTGTTCCGAGGGATATACCTGTGTTTTTGTTGTGGTTGACCGTTTTAGTAAAAGTTGTAAGATAATCCCTTTGTCAAGTCTGCCCACAGCAATGCAAGCAGCCGAAGCTCTGTTCCACAACGTATTCCGGCATTTCGGTCTGCCCGAAGACATCGTCTCTGACCGTGGTCCCCAGTTCATCTCTCATGTCTGGAAGGCATGTCTCTCTCTCTGTTAGGGGTCACGGTCAGTCTAACCTCTGGTTATCACCCTCAGGCGAACGGCCAGACTGAGCGCAAGATCCAGGAGATCGGGAGGTATCTCCGGACCTACTGCAACCAACATCAACACAGCTGGCATCGCTTCCTCCCGTGGGCGAATTCTCAGCGACGACAGGATAGTACCCGCCTGACTCCATTCCAATGTGTGCTCGGTTACCAGCCACCCCTCTTCCCTTGGACCCAAGAACCCTCCGGTGCCAGCTGTGGACCACTGGTTCTGGGTCAGTGAGAGGGTTTGGGACTCTGCCCACGTCCACCTACAGGCTGCAGTCTGTAGGCAAAAAAGACACGCTGACCAACGAAGATCTCCCACACCTGTCTTCCACCCAGGTCAGTTGGTCTGTCAACGCGAGACATCCGCCTACGGCTGCCCTGTAGGAAGCTCACACCCCGCTTCATAGGACCTTTTCCCATCGATAAACAAGTAAACGAAGTGACTTTCCGGCTGCAACTTCCCCGTTCCTATCGTCTGGCCCCATCCTTCCATGTATCTCTGTTAAAGCCCTTCATTAATCCTGTTTCTCCTTCTTCCCCAGAATCTGGTGCTGAAGGACCACCACCGGCGGCTCTGGATCCTCCACCTCCTATCGACGAGCAGGACTGCATCTATCGGGTCGATGCCATCCTAAAGGCGCGTCGACGGGCCGGTAGGCTTGAATACCTCGTGTCCTGGGAGGGATCACGGCCCGAGGCGCTGTTGGGTTTCCCGCTCGGATATCCTGGACCCCACTCTGCTTTCAGACTTTCACAATTCGCATCCTTCGGAACCAGGTCCCAGGCCACGAGGACGGCCCCGTCGACGCTTGCTGCGGCCCGCGGGAGCGGTCCATGGAGGGGGGGTACTGTCGCAGAGTCGATGCCTTCAGCATCGGATTCGTTCCATCACGTCACCCGTTCTTCATCCCCGGAATTCTAAGGACTCAGTTTCCCACATTCCTTTGCACCCCGCACACCTGTCAGCAATCCAGCACTCAGTCCCATTCATTTGCACCGTCTGTTTTGTGATTATGTTAGTTTGATTTGTACCATTATTTAAACCCTGTCTTTTGTTCTATGAGTTGTCGGTATTGTTGTTATTTTTATGCGTGTTGGATTCTGGATGTGTTTTGTTAAAGTCAGCCGTGCATGCTATTATCTGCCTGTTCTCCTCCTCTGAAGTGAGGTCTGTTTCTATATCTGTATTCCCACTGATGAAGTTCAGTAAAAGATTTGAAACTGATATTCTCGTGTTCTGCCTCGTCTGATGCACGGTAACAGGAGGGTTGCATGTTCCTAATTTAAGATATTATTACTGGGCTGCTCAGCTCACAGCAATAGTGGCTTGGATTAGCAATGATGTTGAAAAAGGATGGGTTAACATGGAACAGGGCTCTGTACCAAATGCCCCTTTGTCAGCATTAGCATTTATGACACCTCAATCCCAGAAAAAGATGAATATAAAAAATATCTGGATTAAGCAAACTTTGAGAGTTTGGGCAACAGTTAAAAAAAACTGAGAGGAGTGGCAACCTTATCAAGAGCTATGACCATAGTAGATAATCCTGAGTTTCTACCCTCTAGGTGGGATGCTACTTTCAAAAGATGGTCTGACAAGGGTCTAATAATAATTGATCAGCTATTTAATGGAAGTACATTGCACTCATTCTCTGATCTTAAAGAAAAAATTATGTTATTATCAAGTGATTTTTTTTAGATATCTACAAATAAGAAATTATATTACAAATCATAAGGGAAGGGAAATAATTAAAAAAGCCCCAACTAATGTGGAACAGTACTTCATTGATATAAAGAAACTACACCCACTACATAAAAGACATGTGTCGCACATATACAGCAGACTAATGCTTGATTCGACAGATAATACACTTAATATAAAGACAAAGTGGGAGTCAGAACTTAACGAAATTATTGAGGATGAGACTTGGGAAACCATATATACAGAATGTCATAAGAGCATCAATAGCAATAATTGAAAAGAGTTTGCCTGGAAAACAAAGATTAGGTTTTTAGAACACCATTGGTGATATCAAAATTTGTTAACAGTCCAGAAGCAGAGAAATGTTGGAGGGGGTGTGGGAAGGTAGGAGATCACACACATATATTTTGGGAATGTCCGAAAATAATTACCTTTTGGCAAGGGGTAAAGGTTGAGATTATGAAAATTCTGCATATAGACTTGCCTTTTACTCCCTTGTATTTCTTGCTTGAAGGGATACCCCAGGATCTATGTAGTAAAAACCAGAGATTTATACTGCATATACTCTTATTAAGTGCAAGAAAAATTATAACAATTAACTGGATGAAGCCACACCCCCCAAAAATGGCGCAATGGATAGAAAAAATTTGAATCTATTTATAGAATAGAATATATGACTTTCCAACTCCAACTGAAACTGGACATTTTTATACAAAGGTGGACATGTATCTGGATGCATTGAAAATGAACTGATCAGTAAGGAACCTTGATTTAATCCCTGGTGTATTATTTGACAATATTGTATGTCTTTTTTGTATTCTTCTTATTTGTATGATCATTTCTCTTTCTTTTTGAGTCACTGCTGTTGTCAAGGAATGTTTAGTTCATTGTTTGTAAGTTGTTTTAATGTATAAAAATAAAGTTCCAAAAAAAAATAAAAAAAATAAAATAAACATTTAAGACTATGCGTAATGAGGCGGAGGCGGCGTTAGAATCCATATGCAGTAGTTTAATAGAAATAGCAAACAAATCCAAATCGGCAGGCAAAAGGAAAGACGTAAAGCAGGCAGTGGTAAAACACAGTAAGGCAGTCCAATCCAAGTAACAAATCCAAAGGGTAATCCAAAAGGCAAAAACAGGGAAAAGCAGGCAATGGTCATACACAATACAAACAAGACAATAATCAATGAACGCTCGGTAAGGCAGGTAAACTGGCAATACTTCGCATTGGTCTGTTAGCCAGGCCATGCTTAAATGTCCACCAAACAGGAAGTAACTCATGAAGCAGAGGGAGCGATACACAGTCAATACTCGGGAGAGGGCTCCCTCTGCTGGCCTGGCGTTACACTATGAAAAGTCAGAAGTCTTATCTTTGATTATGAGAGGTCTTCCTGAACCTGTTAACTGTCATCGTTTCTCAGGAGGAACACGTTTGTTATTTCACTATTCACTTAAAAATTTTACAGTGACATTTTAATCTAGTCATGGCAAACTATAATTTGATGGAAGATAAAAGACTAGAACTATTTGACAAATTTTCACAACAATTAACAGAAACAAAAACATTTACAAAAAATTAAAAAGACTTCAAAATGTAAGAAAAAACGTCATATCTAAAAAAAGAACAAATTAGTTTGGATAGTGCATTTTCATGTGTATACTCAACTTCTGCAGTGACAGTTATCAGATCACATAGAGCAGGGTTTTTCAAACTTTTTGTGTGTGTGGACCACTATTTGTAATCAAAAAATTTTGCGGACCACCTCATAACACACATAATAAAATGTCTACACACAGACTTACCTGAATTAATCCGCACCTCTAAATAGGCTTACAAGCACTACTATAACTAGTCATCACATCAGTGTGCAACAGGCTTGTTATATCAATATAGGCCTACATATTCTTTTAATTTTTTTTTTTTATGGGAATTTCCTGGTAAAATGTTATTTTATTTTGCCTTTCCACGGACCACCTGCAGTACCCTCACGGACCACTAGTGGTCCGCGGACCACAGTTTGGGAATGACTGACATAGAGTACATATCTAATCAAATTATGACCATAAATCAAATTAAAAACCATCTAATTAGCATTATATGATTTTATTATTCATACTTTGTAAAATTGCTTGAAAGAAAATGAATGAATTTAATTGAAATTGTAATTTAGTGCAATTCAGCATGCTTTTTCATTTCAAATACATTTGTCATTAATGTACTAATATACGCGGAAGCTTCCAAAGCTGAAATTAAGATATGGTAATGGGATTTAATTTCTAAAATGTGCTGTCAGCCCATCACTGTCAGCCCATCACTACAGACTCTGACCTAATCACAGCCATGATGATATAGAGCTATATCACACTACCAGTTACAACCATTTAAGTGTGGATAGTGCATTTTCATATGTATGCCCAAAAGAGGAATATTATGTTATTAGGTGTAAAGGTAAGCATTTTGTAAACCAAGTTCTGTTATGAAAAAAAAATTAACATAACAAACTTAACAAAAATGCTTAATGTAAAATTTGAATGTAATATTATCAATTAAACGCAAATTATTAAAATATTGCTCTTTTCCTCGCTTTGGGTATTGTTGTGTGACATCAACTTTCTACATTTGTTTTTAGATTTTTTTTTATGTATTTGTGAATTATCTATTCGTCTGTGAATCTTCATTCACAGAGGGATGTTTTTTAAAACTTTAGTATTACCGTTAGTAATGTATTTACCTTTTTGAGATATTTTTATCTATTAAGTGTTATGGCAATATAAAGAAAATTTTTATACCAATAAAAACACTAACCTACACGTGCCACTGCTTGTCCAGCAGATGGCAGTTAGGCGCCTTCAAATTGTTCCGCCAACAGCAGTTGAACAGAACGAAGAAGCAGAGCGGCAGTAAAAACATGGCTGATAACAGGGAGAAAGGTTTACAAGACTATAGAAAGAAATTATTGGAGCACAAAGAGATTGATGGACGTCTTAAAGAATGTACGTATGATGTGTATCTGTCTTTTGATTATGCAGCCTGTTTTTGACCAGTTTGACAGATTATCGGCTGTTTTTTCGCTGGCTGGGCTGGAAGTCGCTTTGTCATGCAGTACTGTGATCTACTAGCCGCTAATGATAACAGCTAAATAGAATTGAAAAATGAAAATTGCAAAACAAAAAATAATAGTACGATTTAACTCCAATTTGTTTTCACTCACTATGACTGTTTATGTTTGAATCGTTAAATTAACCTATCGTATCGCTTTTGATGTCGTGAAATCTTATTTCCAGTGCGGGAACAGTTGAAGGAGCTCACGAAACAGTATGAAAAGTCTGAAAACGATCTCAAGGCGTTACAAAGTGTAGGGCAGGTAAGAACTATTAAAGACAAAACATAGATTCTATTCACTACCATTTAACACATCTGCATTGACTAAGACTTTCGTTTCGTTGTCTTTGTAGATTGTTGGTGAGGTGTTGAAACAACTGACGGAGGAGAAATGTAAGATAAGAAACATATTCTGGTGTGTAGTTGATATTGTTTGCTATAGCTCTTTGGTTACTGTTTTGTTGTGTTGCAGTTATTGTCAAAGCTACTAATGGCCCACGTTATGTTGTTGGATGTCGTAGACAGGTGAGTGTAATCTCTGTACTCCACAGTGAAGTCCAGAGTTTTTTTTTTACTAACCATACATTTTGTTTCAGTTGGATAAAACCAAGCTTAAACCAGGGACCAGAGTGGCTCTGGACATGACAACTCTTACCATAATGAGGTAAAGGGTTTAAAATCACTTCTAGTATGGGATTTTTATATCTAGGAGAATTATTGAATTATTATATCACTATGAAAGGTTTGTGATTATACCATGTACCATGTATTTTCATAATGTTTTTTTCTTATCTGTTTTGGTCTAGTTAAAATTGTCATTGACACAATAATGAAAATCAGAATTTTCATTATTGTGTCAATGACAATTTTAACTATTACTTATCCTTATGTTGTTTCAACATTTACACAAGGCAGGCTCTCACTTTGTGTTTTATCTGTGTGGAACAACATGAGGGTGAATAACAGATGATGACATTTTAGTGAATTATCTTTAGATTTTTTTCTTATGGTACTTGTAAAGCTACTTATACCAGAATATCTTTTTCAAATATAAATTAAGGTATTTGCCTCGTGAGGTGGACCCTCTTGTGTACAACATGTCCCATGAAGATCCTGGCAGTGTTTCTTACTCTGAGATCGGTGGATTGTCTGAGCAGATCCGTGAGCTGAGAGAGGTTGGCTTGAAGTTTCTGAACTCAGAATCATTCAATTAGCATATAATTATGAGAAGAGGTGGGCGATCTGAACAATTTCATATTGTAATCAATCTTGAAGACTTACATGATCTGCTTTTCAAGCAAATCATAGCAGTTGTGAATCTCTGAAATACATAGCAAAAGCTGATTTCAAAATAGCTGACTATACCAGATGTAAATTTTTGCCACTCTTGATGGGTGCAAATACTTTTATGACTTTAATGACTTGAGCATGTTTAGTGTGCCTAATGTTAGGGCTGCCCCCAAATAGTTTTTTTTCTCTCTTAAAGAGTTTTTTTGAATCCCTGACCACTGACTGCTATCTGTTATTACATGTAAAGCTGCTTTGATACAATGTCCTTTGTGAAAAGCGCTATACAAATAAAATTGAATTGAATTGAATAGTTGACAGCTTGGTCAGTGTATGACATGAGATCAGCTTGAAAGTCAGTGAGAAGAGACTTGGTTGAATAAATTTTCATTGGTTGTTTAGTCGGGAAAATAAAAAACCTCATGTGATGTCACGCAGTCAGTATACATGTTCAAACTTTATGGCGCTGTGCAGCTTGGTCAGTGTATGACATCAAAGCAAGGTGAGATCAGCATAAAAGCTTTTCTTTCACATTGCTCTTGTGGTACTTTAGTCCAAAGTGAGGTAGAGCCCTGCATTTTTGCCTGAGCCTGATGGGGCCTGACGCACGAGTTCATTAGATGTGCTTAATGTTAGGCTGTAAATGAAACTGTCTAAAAGATGTGACATTTAACTACTTTTGTAGGCCTGTATCCATTCTAAGAACCTGCAAGTCTGTTTTTTAATTGCATATTATCTAATGGTTTGCCGATTACAATTTTAATATGTAAAAGTGGTACTCATATTTAATACTCTTATTAGGTGTTACTTTTAATATTTTTTAAATTTATTTTTGATGATTGTTTGACAAATTCTGAATCCAGTATAGTGTATTAAATTGTATTAACATAGATATGTCCATGTGCATGTTCTAGACTGGATCTCATTACTGAAAGGATTGTTTCCTTGTTAGAAAGATTGTTTTATCCTTTTCTTTGTTAGAAAGATTGTGATATGCTTTTTTAAAAGGTCATTGAACTGCCTCTGACCAATCCTGAGCTGTTCCAGCGAGTGGGAATCATTCCTCCTAAAGGCTGCCTCCTCTACGGACCTCCAGGTAAATTGCCTTTTTATCTTTAGGTACCAGATTTATTTAGTTTATTCCGTTTAATTAAAATATTCCTTCACCTTGCACAGTGTTTTTTTAAACTGCAATTTAAGGCAGCCTAATGGTGTATATTTATTGTTTTTATTTTATATGTCTTGAAGGCACTGGAAAGACTCTACTTGCCAGAGCTGTGGCCAGTCAGCTAGACTGTAATTTTCTTAAGGTAAGTTTGTTTGCACAGAAAACGTGCTTGCTATGGGGGCAATTTTATTTTAAACCTAAAGAGTGATTGTATAATATACTGTAGCTATAGAACAATTGTAATGATAAATGTTTAATTTGTTAAACATTTAACAAATTTGTTAACTATTAAATAATGCTTTTTAATGTAAGTTCTTTTTACAACAGACCATATAATTAAATTTGAAGAAAATGTGTTGTTTACTAGGTTGTATCCAGCTCCATTGTTGATAAGTACATTGGTGAGAGTGCGAGACTCATCAGAGAGATGTTTAACTATGCCAGAGACCACCAGCCTTGCATTATCTTCATGGATGAGATTGATGCAATTGGTAAAAATAGTATTAACCTTGTATTCCAAACTATCTTTTAATATAGGAAATAGGAATTGTAAAAAGAGGATGCATGGTTTGTCTTTTAAGGTGGTCGTAGATTTTCTGAAGGAACTTCAGCTGATCGAGAGATCCAGAGGACACTAATGGAGGTAAAGACTCTGTAATTTACACCTTCCTATCAAAAATGTATAATTGATGTATAATTGACACACCTATGAAGTCATATAGAATCTTAATAAAACTATGCAAACTATATCATTGATAATTTATATGTGACCCATGCTATCAAAAAGAGTCGGAATGCACATGGTCTAATTTCAATCTACAGGCAAGGGAAATGTAATAATTTTGATTTTGGTTGAATTTGATGCGTCACAAAAATGTTCATTAAGCCCTCGTCTAGCCATTCCAATGCTCCAAAAAGTAATTAAATATGTAAAATGAATCTTTATTCTGAGAGGTGTACCTCTCATTAACCTTGCGCCTTGCTTGATGTTAAAAGACTTTATTAACCTGTTAAGCCGACTGGTCCATGAGGCTGTCCCGACGTGGCTTTGTTTACCAACTTTTACCTTCACTATGTATTTTATTGTCCTAGAATTAAATTACACATTACATACCATATATCATTGCAAAGCTCAAAAGGTTTAGCATTAATATCCAAACACTGTTTAATGAAGTAAGCGCTCTAGTAACAGTAATATAATCATTTCCATGAATGGCACAAATCACCATATGTATAATTATAAAGGAGCTTCATACCTTTATTATGAAACTGCGCGTAACTGAAATCTTCATAGACTCCAGTGTTGCTTGTGTGTCCACGTTAAGTGTTCACAATAAAACATCCAATTGTACCTTTAGTACAAAAAAAAGTATATGTTCCCCAGTGTTTAAATCTGATTTTGTTTAGGAGAATAATACTTTATCATTTTTACCAACGAAGTATGCAGTAGGTGCAATGTTTATCCACTAGAGCTCCATGAAATCCGATCCGTTAGTCTCACGTGTAAAATAAGTCCACATAACACATGATTCATATTTCACAATCACGCGATTAGTTTGTTCTTTCACAACGTTATGTTATTTTGTGGCAAATGCACCTGTCAGCTAAAGACTTTCTGTTGTGTTAATTCACATTCACTATTATCAATATTTATGAACATGTATTACAATGATGAAAGCTTATTGTTTGTGGCAGAATGCAGTCTGAATGTTTTCTGTATCGCCCATCACTGTGTGAATGCTGCAGCCATTTACACTGATGCTAAGCTTTTGCTAGATAAAGCAATGATTCATGTCATCATTCCACAACGACCATCAATACTTTTGTATGTAAAACACTTGGTATCTACTTTGTAAAGAGTTGTTTGGGTTATTTCATTCTTATGTGGTTTTATTACGACAACATTGCAGTTTTATTGCAGCCTTTCAAGATCTTTATAATTGTTTGTAATATTTTAAAATAAAAAACAAGTGTTGTAGATACATACACTTAGTAAAAATATAATAGATAATGGTAAAAACATTTATAGAGATTTTTTTTCTACTCATCAGTAACAAGAGGTGATTTAGAGCATCCCAGTGGCCGTTTTTGAAAACGTGCCATGGTAGACTAAAAAGCTTATAAAACCAATTCCTTTTGTGATATCATACTCAAATGAAAAGTAATACCTTTGTTAGACTTGGGGCATGGGACATCTACAATATACGTTTTTATGAAACAAAAATATAATTTGTGAATAACATTTCAGTTCCACTACACTTTAACACGTATAGCATATTTTTTTTGTTGCTTATTTTATTTGAATTAAGTTGGTTGGCGGTAGTAATAAAGAGAGAAGGAAACAAATAAAAAATAAATAAAAAGGATGTACTACACTATAATTGGAGCAAATGTTTTATTGTCTGTGCTTTTCAGTTGCTGAATCAGATGGATGGATTTGACACACTGCATAGAGTTAAGATGATCATGGCCACCAACCGACCAGACACCTTAGACCCTGCGCTTCTGCGTCCTGGCCGACTGGACCGAAAGATTCGTAAGAGTGTTTTTTCTTTCCTCTTCTTCACTGCTTCAAAAGCCGTTGACATTATCTTGAATTTTTTGTTTTAAATGTTTGCACAGATATTGAGTTGCCCAATGAACAGGCTCGACTGGACATTTTGAAGATCCACTCTGGGCCCATTACCAAGCATGGCGATATAGGTGTGTCTTTATAAATGCACTATTTTCATTTTTACTTTGTTTTTTATTGATGCATTAAAAGTACATACTACTATGTATTTTTAAAAAGTGACTAGTTACAGTAATGATTTCATTTAGTTATTGGAGACACAAGTATTTTTTTTTTTCTATTACATTATTATTTTTAAAATTTTTCTAAAAATGTGGCATACTGCATGTTCCACGCTGGTCGCAACGATCTGTAACGATCACTTAAGTGCAATTACTTTATTAAGCCTGATTTTTACGTCAGATGTCATTAGGTCTGGGTGTCAAATTCAATACTTTATAGACACCGACCGAATTGCCTCGATACCATCAAGTATCAAAAGATGTGCTGTTGTTTGGTTCCAAATTTCAGTACCCAAGGAGTTAATCTCTTGAATGTGAGCCACTAAGAATGCAGCATGCTTGACGAGATGTTGATTGGTGTGGCGAGTCAACAAGGAAAAACGGTTTACACCGGTTACACCCAGTGTACACTCTGATTAGACTCTATATAGCAACAATTGTTTTATTTCATGCTTTTGATAAGTTTAATACTTTTCTAAAATTTGGAAAAAAAATATAAACAACACTGTTTTCAAACTTTTGTACTGTACCAGTAGGGCTGGGCCGATAAACTATATCATATCGGATCGCGATAAAATTTATGTCAATAACGATGATAAGCTCTGGACATTTTTACTCGATGTGGATCTTTCGGCCATTGACAGATTTCTTCTGTCATTTATGAGTCATCGGTTCCCTGCTAATGACAGCAGATGGTGCTCTTACACATCTTGTAAAAATAGTACAGCATATCGGTATACTCTGTGTTTGGATTATCCATCTGAATTTGATCTGGGTGGAGTCTTTGACAAAAACGCTAATTATCTCAGCTGTTTATTTAAAATGTTGCATTTTTAAAGAAAACTATACCCACATTTAAGAGGTGCTAAAAACAACATAGAAAGATATTTTCCTTTTTAATAGTTAAATGTGCCAGGACCTTTAACTAAAAAAAGTTAAGTACACAGTTTTTATGTTTGCACAGTTAACAAGTTAACAACATTTGTTAGTTTGTTTTTGTTAATATATAATATTTTAAAATATTGCTATTAATGAACCCTCTTGTTTATTTTGGCTTCAGTCATTGTTGGTATACTCTCAAAGCTGACAGCATTAGCAAATTATATATCGTATAAATTATCGGGATTACATTTTTGCCATATCGTTCAGCTCTATGTACTAGTTTACTGATATCCTTATGGTAATTTTGATTTCATAGGGACTTTAAATTTAGTAACAACCTGCATATACCATGTATGTATTACAGCTTTGCTTTTTTCACTGCTGTGCTTCTTTTTTTAAATGTGTTCTTTTTTCTGGTTCCTCAGATTATGAAGCTATCGTCAAGCTCTCTGATGGTTTTAACGGAGCTGATCTAAGGAATGTGTGTACTGAAGCTGGTAAGTCATCTTTAATACTTTAGAATATTGATCCCCATATCTAGAACTAGAAAGAGTTCTTAACTCTTTCCCACTAGGTCCAAATACACCTGCCTTTAACTTTCTTGTAATTATTAAGACCTAGATTAGGTTGTTCAGGTGTGTTTGATCTACACTGTAAACCTCTACAGGTTGATTGAACTTAAAAAATTTATGGAAAGTCGTTGCCCTAAAAAAGTTAATTTTGTCTTGAAAAAACAAAACATTTCCAGTTTAATGTACCTAAAATTTCAACAGAATTTAATTCAAAACTTTTAGTTGATTGAACTAACAGTTTTTAATGCAGTGCTATTGAAATTTTAGATACATTAAACTGGAAATGTTTTTTTTTTTTCAACAAGACAAAATTAACTTTTTTAGGGCAACGAGTTTCCATAAATTTTTTAAGTTCAATCAACCTGTATAAGCTAATGCAGAAATCAGATGTGAAATCAATATGGATTAATGTTGCAGAACCCAAAACTTTAATTTAAATATAGCTATTAACTGCAAATGATTTAATGAAGATACAACTGCATTTCAAATAAGGACAAAGGATAACAATGATTTATTTGAACATACAATTTATTTGAATTCACTTATCAAAAGTTTTCAAAAAACAATGCGACAAAAACAATAAAATGCCTTAAGTACAAATTACGCAATTTTAAATCTTTGAAACAGTATTTCAAAACTTTTCCAAATATTTAACAAGCACAATATGTTATTATACTGTATTAATATGGAGCATAAATATTAGCCAAACACTAAGGCATAGTTTAATGAATATCTGAGAAAGATTAAATATAACAAGTATCACCTTTTGTCATTTACATTTACATTTATTCATTTGTCACTAGCAAATTTCCATATCATCTTTATTAGCCTTGCTTTGAACTTCTTGAAATCTGCAGAAGTCCACATTAGAATGCTTTTTACTAGCTGACAAGGCAAATTTACATCTTTTGATCTGTTATCAACTAATTTTCTATCAAAAAACAAGTACTATTTAGCTATCTATTCATCTAGCATGTAACTGAAATGTACTAGCTAACACCACGCTGATGAGCACGAGGTTGCATTTCTTTAAGACAGCTAACGTTATGGATTAGTATTTCTCGCGAGCAGAGAGAGGGTCAGATTTCAATGTAAGCTATTTTGTATAATACTTCACTCAAAGACATGCAAAAACTTTGAATAGGTAATTGATAAAGTTGTGCTGTATTTACGTTAAAGCCATGTTGAACATTTCTAGGTAACGTTAAACCGCCAATATTCACAAACACCACCGAACGAGATATTGTTTTACACAACAGGTGAAGCTTTCAGTTGTTTGTTTAATGAGGATTACTGACCAAACAAAATAATAAATAAGGTTATTCGCTTTTGCATGTGACGATCCCATAGAGCATGTAACATAGAACTATACTAAGTGGCGGATGCGATCGGTCTGTGGCAAAGATGACATGTAAACGGAGCCTAAACTTACATTTAGTTTTACTGGCTAACTGTTATACATCTAATTTATTAGGGATTACTAATGTATTAGCTGTTTGAGACCAAAATGTAAAGTGACAAGTCCTACTCACCAGCAAACGTTGATAAAAATGCATGCAGCTGCATCCATGCCTGGCTGTTCAAAGTTCAAAGAGCCAATCAGCATCTTCCTTGTATTGCGTTGCATTGACAACAGACTAAAACAGGCTCTGTTCAGTACATTCAATTTAAACAATTAAATAGAATGAAAAAAAAACAAGCAAATCGTACAACAAACTAAAAACATGGAGTAATTGTGCAAATTTGTTGTAATTTATGTTTATTGTTCCTAAATAATTTGAATTAAAACAATTTCAGGGATAACAGTGTAGGGATGGGAGTACTCTGACATCGATCAGGAAAAATGATGTTGTGTGGGTAAAAATATATATATACTTTGCTAAAATAGTTTTATTTCTGATTGATTATGTCAGCATTTTTGGGTGGTACCTAAAAGACAGTAGCACTGAGAGAAAAGCACTTAGTAGCATGCAGTGACTTGTTTCACTTTAATAAAGTAGACTTAAGCCCTATTTGGACGGTAATCGTTTCTCCTAGAGACGTCTGTAAAAACTAGTTAACATGGCTCCTCAATGATTAAAACTCAAGCATTCGGATGAAGATATATTTACAATGGACGTTTGAGTTTGTACTCCTGTGCACTGGTGGTGGAAAAAAACACCAACATTCTGGATTTGAGTGACAATAAAATCACTATAAAATGTCTTATGGCAGCTGTGCTTTTACCAAAAAAAATGCAGTTTCACTTATGGGGTTCTATACTCTTTGCTGGTTGCTCATGACACCGGAGCTGCGCTCCCATGGCATCTCCTGTTGCTAAGCCACTATGAGCCATGCTCTCCATGACTGTTCTAAAAAGTTGAGATCTCACTGCAGCAAGCGTGTCGTAACCGCACTGCTCTCTCTCTTTAAACGTGCTTGCCGTGTGCTACTTTTAAAGTAAGGAATTTGCAAAGATGCTAAATCTGAACGCAACCTTAATTATGTAATTTGCCTGCTTGATTCAAATCAAGTATTTCAAACAAATTATACATACACTAACAATGTTTCTGACTGTTCTTTGGGGATTCAGATTTTTAGACTAGTCAACTAGTCTGTTTCAAAACTACCGTTTAAACATGATTTTATTTTTCATCTCACATTTAAGCATAAAATGTCTAGTGATACAGTATCACTGACACCAGAGACGCAAAATGGACAAATGTACAATACCATCTTTTACTTTCACACAGAAAATGACATACTGTTTTGCAGAAATGACACCAAAAACTAGCTGCTGTCCTAGTATATTGTCCCGTTATGGTAACTTTACCATAACTTCACCATGACTCTCATTATGCACCTGAGTACTTGAGCTCTTGTTTTTTAAACACGTCAAGTAGTCATAAAAAAAGGTCAGAATCTCCAGTGTGATCAGTGTTGTCGCTAAACTCTGCAGGAAAGCAGATCTTGCAGGCCAGAGTTGAGAACCTCTTGTATAGAATAACTGGGTGACCATTGTTGAGTTAGAGCAGTTATCAAGTATAGTGTACAATACAGGGTTTGGCATTTCAGCATTGTTATGTGATAAATTTGTCATTCACTTGTCAGAATGAAGAAGCTACTTGCCTAGAGACGTACTCAAAAAAAATATATACTCAAATAAAAAGATTGTTGCCCATAAATCTTTCTGATTACACTGACAATTAATTGTCTTTAAAAATCTCTCAAAGTTTACCATTTAAAATTAGAACTGTTACACTATATTGTTTTGGTAATTAATAATCAAACAATTACTGTATTTAGATTATTTAGATTATTAAACTGATTATTTTTTTGTAGTACTAAGCAATAAAATGGATCCAAGTGAACATTAGCATTTAAATGACTTAAAACACATATAACAACAATGGGGAAATAATAATTGGATAGAAGTATCAAAACTAATTGTGTGAATTTTGAACAAAACTGTTTAAATACACAATGCATTATATGCATGTCGGCCAGTTTATACTGCAAAAGACAAATATGCATCAAAATAGGCATTATGCAAGTTTGTCAAATTGTAATTTTATTATTATAAAATCATAATTTGTTATGCTGACTACAGGAATTATATTAATAACGTAGGTTAATTTTCCACCCTGCAGAGGGTGTTACAAATGAACCATTAATTAAATTTTAGCTCAATTAACATTTTTATTCAGAAGGTCCAATCACTTAGTCTTTAAAACATTACTACAACTAATTTCTTATCTGTAATGTCTGCATGCTGCTCAAAATCATGCTGTGCTTTAGAGCGCCTCTCACATGTAAATACATTTTGCCCAAAATCATTGTCAATGTACATACTACCTTCATAATAGATGACAAAATACATTACTACATTAATACAGTAAAAGTCTTCATGGGATACTCTATTCTACCCCATAAATAACTGATGCAAGAAAACTAACAGATTTACTAATGTGATATAGAGCATATTCATTGATTAACATTCTAAAACCATCTATAGTATAATGTAAATAAACATAAAGTTAAAAGTGGCTCATCATCTATCAGAAATAGACTTTGAACTTGCACACTGGATGTGCACATTATGTATGTACAAGCTCAAGTATCTGCAAGTTGTAAATCAGTCCTGGCAATTTACAAGTAAAGGCTGTATTAATTAATTTGAGGTGACGCGTGAATGAACAATAAGGTTTACTGGGATGAGCATGCATGATGCAGGACGTGCTGACTACTTTGGGTAAATAAAACATGCTTACAAAAATGTTGTGCATTGTCTGCACTGTTTACGAAATTCTCTTATTGTCTCTGCAAAAAGATCAAACCCATGAAATTGCCATTGTCAACAACACAACATTTGTTTTGTTATAAAATCACACCTTGTGGGTTATAAACATGTTTTCAGACAAAACACCATCAGTAGTGGCGCTTCTTCTGCTTAATGACAACACATTACTGGAGTTTACTGGTATTTATTGATTTTTGAATGCTGTCTTATGGTCTGTTCAGATTGACCGCAATGCAAAAAAGCGAGGCAAATCGCAGACAAACGGAGCTTTCACATTAAAGGCAAAACAGTTAATTGTCCTTAGCTATTTCACCCCTTAAGATAGGTGGCACTTATGGACAATAAGTGTTACTTCTGCAGAGAATGCAGCTGACAAGCATTTTAGCCCTTCGACTTTCACCAGAGAGAGCTAAAGTAAACAAAAACAAAAAAACACAGGCAGAAAAGCAGTTTAAAAAACTAGGTAAAGTGGATTTTTCTGCTAGCAATATGAACAGAGCGGATGAGTTTGAGGATGCTTTGCATAAAGACGACAGTAACATTAAATATACTCATGCTTAAAACACGAGAAACACAAGGAGTTACACAGACTGGTATAAGAATGCTGTATCATTATACAATTAAACTTGAGAGATAATGTCAGAATGTTTTCATGTTCATAACTTTCAAATTTTAATAACTAAAAATTGGTCTAACTGGTTATGATTGCAGTGTTTGTAGCACTCTGAAAGAATATTAATAAATTTAATAAAGATATTGATAGCAGCCACAAAGATACTTTCAATTTAATTCAGGTTTATTTGTATAGTGCTTTTTACAATGTTGCATTGTTTTAAAGTAACTTTACAGCGAGTTAACAGTTAAAAAAAATATATATTTTTTTTAAATAAAATAAAAAAAATAAGTCAATGTTAACAGAATCTACAGAATCCTAAGCTAGTCTAATAACAGCAGTTTCCCGGTGAGCACTCCAACACTGTGACTCTGGCAAGGAACCCAGACTCCAATGATGAATAAATGGAGAAAAAACCTCGGGAGAAACCAGGCTGAAGTGGGAGGGTCAGTTCTCCTCTGACGCAAATGTCAGACGTGCATGTCACATGCATTTACTTCCAAAGAGCTCTGTGTATGGTGCTGTTTAAAAAGTAATCACGCATGTCATACACATTTACCTGTATGATATGATATTATGACGAGTTTAATGTTTATAACTGAAGGTTATACTGAATGTCTAATCATTTTAAAAATTTAATTACATAAAAGAATTAAAACAAGTGTCAGTAATTACGAATATTAATACATAAATACATTACGTTATGGTAATGTGACGATTATCTTCAAAATAAGAATTAAGAAAAAATAGAAATAATAAAGAGACTAAATTACTGCATGTTAAGATTACATATAAAAGTATTATATATAATAATATGCTCCATGGTTTGGTCCTGACTCTTCTTCTGTGTTTACAGCTGGAGTTAGTTTTCTGTGCTTCAGCACCACCATGTTGCATGGTTGTGTAACAGCACTGGCTCCTGGCACATAATCTAAAGCTCAAAATCTTACTGGACATTCTGTTTCTTTTCAGGGTGAATGTGAAAATCAACACACTGGTTAAAAAAATTCTTTGTTTTTCGGTGTGCAAATGTTTGCCCCAGTGCAAAAGGCTTCATATGGATCTATTGTTTTAATTCTAGAATGTAATTAGTTCAAAGATTTGCTTTTTACCAGTAAAAGACAGAATGTTGTTGCTTGTGGGAACGGCACACTTCTGTATTTACGGGTAAAGTTATTCCTGTATTTTTATGGGGATTTTAATGGTATTACTTTGTGAAAGGACAATAAGAGTTTAGAATGTTTTTTTCTGTATTGCTGACAGAAATTAAGAAAATAACTTCACATTTCTTTTATTAGTAACAGTGGTAAGACTTAAGCTTTCATCCTTCCGATTAATAACTTGCAGTATGAAAACACTCATCAGTATTAAGTCATCTGAAACATCACTCAGTCCTTTTCTTTATATCACAACCTGTCAAATTCATCAGGAAGTTTACTTTTCTGTTTTATAATACGTTTTGGGCTCTGGAAACTGTATTTTGAGTTTATGCTTGAGCAGTAGGGTTGTGAACCGCAGACATTACCAGTAAAGAGGGTCACAAACCAGACGGATGCACTGCATCTTTAACAATCAATCCATACATTTCCTATGACATGTCTGTTACCCCAACCCTAGGTATTTATTTCAGACACATCCACTGTGTGCAAACTTACAAGCTTTTTAAATCTCCAGAATTTACTGTGCGCAAACTTGCTAGCTTGTTAAATCTCCAAAATTCTAATGTATGTCCATCCTGTCAATTACATCTTACAGGAATGTTCGCCATTCGTGCTGATCATGAATATGTGACTCAAGAGGATTTCATGAAGGCAGTGAGGAAGGTGGCAGATTCCAAGAAGCTGGAGTCAAAGTTGGACTACAAACCAGTATAAAACCAAAAACTGAGCGTAAATATCAAGGTTTTTTGGTCAGTAATCAGTATACTGCCAATGGAGACACAACATATTAGGTTGCTGCAGTTGTTTTTTGTCATGTTTTGTCAAACATTTTAGAACATTTTGATGTTGTATTTTCATTTTCTCATTGAGTGACAGTTGTTTAGATTCGTAGCTCCAGTTTGATTAAATCTTTACCTGTTGGCCGTGTATGTAGATCTGTAAAGTGATAAAACTCAAGATCTGTGTGACAAGATTCAAAACGGTGTGTGCCTGATCCGTTTCTTTATACATTATAAAGACAATAACAACGTGGAATTCTTTGTTATCAGTTGCATAATAGCTGCCTGATTGTAGTTCACTTTTGGGCTTTTTACAATGTGTCCTAGGGTCATTTTTAACAGTGTTGCCATTATATTATCATAGATCTCGATCCATGTTTTATACTAATTATTTCTTTCACTAATTACTTGTCTTACTACACTTAAAAACCCTCTACTCTATTTGGCGTAAGTTTAACACTGATTGGACAATACAACCTTTAATAACTGCTTGACCATTTCTCTAAAATGTAAAGACAAAAGTATGAGGAAGAAAATGTTGATTAAAAAGAGTAGTGTATGCCACCACAATCTGATAATTTTAACTATTTTTTTTTATGCTGAAACTAAATGGAATGTGTCAGTAAATGATGCATGCACAGAGGCTGGTTGTAATTGGTAAAACAACTCTCCAGCTCTGCATGATTTCACATTGTATAACCTTAACACTGCAATTCTGGAGCACGAGGGGTAAACATTAAACAAACTTTACAAGCGTTTTTATTTTTATGAAGAAAATATTTTTAAATAAATAATCTAAAACAAATATATATATAAAAATATAAATATATGTAAAAAATATTCTCTTCTATAAACACAAAATGAAACCTCTTTAACATTTAACAGGCATATAAGTTCAAAAACCTAAAATAACATTACAAAATGCTAGAATCCAATGTGTCCATACTTGAAGGTTAAAGGTCATCTTAATGCATCTCTGTTCCTTAAAGGGATAGTTTACTCACCCTAATATAATTTAAAGCCCCTATGGCAGTGGTCAGCAACATGCGGCCAGTGGGCCAAAGCAATAATATCTGGCCCGCACCCACAGTCAGGACAACAATTACTCACATACAATCACTTCTTCTTTAGTGATTTTTGCCTTCTAAATAGAAGTACGAGAACGTTTTTCAGCAGTGTTGTATTTTGAAATGATTTTATTTTGAGATGTATTGAGAGCTTTTAATTTGAAAAGTTCTGAAAACATTCAAAAGAGTCTGTGGATCGCTAGACACGCCTCTAAAATAGCCATCATGAAATGTGTGGTATGAAAAAACTAACAGTAAACCAATGAAACATTTGCTTGTAACACATCTCCCACATAATGTGTGTTTTAGCAAGGCGGTCTGTGTTGCAAGTTGGTGAATGAAGATACTTGCCAGGTTACGTGTCACTACTCTGCTTTATTAATTTATCTTGTGTTAACCCACCACCCAAATATGGCTTTTTGTTTATGAATGTCCTACTACAGGAAACACAGAGCAACAGCTCACTACCAGTTACAGAAGATGACTTTAAGTCTGTCACAGGCAATTCTAGTAGCATTTTTTCATGAAGTAATTTTTTTTTACAAATTATCCTTTGACTATGTTCTGGCCCACCATATAGTGGCGAAAACTCTTTTTGGCCCGATGCCAAACTTACTTGCTGATCCCTGCTCTATGGCTTTCTCTGATCTTCATAATTAAAGCGTTGATATTATAATAAGTGTTGTTTTGGGGTTTGACCCTCTTATCAAGCTTCAAAAGGACACAAAAATCACAGAGATTACATTTTATTTTTGTTCACCTAACACATCTGTAACCACCAATCTCACTGTGACCTGAAAACCCAAAACATTACTTTTCAAAATATCTGTGTTTCAGTTCCGAAGATCAAAGAAAATCATTATGAGTTTGAAAAACACAGTGAGTATGACACAATTTTCAGTTTCGAATGAACCATTCCTTTAAAGATGCTACAATGGGTGCTTCTCATTTCTTATTTAAGCATCCTTCTTTTCTTGCATCTTACCTCTCCCTCCTAGGATGTGAGAGAAAGATGTAAGGAAGTGACACAAGGACAAAAACTTAAGTAAAATGGCATCCTTGCTACCATCCTTCTATCCTAGCTTGAAACACTAAAAAATATACAACAAAAATAAAGTTAAATACTTGTATTAAATATTAGTTTCTATTGTTGACTATTGTTGAAAACAACAGTCTATTACACAGAAAAATGTACTTTATAAATATATAAAATGTATTTGGAGCAGTTTGCATTTCGCGTCTAAGAATTTGGAAAACGCAAGCCGCACCGCCTTTTCTTCCTTTTCAAAAATCTCCGGAGCTTCTCCGGTTTCTATTGCTAAGCAACCATGAGCCATGCTTTCCATGACAGGCAAGGAATTTTTAAGCTAATTGGTTGATTCTTGTCACATGACCAGCAGTACGCACGGCATTCTGAAAAGTTCAGATAAGAAAAAACAAACTAGTTGCAACTGCGTCCCCTTGCTTCTCGTCTACATTTAAAATAACAAATCGAAGCTTCCAAAAGACACAAAATCTGATATCATAATCTGACCAATAATTATGGGATTTGACTGCTTGATTCATATATAATATTTCAAATTGATCATACATCCACTCACAAAGTTTCTAACTTCTCTGGAATTCTAGTCTGTTTTAAAACTACAGTTTAAATTGACAATCACATTAGTCCTAGTGCACATCCTTAGTTAAGATGTGATGATGGGAGGGGGAGGAGAATTAATGTGTGTCAGGCTTTTCCTTGCTCATGACTCCTCAGCAAGAGAATTAATGTTTGTCAGGCTTTTCCTTGCTCATGACTCCTCAATAAGATAACTGAGATGTTCTTCAAGGAGCAAGAAAACGAGGAAGCATCAGCTGAGCATTGAGAAGCACCCACGTCCTGTCAACCAAAGAATTGTTTACATGTGTAATACTCCTTTAAGTCTACTTTCTCATCATGAGTTGGTTAGAGCAAAAGATTCTAATACAAAAGCTCTGCAAATTGGACAGTGCTGTAAGTAGCACAAGCAACCATCACATACACATGCATGTCGGCATGGCAACAGCACTTTGTTTACGGGTGCATTTTGACACACCACACAATCTCTGTCTTGGTTATCTTGCCACTCCTCTGATTCTAACTCCTTCCCCTGTTCACACAGATTTTTCTGTTGTAGCCCCGACCCTTCTATGCTAGTTGGCAGGTTGGCAGTTCCAGAGAGGTTGCTGTTGTCAGCTGACATGAAAAGAGGCTGTAAAACAAAGAACATAACATTTTAGTTTACAAACTCTCTTTAGACATGACACTTAACAGCATATAATTAAGTAAGGTACTCCATTACGCTCTAGACATATATATGAGAAAATGTGAAAATATTTTCATGCCTGTAATTCATACAAGTGTCCATGTGCTGTGAGAAGATACTGGAACAAGATTCTTGCGGAGATTCTGTGTTTGTCATCAGGGACATGGATCACTGTCACACTAGCCACCTGCACAAACAGTAGACAATTTGAATATCTTCACCATAAATTACATACTAAGGTTCCTACAGAGTTTTGAAAAGTCTTTCTACTAGTGTTACTACAAACTAGTGCCACCTTTACTGTGACACTATAGACCACATCATCCTCTTGAAAATTATGTTGCCATTAGTGGAATTGCACTGGTATGGTTTATATTACATTTATCTGACCATTTTCTATTTGTTGCCATGAACAAAGAGGTGTCATACCCATAACAAGTTCAGTGCATAGTGCAACAGGGCTTAGTGCTAGGACCTCTGTTTTTTACATATTTTCTAAAAAAATGTTCTAAAAAGAACATTATTTTGTGTATTTGGTTTAATGCAATGTGTTTACGTGGTTTTACATACTGTAGATTATTGTTAGAGTTTTGAAAGTAGAGAGTATTGTACTCTCTGTCCTGCTATTCACAAAGCTCATCATTCTAAAAAGAATTCCTCTGAATACCTCTAGCATGTGACTAAAATGTTACGTCCCTTACCATAATTTAAAAACACAGCATCTCCACGACATGACGGCAACAATACTACAGCAAGACTATAAGGTACGCCTTCTTTCTTTGTGTATACATTTGGGCAGTTTGGAAACTTTGCCCTCACAGACTGACATAGATTTGCAGGGGCATGTTTGAATGACATGTTTCAGGAAGGCATGTATAAGTTTAACATTTACAAAGAATATCTCTTTAGGTTTGAGACTAACTCTGCAGATCTTATACATGCACAAACAGCTACATAACACACAAAAGAAAAACAAAAAAGTTGCATAATATGACGAGTTAGTTCTCACTGTTATGCTGATGATACAATTTTTGAGGCCTCACAAAACGCATCAAATTACCAGAATTATAGAATGCATAATCAATATAACTAGATGCTTCCTATTACTGAATTCAGACACAAGAGTACCAAAAAAATTTTGAATACTGTTTAACTCTTGATGGATGCTTTAAAAAGCCTTTGTCATGAATCTGTGCTAGGAAAAGTTGATTCATGCATTCATGTCTTACTGGGTTGTTGCCTTGCAGGCTCATAACAAAAGCTTATTATTCCAAAATGCAGCAGCTGGAGTTCTTACATCTTGGAATTGTATAAACTTCTTTATACAATAAATCTTGTTTATTATCTACAATGCCCTGAATGGTTTAGCTCCTCAGCACATGAGCAAGCTCTCAGTGTTTGAATAATTAATGGATGAAATGCTTAGAGAACTGGAGAACTTAGTTTCTGCTGCTTACAATATTGTAGTTATTCCTGGTTTTTGGATTGGTCAACATCAACACAGCCACCAGGGGGTATCGGTCCCGGGGCAGCAACCCAAAATCTCTCACTCCAAGTTCCGGTGGCATTCGGGTAAAGCAGTCCTCCTTTTCCCCTTTCTGTAAACTGATAACAAGTTAAGGACAAAACAGAGAGTTTGTGCCATTGGTGTGGTTGTATCTGTTTTATACATGTATCCACCTTATTGGGGTATTAGAATGTTTATAAAAGGCTACTTCTAATATAAACAGTAGGATACTTGTAGTTTTGGCGGTGGTGGCAGCTGTACTCCAGGGCATCTTGAAACATCTCTGGGGTACTCAGTCTAGGCCCACACTGATGACTTTGAAGGGCTGCCTGGAGAGCACGGACCTCACAACCCCAGAAACAACAGAGGACACAGTCTTCAAGGCAGTATGCCCACAAGCTTTGACCCTCTGACATAATGACAGAGCTCATGAATTTTTTTTCCACCTTGCAGCTTTTACATTGATTCAACTTTTGTATTAGCTAAATCTCACCAGTTACTGTACCAGCTGTTGAGCTCATCTTCAGGGTAAATGGATTTGTCACCTGGACCATCTTTCTCTCAGGGACAGCTGTGAAAGATTCAGTCTCATCTGAGCTGCGTAAAATGACTGGAACATCGAATCCAAACCTAACCAGAACATACCAAGATCAGTTACAAAAAAGGTGTAGCCATCAAGCTCTGCTTTTACACAAAGCAGAACATTTTTAAAACAGATCTTGTGTATAATGTGGCTACAGATATAAACAGAATTATTAGTGGGATGTTAGGCTTAATCTCCAACCGTTTCTTTAAATCAGGGGTCCCCAAACTAAGGCCCGTGGGCCGAATACGGCCCGCCCCCACATTTTGCCTGGCCCTCTGAACAATGCCAGAGACATATTTTGAAAATTTAATTTTAAAATTTTAATCATGTCGGAGCCTGTGGGTAAGTGGACAGCGCTCCCGACACATATACTGCGCATGGCGACGCGAGTTCAAGTCCCGGATCTGCCGTCCTTTCCAAGCCCGCTACCCTCTCTCTCCTCCAAATTCATTTCCTGTCTCTCTACACTGTCCTGTCAATGAAAAATGATGAAAAGGCCAAAACATTTTTTTTTAATCATATCTGTATTTGATTATAAAGGTTGGCTTTCAAACTAAGATCTCCCTTAGTTATTAACTAAATACTAACATAGCCTAGCTTAATTATTTGTTAGATTCACCCACCAATAGAATCGCACATTCAATAAATGTTTCATCGTGATCGAGCAAGTATAATAAATACATTTAAAATCATAATAAAAACTCCACAATAAGTGTCACACTGGCCCATGTAATTTTCTGTGACCGACCCGGCCCCCCATTAAAGAAAGGAACAATAATGTGGCCCTCACAGAAAAAAGTTTGAGGACCCCTGCTTTAAATGTAGAACTACACTCAATACCCATTGAGCTGAATCATGTATCATTTCATGTGGTTCACTATACCCACTAATATAAATAACACCCTACATGTATAATTTCTATGTGGTTGTAACACTTGATGTTTACGGTTTAAAAACGTAGCAGGTGCAGATCTAGTTTCTAGCAGTGATACAATGTGAGTTTTCTAGCATAACGCTATAGCTTTAACATCATTAGAAAGTTATCTGAACTGAATACAAATGACATAACTTACAAAACTCAGAAGACACCCGTGCAGCATGGTTCTGTAAATTGTTGTTTTTTATTAACTTTAACACCCACGGCAGTTTTAGACTTAAAATGTTTTCTTTTTCTGTTACTCTCCACTCCAATGGACACAATAATGAACTAGAAAAATAAGAACTGCCGGAAAACTTTACAGATAAACATAAAAATAAAATATACACATCTCAATGCTTAAAGCAAAGATTCAGAAGCAACAAATCATTTGATTTTATAACACGCGGTTGATGTTTGTGTCTATGATTTACGGTCTCTGAGACCCAGACACTTTAGGGCAGAAGAAGAAGAAGAAGAAGATGTCCGTGCTTGGACCCCTACTGAACTTACCAGCCCAGCACGACAGCCACAGTGATGATGAAACACACAGATATGACAGTAACGTAAAAAACAGGAGAGTACTCGTACAACATCACTAAGAACTCAGCAGCCATTTTTTAAAAGTTACATTAATAAAATGCACATAAATGCCGATGCGTTTGCTAAGACGAATACTTTATCAACAGAAATGGACCTTCTGTCAATGTACAGGACGTACAATCGCAAACTTCCGGTTGCGACAGCCGATACGGTGGCCTTGCAGGGCCAATCCCGCACATGACACATTACCGTCACGCGGAGGGAGGAGCGTTACAGAGACCGGACCAGAGGGACTTCGCCGGGAGAAATGCAGTCGGATAGTGAAGAGTGAACATGTTGTCTTGTATGTCATATCAGCTGATGACCGTGCGACAAAATTTACTTTTAATTTAATTGAGTTTTAGGTGCGTGGCTGACCCGTACGAATGCTGACGGCTTTGGTCACGCCGGGGTAAGGACAAGTTTTGGCATCGTTAGATTTGTTGTTGTGGTTGTCAGCTGACCAGTGCTGAAGTGCTTGGTTTGCTGTTTTATAGAAAGCGGTGACAGCGATGAGCTTTTGTGAGGACAAAACGTCTTTGAGTTGCTCGGGAAGCAGGGAAAATGTCAGCAGCAGTGAATGGGGAAGGTTGGGCGATTCGTGCACATCCTGCTTTGATGAACCCACGGTCGATGCGATACACGGCGGTATGGATGCGATGCAACCAGGTATTGACGGACATCTGTCGCTGCCCCGAGGGCAACGCGAGCTATCCCAGGACAGTATGAGGTTAGGCCTGGTAGAAGAGAGCTATGCTGCCTATCATGGCCGTCTAGTATCTGAGTCAGATTATCTCGACATACCCGGTGACCCGAAATACAGCGAAAATGATGGGAATGTTGCGACGAAAAAACGCAATCGCTCAAACAGCTCCCGACACCGCGGTGAAGTTGTCACGGAACTAGGACCCGAAGAGGTGCGGTGGTTCTACAAAGAGGACAAAAGGACATGGAAACCATTTGTTGGACACGATTCTTTAAAAATCGAACTGGCTTATCGCAAATTTTGCGAACTTAATCCGAACGAGGTCAAAAAAGGAGTTGCTGGTGAAGAGGCCGAAGATTTATTTCAATCAGCATCAGTAGGTGAATCACCGGAGGCTGTGATGCAAACGGCGGCGGTGGCAGCGCAGCTGGTACCCGAGAGTTCGGATGCTGGATGTTCAACAGACGTGATGGATCTGGATTCAGGCAGCATTAACGTGGATGCAGTATGCGTCCGAGGAGGGCTTTACGAGGTGGACATTACAAGAAAAAACTGTTACCCTGTATACTGGAACCGTGAGTATTTTTGCATGATCTAATGGTTAAAAATAATTGTTCACCAAACATAAAAAAATATATAAAAGGAATCTATACACACAGTCCATACAATCTGTGTATTCTAACTCCAAGTACGTATTTGTTGAAAATTGTTTAGGTTAGTATGAAGCCAGAATTGTCTCAATACTAATACATTTACAAAACGCAGTTCAGAAATGCACAGCACAATACGCATATACACAGAATAAATTATAATAAAATTATAAATAATTCAAAGTAAATTCAAATTGTTTTAACAAATATATCTGTACAAGTTCTTGAGTTATTGTTTCCAACAAACATTTGTGAATGTTTTACATGTATTTGTGGATTGTTAAATCTGCATTTCCAAATTGTTACACATGTAAATTGCTTTTTAAATTGAATTTTTAGCTGCGTCCCAGTTCGAAGGCTGGATCCTTCAAATGACTTGAGATAGCCAAGGCTGTGAAGGATGTATTCATTCTATCCTTTGCAGCCTAGAATAACGATGCATTTTGAGGCTGCATTTGAATGAGCCTTTGAAATTAAATGGTCTTACTGGCCTTTAGCATTTTACCAGTGAGTGTGTTTGGGTGTTTGGCTCACTGAAGTAAATGGGCTTCTGTGCAGTGTTTGGAACTATTGGTCGCTCCATGACACAACTTACTTCTGCATTCCATTCTTCTAATGGATGTCTATGAGAGTGAAGTCTATGAGAGTGTTTCCCTATGGCTTCTGAGTTCAACAGCTCTGCAGCTTCTCAAGCTAATCAAAGAGCTTGTTCATTTCACCTGTCCATACCTAATTTGCATTCCTCGTTTTAACAGCGCAAGGCCCCAAAGTGTCAGGGAAATGCTAAATAAAGAGGCTAAAACAAAAAGCTAATCTAATAGCAAATAGGAAAAGGAAATGCAGCGGGGAAATGAAAATGGAAATGGTAAACAGAAAAGCCCTTTTAAATGCCTGATTAAAACCTGTACTTGTAGTTCAATTTGTAAATTCAGTTATGTATTTCTATTTTTAAAATTGCATTTTCAAATACTGTACATTTTGAAATTGCACTTTTTTGGGAATTAAATAATTTACTTGATGTACTTATTAAGTGTTTTATGTTGTTTTTTCTAAATCCTTATTTAATTTTAACTATTTATTGATGGATTAATATCTCAATAAGAAATTGTTTATGTAATCACACATTTTATTACTTTTCCCGTGGTCCTCCTTTTTACAGACCTTTAAAAACACAAGCAATGTTAATGCAATTCATTTTTTCTTGCTTTTTTATTAAAAAACATTGTCATTAAAAAGCTTCCATAAAACGGTCTTTTAAACACATTGTGTGTTTATTCATGTAACATACACCAAAACAATCACATTAATACAAACAAAGAAAGATTTTACCACTAAAGAAGCATATACATAAATAAAAGGTGAACGCAGAACACAGTGAGCTGTGTATACTCTTTTAAACAGAGGTTTCCACCCTAAATAATGCACAACTATTACTAACACAATTCTTATCAATTTACTATTACTATCACAGATTTTGGACACTGTAACAATGTGTTTTAAAGCACATGTTACATTATAAACAATCCAAAAGAGTGCACAGACATGACTAGGACGTTGGTTTACAATAAATAATCCATTTCTTTCTGACACCCTTTGTAAGCCTGCGCAGGAGACGCTTGTTTTGTTGTTGCGTATAAGACTGAAGAAAAGTCATGACCCTTGACATCTGAGCCACTGAAGATGCAGTGGATAAGTTTTATTTACGAAGAAAATGTGCCTATGCAAAATGAAGTATGAAACTGGTGGGACAACAACTGATGTCTCTGTACCTGTGATTCGTTGTTTGGCTTGATCTGCAACAAACATAATCTCTTGTTCAATCTCCAGTCAGTATAGGTAGAAAAGACATGTTTCGTGGGACCATCATATGATTAATTTAGGAAGGGATTTTTGTGGGGATCATGAAGCCGCCTCAAAATTCTTTACATGTGGTTTGGCTTTGTGCAGACTTGTATCATACTCTGCTCCAGAGTCATTTCCATCAAAAGGCTGGGAGTAGCAGATGGATACCTGCAAACATTATTCTCAAAATTCGTTGAACTTTTTGGCCCATTGCACTGCACCCCCACTAGGGATGCAACGATTAACCGATTTCACTATTAACCGCGCTTTAATTCGTCATGGTTAATTAATCGTAAAGGCTCCGCAACACCATGTTTCTGTCGCACAGAACGGAACTGTTATGCCAGTGGTGCGGCAGTTTAAAGTTCTGAGTTTATCAGAGACGCGGAGGCTATTACGCACACACACTGAATTAACAATGGCAGAGGCACCTAGCAGCGAAACTCTGTTTCCTCCAAAGAAGCGCCTGAAGTCGGCAGTTTGATCCAGAGATCTGGACCTTGTTTCTTTTTATTGATTTTCATTGTACTGTATTAAAAGGCAGCTATACTGTTAAAGTCAAAAGCCAGCTTGAGTTTTTTCACTATGTTTCTACTCTGGTCCAAAAAGTTGTGGGAAAAAAATGCACAAAATGAAAATACAAAACAATTTTGTAATATAGTTGATCAAAAGAGCCTTTCAGACAGCAGCAACCTTTGACTGCATTTGTTTTCTTTAAAAGGGAAATACTTAGCTAATATGTAGCTTATATTTAATTCCAAATAGACAGACTATTTTTTATTTTGATTGTTATTTATTATCAGTGTTAAAGTTTTTTTTTTGCCTTTATCATTTTTTTGACAGGAAAGTGTAGAGAGACAGGAAGTGATTTTGGAGGAGAGAGAGGGTAACGGGTTGGAGTGTTGTCCACTCACCCACAGGCTCCGACACAAAATATTACTTATGTTTAAGTCATAAACCTTTTTTCACTTTTCTTTAATTCCAAAGAGAGAAATGGAATTTTGTTTGTTTTTATTATTTTGTGCTGTATTATTTGGTTACTGAGTTCATGTCTGATTTAAAAGGCAGCAATAAATAACACTTATATAAGGAAATTTTAATATAAGGAGTTTTCATGTGATTTTATAAACTAATAGTGTTGTGAAATTAATGAATGCATAATCGTGATAACCGTGAAACCGTGATTATTCCTCAGACTATAATTGTACCAACAAAATCTATAATCGTTGCATCCCTAACCCCCACATTTACATCTTCATTTGAAAGAGTGCATGTTAGACTG
This sequence comes from Beaufortia kweichowensis, assembly GCA_019155185.1. Classification (NCBI taxonomy): domain Eukaryota; kingdom Metazoa; phylum Chordata; class Actinopteri; order Cypriniformes; family Gastromyzontidae; genus Beaufortia; species Beaufortia kweichowensis. The sequence continues at coordinate 9,379,037 of CM032807.1, forward strand.
CGGACCAGTGTATTCATTTGGTGCTTTTCATTTAAGCGTTTTAATGGAATACTGGGGAAGTTTAATAACATTAATAGGACAATTAAAGTTCATATAATGATGCAGTTTCAACAGAGACAGCATGTTTTATGTGAACCATAATGTTTTTGTGTCAGCCGAACAGCTTCTGTTTGAAAACTGGAAAGTGGTGCCTTTGTCTACATTCCAGGGGACAATCATGGATGAGACTGACAGAAATGCAGTGTTGACCATGTATCATCAACTGTACTCTGAAAATTGCTGAAAACGTTATTTGCAAAAAGGAACATGCAAAAAGGTAACATATCTTAATGTAACTTATTCTTTAGATGAATCTAGAGCAGAAAGGTCGGCATACAGTATGTGTATATGCTAAGTGGTGTGGAAACACCAACAGTTTTGAGGAACCCATCATTGACCCTCCAGCAGAACCTATTATCAACAGGTTTATTGTTGTAAATGTTCTGTCAAAAGGTGTTCAATTCATGTCATTGCACAAGTCTTCTGGCTTTGTCCCCATCCAGACCAAAATATTATGGAAAGCTGGTAGAAAATTGAGTTTGCGAGGAACAGATAGTTCATGCCCAGCATAATTTCACCCTTTTGAGCGCATTACTGGAATGTGTGTTGAATTAATGTGTGTTGAACACATCCACTGTTACTACATCCACTCTGCTAACCATCAAACCTTTATCAAATCTTTAAATGTGTTAGATAAATAAGGTAAATTGATTAAAGCCTTTAATGAAAAATTTGATTTTCTTCATTTGGGTATGAAAATTATTGATTGTCCAAGTAACATTATACAGTATTAAAAATCAGTATGTGAAAACTTTTGAACTGGGTTCGATTTTATAAATGTAATTATTATGTAATATCTAATTAATTATGTAATTATGTTATATCTTCATTGCACTACTAAATTAAAATCAAAATTCTTAAATAGTAAACATTTCCAGATTCTGCAAGTTTTGTCCACCACTGTGGCATACAAAGTACACCAAGTATGCCTAAGACTCTCAATTGAAAATAAAACTACAAATTAAGAGTATATAATTAAGTTAGAACTGATCTTTTTATACTAAATATTTTTTTACATTGTAGTATAGTATTGTAGTTACTTTCAATACACTTTCAATAGCCGGCTTTCCACTATTGAGCCAGGGCTTTTATCATGTTTAGCTGAGGCAATAGCCTCACGCTTCTAGCTCCGAGGCTGTAGCACAGGAACCCTGCCCTACAAAAACATGCCCCAAATCCAAAAATCCAAACACTGCAATGGAAAAAAGTAAGTTTAAGTCAGACAGGACAGGAGATGAGCCAGATCGAGTCATCACACAATGAATATCATGGAGAAATGCAAGGCGGCTGTCTGTTTTAGTGTTTGCTTTGTAAAAGACAAAGTTGAGATTAGAAGATGGACATTTAGAGGTGTTTACTAGAGCTGCACGATTAATCGTTAAAGGATCGCGATCTCGATTCAAACACCCATACGATCTCATTCATAAATGTCAACGATTTTTCGTTGGCGTTGGTGATTCTGCTGAAGCAGAGAAAGCAGTAGCCTATAAAACTTGTTTTCCATTTTACTGCTCTGCTTTTTCATTATTCTTTTGTGTAAGGGTTAGTTCGGAGCATTAACGCCCAAATGCGAGTGCAACGGACAAACACGTGTGTTTACTGTATGTGTGTTTACAAAAACCTATGGTAAATAATGCAGTGCCTTTGAAAAACACATTCTGTGTGAACAGTCCTAATTGAGGTATTATTATAATAAAGTGAAATGTTTATTAGTGAGTAATACAAAAATCCATTAAAACGGATTTAAAAATTATTCAAATGAAACATTTTAAATATACTGCAACAATTAATATTTAGTAAATTTACTTATAGTTGCTGTTCAGAATCGTGGGAGAATCGTGATCTCTATTTGAAACAAAAAATCATGATTCTCAATTTAGCCAGAATCGTGCAGCTCTAGTGTTTACACTAAAAGCTTATACAAGAAAGTAATTCATGATGAGAAGTGATCTGCAAAAGTTACATCACCAATAATTGTAAGATATTGCTACAAATAAAATATCTGAAAAAGTTTTGATGTGCCCTTAGTTTGTAACGTACACACACAATTGTTTTATCCAAAAGATATTACATCATATCAATATCAATATTTATTTACCATATAAAATGTATTGTTTTTTTTAAAGTACATATGTATCCGTAAATCAAATTTATTTACATGTATGAATTGTTATCTTGCTGGTTGTCTGATGAAATGCATACACATTATAAGATATGCCTGACAACACGTGAATACAATAGCTGAACATCAAAAAACAAAAGGTCCTTAGACAGGCATTTAAATTATGTGCCAATCAAAAACACAGCTGTCTATAAACTGGCTTGTAAAGTTTAACAGCACTGTATTTGCATCATACAAAACAAATGGTTACTATCAGATGATCATTAAAGAATGTTCTCACAAGGAACAAACATTTTCTATTGAATCCACAAAGTCTTTAAATACTGTTTGTATTTTCAGTTTGTATATTCAGTAACTACACAAAAGCCTTAGTAACGGAATTTTTCTTTATTTACATATTTTAATGAAAAGTTTACATTAGTGCTGGTGATTCACTGTTTAAAGTTTAATTTGCATTTGCACGACTTCAAAAAGCAGATAATCTTTGCCTTTGACTTTAACCACTTCTCAAGCCCCAACTGGCCCGCTTTTGGACCAAGGTATTCGAGGGGCCAAAAAACTGACTGGCACGGTCAGTGACAGTGGAAACACGACTGCTATTGACAACCAATCTCATAGACTGCCATTATAAAAAGGTCCAGATAGATATCTTTGCAGCACAGTATCAAAGAGACAAAGGGGTGGACTTATTTTACTTAGGCAACCAATCTGTCTCCCAGGAGCTTAATGATGTTGTCAAGCCATGCCCTAGCATGTTCAGCACATACATCCATCCATCCATCTTCTTTCCGCTTATCCGGGGCCGGGTCGCGGGGGCAGCAGTCTAAGTAGGGATGCCCAGACTTCCCTCTCCCCAGACACTTCCTCCAACTCTTCCGGGGGAATACCGAGGCGTTCCCAGGCCAGCCGAGAGACATAGTCCCTCCAGCGTGTCCTAGGTCTTCCCCGGGCCTCCTCCACCTTCCCTGGGAGGCGTCCGGGAGGCATCCGAAACAGATGCCCAAGCCACCTCAGCTGGCCTCTCTCAATGTGGAGGAGCAACGGATCTACTCGAGCTCCCCGAGTGACCGAGGAGCTCCTCACCCTATCTCTAAGGGGCCCGGCCACCCGGGCGGAGGGAAACTCATTTCCGGTCGCCTGTATCCTGGATCTCATCCTTTCGGTCATGACCCAAAGCTCATGACCATAGGTGAGAGTAGGAAGCGTAGATCGACCCGGTAATCGAGAGCTTCAGCCTTGCAGCTCAGCTCCTTCTTCACCACGACGGACCGGGTACATCGACCGCATTACTGCAGAAGCTGCACCGATCCGTCTGTCGATCTCTCGCTCCATCCTTCCCTCACTCGTGAACAAGACTCCAAGATACTTAAACTCCTCCACCTGTGGAAGGAACTCCCCACCGACCTGAAGGGGACAAGCCACCCTTTTCCGACTGAGGACCATGGCCTCAGACTTGGAGGTGCTGATTCTCATCCCAGCCGCCACACTTTCGGCTGCAAACCGCCCCAGTGCCCGCTGTAGGTCCTGGCCTGATGGGGCCAACAGGACAACATCATCCATAAAAGTAGAGATGAGATCCCGTGGTCCCCAAACCGGACCCCCTCCGGTCCCTGGCTGCGCCTAGAAATCCTGTCCATGAAGATAGTGAACAGGACCGGTGACAAAGGGCAGCCCTGCCGGAGTCCAACACTCACCGGGAACGAGTCTGACTTACTGCCGGGCAATGCTGAACCAAGCTCCTGCTCTGGTCATACAGGGACCGGACGGCTCCTAACAAAGGGCCTCGGACCCCATACTCCCAGAGCACCCCCACAGAACACGCTGAGGGACACGGGTCGAAAGCCTTCTCCAAATCCACAAAACACATGTGGACTGGTTGAGCAAACTCCCATGAACCCTCCAGTATCCTAAAGAGGGTATAGAGCTGGTCCAGTGTTCCGCGACCAGGACGAAAGCCGCATTGTTCCTCCTGTATCCGAGGTTAGACTATCGGACTAATTCTCCTCTCCAGTACCCTGGCATAGACTTTCCCGGGGGAGGCTGAGGAGTGTGATCCCCTGTAGTTGGAACACACCCTCCGGTCCCCTTCTTATAGAGAGGGACCACCACCCGGTCTGCCAGTCCAGAGGCACTGTCCCCGACCTCCACGCGATGTTGCAGAGGCGTGTCAGCCAAGACAGCCCCACTTCATCCAGAGACTTAGGGGAACTCAGGGCGGATCTCGTCCACCCCCGGTGCCTTGCCACCGAGGAGCTTCTTAACTACCTCGGCGACTTCAGCCCGGGTGATGACCGAGCCCACCTCCGAGCCCCCGGCCTCTGCCTCCTCTGTGGAGGCACGTTGGCAGGGTTGAGGAGGTCCTCGGCATTCCTTCCACCGTCCGACAATATCCCCAGTCGAAAGTCAGCAGAGCCCCACCTCCACTATATACAGTGTTGGTAGGACACGCTTTCCCCTCCTGAGGCCCGGATAGTTTGCCAGAAACTCTTGAGGCCGACCGATAGTCCTTCTCCATGGCCTCACCGAACTCCTCCCAGACCCGAGTTTTTGCCTCCACAACCACCGTGCTGCAGTCCGCTTGGCCTGCGGTACTCCATCCACTGCCTCAGGAGTCCCGCAAGCCAGCCAGGCTCGATGGGACTCCTTCTTCAGCTTGACAGCATCCCTTACTTCCGGTGTCCACCACCGGGTTCGGGGATTGCCGCCACGACAGGCACCAGAGACCTTACGGCCACAACTCCGAACGGTCGCACTGACAATGGAGGCGGAGAACATAGTCCACTCGGACTCAATGTCCCCAACCTCCTCGGAATCTGTTCAAAGCTCTGCGGAGGTGGGAGTTGAAGATGCCTCTGACAGGGGGCTCTGCCAAGCGTTCCCAACAGACCCTCACAGAACGTTTGGGCCTGCGAGTCTGTCCAGCTTCCTCCCCGCCAACGGATCCAACTCACCACCAGGTAGTGATCAGTTGACAGCTCCGCCCCTCTCTTCACCCGGGTGTCCAAGACATACGGCCGGAGGTCAGATGAAACAACCACAAAGTCGATCATCGACCTCCGCCCTAGGGCCCTGCTGCCACGTGTGCTGATGGGACGCCCTTATGCTCGAACATGGTGTTCGTTATGGACAAACCATGACTAGCACAGAAGTCCAACAACAGAACACCACTTTCGGGTTCAGGTGGGGGTTCCTCCCAATCACGCCTCTCCAGGTGTCACTGTCATTGCTTCGTGTGCGTTGAAGTCCCCAGCAGAACGGCGGAGTCCCCAGTTGGAGCACTATCCAGCACCCCTCCCAGAGACTCCAAGAAGGCCGGGTACTCTGTGCTGCCATTCGGCCCGTAGGCACAAATGACAGTGAGAGACCTATCCCCCACCCGGAGGCGCAGGGAAACGACTCTCTCGCTCACCGGGTAAACTCCAACACATGACGACTAAGCTGGGGGCTATAAGCAAGCCCACACCAGCCCGGCGCCTCACCGCAGGCAACACCAGAGTAGTGTAGAGTCCAACCCCTTTCGAGGAGTTGGGTTCCAGAGCCCAAACTGTGCGTGGAGGTGAGCCCGACTATCTCTAGTCGGTACCTCTCAACCTCCCGCACTAACTCAGGCTCCTTTCCCCCCAGCGAGGTGACATTCCATGTCCCAAGAGTCAGATTCTGTGTCTGAGGATTGGGTCGCCGAGGTCCCCGCCTTCGACCGCCACCCAAACCACAATGCACCGGCCCCTTACGGTCCCTCCCGCAGGTGGTGGGCCCACGGGAGGTCAGCCCCACGTCGCTCCTTCGGGCTAGGCCCGGCCGGGCCCTGTGGGGTAAGATCCGGCCACCAGGCGCTCGCATACAAGCCCCAACCCCAGGCCTGGCTCCAGGGTGAGGCCCCGGCTGCGCCATACCGGGCGACGTCAAGACTTTCCTGTTGTTTCTTTTCATAAGGGGGGAATGGACCGCTCTTTGTCTGGCTTGTCACCTAGGACCTGTTTGCCTTGGGAGACCCTACCAGGGGCGTATAGCCCCCGACAATTATGCTCATTTAAACAAGTGCCCTCTCCTGGTTGGAGAATTAACAGCAGTCTTTCCATTTTTCAGCGATCATACAGATATGGTCCTGCGGGCCGTATTTAAGGATAATGCGGGCCGTGTGCGGCCCACGGGCCGCCAGCTGCCCACCCCTGCCCTAGGAGCATATAGATGGCACACGCACAACAACAATAAGGATGTAAAATTACAAGTAGACATATATGAATTAGTATAGTATAAATAGATAGATCCACAAGGCACAACAGTTTAAGTGCAAACAGTGCAGATGTAAAGTAAGTAGTGCAAACAGGCTTTTTTGTATCAGTTGCAGGGTCTTACTGCAGGATGTGTTGCAGGCACCATACCACACAGTGATGCAGCTCGTCAGAATGCTCTCGATGGTGCCTCTGTAGAAGGTACACATAAAAGGGGCCAGTGCTCTTGCTCACTTCAGTTTGCGCATGAAGTAGAGTCACTGCTGTGATTTCTTGGCCAGTGACAGTGTTCTCAGTCCAGGAGAGGTTTTCTGTCATTTGCACACCCAGGAACTTAGTACTTCTCACTCTTTCCACAGTCCCCCCATTGACAGTCAGAGGAGCATGTTAAATGAGCTCTCTTCTGAAGTTGACAATAGGGCTGGGCGATATGGCTGAAAACTGTATCACGATATCAGTGTTTCATATCGGTCGATATTGATAATTATTGATATTTTTTATGACACATTTAAAATAAGGACCAGGAGACAAATAAATTACATTTAAACATTTTTATTTTAAACTTAACCTTCCTCTGATCATAATCCCCTCAGTTATTAAGACAGAAATGTCAACAACCATGGAAAACTCAAATAATTAAAATGTAAACATAGGTCTAAAGTCACAATGAACACTTAACAATTATCTCTTAACATTTAAGGTGCAAAATCTAAGAAAATGTAAGAAATGCTTAATAAAGTGTAATAAATATAAACATAGAGAAACCTAAGAATTTAGTACAAGTTTAGTGCTAGGAAGTTCACCAGCTGTTCACCTTCTGGTGAATAAAGTGTTTTTAAAATATGTGCAGTGTTTTGTAAACATAAATAAAACTGAGGTAGACTGAGATACATTTGTAATATAAAAAACAAACCTGATACAGTACAGTAACATTGTTTGAAATATAAAACCTGCAGAAATATGAAAAAGTAACTCTTCAAGTTATTCTTACTCTAATCATACTTATAGTACTTGTACTAATTTGCAGACGACATTGGTCTGACTACGGTCAGATTTATAATATCCAAAAAACTGCCATACTGGCGAGCTGACTTTTCCTCTTTTATTTACAATTTCCTCGCTCGCTGCGGCACTCATTTTCTGCTTATCACTGAACGGTTACTGAAGAGGAATCCAGCAGACCAGCACGAGACAACGATATGGCGCAACCAAACTTGATACTGTTACATGATTGGCTGTTAGCGTGTCACTCCCTACGTTGCTAGGTTACCAGACAGCGAGTGCCTTTGTTAATGCAACCAAACTTGCTCCGCAACCTCCGTTTTCTTCCGACGAAGAATAAAAAATATCGAACGTTCTATCGAGCACATTTTTTATTGATATCGATCACGTGTCTATCGCGATACATATCGTTATCGTTTTATCACCCAGCCCTAGTTGACAACAATCTTCTTTTCTCTTCTCCACATTCAGGTGTTTGCACCACCCAGCCAACCTTGCTCCTGTAGTCTGTCTCATCTCTGTTGCTGATGAGACCCACTGCAGTCGTGTCATCCGCAAACCAAACTCCAAAGATTGGAGCTGAGTGATGATGTGCAGTCATGGGTCAGCAGAGTGAAGAGAAGGGGGCTCAGCACACATTCTTGAGGGGCCCCTGTGTTCAATGTGATAGTGCTGGATGTGTTGCCACCGACCTGTACTGCTTGAGGTCTCCCAGTCAGGAAGTCCAACAGCCAGTTGCACAGCAAGGTGTTGAGTTCCAGCTGGGCCAATTTGTGAATAAGCCTTTAAGGGATGATTGTGTTAAATGCTGAAATGAAATCTATGAACACCATTCTAACGTATGAGACTTTTTTTGTCCAAATGTGTGAGGGCTGAATGGAGAGCAGTGGCGATAGCGTCATCGGTTGAACAGTTGGATCGATATGCAAACTGAAAGGGGTAGAGGGAGGGGGGAGCAGAGACTTGATGTGGTGCATGACTATTTGTTTTAAGCACTTCATTAGGATAGGAGTAAGTGCAACCGGACAGTAGTCATTGTAGTAAACAGCACCCCAGAATGCATTTCAGGTCCCAACTTTACAGCAGGGTCCCTCTTTAATGTAAAACAGTGTCTTCAAAAAAGGCTACTAGAGAAACTGCCAGACACCCTCTATAGGGCAGCCTTATCATCAAACTAAACCCCTCACCCAAAGATTCAGGCCAGCCTGGCCATAAAACTCCTCAGGACCTCCAGATGTGGCACGTAATTAACTGGCCATGCGGCATCTCTACGTTTCTTAATTTATAAAAATGGACACAAACTATCACATATTCATTCTGTACTCTTTGAGAACATACTTTGTAATAGTCATTTGTGTTAAATACTAAAGTTTTTACAAATGCTATTTACATATAAATGAATGCATGCAGGATAACATCTTTTTGTCATGTTTATACTCCATGTATTCAGGACAAAGCCAAAGGTATTTTGAAAGTGGTTTGGGAAGTGAAAATTGCATAGGTAAAACAGTAAAGACACAGTTTTAATGCTGTGCTTTACTCTATACAAACACGTTCACTACAGAGGCAGAAGGATGAGTGAGCCCCCTTTGACATCATCAGCCAATCACAGCCCGGCAAAGGACAAGCGCCAAAATGCAATCTCCTCCTTATCTAAAAGGGGATAAAAGTACCCTTTTAACACAAATTCTTCGTTCTGAATTTCCGGCTGTTGTGCTAGGAAGCATAACAGATGACCTAGTTCTGAATTTCTGGCCCCTGTGCTAGGAAGTTTAACAGAGCACCCATTCTGAGTTTCCCCACAAGGACTGAAATAGAGAAACCACGTTCAGAGCCTGCTGTCCAGAATGGCAATAACAAAACTTCAGGAGAGCAACCTTCACTTCCAAGTACCTTCATCTGTGTGTTCCAGATCGCTAGTACCCTCTCGGTGATCCAGGAGATTAGCATCCCACAGCGCTTTGTGTTCAAGGCTGTTGAACAGATTCAGACTCCTTCTCCACTGCAACAAGGCCCAGCTCACCAGTGGAAGACGTCGCCACCATTGGACTGCTTACGTAAACGTAAATATCACTTACCAAATCTCTTTTCAGAGACCTTGGCATTAGTGTATTCTTTCAGTTCATTTCAGTTTATATCCTAGTTACCTGCATTCTTTCCAGTCTTTACACTCAACCTTATTATCCATTAGCTCTTTAGTATCATTTAGTAGTGTTGTTAGGTTAGTCTTGTATGTCTTTTGTAAATAAATCCTCTTGTATTACAATTGTGTCTTCCTTGTATAATAATAATACAGTAAAAGGCTCTACAAGTTAGCATGAATCCCACAAAATCCTTCAGATACCCCAGGTGATTTACTCCCTCCACTTCACATAATTTTTCTTATCATATTATTTATGATTTATGTTGGATTATTCCAACGAATGTTGAGGTGGAATTCCTCAGCTGGTGCCCCGAGGTAAAGGGAGGAAGAGGTCATCTGACACACACACAAACTTGAAGTGATGTGGGATCAAGTCTCACTAACACCTCTAGTGTCCTGTGTGAGGCGTACTATTAATTGGTGCCCTGTGTGAAGATCACTACATTAATTGGTGCCCCGTGTGAGGCGTACTATTAATTGGTGCCCCGTGTGAAGATCACTACATCATTGAAGCATGAGGGGTGACTTCTTCGGGACTGGAATGATGGTGGTGGATTTGAAGCATGTATGAACAACAGCCTGATTAAATGAGATGTTAAATATGTTTGGAATAATATCAGTGAGTTCCACTGTCTCTCAGTACACAACCTGGTATGTTGTCAGGACCCCAAGCTTTTGCGTGTGTTGATCCTTCTGAAGGAACTCCTCACGCTATCAGGGGACAGTGTCAACACCTGGGTACCAGGAGGAGGTGGAGTCTCTTCTTTGCCGTGGTTCTGTTTTGTGCTTCGAAGCAAGCAAAGAAGGCGTTTAGCAGGGAGATGGTGCTGTCACAGATCTGTGGTGGAGGTTTGTAGTTTTGGAGGTTTGTATCCACCGCCCCAGGCTCAGTTTCTCTGCTGTTGCTAAAATGATGAACTATCCTCCTGAAGTACTGTCTCTTAGCCTCTCTGATGCCGCAGGACAGGTTTGCCCTAGCTGTCCTCAGGCACACCTCATTTCCATATCTAAAGGCAGCATTACGAGCCTTCAGGAGTCTGTAGACCTCCTTGTCAGCCACGGCTTCTGATTGGCCTGAACAGTAATGGTCTTGGTGACCGTTACATCAATTCAATTCAATTTTATTTTAATTCAATTCAATTCAATTTTATTTGTATAAGCGCATGCCCAATACAGTAATACATATGAGGCCGTAACAGTATCGCGATAGCTTAAGGGATGTTCACAAAGGACATTGTAAACAAAGCAGCTTTACATGTAATGACATAGCAGTCAGTGGTCGGGGGGATTCAAAAAACTCTTTAGTTGCTTGGAGAAAAAAAGAGCTAAGTTTGCAAGAAGTGTCGAAGGCGTCAAGTAAGATTGACTGAAGAAGGGCAGGTCCCACGTAGTTTTATAGGTGCAATCCGTAGCATGTGCAATCCGGAATAGGACGTGGTTGCGCTGAGGGACACTGTGACAAAAATTGCCATTGATGCACGAACATCCATAACTCACTATGCAGTTTACAGGATACAGATACAGACATTATAAGATGCAGAACTTCACTATAAGAGAGTTAATAAAAAAATGTTATATGTTAGAAGTGTAATGTGGTAAATTTGATTTTAATATAACAGGTGTCCCGGAGGGTTGTCCTGGGTAGTCAGGGAGTCATGAAGCAGCACCAGGGTGGGCATCAGGTGGGGCAGTGTAGTCAGCCAGCTGGAACTCATTCCTCAGGATACCTCGGGGAGAAAGGGGTAGGGGGGATAGAGAGAGAGAGAGAGAGAGAGAAAGGAGAGAGGAGGGAGGGAGAGAAGGACAAAACAGAATTAAGCGTAGCAGCCATTCCTATGTTGATTGTAAAAGCAGCAGGTTTTATGTGATATCACATGCAGTATGAATTATGTGTGTGTGCCCGGTTCCAGTTGAGGTTAACTATTGCGGCCTTAGAGAGTTTGGTCAAAGATTATGTGAATGCAAGTGTAAACAGATAAGTCTTTAATGTAGTTTTAAACTGTTAGACTGTGTCTGAGTCCCGGACTTTACTGGGAAGGTTATTCCATAGTTTAGGAGCTAAGTAGGAGAAAAGATCTGCCACCTTTAGATTTCTTTGATACTCTCCAGCTGCTCTGGAACTATTAAGAGCCCGTTGTTTTGTGAGCGTAATGTCCGTGATGGGTTGTATGCTGATAATAGTTCACGGAGGTATAGAGGTGCTAAGCCATTTAGTGCTTTGTATGTCATTAACAGAATTTTAAAATCGATCACGGTATTTTACAGGTAGCCAGTGCAGTGTTGCTAGGAGTGGACTAATGTGGTCATACTTTTGATCTAGTGAGAACTCTAGCAGCTGCATTTTGAACCAGCTGAAGCTTATTTATTTGCTTTGCATGACATCCCCAGTAATGAATTACAGTAGTCGATTCTGGAGGTCATAAAGTGGATTAGTTTCTCTATATCCGAGAAAAGACAGCATATAGGCATCTTTGAAATATTTCTAAGGTGAAAAAATGCAGTTCGGCATGTATTAGAAATGTGACCATCGAAAGACAGGTTCTTATCTAGAATCACACCTAGGTTCTTGACTGCGGAGGAAGGGACAATGGTGCAACCTTCTATAGAGAAGTTGTGGGCTATTGTGTCGTGTTTGGAGCTATTAGGTTCAATAATCAAAATCTCTGTCTTGTTGGAGTTAAGTAGAAGGAAGTTGTTTGCCATCCATTTTCTAATATCGTTAATACAGTCTATTAGCTTAGTAAAATGGTGGGGTTTGTTAGGTTCTGAGGAAATATAGAGCTGTCAATACACTTGGCAGTGACAGTCTCTGAGTACTCCTAGGGGTCCATGGTGTTGTGGTATTTGGAAGCTTGTCTAAACATATTCCAGTCTGTGGTGCTGAATGTGGTCTGTGGATCATCACCTGATGATCCCTCTGGCCACACCAGTATTTGTTTCCAAACTGGTTTAGCAACTTTAACAAGCGGTCTGTATGCAGGCATTAGCATGACCGTGATGTGGTCTGAGGCACCAATGTGGGGGAGGGGAAGGGACTTGTAAGCTCCTCTCTGGGTATGTTGTATGTTGTTTCCCCTAGTTGGAAAGTCTATGTGTTGATATATTTTTGGAAACGCTACCTCGACGATAACTCTGCACAATAGCATGTTGGCATGTTCGCTCCTCCTGGCTGGACTTACAAATATTAGGAGACAATAAAAAAGTTTTCCTAAGTTTACAATGTTCACAGTGCTGGATAGAACCTGTAGAGGAGAGAAAGGTTTTTTATGTCAGGTGTTCGTGGAAGAGGTGTGTTTTTAACTGTTTCTTAAAAGAGGTGAGGGATGTGGCAGATCGGATTGCGTTAGGGAGATTATTCCACAAGTAGGGAGCAGAAAAGGAGAAAAAAATGAGAGAGAGATTTAGTGCCCTTCTGTGAGGGTACCACTAGTTGACGTTCGTTCACTAAGCACAGGGTTCTGGATGTGTTGTTGTTATGGAACAGGGAAGAGTCAGAGTCAAGGAAATAACTTCAACACAGGTTTACTGGGAACTGAAAAGATCGCTGTCCACCGGGCAGCGCATAAATCTTCAAACAGGCAAGGCACAACAATCCAAACTGGAACAGGTAAGTATATCAAAACGAGAACAGGTCAATATATCCAAACAGGCACCGGTAAATACATCCAAACAGAAACAGACATTATTTCCAGATAGAAACAGGTAATAAATCCAAACAGGGTAACTTCAAATAAAAATCTAACCAGACATTACCACAGACGAATAACATTATGGCAGGAACAACAATACCGGACAAGGAAACACTGAAAACAAACAATATAAATGGAGTCCGGGAAATGTCCAGGTGCGGGTGAGTGATGATGATGGCAGGTGATCGGTGACAGGTGTGGTGAGTGCAAGGTGTTATGGGAAATGAAGTTCAAAAGTCCGGGGAAGCAGATCGTGAATACGTGGTGAATGAATCCGATGCTGAAGGTGGAGGAACTGACTCCGTGACAGTTGTAGGTAGAGAAGAGTAGAAAAGAGTCAAAGTACGAGGGTGCAGAGTTTGTGACAGTTTTAAATGTCAACATTAAGGATTTGAATTTAATGCGGGCTGCAACCGGTAGCCAATTTAGAGAGAGATGTATGAACCGGGTATGTTTTAATAAAAAAACCTGGTGCGTCACATGGCCGAGCACCGGTACCAGGAGCAGGTCCTTTAATAACAGCGCTCTCCTCAATAATACTTATTACGTTTTGCCGTCTAGCAATGAAGGTGACAAACGGAAGAAACGCACCACATCGTTTCTCTGAACACGTTGAGTGAACGCGCACCGGACAGGTGTGTTGCGTCTTTCGTAACTGAACTTGTATAAGTGAATACACATCGGCTGCACACAACTGCATCTCTGAAGGCTCAAAGTCAGAGCAACACTAACATAGTTCAGCATTAAATGACATTATACTGGTACCAAACCTTCTTTAATGTACATACTGCTCACCCTATGCTTTACCAAATAAATAGATAGTTACTGATGTTATTATGTTTAAACGATGGTTCGATTATTATAGGGTATATAGGTTATTTCTGTATTAAACAATAAAGTGACTGAAAATATTAATACATATTACATTTCAGATGTTAAATATGATGTGGAAACCACTCATTGCATTGCACTGCACTTATCTCAGCCCCTCCTAGTTAATTTATTATTTTTAAACTGCTGGGCTTGTGTACATCTACATGACAATCAAAGTTAAAATATTTCATAAATGTGTTTTTTTTTAAAAACAGTCTTGGGCAGTCATCCATTGAGCATCACCAGGATGGGCATCAGGTGGGGCGGGACTGTTATGAGCAGTATAATGCCAGAGTCCCTCTGAGAAGAGAGAGAGAGGGGGATAGAGAGAGAAGGACAGAGGAAGAGAGAGAGAGAAGGAGACAAAACAGACTAACATTAGTGTAGCGGTCGTTCACATGTAACGTTAAAGCCATACAGTAAAATAGTGTATGCCCAGATAGCCAAAATACGTGACTCTTATGTAAATACAACGTAATCTGATTACCAAAGTTACGTTGTGGCGACGTAATGAGTTGGCACGACTGGCAACGTCATAAAGTTAGTCGTAGCAACGAATCCTGGAATTTCACTTTTCCGGTCGCCACGACGTAACTTTATGACGTTGCCAGTTAGTCCATACATTTTCATTCTGACCTGTTAACAACCTTTTTTAAATACATATTAATAACAGCTAAAAGATAGCATAATGCTAGTGGACACTGCATACAAATAAAATATTCTAAATATTTCCATACAATACCACTACTATAAATATTAACACTTAACTTAAAACACTTAAATTAAATTACTTTATCTAATCAAGGATTTGGGTCTTTTATTCTTTTAATGGAGTCTTCTTCAGTTAAGAACATTATTTCTGTACCCTCGACTGCCATCAGCTGTGTATACCTAAAAATAAAACAATAAATAAAAATTAATCTTTTAGAGTGCCTTAATTTCAATAAATGTTTATAAAAAACAATAAAATTACAATAAAATATTTATTTGTTCAGAATTATCAAGTCTCACCTTATAAAACTAAATGTCCTTTCAGAAGAAATTTCCTGTCAGTATGAAGCACCCTCAAAAACGTAGTGATGAATCTGAATTCTGTAAGAATATAAATAATTATGCCGTTTTACTATTTTTCCCACCTCGCAGAAACGAAATTTTCTTTTTTCCTGTCAGATGCCGTTCTTCTGTGGAGGCATGTATGTTACAGTACAATAATAAAAGTCAAGAGCAGGCTGCATATGTTAAAACTGTTTTATTGTGACTAAAACATTTTAAAACAGCAAATATAAATGGCTATGTTTTACTTTATTTTGTTGCAGTATCAAAAGTCATATAGTTACTAAAATAGTATGTACGTAATTAATCGTTCTTGATCGATTGTCTTGCAACAGTAAACTTCCCACTAGGAATTCCCGTTAGGAATTCATTAAACTTGTGAATTGATAATCTATTGGTAATAATATGACGTGCCTGGGAAGTTGCAGTTACGTTACCAGTAAGACATATTAGAGACAGTCTCTTCTTATTCTGCTAGCAGTCATTAAGTAAAGTGGGTGTATATATATATATATATATATACACTGGGCCTTGACTTTCATCCACTGTCTGTGGGCGGGCAGAGATGGGAAGCTACGATTCCTCTCTCTGGTGTCTGGTGGTGTCCCGGCTGCAGAAACCATTCGTCCAGGCGGCTGGGAGCTGAGAACGTGACATGTCAATATGAGACCAAGCACCGGCAGGTTCTTTGGATTGTGGGGGTGGACTTATCATCTGAGGCGACCCCTCTCCTCACCTTCCGAGGGGACCTGTCATGAAGGGGAAGAACCTGTTTGAAATGATAACAGAACTGGAATGTTTTGCCACTTATCTTTACAACTATGCAGTCTGACAGTGACTCAGCATCTCCGCCGCAGTGGGTTTAATGTCGGACACATCGTGTTTGTGACTTGCTGTAACGGGCGCATCCGAAACAGTATCTAGAACATTATAACACTTTATAACACTTACTGTTCTCAACTAGCGTTCGGATGTATGTTTCTAATTCTGTGATCTTCTCTGTCAGCCTGAGTACTTTCTTACATTTATCACTTGTAAAACTCTGTGACAGAGAAAGCTATATAGAGCAGAGAAGGCTATACCTGTGGCATGACATGCAGGACACATTACAAAAAAGAATGCAATGACTTACCACAGTTATTGATGATGTGAGAGGAAAGGCAATATGCAGAAGCAGTCTCGGATTGTAGAAAAAAACTATTAAAACAAGACAATCGCAGGTAAAAAGTGGAGCGCTGTAAAAACAGCAAAGCTTTAAACAAATGCTACATGCTACGCAAACACATTTTTTCTTTGACTTGTGTATTTATGAAAAATATCTTGAATTTACTAAGCTGGTTTTGTAAATGTGAATTGTGCTGTGCATTTATGAATTGTGTTATTATTAAGAGCATTCTGGCTCCATAGGTTAGGTGAAATGTTGCTTTAGAAGACTACCTTTTTTTTTACAGAACAGGACCATATCCCGGTCATGAGGGGCCAGTGGTTCACAGATGGCACCTGGTTGCCTTTGGAACAAGAGGACAGTGACCTCATTGAACTGGAGCACCTGGCATGTTTCCGAGGACAGCAGATGAAAGATACGTTCGAAACGGAAGCCGTGATGATCACGGTGGACAGCAAGGATGGTAATACCCAATGCAATGAGCAGGACTCAGGGTTAGCATTGTGGTAGGGGTTAAACACACACAAAAACATTAAAGAGCACTTCTGTGACGTATACATAAAATATATATGCCTATATAAATAATAATGCCTGCCCACTGGCAGTTTTGGTCCATCCTCAAAGATAGCCTTTCCTGCAAGATAAATGCCAGTTCACAAAGAGATGCCACTTCAGAGTGTAACGTTCATCATGGCGGGGCTCTTTTCTGAGTGACCGTGTCTCTCCCAGCAGGGGGTAGACTAGCAAGGTCCTCCGTGTCCCACCCCGGAGCAAGACATGGAGATTTGAGAGGTCTGGCCGAGGGTGTCATAATGTGCCCCTTCCCTAAAAAAGAAGGTCCTTCCTCAGGAGAATTAGCCATGTGGAGCTGTCGTGAGCAGCATCAACTCAGAGAACCATATCTGTTTGGGTCAGTACAGAGGGCTGTCGTTCACAGACTAATGTTTCTCTTGGGCCATCTTCCCTATTGCATTTGCACTGGCAGTATTAAGGCCGCAGGATGATTTGAGAAATAATATAAAATATTAATAAAACTTTTTTATTATTATTAAACAAAGTCTATAGCCAGGAACATTGTGTTTGGTTTTATTTTTGTTTTATTTCTTGCATTTGCATTAATTAGTTAACCATAAAGTAATACTTTTATTACATAATTTTTTCATAAGCTATTATACAAGTTCAAGTTTTCAAGTTTATTTGTATAGCGCTTTAACAATGTAGCACTTTTTCAAAGCAGCTTTACAGCAGAATAAACAGAACAACAAGCAGGGAAATATAAAAGCTAATTTAATAACTAAGACCTAATATCAGCAGTCTCCTATTGAGCACTCCAACGCGGCAATCGTGGCAAGGAACCCAAACTCTATTAATGAATGTATATATATATATATATATATATATATATATATATATATATATATATATATATATATATATATGGAGAAAAAAACGTTGGGAGAACCCAGGCTCACTTGGAAGGTCATTTCTCCTCTGACGCGTCACAGCTGCAGTCAGTAGTTTGATAAAAATTATTTGATTTAAAGTCGTGTACTAAAAGTTGCTAAAGTTTGAAGCCATGTAGGTCTGAGTTGAGTTGATCTGGATTATTAGTTGTGATAGAATTTAACAATGTGTTTGTGTGTATGGTGAACTAGGTAGTAGTTAAAAGGCTAATATTATACAATAAAGGATTGTTTAGCCGGGGATGACTGAGTTGACTGAGTGCAGCTATAACATCAAACTGCTGACACAGACAGAAAACAAGTAGTTAATTAGTCAAAGTTAAATAGTTAAAGAGATTAGCATAAATACTGTTTAGCATTATCATTAATGTAGTAACTAGCATTGGCATTAGCTATAAAAAGTGCAGGTTCTCCTGGGGGTCGCCGCCTCCTTCTGACAGATCCAACGTCAGGTCAGGGTATGGACTGGATGCAACCTCAGAATAATAAGAAACAAACAAACTGGGAGCAAAATACTGTTTCACACCCTTAGATGCAACAAGTACATCAGATTGTTAGGGAAGCGTTCCCGGTTGGCGTAATTAATGCAGCCTAACAATCCCTTAGGGGATTTGTGTTATAAACTGTTGGACTATGTGTATGCTATGTTAAAGAGATAGCTCTTTAATCTAGATTTGAACTGAGAGAGTGTGTCTGCCTCCCACACAGCACTAGGATGACTATTCCAAAGTTTAGGTGCTAAATAGGAGAATGATCTACCACCACCACTTGATTTAGAAATTCTAGGTATTACCAAAAGGCCAGAGTCCTGAGAGCGTAATGAACGTGAGGGACTGTAATGTATTAGGAGCTCACTCAGGTACTGAGGAGCTAAACCATGTAGAACCTTATAAGTAGTCAGTAAGAACTTAAAGTTAATATGTTACGTAATGGGTAACCAGTGGAGTGTTGACAGTACCAGGCTGATATGTTCGAACTTTTTTGTTCTTGTGAGAACTCTAGCTGCTGCATTTTGAACTACAACTACTGAGTTGTCACATATGTTTAAGGTAGTTTTGGTAGTTTTTTTTAAATTGTGAAGTGCTTTTCTAGTTTTTAAAATTGTCTTTTAAATAGCTTGTATAGTTCATATTTAAACTGTCTGTACACAAATAGAGTGCTTTTATTCTTATTATTTTCTCATTACTAGTGTAATACGTATCTGACAAAAATATTTATATTCAAAAGAAAAGGTTTTGATTACCATTATTTAGTAAAATATATATTTTTTCAAAAAGGAATAAGAGTGTTAATGAACAGTTTCTGAGTTTCTGACTTATTAAATGCAATTTTTATAGCACAGTGCATCTTTATGTTTTTTATTTTTTTAGAATTTAATTTGTAATTTGGTGCACTATGGTTCGGCCCAAACATGGTCACAATACTTCTAATCCGGCTCTCACCCTAAAATGAGTTTGACACCCCTGCAATAAAGCAATGCAAATCGCCAAAGACCTGGTCCTTCACGCTAACACAAATTCACGAAACAATTAAGGTTACAAATTTACATTTGCACGGCTCTGGGCCACTTAAAGCTCAAATCTAATTGGAAGGCGCAATTCTTTGCAGGGCGATGGAGGATAAAATCAACACACTGGTCAAAGAAAAAAAAACCTGCTTTAAAGTAGGAGCTAATTCAGTCCCGCTAAAAGACAATCCTACACTAAAGTCCACAGTTCTTGCTGTGCAAACACAACAAAATGCGGGTACTTCCTACAGATAGTCCCAGAACTACAAAAGAGTTCCTGTGGTGTGAATGGCCCAATTTAGGACATGGTGTTAGGTTCCATGCTAGTCCAATGCTCTTGGCCACCTGGGAAAGCACTGCTGGTGCTTTCAGCCTCAAACTGCACTGCAGCTCTCTAAAGGACATGTCCTTGCAGTAAGGACATCCACAAACGTTGCCTCAGCATGTTGGCGACCCAAAAACTAAAGGCAGAGATCAGGGCTGTCGGACGGGTTGATGAATCTACCACATCTAGAAAGGCATGGAGGGACATTCTGAAAGACACCAGTCAAATGCACAATCTCTTCTAGATAGAAAATGTACTTTATTAGCACACCTCTGGCTAAGCTGCCAAAGCAGCCAGGAGAGAGTAGTCCGCTGAATCTGGTACATTGTTCCACCAGCAGCTTGAAGAGCGATCTTCAAGCCAAACTTCAAGGTGAAAGGACATGCACGCGTGTTTGGCTCCGAGCAAACCTGAATGAATGGTGCAAGCCGGCACCCTTTGTACCAGGATTTCCAGAGGCAGAGCTTGGCATACAAATTGCACTGGCCAATTCTCATTGGAATTTTCTAAAAAGATCTGAGGTAAATGGGCTCCAAGGACAAACCCCTAGTGCTGTCATCGACACAAGGTCTAGCGACTGAGAGAAAGAGAACCAATTTCCTATCAGCTTTAGACATAACTGTTAACCAGCACACTAAGGGAAACATGCAATTTGGTTTAATCATTTGTAATATAACCTTTTTTTAGCATCAAGTTGATCTGCAGTAGGTGACCCTAGTTTTGAGTAGTAGTTATTGAGGAATAACAAAGGATATTATTAGTTTTGTTTGCAAATATTACAAAAGCGCTTAATTTAAAAGATTTAATGTGTTTAGTAGGGATGCAACAATACAGTTAGCCCACGGTTCAATACATACCTCGGTTTTTTAACCACGGTTTTCGGTTCTGTTCTGATGGCTTGACACATAAGAGTGTTTTTTTGTTATTCTATGCTTAGACAATAGGAACAGTAAGAGGTTAAGAAGAAAAAATAAAAACGATTTATTGCAATACTCCTTTATTTTACTTAAAAGCAAAGAAAAGTCCACTAGTTCCTAGTGTATTGTATAATATAAAAAAATATATTTTAAAATTAACACTGACATCTCACAGCCCGCTGGTAGCCCATGTACAAACTGGTGAACACATAAATTCCTAAATTTTGAGTAAACATAAATTGACCATTTTAATTAAACTTAACAGTACTCCAGTACAGTAGCCTTCATTCAGAATGTAAAGTGCAATTTCACTTAGGTCAGCTATCCCTGTATTTTGAGGTTATTCTGTAAAAAGATAAGCCTGTCAACATTCTCTGCAGCAAGGCGAGAGCGTTTTGCACTTACAATGTCCCCGGCAGTGGAGAAAATTGTCTAGAGTGGAGAAATGTCTCCACATCACGGATTTGAAAGACGCCGCGCTTCCTCGTACTGTAGCCTCATTTCACCGCCGCTCGCCATGTTAAAGTGTGGAATGATGGTTCAGCGCCCCCTAACTTTAGAGCATAGTGATTGAATATTTACTCGAGGGGAGGAGTTTCCTCATCTCAGCTCGTAGACTTACAGGCACACACAAACAGTCAATTCGGAGAGAAATAAAAACGCACATAAATTATTTAAACGTAAAACCGCAATTCACAAGCGCGTATTGAACCGTGGATGTCGTACCGAACGGTTCAATATTATATTGAGAATTGTGGCATCCCTAGTGTTTAGTAACTGTAATGTGAAACAGACCTAAATGACTATGCATTTATTTACCTCAGCCATTCACAGCCTGAAACTGAGTCGGAGTCATGTGGACTGGCACAGTGTGGATGAAGTGTACCTTTACAGCGATGCCACCACTTCCAAAATTGCGCGAACTGTCACACAAAAACTGGGATTCTCCAAAGGTTTGTAACACCCCTTATTAGCGGGTTCTTTCAGAGTATGAAATGCAAATTGGGCAGCAATATTAATCAGGTTTGGACCATATTTCACACCAAAATCTGAAAAAACAAGGACAATTTTTCAACAAATTTGATTTTTTTTCATGAACATGAAATACGGTATGTTCTGACAAGTTTAGCAAGTTCACATTATATACCATTTGTTTTATTAGACTCTTGTATATTAGATCAGTGCATTATGTAGATTTTTGTTTTTTATATAAAGCATTTCAGTACATGGAAACTTGAAAAATTGTTTGGTTAAAGCAAAGTAACCTTCTTTCATGTCTGGTTAGCCTCCAGTAGTGGGACCCGTCTCCATCGAGGTTATGTGGAGGAGGCAGCTCCAGAAGACACACCCCCTGAGACAACACATATAGTGTTTGTGGTGCATGGGATTGGCCAGAAGATGGATCAAGGGCGCATAATTCGAAACACAAGCATGTAAGTCCATAAATCACACAGCTGTGTCTTCAGAAAACTGTCTAGACTGATAATTAAAACATGATCATAAACTTTTAGGATGCGTGATGCTGCACGTAAGATGGAGGAGAAGCACTTCTCTGATCGAACAAATGAACATGTTGAGTTCCTTCCTGTGGAGTGGAGATCTAAACTGACCCTTGATGGAGGTATTGTTTATGGACAATCATTACATGACAAGGCACATTGTGTCTGAAAAGTCTGTTGTTATTGTTAATTTGTAATTAAATGTACTCCTTTAGACACTGTGGACTCCATTACTCCTGATAAAGTGAGAGGTTTGAGGGACATGCTGAATAGCAGTGCAATGGACATTATGTACTACACAAGCCCCTTGTACAGGGATGAGGTGAGATACCTAGGGATGGGTACAGCAGCACATGTACCTCAATGGAGAAAGTATTTCTACATTGCGTTGCCCAGAATGCATTGCAACAAGCACATGGCGGCAGAGTTAAGAAAATTGTTGACCCTGCTCAAAATCACCAGGTGTTATTTATAAGTCTGACCATCTGAGATATGCCCCAATTTCCCCTAAAATTATCAAAAAAGAGAAGCTAGGTCAGTTTAGAAGACTTAGGTCTTAGGTTGGTTTAATTTTGTTTGTTATATGCTTGAAAAAAATACTAATAATATATTCTAATATTTACAATATATTGGTGGTACAAAGAAAATAACATCCTTTACAGACAGTCTCTCTACTGGGAGGCCATATTTGCAAAGCCTCTGGGCACTTACTGTTTCAGTTTTACAAGACTAACAACTTGAATAGTGGAGACTAATTTCTTGAAAATCAATGTATTTCCAACAAACCAATAAACATGACATTAACTTTCTGCAGAACGCAAAATATGTTTTCTTGAGAAATGTCTGACTAGAAAAATGTTCACTGGGCCAGTTTTATTTGGTTACCAGTGTTTTTCAAAATACCTTTTGTGTTTTGCAAGAAGAAAGAAAGAATGACATGTGGGTGAGTAAATGATGAAAGAGTCTTCCTTTTTGGGTGAACCATCCCTTTAAGATTGACAAGTACTTCACAACACTATGTAATGAACTCCTCCCCCAAAGAGTCGTTAATCTTTAATGATTGACGATTTGGCTCTTTTTAATGGAAGAAGGGACTTTCTTTACTAGAGCAGCCATATTAAGCACTTTTCCCCAATTTGTAGCGTTAATTGGGGTATCTTCTTTATGGCTACAGTCTTGGGTCACATTGTTATTTTAGCAATATGTTAACACACTTATCAGTTTTGAGTTTGTGAAGTAATGCTTTGTTTTTGTTAGAATGCTGCCCTTTAAAAATACTATATGAACACAAGGTAGCCTTTCAGGTTTTAGAACAGAGATTCTCTAATGTAACATTTGAGTAACTGCCCCCTCATACTGTATAAACACACTTTTGGCCCTTTAACACTAAGAATAATGCTAGAAAGCTAAGCGAATGGCTAATGATGAAAGAGATGGCACTGTTGAACAATGAGCTTTACTCTTGCACAGAAAGTTGTGACCAGCCATTTAGCACTCTGGCTTTAACCAGAAAAAAACGAACTCTTAAAACCACAGGCAAAAAAGCAAGCTGCTTAAAAACAAAGAAATAAAACGGATTTCTTTACCACCAATTCAAGCAGTATGCATGAGTTTTCCATTACTTTTCCATCCTCAGATCACCCGGGGGCTGACCAAAGAAATGAACCGACTCTACACTCTATTCTGTGAGCGCAACCCAAAATTTGCAGAGAAAGGAAAAGTGTCCATTGTCTCTCACTCGCTTGGATGTGTTATCACCTTTGACATCATGACAGGCTGGGACCCTGTACGCTTTGTTTCTGAAGTTTTGCCAGATTCCATGGAGGCTGATATAAGCAGACATGGATATGAGCAAGAGCTACTTGAAGAACTTCAGCTTACACGCTTAAGGTTTGTATAAATAATATTTATACTTACATAACATATTTTGCACCACACACAATGCAGTAGTTAATACTAACTTTATAATAACATAAAACAGTCTTTAACATCTCACTGAGCAGCCTTCCATCACCGCTCCCCAGCCCGTGAGAGACACATCCATTGTCACAACTTTTTGCTGGGGCCCCCATGCCTGGGACAAAAAACAGCCCCAAAACTGCCATCAGCCCCAAAACTTTCTGAAAGTATTTGACAGTATAAGCTTGGCGTAGCTTTATTCTGGAAACTGCTGTCAGAATCGATTCAGTTTGTACAGAATACAGACATCCCTGCATCGTGACATTCCAAACTAACTTGAGAAAAAAAATCTACTTTCACTCAAATGGCTGTTTTTCCTGAACCCCTTTTGAAATATAAGTATAATTGTGGTATTATCTAAAAAAACACAGTTTCATTTTTAAAGTTTTGTCACGTGTTTGTTATGATGAGTTTCTCTGCATATAGGCATATAAGGTAAACAATGTAAGTTAAAACTTGCTAGGAAATTGCTTAACGTCATGGTGACTGTTTAAAGTACACTACATCTCATTTACAAACTTTTAAGCACCTTTCACAATGAACATGATAAAGCGTCGTGAATGTGAGACGTGATGACTTCAAAGGATTAAAAACAATAGATCCCTATAAAGCCCTTTACACTGCGGTCGATTTTTTTCCTCATCACCCTGCGATAAAAAGCACCATCCAATTAGATTTAAGCTTTAAGTCACGTGCCCGGAGCCACAGTTGTTATACAAATGAGCTACCAGGTGGCGCTGAAGCACACACTGTTTTAAAAAACAGTGTAAATAGCGTAAAGCATGGGTGTCAAATCTAAACTTGGTAAGGAGAAGCGATCCGTCTGCAGTAGACAGCAGTTGTGCCTGAGTTCGGCTTAGTTCTGTTTACTTTGTTACTGTGCTGTGTTGAATATTGCCTATTGTTGGTTAGGAATTGTCTTTTATTGATCTATAGCGTTTCTAAAAGGGTACCTTTATTTTATTCGATCCTGCCCTGTGTGTATTTGTTAACTGTAGCATTTTAAACGATATTATTGCTTCCTGAGAGCTATCACTTTGCATTTAGCACTCGATTACGCGGAGCTATCCCAGGTGTTAGCTCGTAGTTTCGACCCCAGCAACATTAGCCTAATTAAGCCTTTGTTGTGGAAATTGGAAAGGCGTGTTTAGCTGTTTTCAATCAAGTTGTAATCAACCATTGCACTTATACGGCGCACCCGTAGCGTCAGCGGTAGCGTCAGCCCTTGTGTGAAGCCCTCCTCGTGTGAAGACCTATGATTGTAAAGACCATCGACTCTACCTGTGCGACTCCACCGAGCAAGGACACCAGCAAGGCACTTAAGTATCACGTTTTAATTTAAGTAATAATTTTAACATGACTTTCTATTTGATGCATCCCTCTTCATAAACTCCATGCACTCTCAGCCTATCCCTGTAATCCACCATAGACACGCCTACAGACACTCCTCATACCGCTCACACTCTGACCTGCACCCCATTCACACCACCCCCACCCCTCCTCTGTCTCTCTCTGTGGGCCTCTGGAACTGCCAGTCAGCTGTGAACAAGGCTGAGTTCATCCCTGCCTTTGGTACACAGTCAGACATTCACATCCTCGGTCTCACTGAGACATGGATCCGTCCAGAGGACTCCGCCACTCCCGCTGCACTCTCTTGCAACTACGCTTTCTCCCACTCCCCTCGGCAATCCGGCAGGGGTGGTGGCACAGGTTTACTCTTTCCCATCACATGGAAATATACATGCCTTCCAGGATTATGCACAAACACTTCCTTTGAATTCCATGCGGTTACCGTTTCATTTCCTTCTCTGATTCACATCATTGTAGTTTACCACCCACCAGGGCCACTTCACTGATGAACTGGATATGCTTCTCTCCTCATTTCCCGAGGACGGCAGCCCACTCATTGTTTTTGGTGACTTTAATATTCACCTGGAGAAATCCTCTGCCTCTGACTTTCTAAACCTCCTCTCCTCTTTTGACCTCTCCCTTCTTACCACCACCGCTACTCATAAATCAGGAAACCAACTAGACCTCATCTTCACACGCGCAACTGCATCACCTCAAATCCTACTGTCCTACCCCTACATATCTCCGATCACTTCTTCATAACTTGCAACATACATCTCAGCTCTAACAACACAGCCACACCCACATCTGTTTCATTCAGGCGCAACCTCCGCTCTCTTTCCCCCAACACACTTTCTGCTGAGGTATCATCCTCTCTCCCTTCCAACTTCGCATCCCTGGATACCAATACAGCCACGGACACCCTATGTTCAACACCAACATCCTGTCTAGATAACCTCTGCCCTCTATCCTCCAGACAAGCTCGTGCCTCCCCTCCCTGCCCTTGGCTTTCGGACGTCCTTAGGGATCATCGGACCAAACTCAGGGCTGCGGAAAGGAAATGGCGTAAGACGAAACACCCACACGCACCTCTGTGCGTACCAGTCATTACTTTCATCCTTCTCCGCTGCTGTCCACACAGCAAAGACATCTTATTACATCACAAAGATCACCCACACATCAGATTCTAAAGAACTTTTCAAAACCTTTAGCACCCTCCTCTCTCCACCTATCCCCCCACCTGCCTCGTCAGTATCAGCTGATGAATTTGCTATCTTTTTCATAAACAAAACATCCCTGATCAGCAGCCAGTTCTCAACTCCTGCAACCCCAGCACACACACAGGCTTCACCTAGCTCCACTTTTTCATCTTTTTCCACTTTAAACGACGCTGAAGTTACCAAACTTCTCTCCTGCAACCCCACCACCTGCCCACTCGACCCAATCCCCTCCCATCTGCTCCAATCCATCTCCAGCGCAGTCACTCCATCACTCACACACATTATTAACTCCTCACTCCTCTCTGGCACCTTTCCCACCACCTTTAAGCAGGCCCGGGTCACCCCGCTGCTTAAAAAACCCACTCTCAACCCTTCCCTCACCGATAGCTACAGACCTGTCTCTCTCCTCCCGTTCATCTCTAAGACACTGGAGCGAGCTGTTTTTAATCAGATTTCATCCTACCTCTCCCAGAATGAACTACTGGACAAACGACAGTCCGGTTTCAAGAGCAACCACTCCACAGAGACTGCATTTCTGTCAGTCACTGAGACGCTGCGACTGGCAAAGGCCGAGTCTAAATCATCGTTCTCATCCTGCTGGATCTGTCCGCCGCTTTTGACACAGTCAACCACCAGATCCTACTGACATCCCTCTCATCGCTAGGGATCACAGGTACCCCACTTCAATGGTTTAAATCCTACCTCTCAGACAGGTCCTTCAGGGTGTCATGGAATGGGGAGCTGTCTAAAGCCCATCCCTTGGCCACTGGCATTCCTCAGGGATCTGTTCTTGCACCACTCCTCTTCTCCATCTACACAACATCCCTGGGTCCCATCATTCAATCACATGGCTTTGACTACCACTGCTATGCTGATGACACCCACATTTTCTTCTCCTTCCAGCCAGATGACCCCACAATAGTGTCTCGCATTGCAGCCTGCCTGAATGACATCTCATCTTGGATGACTAAACACCACCTTCAGCTAAACCTTGCCAAAACTGAGCTCCTGGTACTTCCGGCCACACCGGCAATGCAACACAACCTCACAATTCAAATTGGCAACACAACCATTACACCATCTAAATCAGTTAGAAACCTTGGTGTAATCTTCAACGACCAGCTGTTCTTTACCGAATACATCTCAAGGATATCACGGTCTTGTAGATATGCACTTTACAACATCAGGAAGATCAGGCCATATCTCACAGAGCATGCTGCCCAACTGCTTGTCCAAGCCATGGTAATCTCCAGACTGGACTATTGCAATGCTCTTCTGGCTGGTCTTCCTGCACGAACAATCAAACCACTGCAGATGATACAGAGCGGCTGCAGCAAGGCTTGTCTTCCAGGAACCCAAAGAGCACATGTCCGCCACTCCTCATCTCTCTCCATTGGCTACCGGTGGCGGCCCGCATTAAATTCAAATCATTAATGCTGACATTTAAAACCATCACAAACTCTGCACCCTCATACTTTAACTCGCTTCTACATACATACAACCCATCCAGAACCCTACGCTCAACGAATGAACGTCGACTGGTGGTACCCTCACAGAAGGGCACTAAATCTCTCTCTCGCACTTTCTCCTTCTCTGTTCCCGGCTTGTGGAATAATCTCCCTAACGCAATCCGGTCTGCCACATCCTTCACCTCCTTTAAAAAACTACTAAAAACACACCTTTTCCACGAACACCTAACAGCATAAAAATAAAAAAAAATAAAAAAACACTTTTCCTTCCTCTACAGGTATTTATCTAGCACTGCATAACATTGTAAACTTAGGAAAGCACTTCTTTGTACTATTGCTGCCGCTTTTGATGTATTGCTTCATTGTCTCCTAATATTTGTAAGTCGCTTTGGATAAAAGCGTCAGCTAAATGCCTAAATGTAAATGTAAATGTAAATGTAAGGACCATGCTGAGGGTTGTAAATAGTCAGGGTCCGGACATGTATATACCACATGGTATACAGGCAACAAATAGTATGTGATAATGTATTATTTGACTTATTTTGGTACTCTGATAAGGCAACTTGAACTTGAAAGGATGCATGCACTGGGCATAATGCCAACTATCAGTACAACTAAACTCATGGATTTCATGAAAAAAAAACAGTATTTGAAACTGTATAAGCTTATTTTGCTAGCTTTTACATTGAAAAACAACTTCAAGGGACACTTGTATATTATTTATTATATATTACTTATGACTAAATAATAATTTGTTTGATCATTTGTAAATTTGCTTATATGCCAAACCTAAAATATTTAGGCATTGTATTCTAAGAATTAATATTCAGTTTCCTATCTTGGTTGGAATTGTCCATATTTGCTGTCCACTTATCTTTTTTTAGACATTGTGCTAGTCACCTCAGATAGTGTTTACGTTGTTTACAATTGCCGTATTTTCTGAAAAAAGTAGCGAGTTGACCACCTTACAGTGGCCGAGAAGTGCAAAACAACAACAAATATAAAAACAAAACAACAAATTGCAAAACTAAAAACAAATATAAAAACAAAATAAAAATCCAAAAACAAAATAACAAAATCAAAATAAAAAATATAAAAACACAATTTCAAATTTAAAAACAAAATAACAAACCATAAAATACAACAACAATTCCGGAAACAAAATAATAAGTCAGAAAACACTAGTTAGAAAACACAACGACAAATTGCACAAACCGGAAAAGGTAAGAAAAGGTAGGTTTGCTGAAATGGAATCGTTTCTGCTGATTGGACGAAACTCGTGTCAATCAAGATATCCAGGACATGGATATGTATGCATATGTACTGTAGCATATGTGCGATCCGTAATAGAGGACACAAAGTACCATTGATTTAATCTATAACTCACTTTACAGTTTCAGGACACAGAATAATTACTAATTAAGAGGACTGGATAAGTAAAAATGAATTGTGTATAGTGGTAAATTTAGTTTTAATTTAAGAGAGCTATGGTGCAAGGAAGTGGCCGGTTGTCTTGGGCAGTCATCCAACTGTCCCAACAGCGGGACTGTTATGAGCAGTATAATGCCAGCTGGAACTTAATATGTATTCCTCCGAGTCCCTCGGAGAAGAGAGATAGAGGGGGATAGAGAGAGAGAAGAAGAGAGGAAAAGAGAGAGAAAAGGAGACAAAACCGACTAACATTAGCGTAGCGGGCGTTCACATGTAATGTTAAATCCATACAGTAAATTTGGTGTATATGTGCTTGGTTCCAGTTAAGCTATTTGTTATGGCCTAAGTGAGTTAGGAGCTGAATTAGGTGAATGCGTGGCTAAAGAGATAAATCTTTAGTTTTTTTTTTTTTTTAAATCTTTAGATTTAAACTGCTCGAGTGTGTCTCAGTCCCGGACATTGCTGGGAAGGTCATTCCAGAGTTTTGGGGCTAGGTGGGAGAAGAATCTACCATCTTTAGATGTTTTTGATATTCTTGGAATTATTAACAGACCACCATTTTTATAACACCTTATATTACTGGACCTCAGTGCAGCTTTTGACACAATAGAGGTTTAACCGCGATCAGATGCTAAAAGGTCATTTGTCACTCTGAGCATGGCTTTTTCTGTGCTATGGTGGCCTAAATCCTAATTGAAATTTTTCTAAGAATGTCTAAGAACGCTAAGAATGTCTGGAGTTGGCTAGACACAACTTTTTCCAGTATTTTTTTAGGCTCTAAAAACCGCCAGATTTGAAAACCGGAGATTAGAAATTGGTCTAAAGTTAGTCAGCTCTCCCTGGTCAAGACTAGGCTTTTTAATGAGTGGCCTAATAACTGCCATTTAAAAGGCTGCTGGAACATAGCCTAATTCTAATGATAAGTTTATAATATTAAGCACTGGTTCCGATACTGGAGGAAAAAACTTCTTTTAGTAGTTTTGTGGGAACAGGATCACGGTTTTTGAATCATGGATCATGAATTTATTACTTTTGTGAGCTCATCCATTGTAAGAGCAGTAAATGAGTTAAGTTGTACTAGTGGCATGCTGTAGGACGGTATACTATCGGATATAAAGGTGGATATAAAAGTTTTGATATTTTCTCTAATCTGATCGATTTTATTTGCAAAGAATTTAATAAAATCATTACTACTGCAGTGATCTGAGATGGCATCACTCTGGGGTATTATTTCTACGTTATTTATGTATGTTATTTATGTTTATATTTAGCTGCAGGTGACGGTGATCAAAAATGGAGTCCAGGTGATGGGGAACAGGTGCGGTGAGGTGCAAGGGATGATGGGTAATGTAGGCAATTGGGAGGTGCACGTGAAACCGTGACAGCTATACGTAGCGCATCTTTAGGGTTATCGACGTGTATGTTAAAGTCACCAACGATTAAGGCTCTATCTACAGTGACTACTAGTTTTGACAGAAAATCTGCTAATTCTTTAAGAAAGTCTGTATGATGGCCCGGTGGTCTGTAAATAGTTTGTTACAACTGTCTGTAAGTGACATATTTAGCATCAATATTTCAAACGAGTAAAATTTTTGTCTAGATTTAAGATTTACACCAAATAGGTTACTATAGATTGTAGCAACACCGCCACCTCTACCCTTCAAACGAGGCTCATGCTCATGTCTTGTGGGGTGGCTTCATTCAGACTGATAAAATCGCTTGTTTTAAGCTAAGTTTCTTTCAGGCACAGTGCATCCAAATTATGGTCTGTAATAATTTCATTGACAATATATTCTTTATTGAAGAGCGACCTGATGTTAAGCAGGCCGAATTTTAACATTTGTGTAGTATCAGTTTGTAAATTGTTTTCTAGTTTTATATTAATTAGATTTGTGTGTTTTGGTTTAGAATGTGCTATATTTTTGTTTGCTTGGAGAACAGACACAGTCTCTATATGTTGATATGTATGTGGTGAAAACCCTGTGACCTATGTGACATGTCAAGGCAGCTTGCAGACAGATGTATAAGCCGATTGGTCTGCTTCCTGACCTGGGCCCCAGATAGTCAGATTTTACTGTTATTTAGTGGTTATTTCCAGGAGGGATGGGGGCCATCTCTCTTTAAAAGGTCAGGTCTCATCCAGAGATATTTCCAGTTGTCTATATAGCCTACATTGTTTTGCGAGCACCACTTAGACATCCAGCCATGCAGTGACAATAGTCTACTGTAGATCTCATCACCATGGTAAGCAGGTAGAAGACCAGAGCATATTACAGTGTCTGACAGAGTTTTTGCAAGTTCACACACCTCCTTAATATTATCTTTATTATCTCTTATTATCTCTATTCTCCGATTGACAGAGATCACTTATATTATATTATAATATATAATGAGTCTAATATTGTTTGTGCCGACGTGACAATATTACGTGAACACTTTCAATTGTAGTAAAACTAGGACGGTGTTATTTAAAACACTGTTCTGTTTCAGGGAATAATTATTTGTTGCTCAATGGAAATACTTACAGATAAAGATAAAATTATTAACTTTATGTATTTTGTAGCATTATCTGGTGCAGTAAAATTAACAACGGTGGCCTCTAGAGCACTCGTCCGCCGAGTGTTTAACCGATTGTGTGCTAACTTTTAATGAACGCATTATTCTTCTGGCCTTGATGAATAACGGTCCATGCCCAATACAGCAATTTGGTTTAAGGGATGTGTTATGAGCATTAAGCAGAGACAATCATGGGTGAATACAAATGAATATTTATTGACTAAGCTACTGAAATACAATATCGACTAACTAACATAAAATACACACATTCGCACGCATACAAGAGAAAGCATAGAAAATCAGAGAAAGAGTAAAGAGTGGCACATTAAATCAGCAGAACACTTCTGGACAAACCACCGGCGAAGTTTCGTGAGAAGTGTCAAAGTCTGCTGAAGTAAGATCGCCGGAAAGTCTGTCCTGAAGAAGGGGCAGGTCCCACGAAGGTTTGATCGATTCCAAGATTGTGAGCAAAGAGTTGTCCGATGCATGTCGGTCTTAAAGACACAGCTGCCACACCTCTGTTAGGTCACCTGGCCAATGCCAAGGGGCCGTTGGTGCATAGGTACTTTGATTTACATAGGTATGGCAGTATCATCCTGTTTGCACCAAACACATAAACTTATTGTAAAGTGAGTATGATGCACGCCATGACTATGTACTGTGCATCATTATTAAGGAAATAATTTGTGGATCATTTGATACCACACACGTGAGAGGAGTGAAGTAGGAACAATGGTTATTCATTCATTTGTGTATATCTGCCATGAAATAACAGTTAAACTTCAACAGCACTAACTATGGTAGGGCATTAAGTGACAACAGAGGAATACACACATCTCTGTTGTCACTTAATGCCCTACCATAGTTACTTAACCCAGACTTTCTGGAGCCAAAAGGGGTTCTGTTGTGTCCCCAAGGATTAACAGTTTGTTGTCTAATTTTATGATCCCTTAAAGAAATCCAACATTTGGCCCGGCCAAGTCTCTACACAATTTAGATCTAATGTCAGATGCTCTGGCCCCTGGTATGCATTTAATAATGGTGGCTGGGGTCTCTATTTCCATGTTCCGTAGAATAGAATCACCATTAACCGGGGCATTAACACAGGCATCTCAGCTGGTGTGTTGCTGAGTGGGAGGAACCGGCTAGAAATTATCACAGGAGAGGGAAAGTGACTCCGCTTTTCTTTACAACTATGTCGCCTGACTGTCCCCCAGCAGCCCTGCTGCCTTGGGCCCAAAGTTGGAACCGAGCCATGATTATAGCACGTTATGCTAGGCGCATCCGAAGTCTTATATATTAGTGCCCTTACTAGTCTCAACAAGAGTTGAGATGCGTGACTCTATTTCTGCAACCTTCCCCGTCAGCCTTACTACATCCTTACATTTATCACATATGAAGCCCTCTTTCGCCGACAGAAGAAGCTAAGCTATGCATGTGGCAAGAGATGCAGGTTACAATAAAAAGCGAAGGAGTAGTTTTATTATCGTTTACGTGCTGAGAGATGGAGATCCGGTTGCGGTGCGGGGGAAAGGTCCTTGGTTGTCTGCGTCGTGCCGGCACAAGCCTACTAGGCAATGCTAGTGGGCTAAATGCTATGACTATATGCTGAGAAAAAGTAATTTGCGTATGATTTAACTATGAAATATTATCAGAGGTATTAAAAAATATATTACATTATGAATATATACACCACTTTAGTATTAAAGGTAACCTATTATGCAAAACTCACTTTTATAAGGTGTTTAAACACAGTTGTGTGGCTGCAGTGTGTGAAAACAACGAGCCTATAAGAATAAAATTGACACAGTCATTTCTTTATAATCCCTTAAAATCAAAACCAGTCTGTCTAAATACGCTGTTCAAAATTCCCGCACTTTGTTACGAAACAAGATGAAAAACCTTGTTCAGGGCCCTATTTGCAAAGACACAGACCTGAAAGAGAAGCTCCGCCTCCTCGAACAGTGTGCTGTAGGCTGCAGGAGAAAGAAATGGCAGCATATAAAAAACGTTTTGGGATGCAACAATGTCTCCATAGACTAGGTGTGCAGGCACTGAGACAGAGTGATTACAATTTGCTGAAGAAATATAAAATATTCCACTGTTTGCCCGGCTGCCTTGCAACAATGATCGTACATAGGAGTGGTCCATATATTGCACTGAAAGCCCTTTTATGTCATTCTAATAATCAGAAGTCTGAGTTTATAAAGTTTGTCACAACAGGCAGGCTGAGGACAGAGTGATTACCCTTTCTGTCTGTGTGATTCATAAACCGCGTTTATTATGCACAGATACAATCATAAAGATCGCTTCTTCTATATTTCTCCTATTTTTGTTGTTGCGTGCAAAGATTATAGAGCCCCGAAACTCAGAGCAGCTGCCATTTTGCTGCTGGATAAAATGCAAACCATTACATTAACATAGGTTACATTGTCACGAAGTGACAGGGGAAATAGAACGAAACCAAACTTAAGTAGGAATTGCCCTCTGGGTACATCAGGAACTTATTTTACATCTTGCACATTAAAAGAAAGCAAGTATTTAAATACTGACATTTTGAAATAGAGTAGGTGAATATTCTAGGATCAGCTCATTGGAACTCAAAGTAGTCATGGCAAAATAGGCTCGGGGTCAGGAGCTAGGGCACTGGGATTACAGGAGGCACGGAGGGTCAGGAGGCGAGGTGGGTGTCAGGTTCTGGCTCTGGAGGCTCGGGGTCAGGAGGCTCTGGATCTGGCTCTGGAGGCATGGGCTCTGGAGGCACGGGCTCTGGATCTGGCTCTGGAGGCATGGGCTCTGGAGGCACGGGCTCTGGAGGCACGGGCTCTGGAGGCACGGGCTCTGGAGGCACGGGCTCTGGAGGCACGGGCTCGGGCTCTGGAGGATGGGGTTCTGTAAGATCGGGCTCGGGCTCTGGAGGATGGGGCTCTGGAAGATCGGGCTCGGCCTCTGGATGCGGCCGCTCTGGAAGATCGGGCTCGGGCTCTGGAAGATCGGGCTCGGGCTCTGGCTGCGGCCGCTCTGGGGCAGACTGTGGCGGCTGTGACCGCTCTGGGGCTGACTGCGGCGTCGCTGGGGCTGACTGCGGCGGTGCTGGCGGCTGGGGCTCTGACCGTTCTGGGGCAGACTGTGGCGGCTGTGACCGCTCTGGGGCAGACTGTGGCGCCGGGAACAGGGGACTCAGAGGCGCCGGGAACAGGGGACTCAGAGGCGCCGGGAACAGGGGACTCAGAGGCGCCGGCAACAGGGGACTCAGAGGCGCCGGGAACAGGGGACTCAGAGGCGCCGGGAACAGGGGACTCAGAGGCGCCGGGAACAGGGGACCCAGAGGAGACGGGATCTGGGGGCCCAGAGGAGTGACTACCTAGGGACAGACTAGCGATAGATGACTTTCCAGGAGTAAACAGGCTTGGACGGTCTACAGTGGAGGGATTACTTGGAGCTGGGGCACTTTGAAGGGGAAACCTGCTTTGTGACACTGCACCAGAGGTCTGACTACGTAGACACAAACTAGAGACAGATGGGTGCCATTCTTGAGGAGTTAGGCCCTGGGACAAGGATTCAGCAACTTGACTATAACTACTAATCTGGGGTGAAGCCACTGCGCTCAGTTGAGAAGAACCAAAGTTAACTTGACTAGGGCTGCATTGGGACTGCATATCTGAATTGCTAGGAAAACTACTTGCACCCTGTGCTAGACTAGAGGTATGAAAAATGGTCGACTGACTAAAACCCCCTTGGGAGCTAGAAGCATACAAATTCTGGGACGCATTACTGCCAGTGGGCTGGCTAGAAGCAGCCGTAGGCAAGGAAACAGGAGTAGAATATTCAGGGGTATACTGACTTGAGAGACTTTGAGACTGTAGGGACACATCACCACGAGTTCCATTACCTCCCTGTGCAGAAACCAACTGACACGAACTTCCTGTCACTGGTGGTCTAGAACTGCCCATAACTGCTGCATGCTGACTTTGGATCGCTTGATTGCTAACGCTCTGGCTGGAGAGTCTTCCCGCCGAAGACAAAAGCTTTGCATGTATCCGGGACCTGCTGGCAGGCTGACTGGAAACACTGAGTTGCTGTGAAGACCCACTGTAAAAGCTACTCTTGGCCTGAGGGACCAAGCAACTAACACCTGCTGAAATAGTGCTAGAACTGCCCTGAGAGCTTGCAACACTAGTTTGCTGTGTGAAAACAGCCTGAGGTGAGATGGGTTTGAAAGACTCAGATGAGAGTTTACTAGAACCCGACTGAGAATGGGGCAAATAAACACTGCACGCACTACCTTCTCCCTGAGAGGACATAAACTGAGCTGATGTACTCCTCTGAGGCCCAATCAGTGAAGCTGGAGAGTGCTGGCTAAATAAACCTGGATTACTTGTGGACTGACTAGAAGCTAGCCGTGAGGAACTAAACTTGGAAGGAGATCCAGAAGAAAACTGGCTAAGGGTACCTTGAGGCTGGACAGGACCACTGAAAACACTAAAGTCTTCCAAAACACGTTTCCTAGAGCTAACTTGAGATTGGGCAAGGATACCACTATAAGCACTACTTCCTCCCTGGGGAGATGCAAACTGACTGGAAGGTCCCATTTGGGGTGACGCAGCAACTAGAGCAACTGGTCTATATAAACCCTGATGGTTCCTAGATTGGGTAAAAACATCTTGTGGTGAAGTTACTGCAACATTTACATACCTTGTAGCAGAAGCAACCTGAGCAAAGGTACCTCGAGACTTGGGACAAGAGAGATCCCCATAACTACTTCCTGTCTGCACCGGGACATAACTAGAAGTTGCAAACATTGTCCTTGACTGACTTGGAGTGATGAATAGAGACACACTGGTGTCACTTGAGGGCTGACTAAACCCTTCCACAGGTGAAGAACTAAGCTTGCTAGTAGTCACTGAACTAAGTGTCTGGGAACTCCGGGGCGGCCCTCTTGGCCGGAACATAGGGCTCTGGATCGGCCATCTTGGCCGGGACTTGACTCTCGGAAGCGGCCATCTTGGCCGGGACAGGACTCTCAGAAGCGGCCATCTTGGCCGGGACAGGACTCTCGGGAACGGCCATCTTGGCCGCGGCAAAACACTGGGGAGCGGACATCTTGGCCGCGGCAGAACACTGGGGAGCGGCCATCTTGGCCACGGCAGAACACTGGGGAGCGGCCATCTTGACCGTGGCAGAGCTCTCGGAGGCGGCCATCTTGACCGCGGCAGAGCTCTCGGAGGCGGCCATCTTGACCAGGCTGCGGAGGGGGCGATACCCACAACTGGCCAACACCCAATCCATACTCGCCTCCAAGCTCCCAGAAGGCCCCCATCCAGACAGCTTGGCCCATGT
Source organism: Beaufortia kweichowensis (assembly GCA_019155185.1). NCBI lineage: Eukaryota > Metazoa > Chordata > Actinopteri > Cypriniformes > Gastromyzontidae > Beaufortia > Beaufortia kweichowensis. Next base: position 9,416,451 of record CM032807.1, read on the forward strand.
CGCGTCGTTCAGCCCCCAAAGAAACAGACGCCTCTGGTGGTCTACAGGAAGCCCCGATACCATCCCGCAGACGGCGAAACATAGGGCATAGGCCTCGACTGATTCCTCCTCCTGACCCAGATAGAGGAAGGCTTTGGCGTGGGCGGCTTCCATTCTGGTGAGAGAAAAACAAAACAAAAGAAAAACAAAAGGCAAAACACAAAAACAGACAGGTTAACCTGGTATCTTCCTGTTATTTTTGGGTCCGGGATACTGTTACGGGTGTAGTCAGGACAGAGACAAGGTACTGATCAAAAGTAGACTTTACTTTCATCAGAGGAATAATCCAATATACAGGTATTCGTTGCAACATGCAACCATGAAACAAGCAAGAGCAGAGTTAACTGAACACGACACGTACACCCCAAAACAACAACAATCCCGGACGAAATACAAACGGAAAGCAGACTTTAAATAACACAGACAATAAACTCATAATGACATAAAACAGGTGCGGGTGATAACAAACTAACTAGTGCTAACAAGATTGCAAATGGTGAACAGGTGAGCGGGGTGCAATGCATGATGGGGAATGGAGTCCAGAGGGAGGTGCAGAGTGTATATATATATATATATATATATATATATATATATATATATATATATATATATATATATATATATATATATATATATATATATATATATATATATATATATATATATATATATACATTATATATTTACCCTCCAAGTGAGCCTGGGTTCTCCCAAGGTTTCTTTCTCCATATATATATATCCCATATATATATCATTTCTCCTCTGATGCATCACAGCTGCAGTCAGTAATTTGATAAAAATTATTTGAGTTAAAGTCGTGTACTGAATTTGCTAGAGTTTGAAGCCGTGTAGGTCTGAGTTTTGAGTTGATCTGGATTATTAGTTGTGATTGAATTTAACAATGTGTTTGTGTGTATGGTAAACTAGGTAGTAGTTAAAAGGCTAATATTATACAATAAAGGATTGTTTAGCCGGGGATGACCGAGTTGACTGAGTGCAGCTATAACATCAAACTGCTGACATAGACAGAAAACAAGTAATTAATTACTCAAAAAGTTACATAGTTATAGAGATTACCATAAATACTGTTTAGCGTTATCATTAACGTAATAACTAGCATTAGCTAAAATGAGTGCAGGTTCTCCTGGGGGGGTTGCCTCCTTCTGACGGAACCAACGTCAGGTCAGGGTATGGACTGGATGCAACCTCGGAATAATAAGAAACAAACAAACTGGGAGCAAAATACTGTTTCACACCCTTAGATGCAACAAGTACATCAGATTGTTAGGGAAGTGTTCCCGGTTCCGGTTGGCCTAATTAATGCAGCCTAACAATCCCTTAAGGGGATTTGTGTTATAACTGTTGGACTATGTGTATGCTATGTTAAAGAGATAGGTCTTTAATCTAGATTTAAACTGAGAGAGTGTGTCTGCCTCCCCCACAGCACTGGGAAGACTATTCCAAAGTTTAGGTGCTAAATAGGATAATGATCTACCACCACTACTTGATTTAGAAATTCTAGGTATTACCAAAAGGCCAGAGTCCTGAGAACGTAATGGACGTGAGGGACTGTAATGTATTAGGAGCTCACTCAGGTACTGAGGAGCTAAACCATGTAGAGCCTTATAAGTTGTCTGTAAGATCTTAAAGTTAATACGTTGCGTAATGGGTAACCAGTGGAGTGTTGACAGTCCACTTTAGGCAGTTGTAACATAAGGGCAGTTGTAGCCTAGTGGATAGAGAGTTGGACTAGCAACCAGATGGTTCGATTCCCAGTACCAGCAGGAAACAACTGAGGTGCCCTTGAGCAAGACACCCACCCCTAAACCCCTGGTAACTTGCAAGTCGCTTTGAATAAAAGCGTCTCTGCTAAATGAATAAATGTAAATGTAACATTAGACTAGTCTATATAGTCATAATAAACAGCGTAACAGATAGTGATGTCAATACAGATGACAATCTAGTGCGGCTCAACAGTTTAATTCTCGAATGCCCCATCAATCTCAAAGGGGCCAGTGCCACATCCATGCATTTCATGAAGGTGCAAGGGGATGTGCTGGGCCGAACTGAAGTAATTGATAATGGACTGTTTTGTTTTCCCCAAAAGTGAACCTGAAAAATTTGCAGTGTTGAGGAAGGATGGACATTTACATTACATTTACATTTAAGCATTTAGCAGACACTTTTATCTTAAGCGACTTACAAATATTTGAAGCGTTACCTGTACATGAACTCTTTTAAACAGAGGTTTACACCCTGAATAATGCACTTACTTCACTTCACTTCAAGTATTACTATCGCAGATTATGGGACACTATAATAATGTTTTTTTAAAGCATATGTTTGTGTATATACAGTAAAAATCAGGTAAAAAAATAATCACAGTTTTAATGTTACATACACACAATACAAACATACAATAATACATATTCATGTCACATGCACCCAAACAATTACATTAATACAACTAATAAAGATTTTACCACTAAAGGGAGCATATAAATAAATAAATAGCAAATGCAGAACACAGTGCACTTTCTTTTTCTCCACCCAATATAATGCATTTACTGCATTGTTATTATTAATAATAATAATAACAATAATAATAATAATAATTTTATTATTATTATAGTATTTAAATGAAATACATAACTTACAGTTTACAGGATCCTTGTTTGGTCCTAAAGAGTTGGCACATAAGTCCGCGAAAAGGGTAGGGAGAGCACTGCTTAAATAGTCTGAGGAGATGGCCGACACCTGTGCAGGTGATCAGCCCCAGGCACAGGATTATGGGAAATGGAGTCCAAAAGGGAAGAATCAAAATTCAGATGACGGTTCTCTCTGGTGGTGATCGGAGGGAGCCACAGAGGCCTGATTTGTGACAGACATGACTAGGACATTGGTTTAATAATACATAGGCTTTATTAGCCTGTGAAAAGAAGCTTGTTTTCCGAAGCCAGGTACAGCACAGCATTTGTCTGACATGTTACTGCTATCACAATTCTGTTGTGAGTTAAACAAAGCACTCGTTCCTCTAAAGTATCCTCTGGTCTGTTGCTGTCACGGTTCTCCCTTCACCTTCCCCATGAACTACACCTCCCAGAATCCTTTGCACCACTCCTCCACCATCTTTGATCACCTGCACCTGTCCACCATCACTATGGACACTATATATACTGTGTGTTTGTTTCTGGTCGGGGTTAGGTCTCGTAAATGTTAACCGCTAGTTTCCAGTGCAGTCCTATGTTTGTATTTTCCATGGCTAATTCTTGGTTTGTTATTCTATGGATGTTCCTGTTTCCATGGATGTATGTTTCTTTGGATTACCTTGTTTAGTAAAGTTGTGAATCTACGTCTTGCCTTTGTGTCGTCCCTTGGATCCGGTAACAGAAGACCTTACCTACAAAAGAGGAACAACCTCACCATGGCCGCTCCCGCGAGTTCTCTCCTCTGCCAGGGGCAGGGGGATCGATCCCTCGAGGCCCACACCCTGTACTTTGCAGCCTTGAGCAAGTTAACGGATCTCTCAGACATCCATCTGAGGATCGTGTTTCACCTCGGCCTTAATGAGAATACAAGGGCTAAGCTGTCCGGAAGTGGGCCAAGAGGGAGTTTTTTTGAGTATGCTGACTGGGTGCTGGCGAGTTGTGGGTGCCATCCCTTCCTCTGCCAGCTCAAGATGGCCACCCTCGAGTTTCCAGACTCCGTCCCGGCCCCCGAGTTTCCAGACTCCGCCCCTGAGTGTCCAGATCCTGCCTCCAAGTTCCCACCCAGCCTCCCTCTCCCGCCTCCTCTACTTTCAGCCTGGCCTTCTGCCCTGTCTTCCCTGGTCCCTCTCAGTCCCTCAGCTCGCCTCCATGCTTCGCCATCTGGGCGTTCGGGCTCACCTCGGGTCTTCCAGGTCCCAGCGCCTCCATGGTTTGTGGCTCCCTTGCCTCTGCCTCCAGCCTCCGAGGCCCAGACTCCACCTCGGCCCTTCGACCCATCAGCTCCACCTTGGCTCCTAGCTCCCTCGTCTCCACCGTGGCCTGTCATCACACTGGCTCCACCGGGCTCCCTCGTCCCTCCGGCTCCGCCTTGGTCAGTAGTCGACCATCCATCGCCTCTGTACTCCCCTTCTCCACCTTCGGCTCGGCGGTTCGTCCCTCGGGCTCAGTCAGGCTCCTCCCTCTGGCTCCACCTTCATCCTCTGTCTCTCCGGTTCCGCCGCGCTCTTCCAGATCCCCGTCTTCGCCTCTGTCGCCGGAGCCGTCGGCTCCGCCTTGGCCCTCCGGCACCTCTGTGTCGCCCTGGCTCTTCGGCTCTGTGATTTTAGTGTTTTTATGATGATGAATTGGCCATAGCCTTAAAAAATGTCATGTGGTGCGACTGTGATGTATTTTAAAATTAATTGATTTCCTCAACATGCTTAACCATTTAAAAAGGGATAGTTCACTCAAAAATAAGTAATATATAACTTTTTCTTCAGTAGAACAGTCAAGAAGATTTACAGCTGAAACCGTAGTCCTTTGTGATTTATATAATAAAGTAAATGGCCACCGTTTTTTTAGATAAAAAAAACATAAACAATGATATCCAAATGTGGTAACTTCATACCAGCAAATCAATATCCATACAGTTGTGCACAGTTAAACAGTTAAACACAAAAAAATTGCATAAAAGCCTATTGTAATAATAAAACATAATAAAAAGTACTTGTATATAAACCATTAATTCAATATAAAAGGACAAAAATTGCCTATCTAGGACATATATGTCACGCAGTCGATGCCTTCAGCATCGGGTTCTCTGCATCACTTCACCCGCTCTTCATCCCCGGACTATTAAGAACTACATTTCCCACCATCCATTGCACCCCGCACACCTGCCATCAATCACTGTCACTCAGCCCCGCAACCCGCACCGTCTGTTCCCTTATGATTATGGACCTTATTTAATGTGTGTGTTTGCTTTTGTTCATTGTCTGGTGTTGTTGTTATCTGGATGTTGTTATTTTGGATGTCATTACTTTGTCTGTCAACCGTGCATTTTGTCTGGAAAACCTGTAAGTGATTCTCAGCGTGTTGTTCACCGCTGTTATCTATGCCTGTTCTTGATTCCCCTCTGAAGTGAGGTTTGTACCTGTTTGTTATTCCTCTGATGAAGTTCAGTAAAAGACTTTAATCTGTACTCTCGTGTTCTGCCTCGTCTGATGCACGGTAACAGTATAGGATACACAAAATCAAAAGTGACCAGTTCCATCCAGCACACAGCCTCTGGAAAAAGGTACAGGTCCCTTCAGGCCAGAACCACCAGAATGGCCAACAGCTTCTATCCCCAGGCAGTCAGACTGCCAAATAAACACTGTGCCCCTCCTCCATCCACCTAATTCGTATCTATCATGCACCAACAAAAGCAATAACTGTGAATGGGACTTTGCATTGCTACGGCACTCACAAAAATACATATCCTTTCGGTTACTACTGTTTCTCTACCTCACATACTGTATTCTTTGCCTGCAACATGTGGTATTGTCTTGTTTACATACTGTGCTATTGCTGATAACACTGTGCCTTACTATGTCACTGTTTACATTTATATGCATCTGCATTTTATGGAATAGCAATGTCGATTGATGCTGTAATGTCATTTCGCTGTATCATAAAAATTACAATAAATAAATAAATTCAAATTCAATATCTATAATGGAAAACACTCCACACTTTTTGAGCCACATGATATTTGATTGCACCAAATAATATTTTCAAATTTAGTCAAAATTTACAGGCACAGAATTGGCCACCTAAAAAACTTCTCACAAAAGGTTACTATAAAATGTATAATAAAAATAAAACTTAAAACGCAAAAATAAAACGCAGCAGCTAGACTTGTTTTCCAGGAACCCAAAAGAGCACATGTCACACCTCTCTTCATCTCTCTCCATTGGCTACCAGTTGCTGCCCGCATTAAATTTAAATCATTAATGCTTACATTTAAAACCATCACAAATTCTGCACCCTCATACTTTAACTCTCTTCTACATACCTACAACCCATCCAGAACCCTGCGCTCAATGAACGAACGTCGACTGGTGGTACCCTCACAGAAGGGCACTAAATCTCTCTCTCGTTCTTTCTCCTTCTCTGTCCCCGGCTTGTGGAATAATCTCCCTAACGCAATCCGTTCTGCCACATCCCTCACCTCCTTTAAGAAACAACTAAAAACACACCTCTTCCACGAACACCTGACATCATAATACAAAAAAAACCCTCTTCTTTCCTCTACAGGTACTTATCTAGCACTGCAAAACATTGCAAACTTAGTAAAGCACTTTTTAGTACTATTGTTGCCGCTTTTGATGTATCGCTTCATTGTCTCCTACTATTGTAAGTCGCTTTGGATAAAAGCGTCAGCTAAATGCCTAAATGTAAATGTAAAAATATATATTTGTCGAAATAACCTAATATTTAATGGGGTTTTTTGAGGTCCTACCGTATGATATTAAAATGTGGCAACTACATACCAGCTGTTAAAAAGGTTATTTTTTCCAAATTTGAGACAAAGTTACAAATCTGCTTGCTATATCAATGGGTCCTTGGTGAATTGGAGTATTATGCAATGTCCTGTCTTTGAATGGATTTCAACATCAAAATGGTTTTGGGCTTCAACATAAACATACGGTACACATGAAGTGAAGAAACTTTAAATGAGGGCATTTTAACACAATGGTCTCAAATCTATATCAGAAGTAACTTTTGGATTGTTGTGAAGAAGGCCTATCAAACTATTGAATAAAATAATTAATAATTTTTTTAAAAATGTATAATTTTAAATTTGATAAAGTAAAAAATAAAATGTGCAAAAAAACTATTGGAGAGAACCAAAAATGTGTAAATTCAGTAATGTTTAAACTAAAAAATATATATTTTTTAACATTTTATTAGTTATTAATGCATTATCTGTTTTTAGTTATCAGATGCAGAAAATTTGTATTTCAAATGCCATTGATTTGAGTGCTGTCCTGTTATATGCTTTCTCCTACAGGTTGAGGGATTTGGAAGATCAGCTTCAGCATTTCCAAACCTCATCCTCAAAAATCTCTCCAGACCTGAAATTCAAAGTATGTTAGTGTGTGCATTGTTGTTTTCAGGGGCGGATTTAATCATTTTGGGGCCGAAGGCAAACACAGACATGGGGCCCTCCAGATCTCTTGTTCCACCCTTTTGTCACTCCCACTTGTAATTTCTTCTTAGCACTCCTCACACAGTGATGATGTCTAGACATCTGTTATACCTGTTTAATCTGCATAAAAACATAACATAACATACTGTTTAACAAATACATCCATTGTAAAATCTCTTGCCGAACCTTTGCCTAATGGTTAAGTCCGCTCCTAGTTGCTTTGTCAGAGTGTGGTTGCGTAAGTCTAAATGAAAGATATTTAAGGGCTTTGATATGTTAGGTGGAGAACTTTTTCTGCATGGGGTCCCCTCTGGCTGTGTTCTTGGCTTTGCGAGGTATCCGTCCTGGATCCATTGGAATGCAGGACCACATTCTACCCAAATCCATCTGTCAGCGGCTTTTCAACATTTTCCATCCCACTGATCCTGTGGTAAGTGTGATTAGATTGAAGTCTAAAAATAGCCCAGAATCAGATATCTGTTGTTTCTGGCATATACAGTTGCATATACTGTACATGCTCCACCATGGCAGTTTTTGTTAGTGTATTTACAGAAGCAGTCTAAGAAATTTGTCAAAAGAATACCTAAGTTACTAATTAATGAAATATTTATTCCTGTAGGCATACAGATTGGAGCCCCTCATCTTAAAGCATTATTGCAATATAGCACCTGTCCAGATCCATTGGTGAGTAAAATGTAAAATATCCAAGTAAATTTTTTTTAATTATAAAACATTTTAATAAGTCTTTTATGAATATGTGTCTTTAACTACATGTTGTCAAAATCATACAGCCACTTTCACACTGTAATCTTGATAAATTACCCTAAAGCAACTTTGTCCTAAATGTGTTGTCCTAAATGTGCACACAAAAAACAGAGAGATAGCATTAATATGTCAGTACCAAAATACTGTTAAGCTCTGATGTCACTGAGCAAAAGTTTCCTCTAAACAGCTGTGCTGTTGCCGTTCTATTAGAAAGCATGACAGGGTATGACTTTATATCTGAACACACACAGCCTGTATTTTTGTTGATGTTTTTTCTTTTGTGGCAAACATTTACATGCATGCTGTTCTTCTGTCTTTTTATATCAGCCTGTAACATGCTCATACTTGTAACGCTATTGTCTGTTCATATATAAAATCATAATTTACTAGTAATGTTTTTTTAATGTCTTAATCTTTGTTTTAAAGTAGTATTAAAGTTTTTTTTATTTCGAGTACTGATAATTTTGTCCTACTTGAAACCTCTCTAACGGTAATGTACCAGGCTCTATGTGTATTCACAAGACTTTATGTGTGAAAAGGGCTGTAGGTGGATCCCTAAATAGGAAGACCTGTATGTCTTAATATGTTTTAAATGCCTTCTACTACTAAAATTTGTGGTCAGAACCACATTACATATAGCATAACTACCAAAAATTAACATGCATTTATTTTATACTAGACACATTTTGCTTTTATGAAATGCGTTTTTTATTCAGATTAAAATACGATTTTGACTTGATACTGGATCTCTTTCAGTGATGAAGGCTGATGGGCATCATATAAAAAAGGGTGAGACATTATCATCCACCACAGTCAGCAAAAAGTCTTGTTAGTGTGTCTCTTAGTATATTCCCATGATATCTTAAATTTATTTGACTGTAGTGGATGATAATGTCTCAAATTATTGATATTGTAATAATGTTAATGCATATGTTGACCTTAAACAGCTGTTAGAATGCACTCTTCTTTTATGGCAGGCAAGATTATATACCGCCACCTACTGTCCCCATGTATTTATATTGAAGGCCCTGAACCGCAACATTCAAAAGTTCATGGTGAAGAAAAAATCTTTAGGACTTCAAGAAAGGAATGTAATTACCATTTATTTTCTTCACCACCCTTTTTTCAGGTTGCAGTTCAGGGCTTCCGTAATATTGCTTCTGTTTCATGGCTCATTTTACTGACGTTATTCCATTTAATGACGGAAAACATTTCAGGTTACATAATAACCTTAACCATGGTTCCCTGAAAATAGACGGAGTTTAGACACAATCGCGCAGAGGCGTTCCCATGGCATCACCACAGCGACGCACGAGACCCTGTGTCGCTGTGGTGATGCCATGGGAACGCCTCTGCGCGATTGTGTCTAAACTCATGGGAACATGGAAAAAGACATGGGAACATAAAAAAAGACATGGGAACACGTCTGTGTGATTGTGTCTGAAGCATGTCTCAACTCCGTCGAATGAAAAGCAACGACATTCCGTGGGGGTTACGTCAGGATCAAGAAGTAAAAAGCGGCCAGAATGAGCATAGTTAGCTTCTTAAGCTGAAGCACCACTCAAGGATGCAGTGTCTTTTTCCCATTTCAGGGAACCATGGTTACAATAAGTAACCTGAGATGTTCCATTTTAAGAGAACTCATGCTGCATCGCCATAGTGATGCTTTGGGAACGATATACAGTACCCACAATGCCATGCTACAAATACCTGTTTTGTCTGAAGTCCGAAGACATAAGCGCCTGAACAAGAACAAGAACCTGAGATGCTAGGTCCAAGTTGAAAATTCTAATGAATATGAGTGCCGAGGACCAGCCTGCCGCATCACACACATCCTGAACTGACACTCCAAACAATAAGACCTTAGAGACTGTCCAGAAGTTTTATAAGCAAGTACAAAAAATTTTTTGCCATCCCCAGTGCAAATTCCAAGCATGTAGGGGACACTGAGAGAGCTTGGAGATCACCAACTATCTTAACTTTCTATAGCTGAACTATCTATAGCCAATAAAATAACAAATTTACAAATACTGTTGTAAGAGTAAGAAACTTTAATGATAAGAAACTTTTAAATGAACTTTAATAATAAGCCCTCCAGAATACCACCACATCCCAAGCGGGAACCTCCCTCTGCCATGAAGAAAGTCAGTCATCAGTGGGTCTTAACCCAAAAAACGGCCATTAACAGAAATGTAGGAAAGCTGAAATAGCAGCCACTTGCATCTTCAAGGCCAAGGACGACAGCCCTGATGAAAAACGATCCTGCAGAAACTCTAGCAATGACATGGCAGTTAACTGGATTCTGCGGTTGACCTCTGCACCATGCAGGGGAAACTCAGTGCATACAGCTTTCTCATCAAGAAAGGGCTGGCGTGGGTTTGCTCATAGCCCCCCAGCTTAGCCGCCATGTGTTGGAGTTCACCCCGGTGAATAAGAGGGTCGTTTCCCTGCGCCTCCGGGTGGGGGATAGGTCTCTCACTGTCATTTGTGCCTACGGGCCGAATGGCAGTACAGAGTACCCGGCCTTCTTGGAGTCTCTGGGGGGGGTGCTGGAAAGTGCTCAGACTGGGGACTCCGTCGTTCTGCTGGGGGACTTCAACGCCCACGTGGGCAATGACAGTGATTGGGAGGAACGGCCCCCCTGACCTGAACCCGAGTGGTGTTCTGTTGTTGGACTTCTGTGCTAGTAACGGTTTGTCCATAACAAACACCATGTTCGAGCATAAGGGCGTCCATCAGCACACGTGGCACCAGGGCGCCCTAGGGCGGAGGTCGATGATCGACTTTGTGGTTGTTTCATCTGGCCTCTGGCCATATGTCTTGGACACTTGGGTGAAGAGAGGGGCGGAGCTGTCAACTGATCACTACCTGGTGGTGAGTTGGATCTGTTGGCGGGGGAGGAAGCTGGATAGACTCGGCAGGCCCAAACGTTCTGTGAGGGTCTGCTGGAAACGTTTGGCAGAGCCCCCTGTCAGAGGGGTCTTCAACTCAGAGCTTTGAATGGATCCCGAGGGAGGTTAAGGACATTGAGTCCGAGTGGCCTACGTTCTCCGCCTCCATTGTCAATGCGGCCGCTCAGAGTTGTGGCTGTAAGGTCTCTGGTGCCTGTCATGGCAGCAACCCCCGAACCCGGTGGTGGACACCGGAAGTAAGGGATGCTGTCAAGCTGAAGAAGGAGTCCTATCGAGCCTGTCTGGCTTGTGGGACTCCTGAGGCAGCTGATGGGTACCGGCAGGCCAAGCGGATTGCGGCACGGGTGGTTGTGGAGGCAAAAACTCGGGTCTGGGAGGAGTTCGGTGAGGCCATAGAGAAGGACTATCGGTCGGCCTCGAAGAGGTTCTGGCAAACTGTCCGGCACCTCAGGAGGGGAAAGCAGTGCCCTACCAACACTGTACATAGTGGAGATGGGAATCTGCTGACTTCGACTGGGGATATTGTCGGGCGGTGGAAGGAATACTTCAAGGATCTCCTCAATTTCACCTCAACTGCCAACGCGCCCTCCACGGAGGAGGCAGATGGGCTCGGCCATCACCCAGGCTGAAGTCGCCGAGGTAGTTAAGAAGCTCCTCGGTGGCATGGCACCGGGGGTGGACGAGATCCGCCCTGAGTACCTCAAGTCTCTGGATGAAGTAGGGCTGTCTTGGCTGACACGTCTCTGCAACATCGCATGGAGGTTGGGGACAGTGCCTCTGGACTGGCAGACCGGGGTGGTGGTCCCTCTCTACAGGGGTAGTGTTCCTCTCGGAGGGTGTGTTCCAACTACAGGGGTATCACACTCCTCAGCCTCCCCAGGAAAGTCTATGCCAGGGTACTGGAGAGGATAATCCATCCGATAGTCGAACCCCGGATCCAGGAGGAACAATGCGGCTTTCGTCCTGGCTGTGGAACACTGGACCAGCTCTATACCCTCTCTAGGATACTGGAGGGTTCTTGGGAGTTTGCTCAACCAGTCCACATGTGCTTTGTGGATTTGAAGAAGGCATTCGACCGTGTCCCTCGCTGTGTTCTGTGGGGGGTGCTCTGGGAGTATGGGGTCCGAGGCCCTTTGCTAGGGGCTGTCCGGTCCCTGTATGACCAGAGCAGGAGCTTGGTTCGCATTGCCGGCAGTAAGTCAGACTCGTTCCCAGTGTGTGTTGGACTCCGGCAGTGCTGCCCTTTGTCACCGGTCCTGTTCACTATCTTTATGGACAGGATTTCTAGGCGCAGCCAGGGACCGGAGGGGGTCCGGTTTGGGGACCACAGGATCTCATCTCTGCTTTTTGTGAATGATGTTGTTCTGTTGGCCCCATCAGGCCAGGCACTGGGGCGCTGGGGCACTGGGGCGGTTTGCAGCCGAGTGTGAAGCGGCTGGGATGGGAATCAGCACCTCCAAGTCTGAGGCCATGGTTCTCAGTCGGAAAAGGGTGGCTTGCCCCCTCCAGGTCAGTGGGGAGTTCCTGCCACAGGTGGAGGAGTTTAAGTATCTTGGGGTCTTGTTCACGAGTGAGGGAAGGATGTTCACGAGTGAGGGAAGGATGGTCATGAGCTTTGGGTCATGACCGAAAGGATGAGATCCCGGATACAGGCGGCCGAAATGAGTTTCCTCCTCCGGGTGGCCGGGCACTCCCTTAGAGATAGGGTGAGGAGCTCGGTCACTCGGGGGGAGCTCGGAGTAGATCCGCTGCTCCTCCACATCGAGAGAGGCCAGCTGAGGTGGCTCGGGCATCTGTTTCGAATGCCTCCTGGAAGCCTCCCAGGGGAGGTGTTCCGGGCATGTCCCACTGGGAGGAGGCCCCGGGGAAGACCTAGAACACGCTGGAGGGACTATGTCTCTCGGCTGGCCTGGGAACGCCTCGGTATTCCCCCGGAAGAGTTGGAGGAAGTGTCTGGGGAGAGGGAAGTCTGGGCGTCCCTACTTAGACTGCTGCCCCCGCGACCCGGCCCCGGATAAGATGGATGGATGGAGCTCTGGAGTGAAGAATGGTCTGCACAACCCCGGTTAAGAGACAAGAACCTACAATTCGGGCCCCCTCAGAGATCAGACCCAAAGTTTCCACATTTCCGTGCAAGTTTAAAAAAATGGTGCTGTATTTCCATAGACCTCATGGCGAGCGGCCTACTATTACCGCTCCCCAGCCCATGAGGGATGCGTCTGTCATTAGTGTTACACAACAAGTTAACTCAGCACGAGACCCTGGGACAGAAACCCAGGCTTTTTCCACACAGCCAGGGCAAAAAGACATTTGCACAACACCTTGAACGTGTGGAGAGCGTGTGGTGGCTCAAAATGAGCGCTTTCATTTTGAGCCACCACTGTAGTGCTCTCATGTGCAGAAGGCAGAAGTATCACATTGGGTGCAGCTGCCATGAGCCCAAGCAGTCACTGGAACTGCTTGACAGTGAGTGATTGGCCTAGCTAAACTCTGTTCACAGCTGCAATTATGATGTGTACTCAAGCTAGAGACAGGCCCTCGTTAGCCTAGAAGTCCCCTCTAAGCCTAGAAAAGTAGTTCTCTGTATTGGAGAAAGCATACTTTTCTTTTGAGGAAAGGTGGAGACCTGGAAGGATGGAGACATGGAACTATGCGTCCTTAAGGTTTATTATGACAAACTAGACTTTGAAACTGATTTGAGTAACAGTCTGAGATTCAAGCATCTTGATTCTTAGTTTTTTTTACTGAATGGTTTAGAAAAATGCAAATCTAGAATAGGGTGCAAGCCTTCATCCTTCTTTGAAAATTGTGGCTGTAATAGCCAGGCTTTATCTCGGGTGAAGGAACACTCTCTATGGTCTCCTTTCCCAAAAGGGCTTTGACTATAACTAGAGCTTGGTCAGAGCCCACCTCGGTGGTCAATACCCTGTTAAAGCAGGGTGCTTATGCCACCTAAACTGAACTGCATATGAATTGGCATCTCTGACATCACAAATCCAGCCACTACTCGTTTGGCTTTTTCCAGACAACTCAATAAATGCCTTCGTTATTGATAACGAGAGATGTTTTGAGCTGTAAAAATTGCAAGGATGTATTAATGAGACCAACACTTATATGTCAAAAGATCAAGGGTAATTTGAATCTCCACGCCACTTCCCCTTTATAAGGACTGCTTGGAGCTCATATTAATGATATATAAGGCACAGAAGTTTAATACTGAAGCTAAAGCTACTTCCTGATCCTGACATCACCCCACCTGTAACGGAGTCGACACAAGCTGTAGATGCAATCATGAAGAAGCATTTCCATAGCACCACTACAGGAAATTGACAGGGAACATGTTTACATCACTGTAAAGTTATAAGAACGGGTTTGGGTTGCAACGTTTTGAGTGGGGTTGCAACTTGCAACAGATTTTTTTAATTAAACCTGACAGTTACGCTGTTTTTATTTCACATTTACATTGTCAGTGCCAGCATTAATCTATTAAGCCATACATCTCTTGTTTGGGTACCCTTTGATTCTTTAAATGAAGAGCCGTTTGTGCATGAATTTGAATGAACTGCATGCTTTATATTTTTACGTTATGATATTTTTTTTTTCACATGGCACTATAGATTCAGCAGTGCATCTTGTAAACAACATGTAATGTATTCATGTAATGTATTGTGCGGCTATTGATGTTTAGGTACAACACTACCAGCCCCACACCGTATGATCAAATCCGTCCCACTCTACTGAACCCATTAAAGGAAAGTACTTCAGTGTCTGACACTGAAAGTATCCCAAGCCCCTGCACTTCCCCTCCACAGCCTCGCAGACACTATGGCGAGTCTATTACAAACCTGGGCAAGGCCAGCATCATGGGTGAGATGGACAAAAGCAGATAATTATGTTTTCCTGAGAAAGCCAACATACTGTTGTTTGACTTATTTTTTTTAAAGATTTAAATGATTAGTTCACAGCACAATTAAAATTTCATGATAATTACTCACCACCATGTCATCCAAGACCATGTCCATGTCTTTTTTTTTCCTAATTAGAAAAGATCCCATGACGTAGGCGGATATACCAACCCACTGTTTACAAATTTGAACATGCAAATGCCAAATCTAAAGTTTTTTACAAATAAGGTTAAAATAACAAATTTTAAACCTGAATGAAATGGAGAATTATATGGAGAAAGATCTTGGAATGTTTTCCTCAAAAACTTTTCTACTGGAGAAAAAAAGATATAAACGTTTCCTATGACATGGGGATAAGTTATCATGAAATTTTCATTCTGCTGTGAACTAATCCTTTTTAAATGTTGGAAAAAATATCTGAAATCTAAAAAAATTATCTATGAAATTATCTGTATAATCAATTTCTGCTGTGACAGCAGAAATTTTTTATTTTTTTTCATATTAGGTATTTTTATAAATGACAGTAACTTTTTTTATGTTTGAATTTTTTTGTTCATGTTTATTGTTAAGAAAATGTGTTAAATATTTCATCTTGAGTCTTATACCTTTTCATCAATTTATAATTTCAACTATAAAATATTAAAGTGAGGAACGATGACAGTTCTTCTTCAGAGACTAAAATTATAAACCCTAACTTGAGGGTTAGAGCTTTTAAGCTACACCACCAAATTTTCCACAGACCCTGAAACTAGTCTGATAAAGTGTGCTATACCTTTTCTAAGTGATCAGGTGTACAGTATTTGTTGGGTGGGTAGACTTAATATTCCATAGACTTAACATACCTTACAATGGGATGTAAGTTGTACCCCTGCCCCAAAGACTTACAATATCAACCGATCTTTTAGACTGTCATTATAAAAGACCTAAATTGTTATGTTTGCAGTACAATGTCTTAGAGACAAGGTGATGGGCTCATTTTACTCGGGCAACCAATTAGTTTCCCTGGATCATTATCAAACAATCAAGCCACTTCTTGGCAACCATCTAGAGCACCCTAACAACAAGTTCCATAAACTTTTTACTCTTAAAACTCCTTCAATCTTAATGATAATAACAGTAGCTGTGTATGTTTTGGTCATATTTGGCTGCATGTGTGAGTACATAATTGACAAATATTTCTGAAACTTGTAATAAAAAAAACAACTCATTGAGAGTTTTAGGATTAAGGTACAGTACATAATATAATCATAGTACAAATCCATTGTGAA